>CP092865.1:48287957-48368767 GCA_030710605.1 Cordylochernes scorpioides | reverse complement strand
AGGTGTCCTCTTACTGAAGAATTGCTAATTAATAAAAATAATCATTTTGACAATGGTAACTGCCCTTTGTAGAGAGGTGTCCTTTAGCAAGAGTGTCCGCTCATAGAGGTTGTTCTAATGTATTACAAGCTGATGATCAAAAAAACATATCAAAAGTTTTTCTTCTAAAGATATTCTAGAAATTCCATTTGTGCTGTGTGTTCAATCTTATATAGTAGAACCTTCACGAGAGGACACTCTTACTAGAAGACACCTCTCTACAAAGGACAGTTTTCATCACCAAAATCACTATTTAGCAACCTTCCAGGACACCTATCTCTAAAAGACACTTTGGATCTACAACTAGGTGTTTAGCTCAAATATTTAGCTTAAAAGTAAACTTTAATATGGCTTAGAATTAACTGCCATTTTAGAACCATTCATTGAAAAGGGCTTTAGCCCCAATATAACATTTCTCATATATGGCATGTTCTTTTAAATGAACATTATAAAGTCATTGTCTCATATATATAATCATCAATAAAAATTTTTGAAGGAATTCAATAATTATCAGAATGTTGGCAAAATATGATTTTTAAACGTTATTTGCAAAATACTTCTATTATAGAGAATTCGAGATGGAAAACAAAAACAATAAGGCCACTAGAGAGATAGGGGAGGCCTAAGGTTTGTTTTTAACTTTGCTATCAAACTTTATATTAAATTGTAATAAAAGGAACTGAATTGTCATTATTGCTCATGGGTTACAACGTACTTTTGATAAAAAATGTCAATTGCTCCCATACTGGCAGCAGTATATATATCAAACTCAATTTTTGTGTTTTCATTTGAATAAGTTTTAGTTAATAAATGAGGGGGTGTAGATGCGAAAGCAGGAATAGCTGCCATATTCAAAACATAAACAAACTTGTAAACTTTTAAGAGGGAATGTCAATTAAAAAAATATTAAAAACTTCACACAACTCAAAAGGTTTTTATTGATTTTAAATAATTCGATTTAAACCTAAAATGAGTTTTGGAATGTTAGAAATAATTAAAATATGAATTTATGTATATAAAAAACTGTTTAAAAAAATATTCGCAATTTTAAATAAAGATAATTTGAACCTTTTCCAAAAAGTGTTTCATGAAAGTATATTTGATTTCAGGGTAAACTTTGGTGTTAATAATGAAGTTAAACAAAAGGAGTGAAATGATTGCAGGGGTATATGAATTGTTGTGAATGTTACAGCCTAAAAATAATATTCATGCATTTTTAAATGCACACATATTTAGATTAGGCTAGCTTGGCAAAAGTTTATACATGATTTGTAACAGGTAAATTAGGTTAAATATTTTGAATATATAATTTAAATGTTGACATCTGTAATCCAACTTGCCCTAAGGAAGAAAAGAGGCAAATGTTACTCCTTCTTCGTAGACTTTAAAAAAGCTTTTGACAGGTTCCTCACGCACCATGCAAGTATGAGATTGTTGGATTCTATGATCTTGACAGTCCTACTCTATGCGGCTCCAATCTGGGCACATGATCAAGCCTTAATCTTAGATAGAATCCAGGATACCTTTCTCAGACGTTTTCTGTGCCTTCCAAGCTATACTCCGGGCTATATTTTGAGGGCCGAAACAGGAAGACACTCTCTTGATATCACAGTGAAAAAACTAACTTTAAAATTCTGGACTAGAATTCTGAAAATGGACGGCAGCAGGCTACCTTCAATATGTTTGGCACATTTGTGGGAATTTCAATTTCTTCAAAACAGAATATCGGACTGGTAAAAAGTATAAAAGAGCTACTTAATAACACCGCTTCTCATGGCTTGTTGGATGTACAGACTTCAATATTCTACAAAGATACATCCCCCTAATTATTAGAACGGCAACCGATCAGTCCTTGCAGCTGGATTATGTAAGAATAAGAAAATCAGTACTCTACTCTCACTATAAATACTTTCATTCATCACCTACAATGGAATACTATCTGAATGACAATATCCCCCTAACCTTAAAGAGAATCATTGTACAAGTAAGAAGCCTTTTTGTAGTACAGAGAATTAATCATGTTTCACTATTGAAAACTAAGACCATAAAATGCACCTTATGCAACGGTGAATTTAGTTTCGATTTTCCACACTACATGTTCTACTGTACGGCAATGGAAGAAGAAAGAGAAATTCTTCGTCAAGAGACCGGCTATAATAGCAATTCGCCTTATGTTTTAATGACAAAAGTCGTAAAATCCAGACCCTTTGCATTCGCTTTTTATAAATACTGGAAATCAGCTCAATCAAAATATTTAGAACAGACACGGATCCAACTCGATAATTGGTCGAGGTCAATACCCAATATTTGTATATAACTACGATGCTAATTTGTTATTTATTTATTTTGTCCTACAGAGAGAATCCTGTATGGCACGTGTGCCCAATAAAGACTATTGTTGTTGTTGTTGATATATAATTTAAATGGAATTTTTAAAGGTATAAATCAATATATGTATATATTAATGTGAAAATCTTCAGAGTAGTAGTTAAAATGATATTGTTTGATATTTTCAATGTAATCCATTATAGCTAAGTCAGATCAACGTGGGTACAAAAAGAAGCAAAGTACTTGGTGAACATGACCCTGTTCATTGAGGACATCGCCGTGAGACTGAATTCATTACAGATTGGATGGTGTTCAAGGAAGTTTATCGACATCACTTTCAACAACGCTCCATACATAGTAACAGAGGCGGTTTCAGTATGAAAAAATTGGGGGTAAAAAATTAGGACCTAAGTAACTGAAGACTTTAGATGTGCCTTGAAGAATGTTTTTCCTTGCAGACATTCCACCTTTTCACTATCGACCTCATAAAATGACCACTCGACACTTCAAGCAATTATTTTTATCATCTTAATAAACCCTATTATTTTTATTTTGGGCTACTTCCAGAAAATAGAGAAGCGATAATGGTGTTAGGATACCTTTTGACTTTTGTATTACAGTATGACACGATTCACCCAAAACCCTACCCAACTTAATCATGTTACACCCTTTCCTCTCTCAGTCAGAGTATCAGGTGGACTCAAACGCCTTTTCCCTATAGTCCAGCCACCTGACCTATGAGACCAGGGTAAGTCACCCAAAATTTCTTTCCTCTGTTTCTCTAAGCAAGAGCATCCAAATATTATATGCATAATTTCGTCTTGGATTCTGTTTTTACACAGATCGCAAGTTAGAGTCAAATCAATTTTCCAGCGATTTGAACGATTTTCTGGGAAGATCGTCCAAAGGAGTCTCAGTTGTGCAAAAAATCTTTTAATTGCTAGAGGAATAGTTGTGAATAAATATCGTTCTGCTGTTATTGAATTTTTTAGGTATTTGAAGTGACTGTAATGTGAAGTATTTAGGATTTTCGCCATGTCGTTTTGGATGCTTTGTTCGGTTGCTATTCGAATAATACCAGGGATTTCAGTCATTATTGCAGCGTATCCGGACAACCCTTCAGAAACGAAAAACCGTTTGAGTCTAAAATGGTTGACAGGTTTTCGACAAAGGTTAAACCAACCCTTTGATTGCTGTGTAATGTCCAGAGGTGTGACAAACATGCCCGGGGCAACCTACTCTCTTCCATTTTCATAATCCTCACCCAAAATCTCAGGACCTGTTTAATAATGATAACTTCCTGTGATACTCGTCCACATTCCATTCTTAGCATAAAGCCCGGAGTATACTTTAGTAAATTTAGGTAGCGTCTTAAGAAAATATTCTGAACCTGATCAACTACCTTTACTTGGTTGAGTGCCCAGCAGGGTGCGGCGTATAGCATGTGAGGTAAGACCGTCGAATTAAGTAATCTCATTGCCGCATTTAGAGAGTTCATCTTGGATTTTGTCAGAACCTGCCACACAGCGCCAATTGCTGCCAGGGCTTTGCCCTTGTAGTGTGACGCTACCTTGTTTAGTGAATTTGCACTTGTAAGCGGATATCCCAAGTATAGATATTTCGTAGTAACAGACAGTTGCCTCTCACCCCAGAACCATTTGTCATTTTGTGCTAATCGACCGCCGTTTCTGAAAACTACAATTTTTGACTTATTTTCATTCAGGGTTAATAAATTTGTTTCAAAATATTTTCTTAGCATATTGATTTTTATTTGAAGGTTATTTTTGGATTCTCCAATCAAGACAATATCATCTGCGTATAGTAGAATATGAACATATCCATAATTTGGGAGATATATTCCCGGTAAATCTGAATTATTGTAGAGACCGATTAAATCATTTATAAAAAGTATAAATAAATAAGGTGACATCGGCTCCCCTTGTAAAACTCCCGAACGCATCTTTATTGGCGCAGTGAATGAATTATTCCATCGCACTACCGATGTCATATTTGTGTAATAATCTTTAATTAAGTTAACAAAACGGTGGTTGAGACCTGCATCTACCAGTTTTCTCCATAATAATGAGTGGGGCACTGTGTCGAAGGCTTTTTTTAAATCCACGAAGAACATGTAGCATTTTCTTCTCTTTCGGCTTAGAGTCATTTGAATCAGGGATAATAGAGTGAATATATGGTCTTGACAAGAGTGGGCAGCCCTTAATCCCGCCTGGTTCTCAGGAACTATATTTCTCCTTTCGATCCAACTGCCTAGACGAGATTTGAGTATTGATGTAAATAATTTTGCTATATTGCTTAAGAGCGCAATGCCTCGATAATTAGAGGGGTCGTCTGGATCACCATTCTTAAAAATTGGTTGAATAACTGATTTCAACCATGTTGTCGGAAATTCAGACGTTCTCAAAATTCTATTAAATATATCCTTTAAGGAAATTAGATAATCTTTTGGGAGGGCCTTTATTGCTTCATTCATTATGTCATCAAAACCGGTCGCCTTGCCATGCCTTATTCGAGAAATTTCTTTGCTTATTTCATTAAGAGTTATGTATTTAGTTAGCTCATTATCTGTATTTAGGAAAGTCATAGTAACGGGTTCGTAATCTGGTATTGATTGTATCCAGGAGTTTATTGTAAAATTGCTGCCAGTCTGATATTGAGATATTGCCCTGTGTATAGTTTCTTTTTCTGAAGCGAGCTATTGTTTTCCAGAATTCACTTGAATCGTATGTATTATTTAATTTTATTATGAAGTATTTCAAAGCATAGTAGAAGTGACTAAAGCTATTATAGAGGCCAATGTGAAACTACCTTTAGGTCTCGACAATAATACTTCATCCCCCAGCCTCTGTCTGTGCTAGGATTCCATATGGCTTAGACTGTTCATCATATGGAAGATGTTATCGTCAGTGAAGAAGCCATCCTGAAGGTGGTCCTCAATTATTATGAAGTATTTCAAAGCATAATATAAGTGACTAAAGATCTTATAGAGGTCAAAGTGGAACTACCTTTAGCTCTCGACCATAATACTGCATCCCTCAGCCTCTGTCTGTGCTAGGATTCCAAATGGCTTAGACTGTTCATTATATTGTAGCGTAGAAATCAGGTCTTTGTATATCTGAAGATGTGAAAGTATTTATTGATGACGTCACGGCGACTGATCGACAATTATTAACACGTCAACCAAACTATCTACAGCTAATTTATTATTTATTTAAGTAACCCAGGTTCCTGGAGCGTACAGAAGTCGCCAACTACCCGGGATGTCCTTCTGACCTAAGTCTTCTTGGATTTATGTACAATGCCAGTGGAAGTCCAATTAATGAGGTGTTGCCAGGCAGATTTCTTTCTTGGTAGATTTTCGAGGGATGCTGGACATATTTTGGTGATACCTAGGAGAGTGGCTGTCTGGAATCTTTGGTATTGGAAGGTTGGGCAAGTGAAGAGGAGGTGGTCTACGGTTTGGTCTTCATCTTGGCAGTGGGGGCAAGTTGGGTCTTCTTTTGATACCGTTGCAAGGTCTGCCTGAATGTAGCGATGTCCGGTCAGGATTGTTGTGGAGGTAGATCCATGCTTGATGTTTCGAAGCATTTGGAGGAGTAGTTTTGGGGTAGCAGCAAATCTTCGTAGATTTCTGGTGGAGTAATCTTGGATGTAGAGGTCTGTCCACATTTTGAGGGCTATCTGTTCTTTTTTACCTCGCGCGACGCTCTTTGGGAGGGTGGTAAAGGATAGTGGCAGATTAGAATGTGCTGCAGCCTTTGCCGCCTGATCCGCCAGTTCATTTCCTGGAATACCGCTGTGGCCTTTGATCCAGCAGAGTTGCACATTTGGTGAAAAATGCAGGTTGTAGATTATTTCCGCAATTAGTTGTGTTCTTGGCGGCCAAGACCTACATATGGCTGATAGAGCTGATTGGCAGTCTGAGGCAATGATGAAGTGTTCTTTCGGGAAATTCATGGTTATTTTTGTTGCGTAGAGAATGGCAAGCAGTTCAGCTTGGAACGCTGAGCACTCCTGGTAGAGTTTAAGTTGTATGGTTTGTAGAGGAGGTGGTAGGATGACTCCAGCCCCAACTCCTTCTGATGATTGGGATCCGTCTGTGTAAATGGTGGCGACATTTAGTTGTAGTGATTTGGTAAAATAGATCATCTTCCGTAATGGGGGATAGGGTAAAAAAGAAGGACTTGGGCGTGATTCGTAGTGGCCCGTTTTCAAAGTTTTTAAATATTCTATGTGAGCCTTTATAGAGATATCGAGTGGGGGACAACCCGTTAATGAGATAGCTGGTATTGTCGGTGTGCATGGACCACCTCTTATTATTGCTTTCGCATATTTGTAGTGGAGACTACGTAGCTTGCGAGCCCCATTTGTGTCATATGCACGTTTTCCCCAGACACCAGAGCCATATAGTAGCGCTGGGAGAACGACTCTCTTGTAAATTTTGTGTCCGGAACTGAAGGTTGAACCAAATTGCCCTTTTATGGTGCTAGTGAGCCTTGGGAGTATCCATCAGTATTTGAGTAAACTGTTGTTGAGATGTTTAATAAATTGTCTCTTTGAATCAAAGGTAATACCAAGGATTTTAATTGTTTTGTTGATTGCAATGGGCTGGTCAAGAAGTCGGATGCTGTCCTTGTTTGGCCATCTTGGTTTGTTTCTGTAAAACATGCATGCTTGAGTCTTGTGGGGATTTACCAACATTCCATGCCTTCTGCACCAATGTGAGAAATTTTCAAGAAAATTGTTTATTTGACATTTAGGAAGCTTTGGGGCCACCTGCACCATTAGTGTGAAATCATCTGCGAAGCCCACTAATTCGCTCTTTCTAGGTTTTTGCAAAGTAAATGCTTTTCTTGCAATCATATTGAAGAGAAAGGGACTCAAAGCCGCTCCTTGTGGGACTCCACGGGGTGACAGAATGTGAGCAGTGTGTCCCCATACGCTATAGGCCATTTTTCTATTCATTAAATAGCTGGTAATTAGTTGTAGTAATTCCTCAGGGCAGCTAACCTCTCGTAGGGCTTCAATGATAGAATACCTATGTACGGTGTCGAAGGCTCTTCTAATGTCTAGGCTGATAACTAGTGTTTTCTCCCCCTCTTCCATGTCCCTGTCTATGAATTGGTTTATTGCAGCTAGGGCGTTTTCGGCCGAACGGCAAGGAACAAATCCAAATTGGAGGGGTGAAAACCAATTGTGCCGGTCTGCTAGCCATTGTAGTCGAGCCAAAATGCAACGCTCAAATACCTTGGCTAGGGTGTTGAGAAGAGCAATTGGGCGGAATCTTTCCAGTGGGTTTTCTGCTGTGCTGTCCGGTTTGGGTATGAGGACTAAAAGGCCGATTTTCCAGGGTGATGGAAAATGGCCGAATCTTAAACACTTGGTAAAAAGTCCTGCAAGTAGTTTATGTAGAGGAGGACCTCCTAATTGAAGGCACTTTGCTCCAAGTCGATCAGGGCCTGGAGATTTATTGAGTCCACAGCATTTGATGGCCCGAAGTACTTCAGCGTCGGTGAAGTCTGGCTCAATGAGGCCAGAAAACTGTATTAAGGGCCGAGGCTGAGATATTGGTGTGTCAGGCAGACAAAAGTGCTGCAAGATTTTTTCACAGGTTTCCTCTGGTGTATAGGGGTTCCGTCAGATTTTTTGAGCAGTGGAGGTCCTCTTTGGGTGCTTCGTCCTTTGGAAATATATTTGTGGACAGAGCTCCAAGCGGCTGAGGATACTTCTTGACAGAGGTTTATCCATGATAGGTGTTTGGCTCGTCTTATCTCGGCTCTCAGCCTGTTGTGACATGCTCTGTAGAGCCCTTTGAAGAAGTTTCTAATGGGCGTGGATGTGCACTGCGAAAGGCGCCTTAGAGAGACTACTACATTGCGGAGTTTTGCTAAGTCTTTATTCCACAAGGGTTTTGATGGTCTGTTGTCTTTCTTTTTTATTTTCATGGATATGTCGCAGGCCTCTTGAAGGATTTTGGTAAGAATATGCACCACATCATCTATATCCTGGTGTGTTGATGCGGCATGGAGACGTGAGACTGCATGTTGTAGAGAGGAGCCAAGGAATGCAGTGAAGGCGCTTTCCACACACGTCGATTCAGCCCAGGAAGTATTTTGCGCTGGGGATATTGTATCTTGGATTGTAGTGAGGATCGGTAGATGGTCTGTGAATGCCATTTCAGGGAGGCATGTTCTAGTTGCTCGGGCGGCTAGGGAACTGGAAGCCAAGGTTACATCGATGGAGGAAGACTGGTGTCCGTTGCTCCAAGTGTATTGCACAGGAGCTCCCAGAAAGTGTAAGTTTGTGAGCATAGAAGATGCTTCCAGACTAGCGCCTCGAGCATCACGGACTGCACCGAGACCCCAGGTAGGGGAGTGGGCGTTGGCGTCCATGCCTAAAACACTTGGTATGGCACATGTGGTAATGATGGATTCGAGGGTCGGAAGAAAGTCATATTCTGTTGTATCATGGTGCCAGTAGGCTGAACAAACTAAGAGGGCTTGTTTGCCTAGCCAGATCATCGCAGAAGTGATGTTTGGGTCGGAGGAATCAACCTGTACAGGATGAAGGCTGGCGCGAATAACTAATCCCGAGGGGATGTAGTTACCAGGTGGAGCAAACGTTAAAAATGTGCTATTGGGCCATCTGAAGTTTCGGGGTAGTTCCTGGAGCAGGATTACGTCTGCTTGTGTTTTGATTGCCATTTGGGAAAGTTCCAGAACAGCATCTGGTGACTTTCTGAGGTTGGCCTGTAGAACTTTGAGGGGTTTAATCATATTTTCTAATCTTGGATATTTGTGCCTTAACCAAGGGACACGCGCGGGATGTGGCTTGGTGGGTTAGTGCTTCAGATGAGATTCCTGCCTTTTTGGAGCAGTTATGACATTTCAGTGTGTTGCTTGGGCATTCATGTCCCTCGTGTCCTGTTGTACCACATTTGTAGCATATGGGGTTGGCGGCTTGGCAGGTCGATGCGCGGTGGTTGAAACCGCAGCATCTGTAACACTGCTTCAGAGAATAGCTTTTCTCATAACGGTGTATTAAGCTTGCGATGAGGATCTTACCACGTTGTTGCAGAGTCTTGGCGGCGTCATCGTTCACTTCGACGAATACTGTGGTGTAACCTTTTGGATTGGGTTTGGGTCGATGTGCAATTTTGAAATGTCTTTTCCCTGGTAGATTCTTGAATGATGGGTTGTTTTCCAGACTTTTAAGGATTTCTTCATTTTTGGTGCTGTCTTCTACCCCAAAGATACAGTATCTGGAGTGGATCGTTGGACGTTCCTGACAAGACAGTTCAGATGGCATTGCATTGTTCAGCTTGAATGCTAGCTCAGCGGCGACATGTTTGGTTTTAGTGTGGATGACCAGCTTCCCTTTACCTTTCACTGAAGCAGCTACCTCGTTTGAGGCAAAGAGAGAAGGGTTTTTTGACTTTACTTCGCGGAGGATTTCTCGAGATTCCTTAGTAGGGTTTATGGATTTAATTACGACATGGGATTCAAAGTCTCTTGCCAGGTTGTTATAGGTTGGTTTAACCTTCGAGGAGACAGGCGCTGGGGGTTTGGTCATGTCTGCTGTTTCAGCATATGAGGGTCTGGATGGTGTCTCTGCCATTGGCTTGGGGCGAGACTGTGCGAGGTTGATACCAGTGTAGGCATCCTGGAGAGCCAGCTCAGTGCAGGTCAGAGCGGAGTGAAAAGTTTTTATGAGGCTTCTGCGTAGATCTTCATTTAATTTAGCCTTGGTAGCGAGCGTATTTATTTGATTCACGCTGGTGTTGAAGGCGCAAGAGATTTGACCGAACTTGAAATCGAGATGTTTAGGGTCAGAGTCCATCTCGGAGCGATAGCGTTTCACGCCTGATGGCTTGTTAATTGACATCATATCTTCTTTTTTATTTTATAATACGCTAAATAAATACTTTTTCAAACTAATAAAACTCTACAGCTAAGGAATATTGAACAAGCAAGCAAATAAATATTTTAAAGATGATTTTACAAATACAGAGTAATATATATTTTTATAATCTGTTGAATATTTTCATTGAATAATATTAAGTTAAATAATAAATTATTTCTTCGCCACAATATAAAAACCATATGTTCATTTTATGGAAGATGTTAGCGTCAGTGAAGTAGCCGTCATGAAGTTTACTTCAATATTATTCTGGCATAGTTAAAAACATGGTGTTTTCGAGAATTGCTAGAGGTCTTATGGAGGCCAAGATGAAACCCTCTTAATTTTCCAACCATAATACTGCCTTCACCAGCCTTTGTATGTGTTACGATGCATGTGTAAAAAAGATATTCGCTCTAATGATAATTCCAGAATATGCATTTCTATTCAGTCACTCACGGTTCAATCACAATGTTATTGGGTACACTGCAACCATATTTGACATTGTGTCAGGTCACTATTAACACACAAGTTTATCTTTTGCTTTAGAACTACACTGATGGATAAAACTTAAGGAAGTTGTACCATTTAGAATGTATATCGGTATTCATGCAATAACTTTGAAAACTGGTTAATACAAAGTGACCTTTATTAAAGACACGAGACAATCAAGTGTGAACAAAATTTCTTCTGTCTCCTTCAAAAAAAAAAAAGGACAAAGGCGACATCAAAATATGAAAATTTTTTTAGTTTTGTCCATGAAGATTCTATTTTTTCAATGATGTATGTCTTCAAAATGATGTTTAACTCTGTCACATATCTGAACCCTCATATAACCCTTATACCCTCGTATAATCTGCATTATTATCATTGAATCAAAACAGCTTTTACTTTTTCCTTTTTTTTTCTTTCCAGATTCCATGATTTATCCATGTATTAAACCATATGTACAGTAAAGGCTTTTATTGGGTGTTTTGTGTACTCAAAAAATTATGTCTTTCATTTTCTTTACTTCCATGCATATTGTAGCAAAGTATTTATTATTTTAAAAGCATTTATTATTTTACACTTGTATTAACAGTATTAACAGAGTATCATTTTTTTTATGTTTATATTTTACTACTCTGTAAACCTTCCTCATTCCTTATCTTTTGTTTATCCTTCATAGCTTGTTCTTGCCTTAAATAAATCGCTGTGTCATCCCGAAGTGTCTCTTTCCTCATTTTCCACGTGGTAATTCTTGAATTAATCGTGTTCATTGGCAACTCTCCATAGATGATTATCATGGGATCATTTGAACACCCGAACAGAATTTCTATTCTATTCTGTTCGTCCACAATAGTGGAGCCACACAATCTAAACTTCATAATATCTTATTCATTTTAGTGTCGATTTCTGTAGCATCAACGATGACAGTATTTTTATTCTTGTCTGATAAGTTACCTTTGGCGCGCCGAATTCATCTAAGCAACCTAATATCCATCGTGTTTTATAGTGAAATAGCGATTTCTTTTTCTCATTAAGATTTTAATAGTGTTTAATTTTTCTACTGGTCCACACAAAAAACTTGAGGAAGTTTTACCTTTTAGCATGAATATCGGGATTTAGTGCAACAACTGTCCTGGTGTGGAACTAGCATCTACCCACATATTCTCATGCCCAGCAATGGCCGCAGCCTTGCAGAAAATTTACAAAGATCCAGAGCAGCAGTTTTATACATCCAAGATAGTAGACATTGCTGCTGCTGTGATAGAGATGCATGTAGACATCTGAGGCTCTTCATTGGACACAACAACAACAACATCGGGATTTAGAAAATACCTCTGAAAGATATTTGATATACAGTGATCTTTATTGAATACACGAGATAACCAAATGTTAACAAAAGGCCACTGTCTCCTTAAAAATAAAACAACAACAAAAAGAAACGACCAGCCACATCAAAATATGAAACTTCCTTATGTTTTGTCCATGAGGTATATAATATAAAGTGATAATGTAATAGTACATGTATATTGATAAGGTATTTTGCAGCAAATATATATTTGACTAGTATATAGTACTATTTAGAGGAAACACTGAAGAATGTTTCAAGCAAAGAAGAGGTGCTCAATTAAAAGAAATCACAAGTTGCTTGGTTTTCATACGTGCACACAATGATCGATATATAAATGGATGCAAATGACAATGTCAACAAAAGTTTTGACCATCTCTGCAGTCTAGATAACTCAAGTCATCCACAAAGCTTCACCACCAGCTTTGAAAAATTTGTAAATCCTGCTTGGAGATCATGTTGTTGTCGTGTCCAATGAAGAGCTTCTGATGTCTCCGTACATCTCTATCACAGCAGTCGAAAAGTGTTCTCTATTTAGCTGTGTAAAGCAGTTTTTCTGGGTCCATGTCAATTTTCTGTTGTTGTCGTGTCCAATTAAGATCCACATATGTCTCCGAATAGGTCTATCACAGCAGTCGCAATGTTCACTATCTTGGGTGTGTAAAGTTGCTGTTCTGGGTTCATTTCAATTTTCTGTTGTTGTCGTGTCCAATGAAGAGTTTCAGATGTCTCCATACATCTCTATGACAGCAGTCGTAATGTTATCTATATGTGTGTAAAGCTGTTGTTCTGGGTCCATGTCAATTTTCTGCAAGGCTGCGGCCATTGCTGGACATAAGAATATATGGGTAGATGTTGGTTCCACACCAGGGCAATGCCCGAAGACCATAGTTAAGGGTTATGGCCATCGTCAGTCTTCAGACCCACAAGGAATCATGTAATATTCAGAATTTGCAGAAGATTGGCTGGGAAAGTGGCTTGGCCGATTCTATTAACAAAATACATAAGAAGATTTTTAAACACTTCTTTGGCCATTTGGGAAGATTTCATGAATCTATTGTGGATCTAATGGAATCGAAGCAGCCATAAACTTAGAGGACCATAGCTCGACATTATGACCATCAGAAAGTCTTTCTTAATTTGTCGAAGCTGGTGTTGGGGCTTTATAAATGACCCAAGTCTTCTAGATTTCAGAGAGGATCGTCAGATATGCATAGTAAAAATAGTAAAAAATGGAATTGTACTTGGATTAGGTGGAAAAATTGAAAAAAAGGCATTTCCTTATTATGCAACTTTTATTTGCATTACAAATTTTGGAATAATTAAAAAACAACGATTAGTAGGCTCAAGCCATCGGAAAATTTTAGTTGCACCATCGAGAGATGTCTTTTTTTCTTAAGATATGCTTAGGTTTTGGAGGTCATTTGATGGAAGAGGCGTCTTTTCTTAAAACAAAAACTGTTGTTGTTTCTTATTCTCTCTAATATAATTCATATGATCTATAACAGAAGTTTAAATTTTCTATTGTCAATTTGGGGTTTTGAATTGACGATGGCAGCATAGACTGAGACAGAATAAACCATCATGGAGAGGAAAAGGAGAATGTTGCACCTGCTCTTGGGGTAGGGCCCTGGAAGTATCACTCGGTAGCATTGTGACTCTGCTTCTAGTTTGGGGCCACCGCTCCTAACGTGAAGTACAGATGCCTTAGTAGCCTCTTCTCTGGAGAACCAACACTACCAATTTGTACCTTCCTACCAGGTGTTTAGTATAGTCTAAGGTGGCCCTACCAGGAGTTGAACTACCGACGTACTGTTCTACCTGCTTCACTCTCCCCCCATGATGAGACTAGGATAGATTTTAGAAGAGTAGAAAAAATTATGTTTGACATATTTTGTCCTAAATATTTTACCTGGTGTTAGAGTGTTTTGTGTATTTATCTAATTTCTGTTCTTTGCATTTGGGGTAAATTGCTGTCGAGTTAAATGTGAGAATTATCTCTTTTGATTTATATACACCAAAGTTCGTAAAATTCGATCTACTGTAGAAACTCTCCAGTAAGAAGACAACTCTCACTAAAGAACACTTTGGCTTGGCAATTAGGTGTTGTCCTTTACAGAGAGTTTTTTCTACTGTAGCAACTCTCTGGTAAGAGGACACCTCTCCCTAAAGGAGAGCAGCTACAGTATAACTTCTCTAAAGGAAAACACTTAGTAGCAGAACCAAAGTGTCTTTTAGAGAGTGGTGTCCTCTTACCAGAGAGTCGCCATAATAGAACCTATCTGTAACGGACAACATCTAGTTACAGAGTCAAAGTGTCCTTTACAGAGAGGTGTCTTCTGTAAATTAAAGTTATACATAGAATAAAATATCATACAATACGTTTTTCTTTGTTTATTATATATGTTGGCATATCATTTCAAGGCATAATAAATAAATATTCAAAAGTATTGCATGCGATTTTATAATTTTGAAAAGATAGTAAAAAAATACCACATATTTTATTTACTTTTCAGTAGTGAAGTTTTATATACATTTGTATATTTGTGAAGAACAATATAAAATTGATTTTGAGAATGAATATTCTCAAAATGTTTCAATGATGATGATAAACATAAGGTGTAAGATAAATAAATTCTAGTTACTGGCACACACACATCATAGTCTTTTATATAAAATCGATTCGTAAATAAATAAATAATACATTTTATTGTTTTTTATTACGCTTTCATTCTATATTTACTCATATTCTGGATATCAAATTGTAAAAAACACCAACTCAAACATATTAAAGTGTTATGAAAAGGTTTACACATCTCTAGAAATGTTATTTATCTCAATTAGGAAAGAAGTAAAAAAAAAAAAAAGATAAACTGTTAAGATCGGTGTTCTCCCATTTTTCCTGATCACAGAGAGGGGAGGTGTGGCCAGACGCGGCCAATCAATCTGGCAACACAGTTGTCAAATCCATTCGGCCACTCTGGACAATTAGGTTCTCCATCTATAATCCTATTTCCATCAAATTGTTGGATTTAACAAATGACTCACCCTATAATAGAAAGCTCCGTTTAATTTCTAATGAAAAATGAGCGACAAAAATTGAGGCGAGCAACACTGGCCAGATATTGCGGCAGGCGATCGAACAAATGAACTGTAAACAACATGGCATCTTACACTTGTTTTTATTCACTACCATAAATTAGCTTCTTGAGTTCAAATCCTAGCATTGCTTATTTTCTTTTTTCAAAGAGACTACTTATATTCATGTGAAATTCTATTTTTAACAAATGAAAACATTAAGACGCGAGTGTCTATTTCTATAAATAAATCAACTTCAAATGTCCTTACTACGATGAAAAAATATTGGGAGGGCTTGACTCATCAGTGGTGAACTCTCTAAGCGGTTTCCCCAATTTAATCTACTATACCGCTCCATTACAGCTATATTACTGTTTTTTTTTTTATCATTCTACTTATATACACATACAACACAAAATTATTTATTAAGGATCAAGCCCCATGCAGGATTCTCCCAGTATAGCAATGTTTTTAATTGAACAAAAATCTATATTATATACAATTCAGTATTAACATGAGCCCAAAAAATAAATTCAAAAGCCGCATTATATTATATTGTATTTTACATTACTTTATGTATTATTTACGAACGGAAAAATATGTCCAGGGTAGCTTAGTGGACATGGCATCTTCCCAGTAAGCGGAACACTGTGGGTTCGATTCCCATCCCTGGAAACTTTTATTTTTCCGTTTATCATTACTCTTCACAATTCATCCTTTCATACCTCATTGTTGTGGGTCGGTGTTGCAAAAAGAACAGCCAAATAAGTGATTTTATAAATATATTATTATTATTAGATATAAGGATACACACACATATGTTGACAAAAGAATAACAACCGCACACAGCAGTAGAACAAAGGCAGTTATTTGGTATATACAAGGAAGAAGACTGACGGTTGAGGTGGGCCGTTCCCATTGGTCAGTTATCTTCATGCAGCGCCTCCAAGCGGTGCCCGTGTTCACGCTTCTCTCATCACTCATCTCTAAGGTTAGAAATAATCATTATTTCTCCTTAAAATACATTTTGATTTTTCGTTCAAAAGAACCGTTTGCTTTTTTTTTTTTGGAATGGCGCACTCCTATTGGTTGGCTACGATCACGCCACCTTTGCCCCCCCCCCCCCATCATGCCCCCCCCACTCGCTTTGTTGTTTTTGTAACTATTGTTTTGGAGCGGGTCGCTCCTTAAATAAATGCATATATTAGTTAATAACTAAATGGAATCCTCTCTTTCTTTTTCCCAGTAAGAGACGCCTACGGAAGCCAACAGTACATAGACAGATAAAGCACATAGGCTATAGTTATTAACTAATATATGCATTTATTTAAGGCGCCAATATATAATTGTAACAAATAGTATTTGAATAAAAACATTCAACCGGGTAAAACACGGGCGTTGCCCGGGTCATTCGGCTAGTACTTATATATACTACACTGAAGGGTAAAATCTTATAAATAGTATGTTGAATCGGTGGTTCAATCAGATGCATAATAGATTGAAATATATGAGTTTTGATATATCTCACGACATAGCAAGTAGCCAGAACAAGGGAAGACATAAACAGGAAGTGAAGGGAAAGGTGCAGCGCCTCTAGCGGTAGTGGTTGGAAGCTCCTCAATGCCACGTCGTCACGTGACGTAGGCGTATTTGAAGGAAGCACACAGTTCAGCATAGTCTTTAAGCAAACTACGAACATAAGCTTTTAGGACAATAGAAA
Source organism: Cordylochernes scorpioides (assembly GCA_030710605.1). NCBI lineage: Eukaryota > Metazoa > Arthropoda > Arachnida > Pseudoscorpiones > Chernetidae > Cordylochernes > Cordylochernes scorpioides. The sequence continues at coordinate 48,351,851 of CP092865.1, read as the reverse complement.
TACATTTGAATATTTGCATCAAACAATGCTCTTCTTCATACAATAAGGACAAGACCAGTTGGTCAGAAATTAATATAAAGAAATAACGCGATATCTATATTTAGCAAATGAAAACATTAAGATGAGAATGTTTCTTTCTACAAATTCTATTTCTATAAATTCCATAAATAATCCCTTGCATAAATATTGAGTAAGATCAATCATTCCTCCAGGGAAAAGTGTCTTTTCGAAAACATTTTTATTGTTCTCTAGCTTTCGGGCACGTACGCCCTTCTACAGGAGAAAACAAGTATAATGATACGCCAATAGAACACGAGTTAAATATAATCGGATACTATTTTACATATTTTTATGAAGATATAAAAATATTATTTTTTACATATTAACTATTATACAAATTGAGACAAAATATTTTAAAAATATATATCTCTAATGAGAGGACAAACAAATGAATAAATATAGGCTACTATAAAATCAAGGAAGCAAGGAATACATAGGTTGTAGTTATTATTATTAGGAGTGGTCTAATTGGTTCCCACCGCTGCTATTCTGAGACGATTTCTGTATTTGGATGATTTGGGGTGAGCTCAGGGAATAGTATATTATAAACTTCCGGAATGTCTATTCTTCTGTTAATACTATTGTGCTTTCTTGATATTATGGATTCTATGATGAGTCTCTGTTGTTTATTGGGGATGTTGGAATAATGGGTTCTTGGTTCGGATAGTGCGAAGGAATGACCTGTTTCTCTTACATGATGATATACTAGAGATCTATTGTCCTGGTTTTCGATATTTCGTTGATGTTCTGATATTTTTATATTTAAATTTCTACCTGTTTCACCTACGTATTTGATTCTGCATTCGTTGCATTCTATAGAGTATATGGCATTCTTAATATTGGAAGGATAATTAAGGCTATTGCTTTTTGTTATAGGGTTTCTTAGTAGTGAACTTAGATTGGGTGATTTGAGTCAAAAGGCGATCCATTAATTAAGATTATAAAAAAGGGCGTACCTGGATCTGTGAAAGAAAAAAAAAAAAAAAAAAACAATTCTTTTCTCAAAATATCAGAACATCAACGAAATATCGAAAACCAGGACAATAGATCTCTAGTATATCATCATGTAAGAGAAACAGGTCATTCCTTCGCACTATCCGAACCAAGAACCCATTATTCCAACATCCCCAATAAATTGATAAAGAGGGAGCAATCTCTCGAAATATTTTGAGAAAAGAATTGTTTTTTTTTTTTTTTTTTTTTTTTCTTTCACAGATCCAGGTACGCCCTTTTTTATAATCTTAGATTGGGTGAGTTGCAGAAGAAGGTTTTAACGCCGAAATTTTTCAGATGACGAGCTATTGATATGGATATAGGTGAGTAGGGAATACTACAAATATATTATAAGAATATAAGAATATCAGAACATCAACGAAATATCGAAAACCAGGACAATAGATCTCTAGTATATCATCATGTAAGAGAAACAGGTCATTCCTTCGCACTATCCGAACCAAGAACCCATTATTCCAACATCCCCAATAAACAACAGAGACTCATCATAGAATCCATAATATCAAGAAAGCACAATAGTATTAACAGAAGAATAGACATTCCGGAAGTTTATAATATACTATTCCCTGAGCTCACCCCAAATCATCCAAATACAGAAATCGTCTCAGAATAGCAGCGGTGGGAACCAATTAGACCACTCCTAATAATAATAACTACAACCTATGTATTCCTTGCTTCCTTGATTTTTCTAGTAGCCTATATTTATTCATTTGTTTGTCCTCTCATTAGAGATATATATTTTAAAAATATTTTGTCTCAATTTGTATAATAGTTAATATGTAAAAAATAATATTTTTATATCTTCATAAAAATATGTAAAATAGTATCCGATTATATTTAACTCGTGTTCTATTGGCGTATCATTATACCAGGTTTTCTCCTGTAGAAGGGCGTACGTGCCCGAAATCTAGAGAACAATAAAAATGTTTTCGAAAAGACACTTTTCCCTGGAGGAATGATTGATCTTACTCAATATTTATGCAAGGGATTATTTTATAGAATTGTGAACTCAAGTTAAACATGAATCTCTCGCCAAATCAAATCGAATTTTATTTGAATCAGATATACAAGAAATCATTGCAGCTAACAAAATGGAGATGTCATCTGAGTTTCAATCGTTTCTGTGAAGAGGCGAACTTTATCCCCCCATCCTTACGAATTAAGGACCCTGTGAAAAATCCGTTTTCAAGAAGAGTAATAGAAGAAGCTCAATATAGGCTGTTGAGAAGTAGAACACAAGGATGTTACTCCAACATAAGATTACATTCCAAAACCATTAAAGAACTCATGTGCCTCACCTCCAATGTTGTACCAGAAAATAAAATGTATGAATTTATAATCCGAACTACCTCTCAGATCAATATACAAAAAAACAGAAATAGAAAGAAGACAGACCAAAAAATTGAAATATTGGGCGGTAAAATTCAATAACCCAAAATTAAATCGGAATTAAAACACAAACACAATAATTAATCTGTCGAAAACTACTCTAACTCCGGGAGAATTAACCTTATTATCTAAAGGTATGAAATTCCGAAATATTTAAAAACCAGACCCAATCAAAATAGTAAGTGGAGTCGAGGCCGCCGTGTCAAGGCTTAACAATCAAGAGAAAGCATCATCAGACACCACGTGACCAACCTCCTAAGTGAACCCGTGATCCTTCCCCAATTCAACCCACATGAAAACCGACTTATTAAAGACCTAAAAAAACAGAAAAGAAATTATCATCACCCATTCAGACAAGGGGGGACATACAGTGATTTTAGATAAATCCGATTACCACCAAAATATGCGAAGCATACTCGAAGACCCAACGTCCTTCAAGCATATTTCCATAGAAGAAAAAACCCGAATATACTCCACATATAAAAAAGAACTTAGAAAAATGAATAGGGAAAATAAAATCACGAACGAAGAACTAAAAGACTTCCTATCCAATATGCAGACCGATGCCCATATATATGGCCTCCCCAAAATTCACAAGCCAGATGTCCCTCTAAGACCCATAGTTGTCTTCTACCATTCCCCAACAGCACCTCTTTACAAATTTATCTCAGCCTTTCTAAAACCCATAGTAAAACAACAGGGCTTCCAATACTCCATATTTAACACCTCCATATTCATAGAAGAAGTACTCAAGTGCCAAGCCCCATCAGACAAAATCATGGTTTCTTTTGATGTCAAATCCCTGTACCCCAGTCTCCCACACCAGCTGATACTAAGCAGCAGTGAAGAATTCTTGAAAGAAAATTCTATCGATCTGATCACTGTGAAGAAAATATCGAAACTTATAGCCTTATGCCTTGAAACAAATATCATAACATACAATTACAAAACCTACAAACAGACAAAAGGTTCTCCCATGGGTAGCTCTCTTTCAACCTCAGTGGCAGAAATTGTCATGCGCCGCATTGACAAGTGGATAAATTCACTATTTCCGTCCGATATAATATTATGGCGCCGATATATCGACGATATATTTTGTATCTGCCCCGAAACCCAAACCAATACAATTCTGGAAAAGCTGAACAGTTACCATCCCGACCTAAATTTCACCTATGAAAAATAAACAAACAATAGCCTGTCTTTTTTAGATATAAAAATCATGCGTATAGAGAATAAATTCCAAACAACCGTTCACTATAAACCATCTTTCAATCCCGACTATATTCGTTTTTCCTCCTACTGCCCTCTCAGCCATAAAATCAATACCGTAAAGACCCTTACCAAACGTGTCTATAGCCACTGCTCACTTCAGACCTTCAAAACAGAAGAGACCCAGAACATCTTAAGGAATCTAAAAACCTGCCAATATCCTTTATCATTTATTTTAAGACATTTCCATAGCCCGTCTGAAGTGCAAAATCCCCCAGTTTACAAATCTATTTGTAGTATTCCCTACTCACCTATATCCATATCAATAGCTCGTCATCTGAAAAAATTCGGCGTTAAAACCTTCTTCTGCAACTCACCCAATTTAAGTTCACTACTAATAAACCCTATAACAAAAAGCAATAGCCTTAATTATCCTTCCAATATTATGAATGCCATATACTCTATAGAATGCAACGAATGCAGAATCAAATACGTAGGTGAAACAGGTAGAAATTTAAATATAAGAATATCAGAACATCAACGAAATATCGAAAACCAGGACAATAGATCTCTAGTATATCATCATGTAAGAGAAACAGGTCATTCCTTCGCACTATCCGAACCAAGAACCCATTATTCCAACATCCCCAATAAACAACAGAGACTCATCATAGAATCCATAATATCAAGAAAGCACAATAGTATTAACAGAAGAATAGACATTCCGGAAGTTTATAATATACTATTCCCTGAGCTCACCCCAAATCATCCAAATACAGAAATCGCCTCAGAATAGCAGCGGTGGGAACCAATTAGACCACTCCTAATAATAATAACTACAACCTATCTATGTATTCCTTGCTTCCTTGATTTTCTAGTAGCCTATATTTATTAATTTGTTTGTCCTCTCATTAGAGATTATATATTTAAAATATTTTGTCTCAATTTGTATAATAGTTAATATGTAAAAAATAATATTTTTATATCTTCATAAAAATATGTAAAATAGTATCCGATTATATTTAACTCGTGTTCTATTGGCGTATCATTATACCAGGTTTTCTCCTGTAGAAGGGCGTACGTGCCCCAAATTTAGAGAACAATAAAAATGTTTTCGAAAAGACACTTTTCCCAGGGGGAATGATTGATTTTGCTCAAAATTCTATTTGTTATTCTCACCAATTTTGCTATATGCTAATCTATAGGAGATTTTCAACAACAAAAACCATTAATTAACACATCTTGTCTTATTTAGAGTTTTCCCGATGTATAAAAACACTACTCAACTTTTGTACATAGATATTCTTTCCCTGTTTTTCTTTTTATATTTAAAATCTCTCTCAGCCTTTTTTTTCTTTTTCTCTTTTCTGAGTGAGGATTCCATTTCTTACCCTGCTTCTCATTTCTTTTTGGGTCTGTGGGATGGTTGCGTGCGTGTTGGTGTGGCTTGTGGAAAGGCCGCTGATGAAATTATAATTAAAATTTATTTATATAAAGCCAGAAATGTATAAAGAGAAAAGAAGTAACGGCCGTTAGAAGCAAGCCTTGTTGTTTATGACGCCGTTGCCAGAAATTCCCGGATGCCGCCCGCGCATGCGTAGTGACGTGTTCTCCCAGCTTGCCGAGGCGTAGTGAGGTCGCCACACTACTGCCCGTATGTGTAGTGAAGCTTTGTCCGCGCTCGCTGAAGCAAAGTGTGGTCGCCACAGATCCATTTCTCACAGGAGAATCGTCTGTATAAGACGGAATGTCTTAATAAAGGTTTATGTGTGTATAAAAACACTAATATTTAATTAATAAATAGGTAATCAGTTAATCAGAGTACTTGTAGAGAGGCATAAAAACTTCTGAATGCTCTTTAGTATCATTTGCTCTTTAATTTTCATATTAATTTTCTAAGATTTTCTACAGAATTTTAGAATTGGTAGTACATATAAACAAATTTCTCATCGTCCAATGAAACAAACGAAAGATTGTAAATCTTTGATTTGTTACATTAATAGACATATGTATCTACCACAATTTTTGTCTCTTTTTTTTTCTGTAGCAGGTGACTAAGGGTGTCTCTCTAGGTACAGTTATATATACATGTCGTATTGTATACTAGTATGTTGTATGTTGTATATTGTTGCACCAGGTTGCGGCTTGGCAGACTCTTCAGCCTTGATTCTCTCCTGTGCTGGGTCTTGCGTCTTACCAGAGCGTGTTTCAACCATCCTACAAATTTATAAAAGGGAATAATGAGATAAGTCTACTTTATGTAGCCACCAGAATCCTTTTTTTATTTTCTCACATCAAAGAGAGCAGTGAAGTCACAGTGTACCTAAATACAAATGATGATAAATTAATAATCTGTTTTAAATAAATATCATAGAATATTTTATATAAAAATAAATAAATATATAATTTAAATTTCAAATATATTAAAACTAATATAAGAAATACGCCATTAATCATGATGTAACACTTCCCCCTCTCCAGAGGTCGTCACGTCCTCGTGATTGACCTCATCAATTCTTTCAAAATAGGGTTTGATTCTTGAGACATGGACAATCAATGGGTCTTGGCCAGGATTATCTTTTGGTTCAATTAAGTAATTTACGTTGGACAGCTTCTTTAATATTCTATATGGGCCAAAATATTTTCTCAGTAGTTTCTCACACTTTCCTATTTTCCTAATTGGTGTCCAAACTGCTACTAATTCTCCTGGTTCGTAGCTTCTTTCCATGTGTTTCTTGTCATAGTTCTTTTTCATTCTTTCTTGAGTCTTTATTGTGTTGTTAATAACTAATTTTCTTGTTCTGTTTATTTTGTCTAAGTGATGTTTTATGTATTCATCATAATCATCTTTGTCAATGTCCACCGAGATATTCCTGTCGTCCAAAAGAGACGTGGGTTCTCTTCCAAACATCAGGAAAAAGGGAGAATATCCTGTGGTTTCCTGAATTGTAGTATTGTAAGCGTGAGTGATGAATGGGAGTATTTCGTCCCAATTTTTCTGATCAGTGTTCACATACATACTGAGCATATTGATCAATGTTCTATTTAACCGCTCTGTCAATCCATTAGTCTGGGGATGATAGCTCGTTGTGAAGCAATGTTTAATCTTGCACGTTTTCATTACCTCTTTCATTAAATTACTGGTAAATTGAGAGCCTCTGTCACTAATAAGATATTGTGGGGCTCCGTGCCGAAGAAAAATATCCTCTACTAGAAATTTAGAAACTTCTTTCACTGTTGCTTCCGAGACTGCTCTTGTTTCTGCATATCTAGTGTAGTAGTCCGACAGCACGATTATCCATTTTTTCCTGTTTTTCGTAGATGGTAGTGGACCAACAAAGTCAATTCCAATTCTTTCGAAAGGAAAGTTGGCTGGGGGGATGGGCTGTAGTAGTCCAGAAGGTAATTGGTTTGAGCCTTTCCTACTTTGGCAAAGGTGACACGTCTTAACGAATTCTGAGACATCCTTTAGCATGGATGGCCAAAAGTATTTACTCTTTATTCGGTACATGGTTCTGGCGACGCCCAGATGGCCATTCGACATATGATTGTGATATTCTTTCATAATTTCTCTCTTTTTATTCTCTGGAACCACAAGCAACCACGCCCTGCCTTCAGGGTTCGGGTTTTTCTTAAAGAGGCATCCATCTTCTTCTTTAAAGTTTTGCGCAATTGATCGCCTGCTTCCATTAAGGTTTTTCTTAACACTTTCGATAAATTTATCCTCTTCGTCTGTTATTTGATTTAAAAATAGCCTTTCAAAATCCTCATCCCAATCAGTTTCTGGTAAGGGCCCCCTAGATAAGCCATCGGCGTCCAGATGCTTCTTTCCCGATTTATGTATTATATCGAAGTCATATTCTTGAATTTTCAATGCCCATCTTGCCAATCGACCTGTTGGATCCTTCAAGTTTTTGAGCCAGCATAAGGCGTGATGGTCTGTTACTATTTTAAAGTGTCTTCCATAAAGGTAGGGTCGTAATTTTGACATTGACCAGACAACGGCCAGACATTCTTTTTCAGTGGTTGAATAATTTTGCTCCGCTTTACTTAGGGTACGACTCAAATATGAGATCACCTTCTCTTCACCACCGATGTCTTGGACAAGTGTTGCACCTATGCCGATGTTGGACGCATCAGTATGAACATAAGTAGGTGCATTTGGATTGAAGTGACCTAAAATTGGTGGACTTAATAGTGCTGTTTTTAGGGTTTGAAACGCTTCCTCTTGTCTTTCTGTCCAGGTAAATGATACACTTTTTTTTATAAGGTTGGTCAAAGGGTCAGCAATTTTTGAAAAGTCTTTGATAAATTTTCTATAATATGAACACATTCCCAAAAAGGATTGTACTTCTTTGACCTTTTTGGGCCGAGGAAAATTTCTGACAGCTTTGATGTTATGTTCCGCGGGTTTTATACCATGTTTGCTCGTTATATAGCCGAGAATCTCCAATTCTTCAAAAGCAAATCGGCATTTTTTGTCGTTTAACCTTAAATTAGATTCACGAAAACATCTAAAAACAGCTTCAAGTCTTTTGAGGTGCGTTGGAAAATCCGGGCTATATATGATAACATCATCCAGATAACACAAACAAATTTGCCATCTCAGATTTCCAAGCATATTCTCCATATTTCTCTCAAAGGTAGCAGGCGCGTTACAAAGTCCAAAAGGCATCACGTTGAATTCATATAATCCATGCGCTGTAGTGAAAGCTGTTTTCTCTTTGTCTCTTTCTTCGACTTCAACTTGCCAATATCCAGATCTGAGGTCTATTGCTGAGAAGTGTGTAGATCCTTGGAGAGTATCCATAACTTCGTCTATTCTAGGGATCGGATAGACATCTTTTACCGTCACATTATTCAGTTTTCTGTAGTCCACACAAAATCTGTATTTACCATCTCGCTTCTTGACCAATATTACTGGAAAAGACCAGGGGCTAGAAGATGGCCTAATTATGCCTTCTGTAAGCATCTCGTCAATTTGCTCTTTTATAATATCTCGTTCTTTAGCACTTACCCGGTAAGGCTTGTGTTTAATTGGCTTCGCGTCTTCTGTGTCTATCCGATGTTTTGCCAAATTGGTTCTCCCTAATCTCGATGAAAAAAGATCTCCATACCTTTCTAAAACTTGTTTTAACTCCTTCTGTTCCTTTGGTGAAAGATTTTCGTTTATTTGGAATCTAGGTTCTTCGTTCTTTTCTACCTCTCTTTCTCGACTCACATTTATTTTCGCTGGACTACTTCCAAAAGCCAATGTTTGGTTTTTCATTATTTTTAACGGTCGAGGATACGGATTAGTTATCCAGATGTGTGTTTCCCTATTTATAACATTGATCAAGCTTCTTGCTAGACGAAGTCCATTTGTTTGAAACATTTTGCTGCTCTCTTCGATAATATATTCTCCATCCTCTGTTTCTACCAATGCCTTGATCAATTTCATGGAACATTCCGGTACAATGGAATCCTTGGCACTCTTTATTTTCAACATTTCAAAATTGATTTCGTCATGATTATTCGTCAAATCATATTTTATAGTTTCTTGCTTACAATCTATTTTTGCGTTCATTTTCTTAAGGAAATCTCTCCCAAGAATTAATGTCCGTAAATGCGTTTTCAATATCACAAAGTTGTGTGATAATGTTTCGTCATCAATTTTTATATTTAAAAATATACTTCCTACCATGTCCAATTTTTTTCCATCGGGTCCTGCACAAATTTTTGCGAGTTTACTTATACCATGGCCTGTATCGAGGGCCGTTCTGAGGTCGACCACTGAGAGGTCAGCACCTGTATCAACCAAAGCTTCAAAAGTCCCTATCTTGTCCACATTAATTTTTAATTTGTATTTAGGGTCCAACTTCTTGATTCCGTTTATGGTCGACTTGCTTTGATTGACAGATTCAGGCGCGACGCTTAGTTTAAATCTTCCAACACGGAATATCTATTCCGGGTAGGAATATTTGTCTGTGTGCTATGACATACATCAGCATAAAGCCGAGGTCCTGATTTCTCTGATGTTTCATTCATTTGGCATTTTTCTTCGACCTTCTCTTGGGTATCTGCTGGATCCTCTTCTAGGATTCTTATAAACTTGACCCTACAATAACGGGCCACGTGCCCTGGCTTGTTACATTTAAAGCAGATTGGTCTTCCATCTTCCGTCCTATTTTTGCTCACTTCTTGGCTTTTATTGTAAGTGTTTCTCTGAAGGTTTGGTTTCGGCACAAAGTTAGGATTATAAGGACGTCTAGGGGTAGAGGGCTGGGGAAAGTTGTTTCGATACTGTCTGGGGGTAGGAGGGGAGTCGTTCTTGTAATTATTGGAAACAGGGGCTTGGGGCCTGGAAGTGGTCTGGTAGTTTCGTGCGGCAGTCGGCGGCACGTACCTCGATTGTTGTTGGGGTCTAGAATAGCGTGGACCGTTATATAGGTTTCTGGATTTCTCCACACGTTCCCGATACTTCTTTTCAAAATAATCCATTTTCTTGCACACGACAAGAAGGTCATCGGTCGTTTTAGGAGGGTTCAGGTAGAGCGCGAATGAGTACTCTTTTTTCAGTCCTCCAATAACATGTTCAATTTTTGTTTCTACTTCCATTGCGGGGTCAACCTTGTTGCACAACACTAGAATGTCTTCCGCGAACCTGATTGCTGGTTCATTCCAGTGTTGCATTCTGTTGAGCTTCATTCTAAGTTCTTCTTTATTCGCGTCCAAAGAAAAATCCTGAATGAGGCGGATTTTAATATTTTCCCAGCTCGTGAAACTAGCTTTGTGTAAATTCAACCAGGTTTTAGCGCTTCCCGTCATGTTCATGGCGGCATAACGAGAGATAATGTAGTCTGCCCAATGGTACAAGAAGCCAATTTCTTCAAGAGATTCAATCCATGGGCGAGGGTCTTCCGTTCCATCATACTTGGGGATGTCGATGTTGGGATTCAGGACAACTGGGTCGGAACTAGCATCTCTACCAATTGTTGCACCAGGTTGCGGCTTGGCAGACTCTTCAGCCTTGATTCTCTCCTGTGCTGGGTCTTGCGTCTTACCAGAGCGTGTTTCAACCATCCTACAAATTTATAAAAGGGAATAATGAGATAAGTCTACTTTATGTAGCCACCAGAATCCTTTTTTTATTTTCTCACATCAAAGAGAGCAGTGAAGTCACAGTGTACCTAAATACAAATGATGATAAATTAATAATCTGTTTTAAATAAATATCATAGAATATTTTATATAAAAATAAATAAATATATAATTTAAATTTCAAATATATTAAAACTAATATAAGAAATACGCCATTAATCATGATGTAACAATATAAAACAGCTCAAGTGTAACTACAAAATGGCGCCAATAAAATGGATACCCAGGAGAGAAAGGGGCGGTGAGTCGGGAAGGATAATATAAACAAGAAAGATTTATAGACACTAGTCATGGTGGTCCCTGATTGGACGTCCTCCCCCTCTGACGTCACCAATATGATATAAGTTGGCGCTAAGGGCTCAGTCAAGGAGGTACTCAGCACAGAAAGACCAGCAGGGCAGGAGAATAATTAGGTATACATGCTTCCCGTTGACCAGAGCGGTCCCAAGACTCCCCCTTAGTCTCACTCTTCCCGGGAACCACCCCTAAACCGAGGTAACCATGTTCCTCTGTGTGTGGTCTTCATTTGCCTTGACGCTAGTGCGCTTCCACTTCCGGCACATGACTGCATGTTGGATGAGGAGCCCACTGTGAAGTTGTCGGCTCCACTCTTTTTTAAAACATATATATATATATTAAATATAAACCAATTTCGACGGGTAAGATTCTTTTTTATTTAAAACAACGTTCTACTGCCCTTACTTCAATGATAAAATAATGGTAGGACCCCTTGACTCATCAGTGGTGAACACACCCAGCGATTTCGCCAGTTTAATCTATTGCTGGGAGGTTTCACCACTGATAAATCAGGCCTTTCCATCATTTTATCATTGCAGTAAGGGCAGTAGAAAGTTGTTTTAAATTTATAAGAATCCTACACGTCGAAAACAGTTTATATTTCTTATAACAGATAGCGCACTAATGTATTGAAGCGATGCAGCAGAGAAGTAGAAGGGAAGAAGTGGGCAAGCCAAGAGAAGAAGGTATGCAGGGGCCCCTTCAAGGAAGTGTGGATTGACAAATTCCAGAGGAGGGGGCGGCAGACAGGGAGTCCAGCTGGTGCCGTCGTGGAAGGAAGCCGGCCTGCCTGCCGGGGATTTGTGTGCCGAGAAGACCTGGCAGTCTGGGGGACAGAAGTCTGTCTGGTGACAACGGGACCTGCAGCAAGGAGAACGGCGGTGACGACAGACGCGGTAAGTTGGCTACGAGGAAGTGGGCTCCGAGACTGTGTGGATTAACGAGTGGAGGACGGAGCAAAGAAGGACGAGGAGGAACCTACCTGGGGCGGCAATGAAGGCAAGTCAATCTCCTATATATAGTTATTAATATCCCTTTTAAAGATCTGGTAATAAATCTATAGTACTAAGCTGTATACAAAACGAACCCACATTGTCTTCTCAGAAACCTTGCACGCAAACATCGACGGCTGAGAAGAGTCGTAACAGTATCATATATTAATATATATACAATAGAACGAACAAAGGTAAAGGACACCTAATTGCAGAACCAAATTGTCCTTTAGGGAGAAATGTCTTCTTACCGGAGAGTTGCTAAATAGTAAAAATGGTAATTTTGTAAATGAAAAATGTCCTTTGTGGAGAGGTGTCCTCTAGCGGGGGTGTCCGCTAAAGGGAGGTTCTACTGTATAAGATACTGTATAAGCCCTATCACAATCGATGACATTTGAATGGTTTGCACGATTTATAGCTGGACGAACAAGCGTCAAGAATGATCTAATCGAAGCTTAAGTGTCTTCTTATCACTTTCTTTGATGTAAAGGGATTGGTACACTATGAATTCGTGCCCGAATGTCAGACCATTAATCAAAATTACTATCTTGATGTATTGCGACGTTTAAGGGAGGCTGTGCGTCAGAAACGACCCGAAAAATGGCATCGGAAAAATTGGCTCTTGCATCATGACAATGCACGGCCACATACGGCCGTCACTGTACAACTTTATTTGGCTAAACAAGGAAGGGCTTTACTACTCCAGCCACCCTATTCTCCTAACTTTGCTCCCAACGACTTTTTCCTTTACCCTAAATTAAAAAAAAGTCTCAAAAGGACGTCGATTTGATTCAATACCTGAAATAAAGGGCAATGCGAAGAATATTTTGAAAAGCCTGAAAGATGAGGATTTTCAGAGGTGTTTTGATATCTGGAAAAAAGATGGAACAAGTGTATAGATAGTTATGGTGATTAATTTGAGAAATTTTAAATAAAACTTTATTATAATTTTGTATTTCTTTAAATATTTAGTATTCCTGGAAATTTTTTATTACACACTATATATATATATGTAGTATATTTTGACATAGATAAATCACAACCTTCTTCTAATACTTATAATAACCCCATATCTATATAAAATTATGTATCAAACTTGTAATAATAGAAGTGACAATAAAATAAAGATGTAGAGGTAGACGACGCGACAAAAGCCAGACGACAAAGACCAGACGAACAGGTGTTTATGATAATGAGTTCATTCCCCCATCAGCAGGTGGCCGAACAGATGGCCAGACATAATTAATAACCCAGCGCTTGACAGGTGGCGTGATTACGGGAACCAATCAGAACTCGCCGCCATCTGCGAGCGTCTCATATAAAAGCCCCCCAAGAATGGGACAAAGTTGTTGGTTAGTTGGTTTTCAGAGCGACGCCGTCATACGGTCGGGTCTCTCACCCCTATCCGCGATGTAGGCATCCGTGGCGCCCGTGGTCTGTCTGCCTTCGTCCGTGGTCTACCTCTACCTTCTTGGAGTACCATCTAGACCTGCCTCTGTCTCTTGCTGTCCCAGTGCGGGAATCCCATCACGCACCCACTACCACGACTGCCCAGTACATTCCATCTCGGGATTACTACAGAACCCGTTAAAGTCGACAGGATGCCTGAGGACAGCAGCGTGCAGAGGATGACGGAGGTCAGAGACAAGTACGTCGCGGATGCCCTCACCAACATACAGCCCCACTGCGAAGACCGAGTAAGCCACCTAAAAGACGCCATGCGAGGACTAGCTGCACCTCGCACCGAGGAGGTCATTATCGCCCCCATCGACATCTACTGCGCCACGAACATCTTCCTCCATCGGCTCGAACAGGCAGACAAGAATCATCGAGAAATCCTGACATTGCCCCGTCAACCAACATCGACGATGTCCCATGGCAACCATCGCAAAAAGTGATCACCAAGCCTCATCGCAGCCCACTCCACAAGGCCCATTCAAGACATCCATCTGGTAAGAGAATTTTCTCTACAGAACTATTTAATGTAACACTATCTCCGTTTGCTCTGAATTAATTATTCGATACCATTTTAATAGCAATAACATTATTATTATAAATCCTTCAAGTTCATTATTTTACCATTTTTATAGCATTTAAATTCAAATATTAAATCTTATACACCCTCATTTATCAATTTTTACTTTATTTTAAGCAACTTTTAAATTTAAATTAATTAATTTCAAATTTTCATTAAAAAAAATCATATTGTATTTTAATTACTCGAATCATATATTCTAAACTTATTTGTGAGTTTTTTTTAATACCTTATTTATGGCCATAGTATTAATAATTAAATTTATTACGCTCTTTATTTTACTTAACCTATTACTATTTCAATTGATATTTCTCAATATTTAAAAGTTTTAAAAAATAGTCCTAGATTTGTATTTTTATAAATATCAATTTTAAATTATCTTATCTCAAAATGTGCCTCCCATTTTCCCCCACAATTACAAATACAATTATAAATGTAATATGCGAAAACTAAATAACATACTATAAAATTTCCATACCCCATTGCATTTCATTCCTACCTGTGTTAAATTGTCATTTACGAAACTCTACCGAATTTTGTACCCATGCCATAACCTTTTCTCTTAAAAAATTTCGTAAATTCATTATTTTATCATTTTCTAAACCTAATCACCGCTTATAATCTCCAATCTAGCGATTTGTCTGTGCGTCTTAACGCGACAACAAATTCAAGGTCGCACTGATCTCCCCCTAATTGTTTTTTTTCTTCTACTTCATCTCTCCCTCCCTTGTTACATCATTAGCATCCATCATTAGCAGAGACAGTCCTTCTTACTGCAACACTCTTACCTGTCAATCAATCAATTATAGGCCTTCCATACTTCTCTCGTCTCTTGATCATTTTCCATTGGCCTTCTATGCCTTCGTTCTAACCACCCCTCGTCCATCGCAGAGTTCCTGTTTGCCGATTTTTTTTATTTACACCCAGGTCACCGTCCCAGCATTCTTTATTTCATTCTTTTTTCCTCAAACTCAGGTTCAATCAATCAATGGCAACAGTCGAGCCCTGTTTTCACAATCTACCTCCACCCTCTAACCTCTTCAACGGTTCCTGAGACTCCTGCTCGTCAACCTTTTATATATTTTTTTAATGATTCATCGACCTGGTACACTCTTCCTCCCCATGTTAACTCCACACGGAGAGCTGGGGTAACCAGCGAGATTTTTTTTTCTCTAATGCTCGACCCAGGCCATCACAGCACGATGCGCCCACTCATTTTCGTTTAATTTTATTTCTCATCTGGTCGAGCTCAATCACCGACAGCAGCGCAGCTCTTGAGCCACCATCTTTTTTTAACCTCTCTCAGAAGAATTTTCTTTCCCGTATTCTCCCATTACCTACCTCTCCTTCGATCTTCACGCCTTTTGCCCATCTGATCTAATGCTACTTACAGAGCATCTTGAGATTGCTGAACCCTGAAAACAATACTTCGCTTCTAAGCTGGTATTGCAGGGCAGGACTCCTGAGATGTCCTTTGCAGAAACCAATTCAGACCTTCTTCCTTTATTCCTCACTGCGTCACTACCTATCGCAAATCTTTTGCTTAAGTCAATTTTCTTTTATATTTTATTTTACTTTATTATCTCTACTTCTCCTCCTTCCTGTATTACATCCCTGAAACTATGTTGTAAATACTCATGACACCTTAAGTAACAAAAAACTGTAAATAGTATACCAACTTTACCAAATATTTACTTTCGCTATTGTGCGTGTTTACTCTAAATTTACCCTTCCTATGTACTCCTCTTATATATTTTTTGTAGTTTTATAATATTATATCAGTGTGTCACCACTACTCCCCTTTATCTTTATTTTTATTCTAGTAACTAATTTATGCCCCAAATTGTTTATCATTTAATAGGTTTGCTAGCTTTTCTCTCACTTATTGTAAATAGACTTACAGTTTACCTAGTTTTGTGGTGTTGGACTTTGTTTTTTAACTTACAGATGTAGATAAAACATTTCAATATTAATCGATAATATCATTTTGTTTATTAACCATCAACATTAATGCCTTCAATTACCAATCAACCCTTTATATATTATTACCTTTAATATTTTTATTTTCTCTTTTTCTCATCATGTTCAGACTTAGCATTTTACAACTTCAACTATTTTAGGCACCGTCTTAAAAAACCTACACCTAACAATATTTATAATATTTCTTAAATAGATAAAACATTTATCATTTTATTTTTCTTAATAGATTTTCAAAATGTTATTTTTGACGCTTCCCTTACAACCTCTAACTCTATCCCATGAACCTTTCCTCCCAACTTTTTACAGCCATCAAGAGATTATTGTTCGTCAGCCATTTTCTTTTTTTTTTTTAGTGATTAACCTAACTAGAAGACCCTTCCTCGCTGTACATCTCCCAACAGTGAGCTCAGGAGACCCAGTTAGATTTTTTTTTTCTCTCATCGTCCGGCTCATCATTTTTTCATTTTTCAACTTTTTCTTTTCACCATACAAGCCGGACACAATCAAAATTGGCAGCAATAACTCTCTTACACCCACCTCTCCTTTTCCGCATCCTTCAAACCTCCAACCTTCCAAGGGATTCCAGTTCGCCGAACATTTTTGTTTTTTTTCAATGATTAATCCGACTGGAACAATCCTTCCTCGCTATACCATTCCCGATAATGAGTTCAGGATATCCAGCGCGATATTTTTATTTTTTTTTCTCATCGCCCGACGCATCATATCAATTCATCATTTTTTCAACTTTTCACTTTTTTTTTCACAATTCAACCGGGCACAATCATTATGGACAACAGGGATCCCTCTTACCTCTACCTTCCCCTTTTACCTCCATCTATCTTCCCAACTCTTTCCGCTGTCTGAGCTAAGGATGCAGACGGAATATCTTGGGCCTTCTGTTAATGAAAACAATGCCTCACTTAAACAAGTTCGCATTGCATTGCAGGATGCTTGGGATACTACTTTTGCAGAAACATGCTCAGATACCCCCTTTCCCTTTTTCAACCTTAGCGTCACATTATAAGTTCAGTCAATAAACTAACTTCATTTTTTTTCTCTCATCTTTAATACAATAAGATATTACTTTCCTTGTACGATTCATTTTACCATAGTTACCATTTTGTATTATATAGCTTCTCTTAATCTTTTATCATTCATTTTATACGTTTTTATTGATACACCACCATTACAACCTCTTTCTCTTTTAACTTGTAGCTTAATAATAATTTTAACTAATTTGTATACAAATTATTTCTTTTATTTTTTTATAATAGGTTTGTTAGGTTATCATTCATTACATGTCATTCCCCCAACCAAACCTTCATCACCGGGGACACATTCTGTAGTATATTTTGACATAGATAAATCACAACCTTCTTCTAATACTTATAATAACCCCATATCTATATAAAATTATGTATCAAACTTGTAATAATAGAAGTGACAATAAAATAAAGATGTAGAGGTAGACGACGCGACAAAAGCCAGACGACAAAGACCAGACGAACAGGTGTTTATGATAATGAGTTCATTCCCCCGTCAGCAGGTGGCCGAACAGATGGCCAGACATAATTAATAACCCAGCGCTTGACAGGTGGCGTGATTACGGGAACCAATCAGAACTCGCCGCCATCTGCGAGCGTCTCATATAAAAGCCCCCCAAGAATGGGACAAAGTTGTTGGTTAGTTGGTTTTCAGAGCGACGCCGTCATACGGTCGGGTCTCTCACCCCTATCCGCGATGTAGGCATCCGTGGCGCCCGTGGTCTGTCTGCCTTCGTCCGTGGTCTACCTCTACCTTCTTGGAGTACCATCTAGACCTGCCTCTGTCTCTTGCTGTCCCAGTGCGGGAATCCCATCACGCACCCACTACCACGACTGCCCAGTACATTCCATCTCGGGATTACTACATATATGAAAAAACAATAGAAAAAAAATAAAAGATAAGTGGGTCAGGTGTTGATATTAAAAATAAAGAAGGCATCTCCTGACCACGAGCACGAGAACGTTTAGTTTATTCTTGCTCCACTAGATGGCGCTCTGCCATCTAAAAAGCACATGTGCTCGTGGTCAGGAGATGCCTTCTTTATTTTTACTATATATATATATATATATATATATATATATATATATATATATATATATTAAAATCGAAAAAGGCATATCCTGACCATGTGTTCACATGAACTTTTTATTTTTTATTTTTCACACATACACAGATATATATATATATATAAAGCACATGTGCTCGCGATCAGGATATGCCTTTTTGTTTTTAATATCAACACCTGACATTTTTATTATTTATTTATTTTTCTGTTATTTTTTTCACACAAACGTGTGTTACAGTGTTGTAGCATTTTTTTTTTCAAAAATGTCGTTTGGTATTTAGTTAAAAATTGCAGACGACCTGTTGCATGGCGTTCTAATCAAGTAAATTTAATGGTCGAATGAACTGAGCCCTGAAACGATTTCGTTACGCAGCTTGTTAGTGGAATAAATTCAATTTAGAACAGGGGTGAGCTTCATTTTAAAAACTTCTTCGACATTTCCACGCCACTGATTTGATGGAAATCAACATTGAAGGAAATCAGAAATGATTGGAATCCTTCATCACATTGATTTAATTGTTGATAAATTAATTAATTTTTAATCTCTTTTTATTCCTAGGTTCTTAGCCTCGCTAATTATTTGAATTTTGTTTTAATGAATGAATTGAAAATTATTTCATTCTGTGGTTGCATTTAATCTAAAGCAATAAAACAAGGCTTTTCTTTTACATTTGGTTAATTCTTTTCCAAAAGATATATATGATTTATTATTCATATCACATTATTTATTTAGATAATTTTATAGCTAGATTTATATATATTAAGGGTGTATAGCTGAAAATGGTCAGCTTATGGGAGGCCAACAATGGGAAGAAAAGAGGATAGTAACAATGTGTACAATCTCCGATCACAATCCTTTAGTCACAATAGTATAACGAAGAAAAAAGACGGAAAAAAAAGATGTTCAAGTCTGGCGAGTGGCTATCCTCACTACTAGTCATTACAAGGACATTATGGAAGCCTATTTCGCTGAAGAGCTTGAAATCATCAAGCGTTCCCCATAATAGCATTCTTGGATGAACAAGCCCTAAAGAGGTTTGAAGAGGCCGAATCTCCTTCAAGAACATCTCTAACACTACCACCTTGCAGATGTATGGTGTGTCGATTTATTAAGTCCAACGAAGGCTCAGAAAGTATTTCAAAGTTAGTTTTTATCAGTATTACGCCTTAGTTATATTTTTATAGGAAGTCATAAAAGGAAGACAAAAAGGACAACACCCTAGAATGTTCATTGGGTTCTGATTGGCTTCCGCCGATATGCCGCGCCACACAGCGGTGGCCATCCGTACTATTTCATGGCCCCACTTGTATGTTTGCCGTGGTCCGTCATCCCAGCAGGCTGGAAGGAAGTCCCTCGGTACCAACAGATGCATCAGACTATTATCTTCACTGCTAAAGTTGAATACGATATGATAATAATCCATAATTCATACCTCGACGACGCTTTTTTCCAAAGGAGGAGAGTCCAGTCACAATATAACAATTGGGATCATCTCAGCTGTGGGATAGCCAAGACGACTCATCAAGAAGGAGAATGGTCGGAATGAACGCAGAAGCCTGAAAAAGAAAGTGAAATGCTGGTGGCCTCTTGAATCCAGAATGGCTGGTGAATATTGACCAAATAGCTCCTGGGAAGTCCTATATTTTAGTTTATTGCAAAGTATCCTGACATTATTAGCATGATGCATAAGCGTGCCATCTCATATAAGAAATTTAATCTATTTTGAAAGCATATGATTCTTTTTTATATATATAATTTCTACTGCCCTTAATAAATTTATCATTACAGTAAAAGGGCATTAGAAATTGTTTTAATAAAAAAAAAAGAATAATACGCGTCAAAATAGTTTAAATTTCTTATAGTCTGATATTGTGACGATTTTGTGAAAGAGAATACTAGACCAGGGGTAGGCAAACTGGGCCTCACGAGCCACATGCGGCTCTTTGGATGTGAAGCTGCGGCTCTTTATGTAGTTCCATACGCAATAATTATTTATGCGAGTACTATTTATTGTTGGCAAGAAAAAAAGTGGCTCTTTGAAAACTTTGAAATTTTGTAAATTGTAATTTTTGACTCTTCCGACTCAAAAGTTTGCTAACCCCTGTACTAGGCAATTGTCACCAGGAGCTCCATGGGCGGCCCGCCTTCCTTCCATCATCGCCACCCATGGTCTTTCGGTACGCTCTCGCCCCCTGATTAGGGACCTGCCCCTCGCTCCAGGGGCAATTCCGACATCCGCGGTTGGCCCCTTACTTCATTCTTACGGTGCTACCGACGCCCACCAGGGACACGCACCACGTAACCCCCTCCATCTCTCCCCGTTCCCATCTCTGTTGGATGTTTCGCCCCTCCCCCCCCCCCCTTCCAGGCCAGCTGCCCTGCAATATAATGATTTACTCATCATTTGGAAACAAGGTGTTAAAGATAACATCAAACTAGCAAGCCTAAAAGGACCAAAAAGGTCTAATATAACTATAAAACAACACCAGAAAACTATAGAAAAACCACCAGAAAATATCAGAAAGCCACCATAAAACTATAGGAAATTTACTATAACTTGAGAAAATATACTGAAAAATTTTAAAATATTGCTCTCTCTACAACTTAGAAAACTTCTAACACCAGAATATCTACTAAAGATAGAAAATATTTTTTAAATGAAAGGTGATTTCTGTTTTTTCAATATCCTTCATTGCTTTGTTGATAGACTCATCGAGGTAGTTGATGGAAGTTATTGTGGTGAAGTTCAGACTTATCTACTTCCTGGTGATCTTCAGGCTGTCGAGAGTGATAGGTCCCAAAATCACCTAACAGGTCTGCCTTTATCACTGTGGGACTCTTGGCTTCGGGGTGTAGCAGACCATATGAGATGGGGTAGTCGGTAGGAAAGCCAGGGTAATCTATAGACATTTCTTTAAATAATTCTTTCGCCACACTTGCCATCTCTTACATCAGACCTGGTGTAGTCTCTCAAACACACTTCCTGGTCAGTGGTGATCTCATGCAGCATGCCTTCTCCTTGAAGATGTCTATGGGTTCTGAGCCTGGAGTAGAGTTGCCATGGTTTTTATAGTTCATGTTGCATGTAATCAGTTGGCAATCAGAATTGGGCCTCGGTTGACTGGAGACTCATGGTAGCCTCCCTGATACAACACTCTCACATACAGATGAGTTCCTTTTTGTTGTTGTTAACGTTGATCCCTTTAGTAAGCACACACAACCATTCATTCGCCTTCTAATTTATTTATGCTTCCAGATATTGTGTGGGAGGAGAAGTCTGAACACACCTCTCTGCGGTCCCCCCTGGACCCTTGGAATATTCGACCAAATTTTGGTTCATTTCCAAGGTGACTAATGTGGCAACTGCACCCATTTTCCAATTGAGACTGCTGTGATAGAGATGCACGGGGACATCATTTCATTGGACACGAAAACAACAACAACAGCTATTGGGTGCGCAAGTATGACTCCACGTTTTTTTTTCAGTTATAAAATGTAATGAAAATTGAAACTAAATTATACTATATATTCATTAAAAATAATTGTCATTATTTTAGGTAAATTATTCTCCTTAAATTTGGGTTGTTTATGGATGCCATCATAATATATATATATATTTTGGGTTCATCAAGCCATTTTCAACTTCTTCGCGATTTTGGAAGCGCTGGTCAGGCAGTCCATGTAACATTGACCAGAAGAATCGATGGAGCGATGTCTGAAGAATATGATGGATGGGGTAAGATTTCCCATTTGAAGTATTTCAGGGTGGCATTTACTGATTGTGCGACATAACGCCTTGCGTTATCATGAAGCAATATTAACTACCATGTCATTACGTCCATTCTTGTCATTTCACTTCGATTTCTTGGCATGCCTGAGGTAATTGTTGTTGATAGTGATGAGCAGTGAATTTTTCGGCTGGTTGCAGAAGTCCATAGTAAAGTATACTCTTGCTGATCCCACCAGATGCATGGAAAAACCTTCTTGCTATGGATATTGAGTTTAGCGGTCAAAATTTTCGGCATTTTTGGGCTTCGGATTTTAAAATGCACCCATTTTCATCTCTAGCTACAATATGTAAACAACAACAACAAAGCCTTTATTTAGGGCCTCTCGCCCTATACAGGATTCGCCAGTTCACAAGGGATGGGGAGAACACTGTGTGGCCTTTTTCCGGGATATAGTCTTGTGGAATCCAAATATCGCCATCGCTATATACCTATTCTTTGATATTTCATTAATTAGTGCCGGAAATGAAGGACAAAGTTGCCCCGTTTTATCATTTAGTTTTCGTCTTTCCTCAGACAGAGCAGCACAGTCAAATAAGTAGTGCAACATCTCCGTTGTTATTCCTGATCCACAGAAAGTGCATTTCAGGTCTTCACGCCTCATTAAAATCAGATGGTGTTCTCTGAAAAAAATTGAAAGGGTTCTAAATTGTGCGATTAATCAGATGACAGGAAAAGGGAGTTCACTTAAGAAATATTCTTCGGTGGTAAACGTTGTATATATATCTCTATAGTGGGAATATAACTTTGATTGGGTTATTCTTGTTAAGTCATTTTGTATTGTTTGCTCTATCGCAGTTCTTAATATTCCTGGGATAGCATTCCTTAGTGAATCAGGATCATTACAATAAGTAAGCCACGAGGATCCGTTATTATTGAGTAAATTGCTTAATTGTTTTATAAACCCGATGGGCGCACCTGTAGCACAGGATATTTGCCTCATTCTATTTAAACATATTCGAGGCAATCTATTTGTATCCTTACTCAGCACCCTCAGCCAATATTTCAAGGTCAATTTCAGAGCTGTTATTATTAATGAGACGCGGCCTGTTTCTGGTCTTATTATGTATCCTGGTGTATATCTAGGCAAATTCAAGAACCTACGAGTAAATGTATCTTGTATATGATCTAATAAATCTTTTTGCTCTGTTGCCCAAATTGGAGCAGCATACATCAAAACAGCCATCACAATAGAATCAAACAGTTTCATTGCAGAGTTTAATGAATTAATTTTTGATTTTGCTAATATTGGGGCTGTAGCATTTATTGCCGCAAGTGCTTTTCCTTTGAAAAAGTTTGCGGCTTGAGTGGTTTTAGTTGTACTGACCAGAGGGTATCCCAAGTAATTATATCTTCTTGTTACCATCAGAGGTTTACCATTCCAGTACCATCTATCTTCTCTTGAGGGTTTACCACTATTGCGAAATACCATAACCTTCGATTTGGACTCGTTCAGTGTCATATAGTTCTCACCAAGATATTCTTTCAATATATTAATCTTTTTTTGGAGGTTTATCCTCGACTCCCCTATAATAGCAATATCATCTGCATACATCAGCAGGTGAACGCCACCAAATTCCGGCAGGTATACACTCATCAGATCTGAGTTGTCATTCATTTTAATCAGGTCTGTCATGAATAATATAAAAAGTAATGGCGATAGTGGCTCTCCTTGTAAAACGCCCGAATGTATCTTAATATTTTCTGTAATTGATCCCCTCCATCTGACTGCCACAGTCGCCTGTTCGTAGTAATTTCTAATTGCGTGTATAAATTGATAGCTCACGCCCAGATTGGTTAATTTCTTCCAAAGTAATGAGTGAGGAACTGTATCAAATGCTTTTCTCAAATCAACAAAAAATACATATAATTTTCCTCTCTTTTCCCTCAGTGATAGTTGTATTAGAGTGGTCAATGTGAATATCAGATCCACACACGATCGACCCCTTCGGAAACCCGCCTGATTTTCTGGAATGACGTTTCTTCTTTCTACCCATTCATTCAGTCTTGATCTTAGTATTGTCGTAAAAAGTTTCGATAAATTGCTTATCAGTAGCTACAATATGTAAAGAAAAGGCTTTCTTTGAAACCATTATATCAGGATATCAAATATCGTTTTTCGATTGTTTTTTTTTCCATTCAATTCGTGAGGCAACCATTTCCCTTCATTATAGATCTATCCCATAACATGCAAACGAAGTGAAACAGCCTGTCGAGTGACGTTGAGAGAAGCCGCTATCTATTTATCATTCAATAATGTTTTTAACTCCTCATCTCTCCTCGGACTTTATTGGTGGCCTTCCCGTTTCTTGTCGTTGACATTAATATCTCCAGATTAGAATCATTTAAACCACTCTTAACAGGTTATTAATGAAAGAGCATTACTTCCATAGGGGACATATAAAGCATTTGATGAGTTTCAGTTGTGTTTTTCCTAAGGTTGAAAATGAAAAGAAAAACTCACCGCAAATGAGACTTTCCAGACATCTAAAAAGCTTAAAATAAAAATGTTCATAAGAATCAATATCAAGTATTACATTTAAATAGCTAGCGTTTAAGAATCAGAAATCGACGCAATACAAAACAATAGGTAAAATTTTGTTCATTCAAATTTATAATGGATTAAATAAAACGC
Organism: Cordylochernes scorpioides; assembly: GCA_030710605.1. Taxonomy (NCBI): domain Eukaryota; kingdom Metazoa; phylum Arthropoda; class Arachnida; order Pseudoscorpiones; family Chernetidae; genus Cordylochernes; species Cordylochernes scorpioides. The sequence goes on along the minus strand of CP092865.1, from coordinate 48,327,201 downwards.
GGGGTCATTTTTGTCCATCCAATATTTACATCTAATTATGCAAAATTGTGTCTTCTGCATCCTCCAACATACAGATGTTACCGTATAAATAATATGGACATATAAAAATATGATCTAATTCAATTTTTATTTGATTGGTTTTTAGTTTGAAATAAACAAATAAAAAAAAATATTGTTATTTTTTTAAGTTAAATTTTATTCTGTAATATAGAAGTCAATAAAAATAATTTCAAAATGAAACATGTTGTTTTTAGTTTATTTTCTTTCTTGCGCATTTATTTGTTGATATTTTGAAAGCCTTTTTTTAAATACTAAACTTTGACAGCTATAATAAAAATAAAAGATGGGCGACGAAAAGGTAGTTATAGATAAAGAAAAATTATACGAAGACCTAGTGAATCATCCTATTTTTTGGTCTGAAGCACCACCCGAAAACTCTGAAATGCATCCATGTTACGAAGCGTTGCAGCAGCTTAAATATAGCGAGGATATAAATTCTCCAGAAGAACTTGCACAAGCAAACAAGGATGAAGGTAACCTAAAGTTCAAGAAGAAGCTTTTTAAGTATGCCATTAGATGTTACACAGATGGAATAGAACAGAAATGTTCAAATGATACCCTTAACGCCGAACTTTATTCAAATAGAGCAGCAGCCAACTTTCATCTAGAAAACTATGGTTCAGCAATTAAAGATCTTAAACAAGCAAAACAATTAAAACCAAATTACCTTAAAGCAATTTTAAAAGGTGCACAATGTTATCAAAAATTAGATAAAGCAGACGATTGTATAACATGGTGTAATGAAGGTCTTAATATTGAACCTAATAACATAGCACTTCAAAAATTGAAAGAAGATGCTGAAATAAAACTAAAGAAAAAGAAAGAACAAGAATTAGAGGAAGCTAAAAAAGAAGAAGAAGAAAAGAAAATTATAGAAGCACTTAAAGAAAGAAATCTTGCATGGAAAGGTTCAATTGTACCATCAACAAATGATAAAATGGTCAAATTTGATGAAAATGGTTATTTAGAATGGCCAGTAATATTCCATTTTATAGAATGTGGACAATCCTATTTGGTACCGAATTTTAATGAGTATTCTATCTTTAAAGATCATATTCTGCTAATGCTTGATTCCAGACAAACTATTGCAGAATGGATTCCAGACTCCTATACTCCCAATAACATCACAGTATCTTTCAAGAGACAAGATAATGAAGAACTTGAAGTTATAGATCAAGAACAAATGTTATCAACTATTCTTAAAGACAAACTTTACCTTATTGAAGATGGATTACCAGCATTTTATATTGCTTCTAAAGATTCTTCAACTCAATAGAGGTAAATAAATTTTTAAAATAGATATACAGTAGAACCTCCTTTTAACTGACACCCTGCTAGATGACACCTCTCTATAATAGACAGTTTTCATTTACAAAATGACCATTTCTACAATTTAGCAATTCTCTGGTAAGAAGACATCTCTCACCAAAGGACACTTTGTCTCCATAACTAGGTGTTGTCCTTTACAAGAAGGTTCTATGGTATATGTAAATTAATTTTCCAATTATTGTTATTATATATTCAATAAATTTACATTTTTTTAAATAAAAAAAATATACAAATGTGTGTGTGTTTTTTAAAAATTTAGCTTGTCATTTTTTATTTGTGTTTAATATATATTAGATAATAAAAAGGCATATATTGGATTTAATAAAAGATATATTTTGCCAATATTTCGGCTGGCTGAGCGCCAAACCTTTATCAAGGCATTACATTTTTGTATACACAAACTCAGTGCCGCATAGTGTTATAATATCACAGTTGAAATCATTTAATATTGGCAAAATAAATATTTTATTATATCCAATATATGCCTTTTTATTATCTAATGATTAAATATGGATTGCTCTATTTTCAAAACGTTTAATATATATGCGTACATGATAAATACACATTTTATTATTTTTAATTTATTATTCCTAGTAACATGTATTACAGGCCATGATAATAACAGTAGATAGAAGTAGGCGACTGCTTTTACTATTAGTACATCACATGTCTACATATTCTACAAATGTGAAAAGCAGTTAGACTTTTACACTTACAAATATGCCAGAGCTCTATAAAAGAAAATAAGACCTAATCCAAATAATTTATTAGTGTGTGACGTTTCGGCAACAACATTGTTACCATCATCAGACAAAAGAATAAAATTGTGCTTTATCATGCCAGAGCTCTGTTTAGTTATTTGCACATGCTGGTAGGGTTGGAGATATATATAATTTTTCCAGGAAACAATATAATATATCATCAGGAGAACAGTCCAAATATAAATACAGCAATAATTGTTAGAAACAATGCGTTACAAATTAAAATAATAAAAGAATTCACTAACTCCTTCGCCACAACCATTTCTATACAAACAGAAAGTAAGAAAATTGCTATATCAAATACTAGCCGAATGACCCGGGCAACGCCCGGGTTTTACCCGATTAAATGTTTTTATTCAAATACTATTCGTTACAATTATAAATTGGCTCCGTGGATGTCATTCTTGTAAAACGTCCCGCTCCAAACTTTGTGTCTGTGAAGCGATATTTTTATAGAAAGATGATCTGGCTTTTGTTTTCTGCTCGAATGAATGTTTTTCTGTTAGAATTTTGTTCCTGCGTACAAAATAATGAACTGGTTTCACCCGTGGTCGCTGCTTCTAGGAATTTTTCCCGATATAATTTTGTATCTGATAATCAAACATGATACAGCAATATCGTCATCATCATTTTCTGACTAAAAATATATAGTTTTAATAATTGATTTATATATTTTTTAAAATAGCCTATCGTCTTCCCCGTATTTTTTTACCTATGTATGGAAATTTTGGTTTGAATTAGTGAACTACTGCGAATTTGTATACCGGACATACAGACAGACAGACAAACATACAAACATTCATTTTTATATATATAGAGATTTATATTCACCCCAATTCTATGAGAAAGGAGCACGAAACATTCTTCAGATCACTAACTGAAACATTTATAAACAGGCCCCTAATTATAAGTGGTGACTTTAACGCCAGATCGCCATTATGATACGATTCCACAAAAATTACAATGGGCATTGATTGAACCCCATCATTGACGAAACGAACTTAATCATACATAATAATAAATCCACTACATGTCGAAATGCTAGTGTGATTGATCTTACGCTGACTAGCAAACAAGCAATAGCAGCTATCGGAGACTGGCACACAGAACAAATATTGCAGATCTCTGATCATGTAGCAATAATCTATGAACTACATATAACTGACAATTTCACCACAGCTACTAATTATTCCACATGGAAATTCAGTGAAGAAAAGGCGAACTGGTCAAATTTTGGCCAGAATTTCATTAAAATAGATCAAAATAATATTGAAAACTTTTTAGATACAGCAAATACAAGGAAAGACGTCGATAGCGCGGTAAAATAACTTTCGAACACGCTCATTGAAGCAGCGTATAATACTCTTAAACTAAGAAAAAACAAACAAATAAAAAACAACATAAACAGATGGTGGAACGCGGACTTGACACGCCTTGAGAGCTATTGTAAATACCTCTGTAACTCCTATTATCGGCGAAAAATCCCTCTATCCATATTCAACAACAGTATAAAAGTGCAAGAAACAAATACGTCAGGGAAATAAATAAGGCTAAAAGAATGTCTTGGAGGTTTTTCTTAGAGGACATCAAATCAAAAAAACCCATATGGAAATTTATACAGGGTATACAAAAATATTAAAAACGGTTCTAACCGAAAGGGAATTTTGGAAATCTTAGAAGTGAATAAAGATGAAGAACGATTCCAGAAGACACACACAGTAGAACTTTTGAACAACCTTTTCCCCGATGATAGAGATAATGAAGACACAACCTTCCACAAAAACATAAGGAACTATACTCTAGGATTTCATAATAAAGAAAATATAATAATAACGCCCAATGAAGTAAATGGAATAATTGATGAGCTAAACTCAAAGAAAACGCCTGGAATTGATCATATTTCTAACAATATGATAAAACATACTAAACAACTAATAGTTCCAATACTGGTAAAACTTTTTCAAAAATGCTTAGATTTAAATTATTATCCGAATGAATGGAAAAAATCTGAGGTAATAATTATTCCCAAATCAGGTAAAACAGACATGAAAATTTATAAAAGCTACAGACCCATTTGTCTCAACTCAAACATTTCCAAAATATTTGAAAAAATAATTAACAACAAGCTAATAAAATTTTATGAAGACTCAAATCTGCTTAACAATCGTCAACATGGATTTAGAAGATCAAGATCTACTATCTCTGCGTTAAATGAAATTGTCAAAATAGCTCTAGAACATAAAAACAAAGAATATACAGCTATAATTGCAGTTGATATAAGTGGAGCGTTTGACAATGCATGGTGGCCGATGGTGCTGAAAAGACTAGATGAGGACAACGTTCAAGCTTCAATAATAAAACTACTACAGTCTTTTCTTAATAATAGAAGAGTGAGATTTAGATACTCATCAAATGAAACCCACAAAAAATTAAGCAAGGGATGTCCACAGGATGGGCCTATATCCCCTACAATATGGAATATTATTCTAAACGATTTATTGAAAAACAATTCAGAATCAAACAGTGAAATCATTGCTTATGCGGATGATTTAACTGTGATATGTTGGGGAAACAACTTGACAGAACTTCGGAATACAACAGGAAAGGTCATGGGGAGAATATTAGACTGGTGTGGGAACAATAAGTTGACCGTGTCTGAAAAGAAAACGAAAATCTTATACTTGTTTAATAGCAAAATAGCTGCAAAAATTCCTAACACTATCACTGCCAATCGGGTAGAAAAACTGAAGATTATGGGAATAACTTTTAAAAATCATAGAAATAAAAACAAATTGGATTTTGTGCCCCATATTGATGAGATTATTACTAAGACAAATAGAGCTAGTGGATACCTAATTGGATTAACCGGGAAAGCATGGGGACTGGACAGTAAAAGAAGAATAGAACTCTATAAGACACTGTTTCGAAGTTCACTAACTTATGGTACAACTTTATACCCAAAAAAGTCAAAGATAAATTAAACTCTCTGCAGTACAAAATTTTGAAGCACAGTACACAGGTTTATAATTCAACATCTTCAAGCTGTACTCATATTGTTGCTAGAACACCAAAGCTCACGGATTTTATTGAAACAAATATACTAAAAATGAATATTGGATACAAAAAATCAGATCCAACTAAAAGAAAAATGATATCTAATTTTATAAACCAGAAATTTGAGGAATACTATGGAGGTGCCAATGATAATTTCAAGGGATTCTTTGATACTTCAAGAATTCCTAACTATGTTCAACCCAACTTCTATAACGTTCAATTTTTTACTGGACATGGTGACTTCAACACATATTTGTTTAGAATTGGCAAAATTGGTTCACCTGCATGCACTTGTGGAAACGAACAACAAACCCCTGAACACCTTCTGATAAACTGTCCATTAACTTCTGATCTAAGGGAAGAAAACCAACTTTACCTGACTAATACAAAACAAGCTGCTTGCAATAAAGACCAATACATTAAGTTTAATAGATTCTGCAGGATGTATATTTTGAGGCGAAAGTGTTGACTGTACATATTTCAAGCTACTACTTATAATTGCTATATGTAAAATTTGACATCGAATGTTTAATTTTAATAACTCCCAATGTTCAATTGTATTAATCTATATATATAAAAATGGATGTTTGTTGGTCCGTCCGTCCGTCCGTTCGTTAGTGATAATCTTCTACATCGCTCAACCAATCGTGATGAAACTTTGGGAAGATGTTTAGTATACTACCGGGATGGTTTCTGGCTAATTACTCTTTAGAAATAACCTTTCGTTGCATTTTTATTTACAATAAAACGTAAATTCACTCGCAATCAGCGCCCCCTCGCGGCAGACGTATGGCCTGAAATAGCCTCGCATGAGCTTATTTGTAACGTCAAGCTTAGCCTATAGGTTAGGTACACAGCTTCGTACCCCCGCAACCTAGGTTCGAGGCTCAGCGTGGGTGTTTTTTTTTTTTTTCATTTCTTTTATATTATTGTAGCAAATTATTAAAATATTATTTTATTTAAAATGTAGGCTTTTTAAAATAAAAATTAACATAAACAATTTTTTAATAATATTTGTAACAAACCTAGGTTCGAGGCTCAGCGTGGGTGTCTTTATTTTCGTTTCTTTTATATTATTGTAGCAAGGTCTGTTTTTACAGCATTATTATATTTTGATTGGTTTATTTTAAATATGTTTGTTATGAAGGCTCTATGTAATACTATTTAGAGCACATTTTACATTTTAAACACCTAAGCCCCCCTCTTTTTAATATTGTAGCAAAGTATTAAAAGTATTATTTTATTTTAGATGTTTGCCATGAAACTTTGGGAAGTTGTTTAGTATACTACCCGGACGAATTCTGGCAAATTATTTTAGAATAATATTTATAACAATAATTATAGCGAAATTAAGACATAGTGATTATATTCTGTGTTTGTGCATATATAAATATTTTACAGAAAATGTGAGAACGTTCGATTAGAATATCTCGAAAACAAAAAACAATACATATAAACGAGTTCACTGACATTTATTAATGCAGTGATTATAATCAATGATTACAATGAAGGGCTATATTATCTATATATATAAAAATCACTTTCAAATTTTAACGTAACGTTCCATTCTCAATCCCGTAGGGCTTTAGATTGGCTAAAACATTTTTATCTTTATGAGTGAATATTAACTTTACTGTACTGAATAGTTTAGTATAATGTTAATTTAACATATTACAATTTAGCCACAGCAACGCGTGGCCGGGTTCGCTAGTTGTATATAATTTAAAATATACACGCAATTATCCAAATTGTGGATATGGCGTGTCTCTCCCAACTGTTAAATAAAACATGCTGGTAGGGTTGTACTTTAACAAGAATTGGGGGCTATTGAAGCCTTTTAAATTAGACACAAGGTAATAAGACCAAATCCAAATAAATAAATAGTGTGTGACGTTTCAGTAACAGCGTTGTTATCATATTCAGACAAAAGTACTGAATGAGAAATTTTACCACAGCATGTTTTTAAAGAGTTACTGTTATCAAGTGTGTAAACAAGATAACAGATAAGAAGAAAATAGTTATCTGAGAAACACAGAATATTATTCTTAGAATTTAAAAAAAAAGTGGAAAAAGCCCCCTTTTTTAAAAATATAATTAAAAGCATATCTATAAATATGATTTATATTTCCTCTTTCTTACATTCTGTTAATTGTAGCACATTTCTTTTGAATGAAAAAGGCTTCTTTAAATTGTCTCTTAAAATAATTTTTTTCATAATCTAAACACAAGGTAATAAGACCAAATCCAAATAAATTCATCCAAATTCACACCCTATTTATTTATTTGGATGTGGTCTTATTACCTTGTGTTTATAATCTATAATCCAAATTGTGCCTTATCATTTTAAATTAGAAAAAAAGTGCCCAATGTGGGATTTTATCTTGGATCGTAACAGTTGAAAACAAACAGTTTAGATCAGGGGTTGGCAAACTGTACCTTGCAAGCCACATGCTGTTCTTTGGATGTGAAACTGCAACTCTATATAGTTCCATACGTAAATATTATTTATTAAAGTTTTACACAAATAAATTTACTGGCAATGCGCTTCTTTTAAATATCATCAAATATTGTCTCTACAGACCTTACTGCAATGATATGAGATATTGAATGAGAGGGCTTGGCTCATCAGTAGTGAACCCTCTCACCCTCTACAATAGTAGAGCGGTCTAGATATTAATTTGACGAAACCGCTGAGAGCCAAGCCCTCTCATTCAATAACTCATATCATTGCAGTAAGGTCTGTAGAGACAATATTTGATGATATTTAAAAGAAGCGCATTGCCAGTAAATTTATTTGTGTAAAACTTTAACGATAGATGGCAATTAAATTTAATTTACTAATATTATTTATGCGAGTACTATATATATACACCAATACCTCGCTTTGCGTTGTTTCGTTTTGCATTTTTTTTAAAGTTGCGTCGCTGCTTCATTTTTACTGATTTTCACTGTGTGTCGTTAGATTTTCAAAGTTGCGTTGTTTTGGCTTCGAGTCTTTGATTTAAAAAAAATTTTTTTTTTTCCTAAAATATGGCAACACCTTTGTTTTTTTATTGTGCCATGCCATCAAAATTTGGGGATTCCCTTTCTAACTAAAAAATAACACAAAATTTTCTATAGAAAATTTATTTTCACTTTGCGTCGTTTCAATTTGCGTTGTATTTTTTTTTGGAACGTAACCCCGACGCAAAACGAGGTATAAGTGTATTTATATTCATGATAAAATTGTAAGAAACTTTTAAAATTACCAAATATTTCCTCACAATGAGTTTATTTTTATTTTAAACTAGCGGATGTACCCGGCTTCGCCCGGGGTTTTACCAGAGTAAAGGTTTGTCTAACGAACATTTGTTAAAACAATTCTCTATAAACTTATAAAAAAAAGATATATTTTGATAATTTGAAACTCGTAAATTTGAATCTCTCGATAAAGTGAACATTTTTTTCCCGGTCCCTGTGTGCCGTGTCATCCTGAATTTTGTTTTTCCTAATTTTCTACATTACAAAATCATCGTTTTATCTAGTGAACATTTTTCCCGGTCCCTTGAAAAATACTCGATAAGTTGAATAAAATCAATATTAATTGGTTCCCTCGGTAATTGGAAGTTAAAGGAATAGTATCTTTGCCTTGGAATTGTATCATTATTCTTGTCTCAAATAAATTGCCGTGTCATCCTGAGATAATCTTACTTTTGATAAATAATCTTTAAGATAATAAACTTAGAGTGATAATAAAACTTATAGATAAAAAAACTTGTTATCATCGTCGCAATGGTGGCGCTGCTTGCGAGTTAAATCTACAAATCTGCAAATAACTCTAAGGATATTCAAGAAATTATTTTTCAAAAACCTTCCCGGGGATATACCTAATAATATCCCAAAATTTCACGGCGATTGGATGTATGGTTTTTGAATCTATAGAGTACACACAGACAGACATTCAATTTTATATATATATATAGATTGCTAACTTTCAAGGGTTAATCACTCTTCAAAAGGCTTTAAAAAAGCTAGCAATTTAAAATAAAAAGAAACTCATTGTGAGGAAATATTTGGTAATTTTAAAAACTATTTTTATTGTTGGCAAAAAGTAATTTTGTAGCTCCTTAAAAACTTTAATATTTTGTAAATTGTAATTTTTGACTCTTCTGACTAATTATTTTTTTATTTTCATGATTAACGTTTAGTATCAGGGACAAAATAGCATTAATACATATTTTTGAAACATAATTACCAATAATGTTTTATTCTAATTGAAGAATAGCAGTTGAAAGGAATTTTTTTTTTTTTGCTTATCCCTAGTACACGTGGTACAGGCCATGATAATCATGGTGGGTAGTTAGCGACTGCCTTTACTGTAAGCGCACCACATGTCTACACATGTGAAAAGCAGTTCGACTTTGCACTTACTAATGCCAGAGCCCCGTTTGGTTACTTGCACTCGCTGGTGGGGTTGGACTTTTGCAAGAATCGGGGGCCATTGGAGCATTTTTTTTTTTCTTTAAACAGAAAAAAGTGTCCAATGTGGGAATCGAACCCAGGTCCTAGTGGTCGAAAACCAAACGGTTTAACCAGCCTTCCACCGACCCCCTACAAAAAGGAAATAAATATTGAAAATAAAAATAAATTTTACAAATATTATTTAAAAATAATCTCGATCTCTTAAAAAAATCCTTTATAGATGTCTGTTTTGCTCTGAAATTCTTTTCAGGATGTATTCCAAATGCTCTATTTTTAAAAGGCATGCATGTCTTTCTTTCTCTAAAATGTCTTTTAAATAACAAAGAGATTTATTGTATTAAAGACATCCACTGCTGCTGCAGGTGTTATTGATTTTGTGTTTAAATCTTTTATAATAACATGGAAATGGAATATTGAAAAAAAATATTATCATAATCATTGTGGCTACATTTTATAAAGATTTTTTTATTTAAAAGGTAATTATTTGTAAATTTTAAAATAACTAAAATATTTCAATGTTGAAAATTAAAAAGAAAATAATATTATCAATTAGCGCACAAAGCCTAAATTCCTCCATAAAAAAAACAACAATAACACGCGACATTGCGCAATGGCACTGCAAAGTGAAACTTAAACTAACAGAAACCAAAAGTGTGCAGGTGCGAGATCCTATCGGCGCCCGCCGATCATCGCCGCTTGCCGCCGCTGTAATACCTTTTTAGCATTAAAGTTGTATGTAAAAAACATTCAACTGTCGAAATTCAAATTTTAAAATGGTTGACCTATCGGAAGTGTCGTATTATCGATATTGTCGAATTACAGTTTGTTATTTGATAGGCCGGAGGTCGGGATATCAGAACATGGTCAAATTATCGCCGAGTGTCAAATTGGCGTGTGTCGAATTAACGAGGTTATACTGTATTTGGATTGAGTCTTATTTTCTTGTACCTATACTCTATAATCTAAATTGTGCTTTATATCATAATAAAAAATAATATGATAAGGCAAAATTAGGTTTATAGATTATAGCTACAAGGTAAATAATAAACACCTAATCCAAATAATTTAATAGTATGTGACGTTTTGGTAACAGCATTGTTACCACACACACACACACACACACACACACACACACACAAATCAGACAAAATAATAAATGATAAAAAAATATCATGTTCTTATATTATTTACAAATATGATAAGGCACAATTTAGATTATTGATTATAAACACAAGGTAATAAGACCAAATCCAAATAAATAGTGTGTGATGTTTCAGTAACACCATTGTTATCAAAATGTCAAACACTATTTTTATATAGTAAAAAGGCATTTATTGGATTGAATAAAAGATTTATTTGCCAATATTTCGGCAGGCTGAATGCCAACCTTTATCAAGGCATTACATTTTTGTATAAAATATTGGCAAATAAATCTTTTATTCAATCCAATATATGCCTTTTTACTATATAATGATTTAAGTATGGATTTCTCTTTTTTCAGAACTATTTATTTAGATTTGGTCTTATTATCTTGTAGTTCAACTCCGCCTTTGCCGGTCCCAAGCCCAGATGAAAAAGGAGGAGGGGGAGCAGTAACATTAGAAACGAAGTCGATAAAAACGTGGTAATTCTCTTTTATTGACAAAACATGAGCTTTCAGGCAAAAATGCCCTTCCTCAGGTTGCTCCCTGAGGAAGGGCATTTTTGCCTGAAAGCTCGTGTTTTGTCAATAAAAGAGAATTACCACGTTTTTATCGACTTCGTTTCCAATATTATTGCGTGGCCACGTCATGTCGGAGCAGTAACATGCTCGCTAAAAACCTGGGCTCAGCTGGCCCGGCTGATAGCACCCTGTAAGGGCTCCAGGGATACAGGATGAGCAGCATTTGTACTCCATGTTAGGAGTGGATGTACATGGCCTCTGTTCCTCATGTCAGAGGCGGCGATTTATTTTGGAGCTAAGTCGGCCTGCCACTGAGTAGTGTTCCCAGTCTTAATGACAAAGGCAGACGCATTCTACTCTACCCAGTCATGATCGTTATCAAACAGACACCATCAAAGGTCACAACTTGGTACCCTAATATGATTGAGTGAAGACAAGAAAGAAGATCTTGTAGTTCCAAATACATATAATCTAAATTGTACCTAACCATCAAATGAATGAAATTGATATAAAACTGTGTAAAGACTCATTTTTCTGTGGACCATTGGCGGCAAGTTGCTGTCAAGTCTATCAACATGTAAGGTTAGGTTCAGATTGGTTAAATTAGGTCAAGTTAATGATAAATCATAATTTAGATTATAAACACAAGGTAATAAGACCACATCCATGATAAGGTGCAATTTGGATTATTAAAATATAGTTATCACACAGAGAGTCATCAATCAACAATCAATCAACAATTCTGTCACCCTTTGCTTTTGTGAATGGAATAAATACCCAAATATGGGCATTTTTTATAAGCATCGGTGGTTCAGTGGTAGAAGGCTCACCTGCCACGCGGGCGGCCCGGGTTCGATTCCTGGCCGATGCATTTTTTTTTTTTTTTTACAATTTTTAAAACTCATTTATATTATTATTAAAATATTCAAGTATCAGAGTCATCAATTCTGTCATCGTTTGCTTTTGTGAATGGAATGCTTTTACATAATATACGTAAAATACGTAACTAATATGACTGAAATTTTAGCAGTATGTATAGTAGAATCTGGAAAAACCTATATTGAATATTACAGGTCTCTATCCCGAATATTCTTCGAGTTATTTACAAATTTGCTCTTTCGCTCGCAAGCAGCGCCTCTAGCGGTGAAGATGGGAGGTAATATCAGCTGACCTAATGTACATGTAAAACGTGTTTTAACAGGACATAGAAAAAATATGAAAGAGATATTTGTCGTATTTTTAGCCAAGAAAAATTGATATTGACAGGTTCTGGGCAAAAATAGTTGTTTTTTTTTTAGTCAGAAAATGATTATGACAATATTGCTGTATCATATTTGATTATCAGATACAAAATTATATCCGGAAAAATTCCAAAAAGCAGAGATCACGGGTGAAGCCAGTTCATTTTTAGTATGCAGGAACAAAATTCTAACAGAAAAACATTCATTCGAGCAGAAGACACAAAGCCAGATCATCTCTTTATAAAAATATCGCTTCTCAGACACAAAGTTTGGAGCGGGACGTTGCACAAGAATGACATCCATGGCGTCAATTTATAATTGTAACGAATAGTATTTGAATAAAAGCATTTAATCGGGTAAAACCCGGGCGTTGCCCGGGGTCATTCGGCTAGTAGATTATAAACACGAGGTAATAAGAACACATCCATGATAAGGTACAATTTGGATTATAGATTAGAAACACAAGGTAACAAGACCACATCCATGATAAGGTACAATTTAGATTATCTATATATATATATAAAATTGAATGTCTGTCTGTCTGTCTGTACTCTATAGATTCAAAAACCATACATCCAATTGCCGTGAAATTTTGGGATATTATTAGGTATACGAGGTGTGTTCAAAAAGTATCGCGAATATTGAATTTTCACGGGTTACGTATATTCGAATTTCGATCTTTTTGTGGCTTTATTAACTTTAACTTTATTAACATCATGAAACGCGATATCCCAAACTCAGGGATATTTGCGTCAATACATTTCACTGCATTACAGCAATTCGGCTATATACAATCCTGTTCAATTCATTATTTTACATAAATTAACTAAAGAAAATTGTCCAAAGAGAAAAACAAACAACAAAGCAAAACACACAGAGCAAGCATCGCAGTTCTTTTTTTTTTTTTTTTTCTAAGATTCCTTCTCTTTTTTCCAATTCAAGAGAAAGTTGTATATGTATTTACAAAATTGATCAAAATTTTTATACTTTTCTTTTTTGTCTACAAATTCATCAAGCTGTCCAATACGACCAAATCTATTTTCCCTAAAATCCCGGAAAATTGGGCACTCCAGAAGTAGATGTCTCGCGTCTTGAATTTCACCTCCGCAGAAGCATCCTGGTTCCTTCACGGCGCCGATAGTTGCCAAAAATTTCCCAAAATTGCCATGATCTGTAATGAATTGGATATTATAAAAATTTGGACGGAAAAATCTTGGAATTCCTAATACGAAAAAGCTTCTGAAAATTTCATTAGTGTTCTCAAAAATTTCGTTCATTTTTGCGTGTAAGAATGATTTGACTATACTTGGAGCATGGGGTTCGTAAGTAATTAGATCTTCAATGGACATTTGAGCTAGATCAAATTTGATTATTCTGGATTCTATATAGTCTGTTAGGAGTGGAATTTTTGCCAAGCTATGCACACAGTTTGATGAAGTGGTTTTGTATGCTCTAACTGCCCATAAAATGATCTGGTACTGCATGGAGTTCAGTTTTTGTTTACAACGATTGTTTAAATATTTGAACCAAATTTCAGAACCGTATGTAAGTACAGGCCTAATGATTGTTTTGAATAAAGTTAACCTCTTTTCAGTGTCTAAACCCCACATATTGCCACTTAGTGAACACAATAAATTTTTCATACGTCCTGCCTTACACAGAATATCATTAACATGCGGTGTAAAGTTAACTTTGTTTTTCCATTTGTGATTAGAAAATTTCATTCCCAGAATTTTTACTTGCTTGACCGGCATTATTATATTGTTATTAATCTTAATAGGTATTTTTTGTCTGTTATGTAGGTATAGCATATTAGTCTTCTCTGTACTGATCGTTAATTTATTTCTATTACACCATTGGATCACATAATTTAAGGTGTATTCACTTGCGGTTTTTAGTCCTTCAAAAGTCTTATTCCAGCAAATTATTGTAACGTCGTCTGCATAACATATAATATCTGCATTCATTGAATCAAAATTTATCAACAAATCATTTAGCAAAATATTCCATAGAAGTGGAGATAAAGGTCCACCCTGTGGACATCCTTTAGTTAGTTTCTTATAAAAAGTTTCTGATTCGTATGTAAATTTCACCTCCCTTTCATTATTCAAATAAGATTTTATGATCCGTATTAAATCTGAAGGAACATCATCATTATCCATTCTTTTTATAATAGCAGGCCACCATGCATTGTCGAATGCACCCGCAATATCTATAGCTATCAAGGAAGTCAATTCTTTTTGTTTATGTTTCAATATAGTTTCTATAATTTTATCCATTCCTGTAATTGTTGATCTAGATTTCATAAAACCATGCTGCCTTGAGCTCATTAAATTATTCTCTAAATAATAGTTACTTAATTTATTTTTTATTATATTCTCAAATGTTTTAGATAGATTAGATGTCAATGATATAGGTCTATAACTTTTATTTATTTCATAATTCGTTTTGCCTGGTTTTGGAATTATTTTTAAGAATGATTTTTTCCATTCATCCGGATAATATCCCATTTCTATACATTTATTGAATAATTTATGCAGAATTGGGATTATTTTTATTTTAGCCTGTCTAATCATATTGTTACTAATGTAATCAGGGCCCGGTGCTTTTTTAATATTTGTTTTTAAAATTGTTTCCTCTATTTCCTTAGAATCGATATAAACACTACTTTTATTTTTATATTTAGGCGTATAATTTCTAATCAAAATATGATCATCTTTATCCAAACCTCCAATATCATCCTGAAATAGATCGTTCATTAAACTTTTTATTTTGTCGGTCTTTAAATGATCTGGTAAATTATCTATTAGTGGTAATCCTAAATTTCTATTTTTCGATCTCAATGACTTGAATATCCTGTAAGCATTACCAAATGAGTTATTTGAATGACTTTCTTCTATAAAAATTCTCCAACTCGCTCTTTTTGCCTTTTTACTTTTATTTAAATATTTATTTCTCATTGATTTATAGGTCTTTTCAAGGACCTTTCCATGTCGGTAATACAAATTTCTAATATAGTGGAAATCGTTTTTCATTTTCTCCAGCTTCCCATCCCACCAGTATGTATTTGTTTTATGATTTCCGCTTCTTGTCTTGACATTTAGTGACAGATAAGCTGCCTCTTTAATTATTTGTGTGAGAGTCTTTACAATGTTGTCAATATCTTTGATGTTTGACGCGTGGTTTATCATGGTGATAATATTATCTACGTCTTGTATTGCTATTTTTTCGGTAAATGTTTTCCAATCAGCATCTTTTTCTATAAATTTCCATGTTGAGTTTTGAACTGTCCTTTGCCTGTTAAAATTGTGATAAATGTCAAAGGTTATTGCTACGTGATCTGAAATGTGCGTCAATATAGTCGTCTTCCAGTTTTGTACCAAACTTATTGATTTTTTGTGGCTTTATGTTGGTACTCATGTCTCTCACTTATGCCGACAAGCTCGGCCATTTTGAATGTTCACTTAATTGTTGTCAGCTGCTTTGCTTGCAGGTGTTTTGGATCGTCTTCGATTTTTACCTATTAAAAAAAAAAATGGATCAAAGAACCTGTATCAAATTTTGTGTGAAAAACGAAATTAAGTGCGCGGATGCTTTCCGAATGTTGACTGTGGCATATGGAGAAGCTACCTTGGAACGAAGCAACGTTTATCGGTGGTACAAAATGTTCTCAGAAGGCCGAGAAGATGTGAACGACGAAGAGCGTGCCGGACGCCCGAGCACTTCAACAACAGACGAAAAAATTAATGAAGTGGAGAAAATGATATTGGCCAATCGTCGAATCACCGTTAGAGAAGTTGCTGAGGACCTAAACATATCGATTGGCTCGTGCCATTCGATTTTTATCAATGATTTGGGCATGAGACGGGTCGCCGCGAAATTCGTACCAAAATTGCTCAATTGCGACCAAAAACAGAATCGCATGAACATTGCTAATGAGGTGTTGGACTCTGTCCGCGACTATCCAAATTTGCTCCAGAGGGTCATAGCTGGTGACGAAGCGTGGGTTTATGGTTATGACGTGGAAACCAAAGCTCAATCATCTCAATGGAAGCTGCCGCACGAACCAAGACCGAAAAAAGCGCGCCAAGTTCGGTCGAATGTGAAAGTTTTGCTGACAGTTTTCTTCGATTGCAGGGGCGTGGTGCATCATGAGTTCTTGCCACAGGGTAGAACGGTCAATAAGGAATATTACCTGCAAGTTATGCGCAATTTGCGCGAAGCAATCTGCCAGAAACGCCCGGATTTGTGGAAGAACAAAAATTGGCTTTTGCACCACGATAACGCCCCTGCTCACACATCGTTGCTTGTGCGCGACTTTTTGGCCAAAAACAACACACTAATGATGCCGCAGCCACCGTTTTCCCCAGATCTGGTCCCCTGTGACTTTTTCTTGTTCCCTAAACTGAAGAGGCCCATGAAAGGATGACGTTACGCTACGCTTGACGAGATAAAGACGGCATCGAAGGAGGAGCTGAAAAAGATTTTTAAAAAATGATTTTTTGAAGTGCTTCGAAGATTGGAAAAAACCGTTGGCACAAGTGTATAATATCTCATGGGGATTACTTTGAAGGAGACAAAATAGGTATTCATGATTAAATAAATAATTTTTGAAAAACACAAAAGTCGCGATACTTTTTGAACACACCTCGTATATTGTAAATATGATGATCTAGGTTGCTCTTTTTGAGTGGCACCTAATAAAGTTATTTGGAACTGGAACTTATGTGGCAGCAGGATAAAAAGTTTCCTTTAGGGAGAGATGTCGTCTTACCAAAGAGTTGCTACAGTAGAACAACCTCTCTGTAAAGGACAACACCTAGGTACAGAGCCAAAGTGTCCTTTAGGGAGAGGTGTCCTCTTACCAGAGAGTTTCTACAGAAGAACAACCTCTCTCTAAAGGACAACACTTAGTTGCAGAACTAAAGTGTCCTTTAGGGAGAGATGTCCTCTTACCAGAGAGTTGCTACCAAGAACCTCTCTGTAAAGGACAACACCTAGTTACAGAGCCAAAGTGTCCTTTAGGGAGAGGTGTCCTTTTACCAGAGAGTTGCTACGGTAGAACAACCTCTCTGTAAAGGAAAACACCTAGTTACAGAGCCAAAGTGTCCTTTAGAGAGAGGTGTCCTCTTACCAGAGAGTTGCTACAGTAGAACCTCTCTGTAAAGGACAACACCTAGTTACAGAGCCAAAGTGTCCTTTAGGGAGAGGTGTCCTTTTACCAGAGAGTTGCTACGGTAGAACAACCTCTCTGTAAAGGACAACACCTAGTTACAGAGCCACAATTCCTTTAGGGAGAGGTGTCCTCTTACCAGAAAGTTGCTACTGTAGAACCTCTCTTTAAAGGACAACACCTAGTTAGAGAGTTAAAGTGTCCTTTAGGGTTAGGTATTCTCTTACCAGGCCTGAAATCATTATAAAATTCCAAAAAAATGTTAAAAATGCTGAAATAGCAGGACCAAATTTCAGGCCAGAATATAAAAAAATTGCGAAATAATATTCCTTTACCAACAGAGGCACTTCTCCATTCAAATATGCATTAAAACAATGCATTTTGCCTATCACCTTAGTAAAAAACGTAATGGAGTTGTTAATAAATGAAGAACAAAAACAAACAGGTATATAGGTCGGCTTTTGTCTGAATTTGTCAAAACTTGTGTTGTTACTCATTCTTTATCACCCTTTTAAATTGTGGGGGCCAAGAGACTTCCTTCCTGCCTGCTGGGATGACGGACCACGCCGTCAGCAAACATACAAGTGGGGGCCATGAAATAGGAGATGACCACCGCGGAGCGGCAGATCAGTGGAAGTGAAGGAGAACCAGAATAGACATTCTAGGGTGTTGTCCTTTTGTCTTCCTCTAAAAATTTAGCCAATAAGTAATACCAATAAAACACTAACTTTGAAATACTTTCTGGGCCATCGCTGGACTAATAAATCTACACACCACAACATCTAATATTGATAAAAATAAACTGTTTTAATGTATTTTTTAAAAAGATACGTGCTTCTTTTGGTACATCTCTATACATACATGTCATAATTGTTTGAAGTTTATATGTTAATTTTGTAATTATTCTTATTTTTTTTTTAATTCATAGAGCATTTTTTTGGCAGACATTCAATTTTTTTATCATCATCAGCATTATTATTATTATTATTGTTTTTTTTTTAGTTAGTTATCAAATCATTTTGCGATTGTAGTTTCTTTTTGTTTTGTTGTGTTCCTTTTTAAGCAATAAAATATATGTAGAACTAAGGTGTAATATATTCAATTCAAGCATATGGAACTAACATTGATTCATTTTTAAAACAAAGCAAAATCATAAGCTTATACAACTTTCACTTTTTCATACAATAATATTTATAACTAAGTATATAAAGATGGCTCGTGTGGGAATATGAAGAAAGGAAAGAGAGATTTCTCTGATCAGAATAACCATGTGGGTAACCATATGTTCAGCTTTCTAAAAACAAACATTTCGGGTGTTTTGTGCTTGTTATTAAAGCTTAAAACTCATTTGAACTATATATATTTCATTCAATGAAGATCAGAATTACTTAAACATCACTGTGGAATAATGGAGATCCACTTTCGGACGTCGTCCAGACGCCTCGGGTGACTGTAAACAAACAAGCCCCGGCGGCGCCTGCCGCCAACAAAGGACCAGAACACGGCCTGGTCTGCTGTTGACCAGTTGGGTGTTTTCCTCTGTCCTCTTAAGATGTTTTTAATAAAGTTAGTTTGAAGAAGACTTTTACCCTCTCCTTTTTGCTATTTAGTGATTTGATTTAAATCCTTGCAACAGCCCACAAAAGAATCATCACTGCGAATTCTACTACCGAATTTCGCATCAGTGCTTTGTGAAACAATTACCCGACATTTCTTCACAAAGTGGCGTCCCCGCGGGTGGGCTTCTGACAAGGCAAGTTCAAGTGGATTGAACGGCGGAGTACAAGTCAAGGCTCAAGCTAAGTACCTTTTGTTTTACCTTCTGTTCATAGTTTATTTTGAAAAATGGAAATTTTAAAAAGGCATGGAAGTTTACTTAGAAAGCGACTAACTCGCATCTTGAAGACGACAGAAGAGTTTCTGTCAAGTACTCCACCAATACCTGTAGAGGACATTGAAAATAATAGAAAAGTCATTGAAGAAACTCATAGTGAGCTTCTTGTGACCCAAGGCAAGATAAGAGACTTCATGCTAACTTCAGACGTTAGCGAAGAGGAACTAGAGCACGACGATGTGGAAGCCATGGAATATACCTTCAGATATAAGACGATATATAAAAAATGTCTGGATCTTGTTAAACCTAAGGTCGCTGCATCTAGTTCCACGACCAGTGAAGTGAGCTTCACTTCTAGCTCACACCATAGAATTAAAACTTCCCAGGATCTCGGACTATCTCCCATTGGCCAGGAATCAGTTAAACATGTGGTGTTTGGAGGCCATACTAGTGAAAGTGTCAACCAAGAATACAGAGTCACTTTGGGTCATGCTTCGGGGAATTTTAAAATGGTCGCGAAGCCTCTTGATCAACAAAATATCTGTGGTAACTTACCAAGACTGAGCCGCGGGCCATGGATGAAAGAACTCAAAGCCCGCAGAATCTGGGTTCCTGATATTGGAAAGGATGACAAGGAAATTGAAATATTTCTAGGATGCGATGTGTTGGGATTTATTTTTATGATGAAATCTTGTATGATGTCAAATGACTTGACTGCGTCGCAGACGCGTTTTGTATGGACTTCAATGGGAGAATGTCAGCAAGGTAGTGACGTTTCACTCGCTCATCATGTTACAACGATGACAATTTCGGAGAGCAGTATAACCAATCTGTGGAATCTCGATGTTCTTGGCATTATGAATCTTGAAGTTAAACAGAGAGATCAGAGAGACGCATTGTCGCGTCGATATTTTCTAAAAACAGTTCAACATTCTGTTTCTGGAAGATATGTTGTTTCCCTCCCGTGGACTGTAGAGAAAGCTAAAATCGCGGACAACAGGGAGATTGTTATGAAGAGATTAGAACAGACAACTAAGAAATTAATCTCTTTGAATCTTTATGAGGACTATGATGATTTTTTCCGAGGCTGGTTGGATGATGGGATAATTGAGAAAGTCCCAGCTGAACAACACGACGCTGAGGCCTTCTACCTGCCTCATCGTCCTGTGGTGAAACTCTCCAGTGGGACTACGCCGATCAGGCATGTCTTTGATGCTTCTAGCGAGGTCTATAGATCCCAATCTTTAAATGACTGTCTTGAAAAAGAACCTAACCTCATAGAGATGATTCCCAACCTCATGCTAAGGTTTAGAAATGGCAAGTTTGGTGTCGTGGCAGACATTGAGAAAGCGTTTCTGCAGATTGAGGTGAATGAAAGGGACAGAGATTACCTGCGTTTTCTGTGATATTCCCAAAAAGGAGAAAAGACAGAAGTATTCCGACATAGACGTGTCGTTTCGGTGTTAACTGTAGTCCTTTCATTTTGGGGGCAGTAATCGAATACCACCTGTCTAATGTTCGACCTGAACATAAACCGTTAGCTCAGAAGTTGCAGAAATCCTTTTATGTGGACAATTTAGTCACAAGCGTGAACTCTTTTGAAGAGTTACAAGATCTCAAATTGACCGCAATGTCCATAATGGAAAATGCTCGGATGGAGCTAAGCCGTTGGGAGCATAGCCTGGACGTGGCCTCCGATACTTACCCCTATGAAAGAGCAGAGATATCTAAAGTGCTTGGTATATATTGGGATAAAGGTAAAGATTGTCATGTGAAATTTCCGTAGCCATACCCCCCAAGATAACCAAAAGGAGTATCCTGTCCTGCTTAGCTCAGATATATGACCCTATTGGGTTTCTGAGTCCGATATTAATAAAAGCTTAATATTCTATTGCAAAATGCTTGGACTCTAAAGTTGGCATGGGACGATGAATTGGACCGTCACTACAAGGATGAACTAAGCCTATGGTTCGACGACCTTCAGCTGCACAAAGGCATGGCAATTCCTAGGAATTTCAATCCATTGATGGTATCGCAGAAGGACTGGCAGATACACACGTTTGTTGATGCTAGTAGTGAAGCTTATGCTGCTGTGGTCTTCCTACGGACACGGGTTGGTGACAAAGTTGAAGTGCATATGCTGGCGGCTAAGTCTCGAGTCGCTCCTCTCAAGAGACCTACGATACAAAGACTTGAACTTTTAGCCTGTGTTGTAGGATCACGATTAATCAAGATTATCTTTGAAGCTCTAGAGTCAAAAGATATCAAAAATGTATTCTGGTCTGATGCTACAACAGCCCTCGCTTGGATAAAGCGCGATGATCAGTGTGTGCCTTTGTCGGGAATCGCGTTAAAGAGAAATGCAGACTTAGTGATCCAGGAGATTGGAGATATATTCCTAGCGAGTGCAATCCAGCTGATTTACCCTCCAGAGGATGCAGCCTCTACCAACTGTTGCAGTCTAGATGGTGGGAGGGCCCTTCCTGGTTAAAACTATACGAAGAATATTGGCGTTCCAGGTATTGAGACCTGAATGAGGAAGAAATCTGTGCGGAAAGAAAGAAAATTGCTGTTGTGACAACAGTTAAGAGTACCGATCATTGGTACATGAAATATTTCTCCTCGCTCATAAAAAATGTGCGGATGATGGCGTGGATTAGAAGATTCATCAACAACCTCCGATCTTCAACGAAAGTAAAGGGCGAACTTTCTGTGAAGGAGATCGATGAAGCGGAGCTGGCGCTTTTGAAATTATTTCAGGCCGAGTGTTTCCCTAGCCACTCTATACTTGGCCTGAAGATATGTAAAGTAGAAGG
The DNA here is from genome assembly GCA_030710605.1 of Cordylochernes scorpioides. Classification (NCBI taxonomy): domain Eukaryota; kingdom Metazoa; phylum Arthropoda; class Arachnida; order Pseudoscorpiones; family Chernetidae; genus Cordylochernes; species Cordylochernes scorpioides. Next base: position 48,304,809 of record CP092865.1, on the reverse strand, counting down.
AATCCTGCGTGTGAAGACAAAATTAATTTACAGCAGCGACGAATTTGGCTTCCGTTTGCCAGTACTATTACATGGGACTCATCCGTTGATTGAACAAATGATATGTGGTTCACACGTTGAGAATTGCCACGCGGGTGCACAATTTTTGATGAAAAAACTTCGGGAAAATATTGGATTGTAAAAGCGAGACAGACCATTAAGAAAATAGTGAGAAGATGTGTCACATGTCGCCGCTTCTCCGCTAAACCCGTTGTGGTGGAAGACGCTCCACTACCTGCCACTCGACTACATAACGCCAAGGTATTCGAGGTGGTAGGGATTGATCTGGCGGGCCCGCTCTATCTGAAAGATCGGACCAAGACCTGGGTTGTTCTCTTCACCTGTGCTGTGTACCGCTGTGTACATTTGGAACTGGTACTATCTCTCAGCACAGAAGATTTCCAATGGCCCTGGAGAGATTCATCAAGAGATGAGGACGTCCATCCATCATCTTCAGCGACAACGGAACAAATTTTGTAGGAGCCAATAACTTCTTTAAACAGATTGACTGGGAACGCGTTTCTAACGACGGGAAAGTGAAGCGTATTGAATGGAAATTCATCCCGCCCACTGCTGCCTGGTGGGGTGGATGGTGGGAGAGATTGATTCGTTCCCTCAAAGATATACTAAAAAGAATGCTCGGAACATCAACATTGACATATCAACAATTGATGACCCTGTTGTGTCATGCAGAGGCAGTGATGAATGGAAGGCCCATGACTTATGTCAACGACGATCCGAATGATCTTGTGACAATATCACCTTCCATGTTTCTACAAGAACAGACAGATGACGAGTTTCCCGAGTGCCAGAATATGGGATCTAATCCAACGACTCAGAAACTGCGCTATTTGAGCAAGCTGAGGGAGGAGTTGAAATCACGATTCAGGAAAGAATATTTGTTCCTCCTGGTCCAGAGAAACAAACGCATTTACAATCCAAAACTCCAGGCTGGGGATGTTGTCCTTGTTGGTATAGACAATAAAAAGCGTAACTTCTGGCTATTAGCAGTGATCGAGGAGATATTATTTGGAAGAGATGGAGTGAATAGATTAGTGAAGGTGGAAACCTCAGTAGGAACCTTCCTAAGATCTATTTAGAAAATATATCCCTTGGGAATATCATCAACAGCAGCTTCTTCGCGTTTGCTGAACGATAAAGAGAAAACTGCAAATATGCAGACTAAATCGGGAAGAACCGTTTGTATACCCAACCGATTGAACGATTATTATTGTTTTCCTATTGTGCCTAGAGGAAACAGGTGGGAGTATGTGGAATAATGGAGATCCACTTCCGGACGTTGTCCAGACGGCTCGGGTGACTGTAAACAAACAAGCCCCGGCGGCGCCAGCCGCCAACAAAGGATCAGAACACGGCCTGGTCTGCTGCTGACCAGTTGGGTGTTTTCCTCTGTCCTCCGCAAGATGCTTTGAATGAAGTTAGTTTGAAGGAGACTTTTACCCTCTCCTTTCTGCTATTTAGTGATCTGATTTAAATCCTTGCAACAGCCCACAAAATAATCATCACTGCGAATTCTACTACCGAATTTCGCATCAGTGTTTTGTGAAACGATTACCCGACATTTCTTCACAATCACAATTAATTATATATCTTCACAAATGATCTTCCTTCTTATTCTTTTTTATCTCCACACTGGGTGAAGTAGAATGCGTCTGCCTTTGTCATTAAGACTGGGAGCACTACTCAGTGGCAGGCCGACTTAGCTCCAAAAGAAATGGCCGCCTCTGACATGAGGAACAGACGCCATGTGCAGCTGATCCTAACATTGAGTACAAACGCTGCTCATCCTGTATCCCTGGATTAGAAGCCCTCACAGGGTACTATCAGTCGGGCCAGCTGAGCCCAGGTTTTTTTAGTGAGCTTGTTACTGCTCGCCCTCCTCTTTTTTCATCCGGCTTGGGACCGGCAAAGGCAGTGTTATTACAATTGATTATATATCATAACTACATAACATTAAGCCATCTATATTCAGTTTTGTTTTTGTCACCGGTCTAATATTTTTATTTTCACAGACTAAATTATGAGATTAATTTATAAATGAAATATTATGCGAAACAAATAAACAACTATATAGATCAGTTCAGCCTTCTAAAAACAAACATTTCCAGGAGATCCCGTCTCACACCACTTCCCCCTGGGGACTAATTTATCCTACTGAGTAGGGTTTAAAAGCACCTGGATTTGATTGGGACAGTTTTCACCAAGATTATTTCTACGCCTGTTGTTCCCAGGGTGGTCCTCAGAGTTTTTCTTTCCTCTCCGATCTACTGTTCACGGGTTTTTGCTACTGAATCCTGCCTCATGTTTGTGTCCTTACCACTTGCAACATAACTACCACGACTTCTTCGCAATTCATACATATACCTACGCACTACACATAAACACATATCAAAAATAAAAATGGCATATCCTGACCAGGAGCACATGTGCTTTACAGAAGTCAGAGCGCCATCTGGTGTAACAGAAATCAACTAATCATTGATTTAGCCTGTTCCCTGATATTTGGCCAACCCAATTTCTTGATAAATCAAGAAAAGCCATCCACGAATCAAGAAATTGGGTTGACCAAATATCAGGGAACAGGCTAAATCAATGTTTAGTTGATTTCTGTTCCACCAGATGGCGCTCTGCCTTCTGTAAAGCACATGTGCTCCTGGTCAGGATATGCCTACTTTATTTTTAATATATATATATATTAAAAATAAAAAAGGCATCTCCTGACCACGAGCACATGTGCTTTTTAGATGGCAGAGCGCCATCTAGTGGATCAAAAATAAACTAAACGTTTATTTAGCTTGCTCCGTGATATTTGGCCAACCCAATTTCTTAATTTATCAAGAAAAGCCATCCACGAACGCGTTTCGCGCTGTTGGCGCTCGTCAGCGTGGAGAAGGCTGTAACCACTGCGACGTGGATGGCTTTTCTTGATAAATCAAGAAATTGGGTTGGCCAAATATCACGGAGAAACTAAATAAACGTTTAGTTTATTTTTGCTCCACTAGATGGCGCTCTGCCATCTAAAAAGCACATGTGCTTGTGGTCAGGAGATGCTTTTTTTATTTTTAATATCAACACCTGACCCACTTATCTTTTATTTTTTAAAATTGTTTTTTCATATATATATATATATATTGTTGTATATCGAGCAATCCATTTTTGATATATTAAAATGAAGGCATATTTTGGATCAAATATATTTATTAAAAACAAAATTCAATATTTCGATGAAGCCATTCGCCTATCTTCTTCTAGAAAATCAAATTCCTTGTAAGCAAATCATCCGCGTGATGCACGAGAAGGGTTGTTTGTATAACATAAGCTGGAGGGGGGTCTAATCATTTTATTTTTGAATAAATTATTGTATCTTCAGTAATGAATTGCTATATATATTTGGCTATTTTTATTTTAACTGTAGGTATGATTTTGGTATTTCTATCTTCTTATCGATATGTATAAATTGAGAGCAATAATACTTCTTCTTTCTTATCTCCACTCAATCATATTAGGGTATCGAGCTTGAGACCTTTGATGATGTTAGTGAAGTAGAATACGTCTGCCTTTGTCATTAAGACTGTGAGCACTACTCAGTAGCAGGCCACTGAATCAGCTCCAATATGAAATATATGACATGAGAAACAGACACCATGTGCAGTCGCTCCTAACATGGAGTACAAACGCTGCTCATAATGTATTCCTGACTCGAGAGCTCTTACTGAACCAAGGGTTTTTATTGAGCTTGTTACTGCTCCTCCTTTTTAATCAGGGCTTGGGACTGGCAAAGGCGGAGTTGAAATAAAACTAAATAAAATAAACATAATTTTTACCTTCATGTTACCTAACATTGAACATGGATTCACCTTAACAACAATCCTTACATGTCATGGTCACGTCCAGATATATTACGCAAATATATTGAAAGAAGACCCAACTTGCTCCCATTGCCAAAATGATAACCATACTCTGGGCCAAATTTTCACCTGTCCAGCTTTTCCAATACCAAAGATTCCAGACACCCTCTTAGGGATCACCAACCTAAGTCCAGTTTCCTTGGAAATATTCCAAGAAATAACCTGCTTGACGCCACCTCATAAATTGAACCTCCACTTACACACATCAGCAAAACTTAAGGAAGTTAAAAGTTTTTGATATCGTGGGTGCAACATCTTTGTACACTTTTATTATCAGAAAACCTTTATTGTCTTTATAATGTCTGATACATCTTTTGTTGTTTATTTGCAAAATGCCAAAGTGACAAAAACAAATCAAAAAGGGATGATGATAACCTGCGTCTTGCAGATTAACATTTTCATAGAAACATATATATACATATTTATTGCTAGCTATATATCACCATCTTCTCTCTTCAAACACGAAATCTCACAGGAGGTCTCCTGGCTCGAGGTGGGTTCCGCCTTAGGACAGGATCTTCCTCTCTCATGGCCTCGGGGTCCAGCGAGCGAAGAGGTTCTAATGACTTTCCATCGTCTGTATCACTCTGAACCTCTGAATCTTGATCCGCCCGCTGGCTAGTTAGTCCTGGCGATAGTGACTCCATATAACCTCTGTCTCGTACAACCTCCGAGATTATGGCACTGGGACCTACTCCTCTTGAGTGCTCGGGTTGACGCTCTCCATCTCCACTCTCATCTTCTTCACCATTCCTCCACCTTTTTCTAATTTGGTCTCTGTGATAGGCCTTTACCTGTCCGTGGATCAAAATGGTGTAGACTCTAGTTCCCTTCTTGCCCATATTTTTTCCTGGGATCCATTTATCACTACCTCTAAAGTTTTTAAACCACACTAAATCATCTATCTGGAATTCTTCCAAATGGGTTCGCCGATCATACTTCATTTGCCTGGCTTGCTGATCCCTAACTTTAGATGCCAAGCTGGGATGTATCAACGATACTCTGGTTCGAAGCGCACGCCCAATAAAGAGCTCTGATGGAGTCTTTCTCGTTGTCACATGCGGAGTGCTTCGATATGCCAGAAGAACTTTTGATAAGGTGTCTTGAATGGTATCCCCAATTTTTCTTTTATTTTTATCCAGAGCAGTCTTAATTGTTCTAACCGCTCTTTCAGCCAAGCCATTACTTTGCGGGTGGTACGCCGGGATCAATGTTTGTTTAATTCCATTTCCTTCCAGAAAACTTTTCATTTCACTACCAGTAAACTGAGGTCCATTATCAGACACAAGTTCCTCCGGTAAACCATAGGAAGAAAAAAGTCGCCGTAGTTGCTCAATGGTTTTGCGTGTGGTGGTCTCTCTCATTGGGATGGCTTCGATCCACTTTGAATGACTATCTACTACTATTAATAAATTGATGTTTTTCTTATTTGCAAAATCAATATGAATTCTTCGCCAAGGTCTGGTTGACCATCTCCAGGGTTGCCATTTTCCTTTATTTGGCCCATCCTGGGATTGCTGACAGCTTCTGCACTTATTCACCAAAAATTCGATTTGGGTATCTAGATTTGGCCACCAAAAATGTGATCTTGCTACAGCCTTCATTTTGTTCATACCGGAATGAGTCTCATGAAGACAGAAAAACATTTTTATTCTGAGAGATGGTGGAATGACGACTCTCATTCCTCAAACCAAACACTCCCCATCTACAGTTAGCTCAAGTTTCCTTTGAAAATAAGGTCTGAGGTGATCAACCACCTTTTCAGGCCAGCCTTGCTGAGTATAAAATTTGGCCAATGAGAGCACTTCGTCTTTTTCAGTTCCCGTGGCAATTTCCTCTGCTGTGATCGGCAATTCTTCCACATAGGATAAAGAGCATAGACATTATTTAGTCTTGGAATTTCTTCACAACCCACAGGAAAACGTGACAGAAGATCTGCATTCCCATGGTCTTGAGTTCTTCGAAATTTAATATCGTAAGTATAAGCTGACAAAATAAGCGCCCAACGCTGCAATCTTGAAGTAGATAAGGTGGGGAATCCTGATCTTGGGCCCAAAATGGTCACCAATGGCTTATGGTCTGTAATAAGGATACATTTTCTTCCATAAATAAATTGATGAAACTCGGTTACTCCATAAATAATGGCTAGAGCCTCCTTCTCAATCTGAGAATAATTTTGTTCTGCTCCCGATAAAGTCCGTGAGGCAAACATGATCGGTCTCTCCTGGCCTTCTATAATATGTGACAACACAGCGCCCACTCCAATCTGCGATGCATCAGTGGCCAAACACAATGGCAAAGTCGTATCATATGGGACTAGCACCCTCTCAGAGGTAATGCTATTTTTGCACTTGTCAATGGCCTCTCCACATTCCTTTGTCCAAATCCAAGTGCGTTTTTTGTGAAGAAGCTCATGAAGAGGCTTTAAAAGCTCTGGCAAATTGGGTATGAACTTCCCAAAAAAGTTAACTAAACCAAGAAATGATCTCAATTCAGAGATATTCGTAGGCGTTTTGGCTTTCTGTATTGCTTGTACCTTATGATCCAAAGGTCTGATGCCCTCTCCCGTGACAAGATGTCCTAAATATTCTATTTCTTTTTGCAAAAATAGGCATTTTTCTTTCTTTAGTTTGATATTATACTTCGCCAAGCGGGCAAATATAGTCTTCAACAACGACAGATGTTCTTCAATTGATGCTGTGGCTATAAGGACATCATCAATATAGCAAATTACGCCTCCTATACCCGACAAAACCCTATCCATTACAGATTGAAAATAACTGGGCGCATTTGCCAATCCAAATGGCATTCTCTTAAACCTGAAAAGCCTTTTATGAGTATTTATCGTTAGCAACGGTCGAGTGCCTGGGTCCACCTCTAATTGCAGATAAGCGTTCCTCAAGTCCAATTTAGAAAAGTATTTCCCCTTGGCCAATGTGGAGAATAAATCTTGCTGTGTGGGAAGGGGATAGGCCGCAGTGTCCAAATATCTATTTAGAGTTACCTTGAAGTCGCAGCAAATTCTGATCTCTTTATTTTTCTTCGGCACTACAACCACTGGAGTGGCCCATTTACTGCTCGCCACCATTTTGTCTAATGCTTCAGTAACTGCTGGCCTAATGGCGAAAGGCACCGGACGAGCCCTATGAAAAATTGGATTCACATCACACATGTTTACTGAAAATGTGAAACCTTTTATTGGTTCAGTTGTTTCCACAAATAAGGCTTGATTTTCCTTCAAAATTTCCTCAATGGTAATTTCCACAGGTATATGTTTTACCGCGAAACAGCCCAATTTCAATCTATTTATCCATTCTCTTCCCATCAAAGCCCCCTTTTCTTATTTCACCACCAACGCTCTAAGTTTGTAAATCATATCTTGACACTCCACTTTGACATTGATTTTACCCAGAATGGGTACCACGGTACCATCATAAGTTCTTACAATAATACTCGCTTTTTCCAACTTCAAATGTGGAAGATTATTTTTAAAATTCTTTTCCGATATCAGTGTTAGACCACTACCCGTATCCATTTCAAATTTAATAAAGTTTCCATCTACTTTTAACTCCATCAGATACGGAGGGTCACTTTTGAGGCAAAATTAATTTTATACTCAGGTATCGTCACGCTTATAATTTTCTGGACATACTCTTCCTCCTCTTCTTGGTCTCCTATCTGATGTATATTTCCCGGCTGATTCTGATGTTGTCTTAGATTTCTTCTACTGCTCCAACATATTGGGGCAATGTGTCCTTTTTTTATTACACTTAAAGCATATCGCCTCCATAAATCTACATGGTTTTTTATGCAGTTTACCACAATGTTACATTTGCCATTCTGGAAATTTGATTCAACCTTTCGTTCCATCCTCAACTTATCCTCACAATCTTCACCCTGCTCCAAATGAAATAATTTTGTATTTTTCTCGGCCGCTTCCATAGATAATGCTATCTCAATTACTCTAGCAAAAGAAATGTCGCCCTCCGACAAAATTCTATTTTGTATTTTGGCATTATATAAACCACAGACCATTTTATCACGTAAATCACGTAATCCTCTAGAAAATTTCCAAAGTTGCACGAGGAAGCCAAACGCTTAATTTCCACCAAGTAATCCGAGATGCTTTCTTCTCCATTAATTGCATTCTTTAAAAAAAAATGAACTTCTCTACTACAATTGAACGCTTTGAAGAGAAGTGCCTTTTCAAGATATCAATTAGGTTATCAAAGGTTTTGCTTTTAGGTAGAATAGGACTGCACAAATTCTTCAAAACACCATATGTTTTACTTCCCATGAGAGTTAGGAGATAAGCCTTTTTCTTCTCATCTCCTGCCTCCTCCAATATGAGAAACTGTTCCAATCGTTCATAAAACGTTTCAAAAGTTTCACTTTCATCATTATATTCTTTAAATTAGTAACTAGCCATTTTCTTTTATAACAACATATATATGCAATAACTGTATAACGAATCAAAAGTTTTACGAAGGAGCATCTTTTATTATACTTGTATTATAAAAGTATAATAAAAGATACTCCTTCGTAAAACTTTTGATTCGTTATACAGTTATACCAATTATACGGAGTTTACCTGTAGAAAATATATATGCAATATATATATTTAAAATAAAACATAACTTCTTAAAATTTTCTTTTACTCTCTTTTAAATTTGCATCTTAAAACTTAGCAATTTGCGTCTTTTAAAAATAACTTTCAATTATATGCAAAATCAAAGATATTTTCTAAAAATATTTACTTCGAAAATCAAGGGTACTTACTCTTATATCCTCGTCGCCAAATGCAACATCTTTGTACACTTTTATTATCAGAAAATCTTTATTGTCTTTATAATGTCCGATACATCTTTTGTTGTTTATTTGCAAAACGCCAAAGTGACAAAAACAAATCAAAAAGGGATGATGATAACCTGCGTCTTGCAGATTAACATTTTCATAGAAACATATATATACATATTTATTGCTAGCTATATATCAGTTGGTCATCTGATTTTTAAAGAGACAGAGGAAATTTTTTGTTCACACTTGGTTATCTCGTATGTCTTCGTAAATGATCACTGTAATATCTTTCAGAGTAATTGTCTGTATCCAGATATACATACTAAAAGGTACAACTTCCTTAAGTTTTGTCTATGAGTGTATCTTTCAGAGTAATTGTCTGTATCCAGATATACATGCTGAAAGTTACAACTTCCTTAAGTTGGCTCATGAGTGAACAACTCTCCCAGCGGTTTCGTCAATTTAGTTCTCCCAATATTTTTTCACCGCAGTAAGAACAGTAGAAGCTTGGTTTATATTTAAAAAGAAACATTGGTGATTTAATAGTTCCAATTCTTAAAATAATTACACATCTATATAGATAGAGAGAGAGATTGAAACTTCTTTATTACATCGTTCATATTTAAAAAAAAAAAGGTTAAATAAAATAATGAATATATAGGATTAAAAATATTGAGATAAATATATAAATAAATAGATCAAAAGAATGATAAAAATATGAATAAATAGAGGAATGTATATAATAAAATAATTGATATAAATATACATATATATTGCCACGTGGAAAATTAGGGAAGTCAAACTTCGGTATTAGACAACAATTTATTTAAGGCAAGAACAAACTATGAAAGATAAACAAAAGATAAGGAATGAGGGAAGTTTACAGAGTAGCAAAATATAAACATAAAAAAATGATACTCTGTTAATACTAGTGTAAAATAATAAATGCTTGTGTGTGTAAAATAATGAATACATCACTACAGAGCTCCTTCCCTATATGAGCTGTGACCCACAGCTTTCAGTTATTGTAAATACTGACATGGATGTGACGTGCTTCTGCCAAGGATTCCATCGAAGTCTTGGAACTTTGTCCCTAGTAACTTTGCGTCCTTTTTATTGCGGTGTGAAGAGTGGCTTTGTCGTCGTATCGTCTATAGGGACATCGTCATATTGGAGTAAAGTCTTAGCTTTGACACGGCGGTGGAATCCTGGAGTCAGCCTCTGAAAATGTGGATCACAGCACCCATGGCCTCATGGTCTTATCGGCGAAATTCAGTTCGTCTTCCCTGATTTACCCAGCATCTCCACCAAAATGCCACGTGGAAAATTAGAAAAGACAAACCGGGGTGCGCGGTTCTTTTCTTCCGGCAAATTGGCCTTTTAATAACAAGGTCTTCTAGCCCCAAAGGGTGCGCCGCCCGGGAAGAAATGAGGGAAGTTTACAGAGAAGTGAAATATAAAAATATAAAAAAATGATACTCTGCTAATACTAGTGTAAAATAATAAATTCTTCGCTACAATATATTATATATATATATCTATATATATATCTATATATATAAAATTGAATGTCTGTGTGTCTGTGTGTCCTCTATGGATTCAAAAACCATACATCCAATCGCCGTGAAATTTTGGGATATTATTAGGCGTATCTCCGGAAAGGTTTACGAAAAATAATTTCTTGAATATCTTGAATATCCTTAGAGATATTTGCAGTTTGTAGCTTTAACTCGCAAGCAGCGCCATCTTGCAACGGAGATCTTCCCCTCCCCCCCTCCTCCCCCGTCCTGCCGCCGGCCAGTTGGTTGGACAGTCCAAGTTCCCGCCGACCAATCAGAGGGATCAAGAACCCCCCCCCCCCCGTCCGGCCGCCGGCCAATCAGAGTGATCAAGAGGTCCTGGCGCGCGGGGGGCGGGTGACCTCCGGGAACTACGTCCATCTTCCATAAACGACCATGATTTTATTCAACTTATCGAGTATTTTTCAAAGGACCGGGAAAATATGTTCACTAGATAAAACGATGATTTTGTAATGTAGAAAATTAGGAAAGACAAAATTCAGGATGACACGGCACACAGGGACCGGGAAAAAATAATAACTTTATCGAGAGATTCACGACCATGACTTTATTCAACTTATCGAGTATTTTTCAAAGGACCGGGAAAATATGTTCACTAGATAAAACGATGATTTTGTAATGTAGAAAATTATGAAAGACAAAATTCAGGATGACACGGCACACAGGGACCGGGAAAAAATGTTCACTCTATCGAGAGATTCAAATTTACGAGTTTCAAATTATCAAAATATATCTTTTTTTTTATAAGTTTATAGAGAATTGTTTTAACAAATGTTCGTCAGACAAACCTTTACTCGGGTAAAACACGGGCGAAGCCGGGTACATCCGCTAGTATATATATATAAGAGGTCTTCATTGGTGGCGCCCACCGCGGGAGAGAGATGGCGCAATTAAATTTATAAACTAAATAATAATCAAACAAAACAAAATAGAAAGGAAGATTTTAATGAAGAGTTTCTTGATTAAATTTATTTATCATTAAATTAAATATAATTAAATTTTTAAATATAATTTTCAAAAAGCATAAAATTGAATTAAAATATAGAAACTCATCGCGCAATTTTTAAATTTTATTTTGTTTAATTCAATTTAAGCGAATTTATATTTTTCCAGTTTTGTTCTTGTTCAAAAATAATTTTATTAGGTGCCACTCAAAAAGAGAAACTCAGATCATCATATTTACAATAATGTGTATTTTAAATTTATTTAATAATACACTCACGGACAAAACTTAAGGAAATTGTACCTTTCAGCATTTATATCGGTATTCAGACAATAACTCTGAACTATACACTCATGGGCAAAAATTAAGGAAGTTGTACCTTTCAGCATTTATATCGGTATTCAGACAATAACTCTGAAAGATACACTTATAGAGAAAACTTAAGGAAGTTGTACCTTTCAGCATGCATATCGGGATTCAGACAATAACTCTGAAAGATACACTCATAGACAAAACTTAAGGAAGTTGTGACTTTTAGCATGTATATCGGGATTCAGACAAAAACTCTGAAAGATACACTCATGGACAAAACTTAAGAAAATTGTACCTTTTAGCTTGTATATCGGTATTCAGACAATAACTCTGAAAGATACACTCATGGACAAAACTTAAGAAAGTTGTACCTTTTAGCATGTATATCGGGATTCAGACAATAACTCTGAAAGATACACTCTTGGACACAACTTAAGGAAGTTGTACCTTTTAGCATGTATATCGGGATTCAGACAATAACTCTGAAAGATACACTCATAGAGAAAACTTAAGGAAATTGTACCTTTCAGCATGTATATCGGGATTCAGACAATAACATTGAAAGATACACTCGTGGACACAACTTAAGGAAGTTGTACCTTTTAGCATGTATATCGGGATTCAGACAATAACATTGAAAGATACACTCATGGACACAACTTAAGGAAGTTGTACCTTTTAGCATGTACGTATATCTGGATTCAGACAATAACTCTGAAAGATATTACAGCGACCTTTATTAAAGATACATTAGATTACCAAGTGTGAACAAAATTGCATTTGTGAAAAAACAGTACAAAAGTCAAATTGCCCTAAGATCAGGTGGATAAATCAAGAAAAAGGTATCTCCTGATCATGCAACCAAAAGTTTCTGATAGCTTGCGCTATCTGTCGGAATAAATATTAACTAATTGTTGATTTTTAATTATTCCAGAATTAGATAAAAATCCTCATGATTAAACAAGGCTAATCATATTTTTTTATAAAATTGCCTTTGTCTCCTTCAAAGAAAAAAAAAAAAAAACAGACAACCAATATCACGTAACACGTTAAATCAACGTTTAGTTAAATTCTTTTCCACTAGATGGCGCTCTGCCATCTATAAAACGCTCGTGTTAGTGGTCAGGATATGCCTAATTCGTTTTTAACATCAACACCTGTTCTTTTTTATTATTTTCACGTATATATAATTATAAATAATATTTTATATAATGCATTATTTTGCCTTCAAGATGACACGTTGGCCATAAAAAAATTAAATAATCTTTTAAATGAATTATATTTCATAGTTAAAACACTCTATTTACAATATAAATTTCATATACCAATCCGATTATATGAAAATATATATATAAACGAAATCTTTTAACAAACGGTCAAATTCCAGAAACCAAACTTATAACGAGATAGAAAAAAAATCTACTTTAATACGACTTGTAAACATTTTTATCATTAATAATTCATCACACTAACTTTGTAGCCTCCATAATAATCATAATAATAAAAAAAAAAGGCAGACGATTCCTTTTACTATGGCTAGCACGCTCTACTAGACGTTCGCTACACAAATAAACTTTACTACTGGCCGCGCATGCGCAGTATTTTCCATCAAATTGGCTATGTACGTAATCTTTTGGTTAACAATTTATATCCATCCGTCTCCACGTGGCTGGAATTTGAAATTAAATTCTTGGATCTCTTCATCTAGCGTCTTGAAGAAATATTTACAACACCCGTCTTCTGCTATAAATTTTAACCTTTAAATCATTTGAGACATCACTTTTTAAAATATATATATTTTAGGTTTTACTTCTACGAAAGTTTAAATATATAACTTTCTATTTTATGAATAAACGTTCTATTTTATGTTAATTTGTGCTTTTGAAAAAATGAAGATATTTGTTATAAATATTTGTTTTATATTAATATATTCATAATATATATTAAATATAATATATAATAAGTATGTATAATATTTATATAACAAACAGATATATTAATATATATGTTTATTTTTACTTCTATTAGTTAGAAAAATATAGTAATGTTTATATTGAAAAATATTTTGTAATTATTTTTTTTTTAGAATTGAACAATTTATTTTAAACTTTCTTCGTATGCACCAAACTCCATTTTTTTATACTTCCAGGTATCTTTCTGTTTAAAAATGAATGTTTAGCATCTATATATATATATATAGTGCTATTTATATTTAAGAAAATATGGAATTATTTTAGCACAAGAATTTTTCTTTATTATTCTTTTTTATTAATTCATCTATTGGACCATCCTTTCTCGGTATACAATTCCCGATAACGAGCTCAGGAAATCCAAAGATTCTTTTTTTTTTTTTTTATCCATCACCCGACAACATCATTCATTACATTCAACAATGTCGGGTTATTCAATCATCAATGGCAACAGTACCCTTTACCTTCCACAATCCTCACCATTCATATTTCCCGCAGTCAAGAGTCTCCTGCTCGCCAACCAAACTTTTATTATTATTATTTTTTTTTAATTTTTATTCAACCAGCTGGCTCAACATTCCTCGCTGTACATTTCCCAACAGAGTGAGCTCAGGCGACCAGTTCGATTTTTTTTTCTCAATGCTCGGATCATCATTACAACCATCATTTTTACCATTTTATAACTTTTTTTTTCAATTTTCATCCGAGCTCAATCATCATTGGCAACAGAGCAACTCTTGACTCCACCTTTCCCATTTCTCCACTTTCAACTTACCTACCTCCCCTGTCTGATCTAATGTTGATTATGGAAAGTCTTGGAAGTTCGGTCAATGAAAACAATACCTCACTTACACAGGCACGTATTACATTGCCGAACACCATTGCAAAAATCAACTCAGACTTCCTCTCTTTTTACCACTGCGTCACTCTAAACCTTCAGATATCTATTATAAGTTTACTTGTAACATTTTACTACTTTTGATAAGTTCGTTTTCCTTTTTCTCTCTATCACCATGTGAGACGTCTCTGAAATTATAATTATGAAAAAATAAAAAACAAACCATAATGGCATTTCAATTTATTTACCACTTTTGACTTTTCCAAACATCGTCTAATTTGCGTTTATAAGCATTGCATCACGTGGGGAACACATTAACCTAAATACTTACTATATTTTTTAAATCTTACTCATTTATATTTTACGATATATATCCTTGATGTGAGCCATTTTATATTGTAGAATCAATCCATATATTTTTGGATATTTCTTTTACATTATGATACTTCTTTTCTTCCATCCCTAAACAGCTAAAACCATTAACCAACCTATATAAGCATCATCTGGTACCTTATATTCTTTGACATCATTTGTTTTAATTTTCCATGGCCTACGTCTAAGATAATTTAACTTTAAAAATTTTGTTTTAACAGTGACGCCTTTCTACCAACTGTCCCTTCTCATATCTTGATCCTTCCAACTCTGCCTTCCATACTTCTCTCGTCTCTTGATCCTTTTCCTTAGGCCTTCTATGCCTTCGTTCTAACCACCCCTCGTCCATCGCAGAGTTCCTGTTAGCCGACTTTTTTTGTTATTGATTTGCCCCAGTGGACTAATCCTTCCTCGCCATCCCATCCTGATGGTGTGTTCAGTAAAATCCATGGCTTATTATTATTATTTTTTTATTTACACCCGGGTCACCGTTCCAGCATTCTTCATTTCATTCTTTTTTCCTCAAACCAGGGTTCAATCAATCAATGACAACAGTCGAACCCTGTTTTCACAATCTACCTCCATCCTCTAACCTCTTCAACGGTTCCTGAGACTCCTGCTCGTCAACAATTTTTTTTCTATGATTCATCGACCTGGTACCCTCTTCCTCCCCATGTTAACTCCACACGGAGAGCTTGGGTAACCAGCGAGATTTTTTTCTCCCACGCTCGACCCATCGCCATCATAAGCATGATGCGCCCACTCATTTTTCTTTTACTTTTATTTTTCATCTGGTCGAGCTCAATCACCGACAGCAGCGCAGCTCTTAAGCCTCCATCTCTTTTTAACCTCTCTCAGCAAGCTTTTCTTTCCTATATTCTCCCAATATCTACCTCTCCTTCGATCTTCACGCCTTTTGCCCATCTGATCTAATGCTACTTACAGGGCATCTTGAGATTGCTGATCCCTGCAAACAATACTTCGCTTCTAAGCTCGTATTGCAGGGCAGGACTCCTGAGATGTCCTTTGGAGAAACCAATTCAGACCCTCTTCCTTTATTCCTCACTGCGTCACTGCCTAACTTATTGCTTAAGTCAATTTTCTTTTATATTTTATATTACTTTTATCATCTCTACTTCTCCTCGTTCCTGTATTACATCCCTGAAACTATGTTGTAAATACTCATGGCACCTTAAGTAACAAAAAACTGTAAATAGTATACCTAACTTTTCCAAATATTTACCCTCGCTATTGTGTGTGTTTACTTTAAATGTATCCTTCCTATGTACTCCTTATATATATTTTTTGTAGTTTTATAATATTATATCAGTGTGTCACCACTACACTTCCCTTTATCTTTATTTTTATTCTAGTAACTAATTTTTTTTTGTGCCCGAAATTATTTCCCATTTAATAGGTTTGCTAGCTTTTCGCTTCATTTTATTTCATTCCCCTAATCAAACCTTTCTCACCAGGGGCACATTCGATCGTAATTTAAACAATGTGATATGTAAGTAATAAAGTATGACATCTTTTCTAGTCGTCTCAAAGTGACACCAGCTTGCCACCAGACACCCGGGGGATCCAGAAAGGGACAAAAAGGGCGTTGGTCCGGATGTTGACAGTGAGTTTGGTTACAGTGGATATTTTCGGACAGGCCGCTCAGTCGATCTCCGGTTGGTCATCTCACGGCGGCCCTCGTGGCCGCCGTTTTGGCCCCTCTCTGCCTCCGCGGCTTCATGCAGGACGCCGAGCTTTTCTCAGTTAATCCTCAACTTTCACCTTGTCCTGGTGCCACGTGAGACGTACTAGGAGAACGTCTTTTGATCCCAAACTTTGTCCTTACTGTCCCGTGCGGACTTCCCACTCTGCACGCCTTGCCACTCAACCCCGACTGCTTCCAACTCACTTGTTGGCTTACCCGGGTTATGAATAATTTGTTTGTTTTTAGAGAAAGAGTTGATAAGACAAAGGATCGATAAGATAAAGGGTTTGTGCAGTCTTGATAAGAAAAATATAATAATTCACCATCAAGTAGCTTTTATTTCCAATTACTTGAGGAAAATATTACA
>CP092865.1:48225796-48287857 GCA_030710605.1 Cordylochernes scorpioides | reverse complement strand
CATTAGTTATTTTCACATTATATAGAATTTATAAAGGTAATCCTATATTAGTGATTCAAAAAGATAGATATGTTAACAATGCATATTTACAACAAAACTGAAAGTCATTCTAAAAACGATGATAACCAAAAGTAAAATATCAATGAATGAAAATAAAAAAAATATTTTTTTAAATATAGAAATATTTGAGTTTTTAGATTATATAATATACTAGCGGATGTGCCCGGCTTCGCCCGGGTTTTACCCGAGTGAATGTTTGTCTAACGAACATTTGTTAAAACAATTCTCTTTAAACTTATAAAACGTACTCGGCTTCGCCCGGGGTTTTACCCGAGTAAAGGTTTGTCTAGCGAACATTTGTTAAAACAATTCTATAAAAACGTATTAAAAATTAAAAAAGATATATTTTGATAATTTGAAACTCGTAAATTTGAATCTCTCGATAAAGTGAACATTTTTCCCCGGTCCCTGTGTGCCTTGTCATCCTGAATTTTGTCTTTCCTAATTTTCTACATTAGAAAATCATAGTTTTATCTAGTGAACATTTTTTCCCGGTCCCTTGAGAAATACTCGATAAGTTGAATAAAATCAATATTAATTGGTTCCCTCGGTAATTGGAAGTTAAAGGAATAGTATCTTCGCCTTGGAATTGTATCATTATTCTTGTCGCAAATAAATTGCCGTGTCATCCTGAGATAATCTTTCTTTTGATAAATAATATTTAAGATAACAAACTTAGTGATAAGAAAACTTGTTATCATCGTCACAATGGGGGCGCTGCTTGCGAGTTAAATATACAAATCTGCAAATAACTAAGGATATTCAAGATATTAATGAAATTATTTTTCAAAAACCTTCCCGGTGATATACCTAATAATATCCCAAAATATCACTGCGATTGGATGTATGGTTTTTGAATCTATAGAGTACAGACAGACAGACATTCAATTTTATATATATAAGATAATATAAATGAGTTTTAAAAATTGTAAAAAAAAAATGCATCGGCCGGGAATCGAACCCGGGCCGCCCGCGTGGCAGGCGAGCATTCTACCACTGAACCACCGATGCTTAAAAAAATGGCCATATTTAGGTATTCATTCCATTCCGGATTAGTCCGCGTAAAAAAAAAGTTCTTCAAATGAAAAAAAAAAAAAAAGAAATAGCCAAAAATACTAATCAAAATGCAGCCGAAAATTTTCCTCGGGTTTATAAAAAGCGACATGCAAAATATGGTACCAATTGGTTCAGTAGTTTTTGAGTTTATCGCGAAACAGACAGACAGACAGAAATTGACTTTTATATATATATATAATATATATAGAGATTTACCCTTCATTGTTGGCTTTTTAACTTACATTCATTCTTCATTGTTGGCTTTTTATATTACATTCACTCTTCATTGTTGGCTTTTTATCTTACATTCACTCTGTTGGCTTTTTATATTACATTTACTCTTCATTGTTGGCTTTTTATCTTACATTCACTCTTCATTGTTGGCTTTTTATATTATATTTACTCTTCATTGTTGGCTTTTTATCTTACATTCATTCTTCATTGTTGGCTTTTTATATTACATTTACTCTTCATTGTTGGCTTTTTATCTTACATTCACTCTTCATTGTTGGCTTTTTATCTTACATTCATTCTTCATTGTTGGCTTTTTATATTACATTCACTCTTCATTGATGGCTTTTTATCTTATATTCATTCTTCATTGTTGGCTTTTTATATTACATTTACTCTTCATTGTTGGCTTTTTATCTTACATTCACTCTTCATTGTTGGCTTTTTATATTATATTTACTCTTCATTGTTGGCTTTTTATCTTACATTCACTCTTCATTGTTGGCTTTTTATATTATATTTACTTTTCTTTGTTGGCTTTTTATCTTACATTCATTCTTCATTGTTGGCTTTTTATATTACATTTACTCTTCATTGTTGGCTTTTTATCTTACATTCACTCTTCATTGTTGGCTTTTTATCTTACATTCACTCTTCATTGTTGGCTTTTTATCTTACATTCATTCTTCTTTGTTGGCTTTTTATATTACATTCACTCTTCATTGTTGGATTTTTATCTTACATTCACTCTGTTGGCTTTTTATATTACATTTACTCTTCATTGTTGGCTTTTTATCTTACATTCACTCTTCATTGTTGGCTTTTTATATTACATTCACTCTTCATTGATGGCTTTTTATCTTACATTCATTCTTTATTGTTGGCTTTTTATATTACATTCACTCTTCATTGTTGGCTTTTTATCTTACATTCACTCTGTTGGCTTTTTATATTACATTTACTCTTCATTGTTGGCTTTTTATCTTACATTCACTCTTCATTGTTGGCTTTTTATATTACATTTACTCTTCATTGTTGGCTTTTTATCTTACATTCACTCTTCATTGTTGGCTTTTTATCTTACATTCATTCTTCATTGTTGGCTTTTTATATTACATTCACTCTTCATTGTTGGCTTTTTTTCTTACATTCATTCTTCATTGTTGGCTTTTTATATTACATTCACTCTTCATTGTTGGCTTTTTATCTTACATTCACTCTGTTGGCTTTTTATATTACATTTACTCTTCATTGTTGGCTTTTTATCTTACATTCACTCTTCATTGTTGGCTTTTTATATTACATTCACTCTTCATTGATGGCTTTTTATCTTACATTCATTCTTCATTGTTGGCTTTTTATATTACATTCACTCTTCATTGTTGGCTTTTTATCTTACATTCACTCTGTTGGCTTTTTATATTACATTTACTCTTCATTGTTGGCTTTTTATCTTACATTCACTCTTCATTGTTGGCTTTTTATATTATATTCACTTTTCTTTGTTGGCTTTTTATCTTACATTAATTATTCATTGTTGGCTTTTTATATTACATTTACTCTTCATTGTTGGCTTTTTATTTTACATCCACTCTTCATTGATGGCTTTTTATCTTTCATTCATTCTTCATTGTTGGCTTTTTATATTACATTCACTCTTCATTGTTGGCTTTTTATCTTACATTCATTCTTCATTGTTGGCTTTTTATATTACATTCACTCTTCATTGTTGGCTTCTTATCTTACATTCACTCTGTTGGCTTTTTATATTACATTTACTCTTCATTGTTGGCTTTTTATCTTACATTCACTCTTCATTGTTGGCTTTTTATATTATATTTACTCTTCATTGTTGGCTTTTTATCTTACATTCATTCTTCATTGTTGGCTTTTTATACAGGGTGTACCAGGTAAATTGGGACTAACTTTGACAGTCTATAAAACAAAAACTACTTGAGATTAAAAACTTGTTTTTTTTTCATTACGTAGCCATATTCATGTAAAATGCAACAGTACATGTGTGCGCAGTGTAGTGATGAAGAGTAACCGAGAATTTGAAAATCGAGCTGCCATCATCGTTGCTCTGCGCGCCGGAAGGAGCCCCAAAGAGATAGTGGATTTTATTAAGTTGCCCAAAACCACTATTTATCGTGTCAAGAAGCAGTTTGATGAGGCCGACAGTAACAAAGAGGGGATAGCTACAAGGAAAAAGCACTCGCGTCGATCGGACAGGGTAAGAGGCGAAGAATTTGTCAAAAATGCCAAGGAGAAGATTGATGGAAACCCTGGGAAGAGCATGAGGGCCATAGCCAAGGAAATGGACGTTGGCTCTATGACAATTGTCAGAACTATCCATGAGGACCTTGGTCTCAAGTCTTATGCCCTTCGGAAAGGTCAGTTGCTGACTGAGAATATGAAGAATAACAGAAAAGGAAAGGCTGCTGCCCTCCTCAACAACCTGAAACACGACTCTTTTGGCATGCTAAGGTTCTTCTCTGACGAAAAGAACTTTGACGTGGACCAAAAGGTAAATCCCAGGAATGATCGCTGGATCTGTAAAGACCCCTCAGAGATACCTGTCGTGATGCACACGAAATTTCCTGCCTCCGTAATGGTCCTTGGCGTTATCAGCAGTGAAGGTGATGTCATGCCTCCCCATTTCTTTGAGAAGGGCCTTAGGATGAACGCTGACACCTACATCAATGTTCTGGAGACCGTTGTGAAGCCTTGGATGGACATGGTGGCCGCAGGAAGGAAGTATGTCTTCCAACAGGACTCAGCTCCAGCCCATAAGGCAAAAAAGACACAATCGTGGCTGACACTTAACGTCCCTAGTCACTGGGGTCCTGATATTTGGCCCCCTAATTCTCCAGATTGCAATCCCCTCGACTACTATGTATGGGGCGTTGTTGAGAGAGATATCAACAAAGCTCCTCATACCACCATCCAGTCTGTCAAGAAAGCAGTTCACACGGTGATGACCCAAATGGACAAGGTCATCGTCGCCAAGGCCTGTGCTTCATTCCGCACTCGCCTCGAGACTGTTGTAGCTAATAATGGAAACTACATTGAATAAATAAAAACTATATCCTTTTATCTACTACTGTGTCAAATTTCATTCAGATATTTTAATTTTTACTTGCAAAAAATTTCAGTTAAAATACCATTCTTGAAATTCCCAATTTACCTGGTACACCCAGTATTACATTTACTATTCATTGTTGGCTTTTTATCTTACATTCACTCTTCATTGTTGGCTTTTTATCTTACATTCATTCTTCATTGTTGGCTTTTTATCTTACATTTACTCTTCATTGTTGGCTTTTTATCTTACATTCATTCTTCATTGTTGGCTTTTTATATTACATTCACTCTTCATTGTTGGCTTTTTATATCATATAGAAAATCATAGTTTTATCTAGTGAACATTTTTTCCCGTGTCACATTGCCGTGTCATCCTGAGATAATCTTACTTTTGATAAATAATATTTAAGATAACAATCTCAGTGATAAGAAAACCTGTTATCATCGTCACAATGGGGGCGCTGCTTGCGAGTTAAATCTACAAATCTGCAAATAACTCTAAGGATATTCAAGATATTCATGAAATTATTTTTCAAAAACCTTTTCGGTGATATACCTAATAATATCCCAAAATTTCACGGCGATTGGATGTATGGTTTTTGAATCTATAGAGTATAAACAAACAAACAGACAGACATTCAATTTTATATATATAGATATATTTATTTATATTAAAAAAGATGCATATATTGGATTTATAATTATTTTATTGTTCCAATATTTCGAAGGGCTTTATCAATAAAATACTTATAAATCTATATGCATCTTATATGCATCTTTTTAAAATATAATTACAAATTATGGATTGCTCAATCTTCAACGTTATATATATTTACGTGAAAAATAGCATTAAAAAATAATAAAAAGGTCAGGTGTTGATATTAAAAATAAAAAAGGCATATATAATACAATATAATGCGGTTTGTGGTTGTAAAACGACATTTGAAAATTATCCCGCATGTGTTTCTTTTAAACGAAAAATCAAAATTTATTTTAAAGGAGAAATAACGATTATTTCTAACGTTAGGGATGAAGTATGAAAGGATGAATTGTGAAGTGTAATGATAAACGGAAAAATAAAAGTGTCCAGGGATGGGAATTGGACACTTTTATTTTCCCGTTTATCATTATTCTTCACAATTCATTCTTTCATACCATATACTAAGGTTAGAAATAATCGTTATTTCTCCTTTAAATACATTTTGATTTTTCGTTTAAAAGAAACAAATGCGGGATAATTTTCAAATGTCGTTTTACAAAGAAGGCATATCTTAACCAGGAAAACATGTCTACTCTGACGACGGCCAACAGTCTGAAACGCTTTCGTTGATTTAGCCTGTTCCCTGATATTTGGCCAACTCATTTTCTTGATAAATCAAGTAAAGTAAACCATGTACGCATTTCGAACTGTTGACCCGGGTCAGCTTGGTGCAAACTGTACCTTTACAACCAAAAATATTTTGGTCCCAGAGGCTACCTGAGAAATCAAAAAATAGGTTGGTTAAATATCAGGGAACAGACTAAATCAATGTCTAGTTGATTTCTGTTCCACTAGATGGCGATCTGCCATCTGAAAGTACATGTAAACCTGGTCAGCTTATGCCTTTTTTTGATTTTAATAACAAACATCTGACATTTGTTATTATATTAATATAAATATATGACGAGCGCCAAAAGCGCGAAACGCGTTCGTGGATGGTTTCTTGATTTATCAAGAAATTGGGTTGGCCAAATATCAGGGAACAGGCTAAAATCAATGTTTAGTTGATTTCTTTACCACCAGATGGCGCTCTGCCTTCTATAAAGCACATGTGCTCCTGGTCAGGATATGCCATTTTTAATATTTATTATTATATATATATTTTTTCACATATATTTATGGCAAATTTGGCCTTAAATACTCATTTCTTGATTTTTAGGGAAGCTTCTAGGACCAAAAATGTTTTTGGTCGTAGAGGTACAGTCTGCACAACGCTGACGAGGACCACAGCCCCAAACGCGTTCGTGGTTGACTTTTTTTTATTTATCAAGAAATTGGGTTGGCCAAATATCAGGGAACAGGTTAAATCTACGTTTAGTTGATTTCTGTTCCACTAGATGGAGCTCTGCCATCAAAAAGTTCATGTGAACGTGGTCAGGATATGCCTTTTTTATTTTAATATAATATATATTTATGAAAAATACAAATGCATAATAGTACAAATGTAAAATTGAACTGTTATGAAATTAAAGCCTCTCCTGATACTGTTGAGAGCCAAAGTCCGAAACCATGGTATTCAGGTTGTTGGCTTTTTGTCTGAATTTGATAAAACTGGTGTTGTGGCTTATACTTTATCATCACTAGTAACGTTTTTACTAGGTTGATGCAATAGTGCCATCGTTTTGATGCATATTTAAAGGGAGAGGTGCCTCTTTTGGTATATATATCTATATATATCAAAGTCAATGTCTGTCTGTTTCGCGATAAACTCAAAAACTACTGAACCAATTGGTACCAAATTTTGCATGTCGCTTTTAATAAACCTGAGGAAAATTTTCGGATACATTTTGATTAGTATTTTTGGCTATTTATTTTTTTCATTTGAAAAACCTTTTTTTTTACGCGGAGTAAATACGAGGCGAAGTAACATCACGAGGCCAATTAAGCGACCAATGAGCGTTCTGCATTTCTTTTCAAGTTGCTTGCGTACTTTTTTTAAATATCTTTTTATACGAGTGTCACTTTTTTTTACAAAAGTATTGAGAGAGAAATTTATATTACTAAGTTACGGTAAGTGCACACAATGCAATTAAAAAAAAAAAAAACATTACAAAATTAGCGTTACTGTATGTAAACAATGGCTTTCGTATTTTTTATTAATTTTTGTTCTGGCCTTTGTTTTTTTTTTATATAATAATGAATAAAAGTTTGTCAATATGATATAATTCTTAAAATTAAACAAACAATAGTCAAAATGCAAAAAATACAAACTAACTTAATAAAATATTTTAATATCAAGCAATATGCAAAATCTCTCCTAATATTTAAATGTACATATTATTAGCATCTTAACGGCGTTTATTCGTTTTTATGTACTCCTGCAGGAAGGAAGAAATACTCGAAAGTTCGATATTGTTTTAATAAAGTGTAAAGAATCTCCAGAACAATTTTTTGCGCGGCAGTAAATACGAGGCGAAGTGACAACACCAGGCGAATTAACCGACCAATGAGCGTTCTGCATATTTTCCAAATCGCTTGCCCAACTTTTTTTTTTTAAATATCTTTTATAAGAGTGTTACTTTTTTATTGACACTTCAGGCAACGAGCTAGCACTTAGGCTGATATGCTCAATGCTGCTTTCCATTACAATCCGGCTCTGAATTATGAACAATTTACTTTTCTTCAGATTGGCCATATGGATAAACAATGTCTACATTGTACTGCCTTTAAGTACAATGGTGAGCGGCCTGGAATGTGCTGTACCTAAATACTAATATATTGCATTTTTTGACATCACACATACTTTTTGCCTGTGATAATGTATTACTTCGGTGTTACTATTCTATGGCTCTAATACTATTTATTAGTAATGTTCTTTCAGTATGAAGGAAATTGCACTCGGGGGGATTCCCGGGCGAAGCCGGGTCATTCGTCTAGTATATATATATATATATATATATATATATATGTCATAATATATGCTCTTCCAGGATTAATAAAACAAATCTACAGTCGACCAGAGAGAGAGAGAGAGAACGCAGCTAAGGCCGGTCACTTGATATAGCAGTCACATTCCAAGGGGGCGACCGCAGGGCCTTTTCTTGGAACCTCAGTTCTATGTTTACTCAGTCGGGGGGGTGGTGGACACACAAGACGTGCATTTCCGCGGTGGCAGCTAGCCCTCTCTCCCTCGGTTTGCTGGGTTCCATCTTCCAAACTTGTTGTTTCCTTATTTCTCACTCACCACATTATTATCACTATAGTGCCACATCGAAAGTCGACAGGATCATATCACAGAAAAGTCGACAGGATCATGTCACATCAAAAGTCGACAGGATGAGACCTGGCCGGGAAGCAAATCCCTCATATACCGGAGTATGAAGAACAAGAAGCCAAGCCACGATGATCGGCCAAACCCAACCCAACTGTAACCACTCCTCTTCGAGCCCTCAACCCCTTCTTCGCCAACCTTTGAACCGTGATTCCGAAGAAGTATTCACCTACGACGGAGATGGAGCTGCCACACACTTCTTCCAGCACTAGATCTACCCAAGAACGACCACCGTGCCAGAGCAGGACACCTTCCATCATCATGGACAAGACTCCGCCATATCCCTGCCGCTACTGTGATGTACAACACTGGTACGCTCAGTGTCACAGACAGAACTCTCCCGAATCTCAATGAACTTACCTGCTCTCTAAACCAGCATAACCTGTAAGTGAAATTGTTTTACCCCTTCCATTCATTCTTTAAATAAGTCATTCCTTGTAAATTGTCCCAATATTTACAAAATTAGCTCCATTTATTCTCTCCATGCCTAGTAACAATAATTTTATGCTCCATACTATTTATCTAGACATTTGTAACTCATTTAATTAGTTACCTCACCACTAGAATTTAACAATCGTTATTTTAATTAAATAATTTCCATTTTTAACGTAACTCTTTTTAAAAAAAAAAAACTCTTAAAAAAAAAAATTGGAATTCTACCTATTAACGCTTTACGATTTTTACTATTAACAATATTTTTTTCATAATCAATTTATTTATAAAAAAATGCCTCCAGCACCTAAAATTTTGTATGTCTATTTGTATATGACCTCTCCTACTTGTAAGCACGGCTCACGAAAAATAATTTCTTTCCCTAATCGATTCAAAATTCACCCTGTAATTCAGGCGTCGAAGAATTCCAACCACCACGTGAACCTTGCTTACAACCAACCCTTGGTGACTCTTATCTATCTTCCCCTTAATGCTCCTCTCATTCTTACAACTTTTTGTTAACTTTATACCAGCTCAGGACCTTTATAGATAATTATTGATTAATCAATTATCGAACTTCTATATTGTCATTTCAAAATCCTAACCTTCGCCCTTCATTTATGATAATTTATTTCGTAGTTCATCTCTAGCCTATCCACCGACCCACACCATCTAGCCAATGGTGTGTTCGTCACAGGGTGCAGATTGACTAACTGCTAGATATTTATCAACCCCTTTTTGTTCGCACTTGAACAATCTGCATCGAGCGACACAGTTCGCTTCTTCTTCTCGCGCCACACGTTCGCCACACGGACCCTGTCTTCAAATCTATGTTTGTCCCTTGTTCAAACCAGCACGATATAGCCTACCTCCGATATTTCCCACGGAGGTACGTTAAACATCGTCGCTGATTTTGTCCGGTCCGTCATCATTTCGCGCAGACATGGGTCTTACTTTCAACCCACCGCGAAATCATCGCCTTGCACAAGCTCCCACGACGGTTCAAACACCTCGTGTCCGAGCAGCTTGTCACTTGTAATGGACAACGCAGTCCTCGTCCCAATTTTTGGCACTGTGCGCGCATACTTTCCGCAAATTAAATATAAGTCCGTTCGACTTCCTCACCTACACACGGGACTTTTCCCCTCGGACTCGCTACACAAGTAACTGCATAGATAAGTTAGATTGGCCCAAAGCAAGTTTCCCCTCGCTCTGTCCGCCTATATTCTACCTTTGCATCTAGAACTATTTTATCTTCGAAAATTAAATATAAGTCCATTCGACTTCCTCACCTACACACGGGACTTTTCCCCTCGGACTCGCTACACAAGTAACTACATAGATAAGTTAGATTGGCCCAGGGCAAGTCTCCCCTCGCTCTGTTCGCCGAGGTTCTAACATTGTATGTAGTTTTATATTTACATCAGTCCTGAGCTCACACAATTGTCAACCTCAATCTCATTTCTCGTACTCTACACTTATAGCATAGAAAGCCCATGACAAGTTTCCTCTTGCCATGTCCGCCTGAAAAATATCTTAAAGTGTAGAGTTTCCCAGTCTTAATGATATTCAGAATTTCACCATATGCAAGTGACTCTTCTTCTCGTTGTTCACACTCCTCCATATCACTTCCCTTATAGTACATTAGATTTTGTTGTATATAGCCTTTTATAACCTTGATATTTTCAAAGATTTCCTTAAATGTCAAACTCCCCGGTGTTGTAAAACTGCTTGTAAATAATATTTACTTGTGTACTATACAGTATTTTATTTACATAAAAATATGTCACCATTACCTTAACTAATTTTAACTGTAAAATTATTTTCTCTATTCCTGGCTTCTCCGGCTTTAAATACTCAAACCATGTTCAGCCTTCTTCAACGGGGGCCATATGTCATAATATATGCTCTTCCAGGATTAATAAAACAAATCTACAGTCGACCAGAGAGAGAGAGAGAGAACGCAGCTAAGGCCGGTCACTTGATATAGCAGTCACATTCCAAGGGGGCGACCGCAGGGCCTTTTCTTGGAACCTCAGTTCTATGTTTACTCAGTCGGGGGGGTGGTGGACACACAAGACGTGCATTTCCGCGGTGGCAGCCGCTAGCGCTCCCTCTCTCCCTCGGTTTGCTGGGTTCCATCTTCCAAACTTGTTGTTTCCTTATTTCTCACTCACCACATTATTATCACTATAGTGCCACATCGAAAGTCGACAGGATCATATCACATCATATATATATATATATATATATAGTATATTTTAAACTGTATAATAATGACACTTTTAGTATATGTCACATATCTTCCAATTAGTTAGAGCCGATACTTTATAAGATCATACCCTCCTATTAAAATGTACACTGTTTCTATTTACTACAACCCCTATATTTTGTATATATGCTATTACCTTTATTAATATAACCTCTACACCCCCCTTAGTTGTATTTAATCTCAAAATGGTGACGTCAAAATGAAAAGCCAGAGTGGTGGCAGATGGGGGCAGAGGAGGAAATAGCGAACGCCCAGATGGGGCTCCCCACCAGGGCGTTTTATAGACGACTCCTGTCAACAGATTTTATCAGGGGGTCAGCGGCAGTATGTTCTACAGTGTGTCCATCGGCAGACCGCTTCTTTCTCTCTCGGTCTCTCTCTCCATGTCTCGGTGATAGGCATCCAAATTTATGTCTTAGCCTTCACCTCTGTCCCGCGGGCTGTCCCCGATCACTCTCGGTGCTAACATCCAGGCCTGCCTCTGCTTCTTGTCCGCGTGTGGGAAGAACAACAATACTCGCCTCACGTAAACGACAGCCAGTTTATCCATACGTCGACAGGATCATTAGCAACAATATTACATATATATATATATTTGTCTTAAGAGACAAGGGTCGCCTCTCCCGTCAAAATAGGCGTCTAAAAATTTCCATCTATATATATTTGTAAAAGAAAAATCTGTGCGAACATAATTTCATACTGTAAATACAATATAAATGTATATATTGAGTGATTAATTGGTCAACTGTCGATATAAGGAAGAGAGGATAAAAGAAATTTGGTTCAACTCGGGGAAGAGCAGTTTACACCTCCATCAATATCGATGTAAC
Organism: Cordylochernes scorpioides; assembly: GCA_030710605.1. NCBI lineage: Eukaryota > Metazoa > Arthropoda > Arachnida > Pseudoscorpiones > Chernetidae > Cordylochernes > Cordylochernes scorpioides. The sequence continues at coordinate 48,275,861 of CP092865.1, read as the reverse complement.
AGATACGGCGGTTGGAAAAACTGGTGCTGTGGAGTAATCTGAGGCCATCCATCATTGGCTGGAGTCTTTGTTGTCATCTCGGGTTTACATAGCTGTCCTCTTTTACATACATACGTACCTATACTATCGTTGTTATATACCTGCTATAACATTGATACATATATACCTATACTATCATTGTTACATACTGCTCTAACATTGTTACTAATATACCTATACCTCCATTGTTATATACATATATATTCTATTATCGTTACATATATACCTATACTACCATTGTTACATACCTGCTCTAACATTGTCACCTATAATTCCATTGCTCTATACTTACTATAATATTGTGAAATACCTGCTCTAAAATTGTTACCTATATACATATACTAGCCGAATGACCCGGGCAACGCCCGGGTTTTACCCGATTAAATGTTTTTATTCAAATACTATTAGTTACAATTATAAATTGGCACCGTGGATGTCACTTTTGTGAAACGTCGCGCTCCAAACTTTGTGTCCGAGAAGCGATATTTTTATAGAAAGATGATCTGGCTTTTGTTTTCTGTCGAATGAATGTTTTTCTGTTAGAATTTTGTTCCTGCGTACAAAATAATGAACTGGTTTCACCCGTGGTCTCTGCTTTTTGGAATTTTTCCCGATATAATTTTGTATCTGATAATCAAACATGATACAGCAATATCGTCATCATCATTTTCTGACTAAAAATATATAGTTTTAATAAATGATTTATATATTTTTTAAAATAGCCTATCTTCTTCCACGTATTTTTTTACCTATGTATGGAAATTTTGGTTTGAATTAGTGAACTACTGCGAATTTGTATACCGGACATACAGGCAGACATACAAACATTCATTTATATATATATAGAGATATAGAAGAGATATAATTTTGTATCTGATAATCAAACATGATACAACAATATCGTCATCATCATTTTCTGAATAAAAATATATAGTTTTAATAATTGATTTATATATTTTTTAAAATAGCCTATCGTCTTCCCCGTATTTTTTTACCTATGTATGGAAATTTTGGTTTGAATTAGTGAACTACTGCGAATTTGTATACCGGACATACAGACAGACATACAAACATTCATTTTTATATATATAGAGATTTCCATTGTTACATACCTGTCATAGCATCGTTACTTATACTTCCATTGTTACATACCTGTCATAACATCGTTACTTATACTTCCATCGTTACATACCTGTCATATGATCGTTAATTATACTTCCATTGTTACATACCTGTCATAACATCGTTACTTATACTTCCATTGTTATATACCTGTCATAACATCGTTACTTATACTTCCATTTTTACATACCTGTCTAACATCGTTACTTATACATCCATTGGTACATACCTGTCATAACATCGTTACTTATACATCCATTGTTACATACCTGTCATAACATCGTTAATTATACTTCCATTGTTACATTCCTGTCATAACATCGTTAATTATATTTCCATTATACATACCTGTCATAACATCGTTAATTATACTCTCATTGTTACATACCTGTCATAAGATCGTTACTTATGCATCCATTGTTACACACCTGTCATAACATCGTTACTTATACATCCATTTTTACATACCTGTCATAACATCGTTAATTATACTTACATTGTTACATACCTGTCATAACATCGTTAATTATATTTCCATTGTTACATACCTGTCATAACATCGTTTATTATACTTTCATTGTTACATACCTGTCATAACATCGTTACTTATACTCCCATTGTTATATACCTGTCTTAACAACGTTAATTATACTTCCATTGTTATATACCTGTCATAACATCGTTAATTATACTTTCATTGTTACATACCAGTCATAACATCGTTAATTATACTTCCATTGTTACATACCTGTGTTCTAACAATACTTATACTTCCATTGTTACATACCTGTCATAACATCGTTAATTATACTTCCATTGTTACATACCTGTCATAACATCGTCACTTATACTTCCAGTGTTACATTCCTGTCATAACATCGTTACTTATACATTCATTGTTAGATACCTGTCATAACATCGTTATTTATACTTCCATTGTTACATACCTGCCATAACATCGTTAATTATACTTCCATCGTTACATACCTGTCATAACATCGTTAATTATATTTCCATTGTTACATACCTGTCATAACATCGTTAATTATACTTCCATTGTTATATACCTATCATAACATCGTTAATTATACTTCCATTGTTACATACATGTCATAACATCGTTAATTATACTTCCATTTTTACATTCCTGCCATAACATCGTTACTTATATACATGTATATATATTGTTACCTATATACATATATTTCCATTGTTACCTATATACATTTATTTCCATTGTTACATACCTGTCATAACATCGTTAATTATACTTCCATTGTTACATACCTTTCATAACATCGTTACTTATACTTCCATTGGGACATACCTGTAATACCATCGTTAATTATACTTCCATTGTTACATACCTGTCATAACATCGTTACTTATACTTATATTGTTATATACCTATCATAACATCGTTAATTATACTTCAATTGTTAAATAAATGTCATAACATCGTTATTTATACTTCCATTGTTACATAATGCTCTAAAATTGTTACCTATATACATATATTTCCATTGTTACATACATATGTTCTATTGTAACATCGTTAATTATACTTCCATTGTTACAAACCTGTCATAGCATCGTTACTTCAACTTCCATTGTTACATACCTGTCATAACATCATAATTATACTTCCATTGTTACATACCTGTCATAACATCGTTAATTATACTTCCATTGTTACATACCTTTCATAACATCGTTACTTATACTTCCATTGGGACATACCTGTAATACCATCGTTAATTATACTTCCATTGTTATATGCCTATCATAACATCGTTAATTATACTTCCATTGTTAAATAAATGTCATAACATCGTTATTTATACTTCCATTGTTACATACATGCTCTAAAATTGTTACCTATATACATATATTTCCATTGTTACATACATATGTTCCATTGTAACATCGTTAATTATACTTACATTGTTACATGCCTGTCAAAACATCGTTAATTATACTTCCATCGTTACATACCTGTCATATGATCGTTAATTATACTTCCATTGTTACATACCTGTCATAACATCGTTACTTATACTTCCATTGTTACATACCTGTCATAACATCGTTACTTATACTTCCATTGTTACATACCTGTCTAACATCGTTACTTATACATCCATTGTTACATACCTGTCATAACATCGTTACTTATACATCCATTGTTACATACCTGTCATAACATCGTTAATTATATTTCCATTTTTACATACCTGTCATAACATCGTTAATTATACTTTCATTGTTACATACCTGTCATAAGATCGTTACTTATGCATCCATTGTTATATACCTGTCTTAACATCGTTAATTATACTTTCATTGTTACATACCTGTCATAAGATCGTTACTTATGCATCCATTGTTATATACCTGTCTTAACATCGTTAATTATACTTCCATTGTTATATACCTGTCATAACATCGTTAATTATACTTCCATTGTTATATACCTATCATAACATCGTTAATTATACTTTCATTGTTACATACATGCTCTAAAATTGTTACCTATATACATATATTTCCATTGTTACATACCTGTTATAACATCGTTAATTATACCTCCATTGTTACATGCCTGTCATAACATTGATAATTATACTTCCATTGTTACAAACCTGTCATAACATCGTTAATTATACTTCCATTGTTACATAATGCTCTAAAATTGTTACCTATATACATATATTTCCATTGTTACATACATATGTTCTATTGTAACATCGTTAATTATACTTCCATTGTTACAAACCTGTCATAGCATCGTTACTTCAACTTCCATTGTTACATACCTGTCATAACATCATAATTATACTTCCATTGTTACATACCTGTCATAACATCGTTAATTATACTTCCATTGTTACATACCTTTCATAACATCGTTACTTATACTTCCATTGGGACATACCTGTAATACCATCGTTAATTATACTTCCATTGTTATATGCCTATCATAACATCGTTAATTATACTTCCATTGTTAAATAAATGTCATAACATCGTTATTTATACTTCCATTGTTACATACATGCTCTAAAATTGTTACCTATATACATATATTTCCATTGTTACATACATATGTTCCATTGTAACATCGTTAATTATACTTACATTGTTACATGCCTGTCAAAACATCGTTAATTATACTTCCATCGTTACATACCTGTCATATGATCGTTAATTATACTTCCATTGTTACATACCTGTCATAACATCGTTACTTATACTTCCATTGTTACATACCTGTCATAACATCGTTACTTATACTTCCATTGTTACATACCTGTCTAACATCGTTACTTATACATCCATTGTTACATACCTGTCATAACATCGTTACTTATACATCCATTGTTACATACCTGTCATAACATCGTTAATTATATTTCCATTTTTACATACCTGTCATAACATCGTTAATTATACTTTCATTGTTACATACCTGTCATAAGATCGTTACTTATGCATCCATTGTTATATACCTGTCTTAACATCGTTAATTATACTTTCATTGTTACATACCTGTCATAAGATCGTTACTTATGCATCCATTGTTATATACCTGTCTTAACATCGTTAATTATACTTCCATTGTTATATACCTGTCATAACATCGTTAATTATACTTCCATTGTTATATACCTATCATAACATCGTTAATTATACTTTCATTGTTACATACATGCTCTAAAATTGTTACCTATATACATATATTTCCATTGTTACATACCTGTTATAACATCGTTAATTATACCTCCATTGTTACATGCCTGTCATAACATTGATAATTATACTTCCATTGTTACAAACCTGTCATAACATCGTTAATTATAATTCCATTGTTACATACCTGTGTTCTAACAATACTTATACTTCCATTGTTACATACCTGTCATAACATCGTTAATTATACTTCCATTGTTACATACCTGTCATAACACGTCACTTATACTTCCAGTGTTACATACCTGTCATAACATTGATAATTATACTTCCATTGTTACAAACCTGTCATAACATCGTTAATTATAATTCCATTGTTACATACCTGTGTTCTAACAATACTTATACTTCCATTGTTACATACCTGTCATAACATCGTTAATTATACTTCCATTGTTACATACCTGTCATAACACGTCACTTATACTTCCAGTGTTACATACCTGTCATAACATCGTTATTTATACTTCCATTGTTACATACCTGCCATAACATCGTTAATTATACTTCCATCGTTACATACCTGCCATAACATCGTTACTTATACTTCCATTGTTACATACCTGTCCTAACATCGTTTCTTATACTTCCATTGTTACATACCTGTCATAACACCGTTACTTATACTTCCATTTTTACATACCTGTCATAACATCGTTACTTATACTTCCATTTTTACATACTTGCTCTGAAAAACATTGCCTATACTTATATTGTTATATAACTGTCATAACATCGTTACCCATATTATCATTGTTACATACTTGCTCTGAAAACATTGCCCTATTTTCATTGTTACATACCTGAATCAACATTGTTACCTATATTTCTCTTGTTACATATTTGCTCTGTAAAACATTGCCTATACTTATATTGTTATATACCTGTCATAACATTGTACCCATATTATCATTGTTACATACTTGCTCTGAAAACATTGCCTCTATTTTCATCGTTACATACCTGATTTAACAATGTTACCTATATTTACTTTGTTACATACTTGTTCTGAAAAACATTGCCTATACTTCCATTGTTACATACCTGATATAACATCGTTTTCTCTATATCCATTGTTGCATATTACATCCATCACATGCTCTAAAAACATTGCCTATACTTCCTTTTTTCATACCTGTCATAACATCGTATCCTATACTTCCATTGTTACATACCTGCTCTAAAAATGTTAGCCACAACACCAGTTTTAACAAGGTGAGAAATGTCGACCTTGAGACCATGGTTTCGGGCTAATGGCCCTCGTCAGTTCAGGGTAGGCTCTAATTTTTCACATAAGATCTACAAAGGATTCTTTAAACCCTCAGGGATTCGGTGTACGAGTGGTGTAAACCGTTCGTTTTCGAACGCTACGACCCGGGATCGAATCCCACAATAGGCACTCTTTTTCTTATAATAAATTCTCCAATAACCCCCGATTCTTTCAAATGTCCAACTCCCTAACGAGTGCAAGTAACAAAACAGGGGCTATGACACACTTGTAAGTGCAAAAGTCGAACTGCTTTTTACATGTGAAGACAGGTGATGAATATACAGGAAAAGCAGTCGCCAACAACTGTCCATCAGGTTTATCATGGCCTTTACCAGGTATGCTTGGAATAATTTTACGAAAGAAATTATTATCATCATTTTCCAAAAAAGGTGTTTGGCTGGAAAATTGGCTAGACCGGGAGAGGTGAACATTAAATTTAGGTAGTTATTGTCATATTTCAATAAGATGACAAATAGAAGTTATGAGAATAAGCCAAAAAAAAAAAACGTGATAAAATAAAAATTAGTATAATACCTGGTGGAAATATCTTTTTATTCTCTTCAAAGTATATATATTGTAACGTGGAAAATTAGTAAAGATAAACTTTAGGATGACACGGCAATTTATATAAGGCCCAAGCACAAATTCAACATTTATTTAAAAAAATCAGGGAGTATGTACGGAAAAATAATGGAGGATATTCCTACAGACTACAGGAAGAAAAACCACTGAAAGTGGTATTGAAGGGGGTAACAACAGCCTTCAAAGAAGAAGACGTCGTAACTGAACTGGTCTCAATGGGCTTCACTGAGGTCATTGTCAAAAGACTCCATAGACAATCGACCAAAATACCGATGAATATAGTCCTAGAAGAGCTACCGAAAAATGAACAAAATAAACGAATCTATGGAATAACCGAAATACTTTACCAAAATATAGTCGTGGAATCATTCAGGACTACAAAACGAGTGACCCAATGCTTTAACTGCCAGGGTTTTGGGCATGGCCAGCTAAACTGCTTTTTGAAGCCCAAATGCGTCAAGTGTGATGAAAAACACCATTCGAAGAATTGTCCAAGAAAGTCGAAACAGCTCCCACCAAAGTGCTCTAACTGTGGAGAGGCGCACATAGCCAATTACCGGGGATGCCCAAATTTTCCGAAGCCACAACAACAGCAGCTAAAGCCTCCCAGACAAAACTCCACTAACACCATACCTCAAGAAAGCTCCACTAAAACAGAAGAAGCAACTGTTGAAAAACAAAAGTCAAGTTACGCTGAAACTGCAATAAAGAAAACTACTCGTTCTGACACCAGGGAACTGTGCGAAAAGTTATTAGAAATTATCAAAACTTACTTACAATGAAAGGCAAATTACCTTTAAAAATCGTATTCTGGAATTGCAACGGAATCAAACTCAAAAAATAAGAATTCCTACAGTTTTTAGAAGAAACAAAATTCTCAAAGAAGATCTCAACCAGCCTATATAATATGAAAGATATTTATAAAAACTCTACGACAAGACTATTCTCGCAATTTCAAAAATCATCAAATCCAACTATACAAGAAATTGTTCAAAATCAAGGTGACTTCAGCCACCGAATCCGACGACCTGGACCCAATGGCTAGATGACAGCCAAACACCCAACAACTGCCATCCTGTAAGGTTCGGGGGGCCACTCCAGCATTACAACTAGCCATGTGTAAATAATCTGGACAAGGTGACTCGCGAGCTGTGCTCGAATGTAACACCTGCAAATTGAATGATGAAATAATAATAATAAACATTTATTAGATACATGATAAGCAATGAGGGGAATTTCCAGAGTAGCAAAATATTAATGATATGAATATCAAAATTAATATTCTGTGTATAAAATATAATGAAAACTTTCCTTCAATATTTTTATCCCTATAATATATACACTCATGGATAAAACTTGAGGAAGGGGAAAGTCTTTGGGTCTCCTATCGTCTGTTTTTTGAAGGAGAAAGAGCCAATATTGTTCACACTTGGTTATCTCGTGTGTCTTCAATAAAGGTCACTGTAATATCTTTCAGGGTTATTGTCTGAATCCCGATATACATGCTAAAAGGTACAGCTTCCTTAAGTTTTGTCCATGAGTATATCTTTCAGAGTTATTGTCTGAATCTATTTTCCTGTTGATGCTGTTTGTTTGTGATGAAACGATGGATTCTAGTACCAATCTGTGCTGCTTATTGTTTATGTGTTGATATAGGACTTAGGGTTGATCTAAGTTAAAATTATGGCCAGTGTTTGAAATATGTTGGTATATAAGTGACTTCGGGTCTCTATTGTTTATGTTTCGTTTGTGTTCAGTGATTCTGATATACGCGGTTCGGCCAGTCTCCCCCACATAGGGAGCTGGGCAATCCTGGCAAGAAACCGCGTATACTGCGCCGGTGGAGTGGATGGGATTGTTGGGTGTGCCTGCTTTGGTGATGGGATTTTTGAGGAGGGCAGCAAGATTGGGGGGGCTGTTGAAATAAACTTGGATACCATATGGGCGAAGAATTCTGGAAATGGAAACGGAGAACGGGGAATAGGGGAGATAGCAAATGGCTCTATAAATCGTGGAGGTCCTCGGAGCAGTGGGATCAAACGCGTGTTTGTCTATGAAATTTCCTGGGTATCCTGCAGTGGTTAGAAGGGTGGTAATTCTGTTTTTTTTTTCTATGGCTTTGAATATAGGCAATGAGCAATGTGTATGTATTCTTTTGGTTAAGGTCCTGACTGTATTTATTTTATAGGCTACAGGGCTATTGGAGGAGAAATGGGTGTATAGGGGTGGGATATTCTTTTTGTGATAAACTGATGTGTGTAATTTGTGTGGAGTGCGAATAATGAGGATGTCCAGAAAAGGTAACACTAGGTTTGTTTCTGTTTCATATGTGAATTTAATGTCTGCGTGAAAGGAATGTAGAGTGTTAAATATGGGTTGGAGCTTATTCGGTTTGATTATACAGAAGATGTCATCCACATACCTCCTCCAATAATGGATGTCGGAAGAATGGGTTTGGTTGATCCACTGGTTCAAGGACCCCATCACGACTTCAGCCACTATGGATGAAAGAGGGCTGCCCATTGGGGTGCCTCTGATCTGCTTGTAATGCTGGTGGTTGAAAGTAAAGGTACTGATGAAGAGACATAAGGAGGTGAGCCGGATTATCAGGGTTATTGTTTGATCTTGGAGGAGGTATGTGGATGACATCTTATGTATAATCAAACCGAATAAGCTCCAACCCATACTTAACACTCTACATTCCTTTCACGCAGACATTAAATTCACATATGAAACAGAAACAAACCAAGTGTTACCTTTTCTGGACATCCTTATTATTCGCACTCCACACAAATTACACATAACAGTTTATCACAAAAAGAATATCCCACCCCTATACACCCATTTCTCCTCCAATAGCCCTGTAGCCTATAAAATAAATACAGTCAGGACCTTAACCAAAATAATACATACACATTGCTCATTACCTATATTCAAAGCCATATAAAAAAACAGAATTACCACCCTTCTAACCACTGCAGGATACCCAGGAAATTTCATAGACAAACACGCGTTTGATCCCACTGCTCCGAGGACCTCCACGATTTATAGAGCCATTTGCTATCTCCCCTATTCCCCGTTCTCCGTTTCCATTTCCAGAATTCTTCGCCCATATGGTATCCAAGTTTATTTCAACAGCCCCCCCCCCCCCAATCTTGCTGCCCTCCTCAGGAATCCCATCACCAAAGCAGACACACCCAACAATCCCATCCACTCCACCGGCGCAGTATACGCGGTTTCTTGCCAGGATTTCCCAGCCTCCTATGTGGGGGAGACTGGCAGAACCGCGTATATCAGAATCACTGAACACAAACGAAACATAAACAATAGAGACCCGAAGTCACTTATATACCAACATATTTCAAACACTGGCCATAATTTCAACTTAGATCAACCCAAAGTCCTATATCAACACATAAACAATAAGCAGCACAGATTGGTACTAGAATCCATCGTTTCATCACAAACAAACAGCATCAACAGTAAAATAGATCTACCGGAAATTTATCATATCATACCTCAATAGTTATCCTTTAGATATGCCCGGGTAGGTGGTCGGGTTGGAGTGACCCCCGCTTGGCTTTTCTATGTTAAAATGTTTTAACGTATACTAGTTTTAAACTTTACAAATTTTGAAATATTATACTATTTGCATACAGTGAATATCTTAATTTTGCTTATACAATAAACTAAAATCATATCTAATTTATGTAAATATTCATGTATATATAATGGCTCAAAATATTTTGAAAAATTGGTAGTATTTCTGTGCTATCCATGCCTGTGGAAGAACTGCAAAGTTCGAAAGCTTGCACAAATATAATAAAAGATACTCCTTCGTAAAAACTTTTGATTCGTTATACACTTATACCAATTGTACGGAGTTTACCTGTAGAAAAAAAAAACTCACAGTTATGTCAGAGCTCCCCGTTTGGTTACTTGTACTCACTGGTGGGATTGGACCTTTACAAAAATTTGGAGCCATTGAAGTAATTTCTTTTTAAAAAAGTACTCAATGCGGGATTCGAACCTGGGTCGTTACAATACAAATTCGACGGATGTTACCACTACTCCACCCACCTCCTTTCCAAAATGCAATATTATAATATTTAAATTCAACAAAAATTGAGGAATTCTCTTTTAGAAAGTGCGTCAAAGCACTTTGAGTTAAAGTTTTCTCATTGTTATCAAGTTTTTATCAAAAAGAAATTGAAAAACAATAGACATTGAAAGTAAACAAAGATTCTCAACAGATTTCACTAATTACCTATCTATTAACAAACAAATTCTTAAAAAAACATCACAGAACGAGACCAAACTTGATGAATAGAGAATAATTAAAGTCACTCATTAGCTACATTGCAATTGCAGAGCAAAAAAGAGATAATACAAAGAAGAAAAAAAAACCGCTTTAAGTATCGTCTGAAGAGAAATTGGCTTAAAGAACAGAAGAAATGTGATTTTATTAGAAAGAAGTTCGTTAGAGAAAGTCTTCCAGGTCTTGCACATGTTTTCTTCTTTGGTTCCAGAAATTGGATTAGTCGGGTATATTGTGTAGAGAAATGCAACCAATAGGAAGTTAGAAGAACACTGATTCGACAATCGTTTGGTTTTTTAAACAATACAACGCCATCTATAGGCACAAAATGAAACTAGTATATTGTAGCGAAGAAATAATTTAATTATTCAACGAAAATATTTGAAACAGATTCAAAATTTTATATTTTCTAAATCATCATTTAGTTGCCTAGCTTGCTTGCTCGATATTCTCTAGCTGTAGATAGTTTGGTTGGTTTGTTAATAATTGTCGACTGGTCGTGGTGACGTTATCAATAAATATTTTCACATCTCCAGATATACAAAGAGACTTGATTTCTACGCTATAATATCAGTATAGTATTCGTATTAAAAATACAAACATATTTTCCCAAAATGAGTTTCTTCTCATTTTAAAATGCTAGCTTTCAAGTGATAATCTCTCTTCAACTGGCTTAATAAAACATCGACTATATCTTACTAGATATACAGTTAAACCTGTCTATAGCGCCCCCCTCTAGATAACGCCTTCCTCTCTATAGCGCCCGATTTTAAACATTAAAATGTAAACATTTTACATTAAAAGTGACCACTCTATAGCATCCTATTTTGGTGAGTTCCAAGAGAGGGCGCTATAGACAGGTTTAACTGTATTTACAAATACATACGCAAGCAGCGGAATATTTACAATAAGTTGCGTTGCGCGTATCTATTTGTTAACATTTCTTGTAATATTGTGATTAGGTTTTGCTTTTTTATTTTTATTTGCGGTGAATCCGTGGTATATCGATGTATAATAAATTTCCTTTCCTCCAATTTACCCAGACTAATTTATTTATTTGCTTGATTGTCTTTATATAATTTTTCCTGTATATAAATATCATATTACCATTAAGGTACTATTACTTTTTTTCCTGCATTTATCCTTCATTTCTGTTTGGAGAATCTCTATAAGACTAAAAGGTCTTAATAAAGATTTTTGTAGTTGTATATTTCCTTGTAAGATATAGTCGATGTTTTTGTCGATGTATACCGCTGAAGAGCGATTATCACTTGAAAGTTTTCATTTTAAAATTAAAAGAAATTCATTATGGGAAAATATTTTTGCATTTTTAAACGTTTTTCTTAATTTTATCATGAATAGTATAGTATTCTTTTTAGTAGAATTCATCAATATTTGTTAAATTTAAATATTAAAATATTGAATTTTGAATAGATACAGAGTTCAAGTTCAAAATCACTTTATTAGGTACCGCTCAACAAGAGCAACCTAGTTTATGATAATTGTTGTTGTTGTCGTGTCCAAAGAAGAGTCTCAGATGTCTCCATGCATCTCCAACACAGCAGCAGCAATATCCACTATCTTGCTCTTCATTGGAAAATGGGTGCCGTTGCCACGTTAATCACCTTGGAAACGAACCAGAATTTGGTCGAATATTCCAAGGGTCCAGGGGCGACCGCAGGGAGGTGTGGTCGGACTTCTCCCCCCTTATGATAATTGAAACAGTGAATAATATGTGAAGGTTATTCACATATTAAACAAAATTTTAACGCGGGATTCAATCCCTGTTCATGACTGTCGGGAATCGAGGGTGTTATCCACTCATCCACCTACTTTAATAGATGCAGACTTTACTGCATTCATATAGGTATTTGAATTAGAGAGCTGACACTGATGCTTTGGCAAAATACAAGATAATTCAACCAAAAAAAAAAAGAAGAAATATCACAAATGCGAAATAAACACTTTGAGAAAATAATTACAAAAACTATAGCAAGACTCAGAACGAAACACTACAAAGTAATGACAATACATCCAGATGACACAAGAACCTACAGGACATGTAACGACTGTCCTGGTGTGGAACTAACACCTACCTACATATTCTCATGTCCAGCAATGGCCGCAGCCTTTCAGAAAATTGACATGGACCCAAAGCAGCAGCTTCACACACCCAAGATAGTGGATATTGATGCTATGATAGAGATGTATAGAAACATCTGAGGCCCTTCATTGGACACGACAACAACAACAGAAAATTGACATGGACCCAGAGCAGCAGCTTTACACACCCAATATAGTGGACATTGCCGCTGCTGTGATAAAGATGTATAGAAACATCTGAGGCTCTTCATTGGACACGACAACAACAACAACAATTAGAGGGCTTGGCTCATCAGTAGCAGAAACAATATGTATAAATAGAAAGTGGAGAATAACATCATTCTTATTCCTCATGCCGGGTCGCTTATCTGTGTTACGTCTTTTGACTGTGCTGTTATCCAGAATTTGTAAAAAAAAGCCAATGCAATTGGTCTTTATTTTTACTAGTTTTGCCAATAAAGCATATGACGAATTGTTTTCATTACCAATCTTCAAGATGAGAATTACATATTGACTGTTTAATATTGTCACAGACTAATTATTTTGATACTCTGTTGTCAGTTTATCATCATATATATTTGCATAGTCATCACCCCTTACCATGCTTGTAGATTATCACTGACTGCCCGCTGACCGCTGACCTTAGGGAACTAAATCAACTTCCCATAACAAATATGCAACATCTGGTCTACACTAAGGACATACACCAAAGATTCAACAAATTCTGTAGAATGTACTTAACTATATAAGTGACTACTAATGTAATCATACTGATATGTAAATATGTATATATCCCTTTAAACTACTTTCTCTTTCATTCAAATGTATATATTTCACACGCAAATATCCGAATTGTGGATATAGCGTGTATTCTGCAATTGTTAAATAAAATTAAATAAAACTTGTAAAATTAATTGACACATTTTGCATTATATAAGTTTTTGAAACTATTATAGACTCGTATGATTCTTTTTAAAAATAAACAATTTCTACTGTCCTTACTGCAATGGAATTCGGATTTTGATAACAGATGGCGCGCTAATGCATCATAATATAATTGCTATAATAAAATACACAATTTGATATTTGAGCGAATTCTCGAAGCATATTATATATTTATAATTGTATGTAATTCTGCTGTCCTCAAAGCTTATGTCCATAGTTCATCTAAAATAACCATTCAAAGAGTCAAGCATCAGTATCACTATAAAAGGAAGTTCGAAAAATGTGATATAACAGCGGTATGGTAGATTAAACTGGCGAAACCGCTGGGAGGGTTCACCACTGATAAGCCAGGCTCTCTCATTAATTTTTTACATTGCAGTAAGGACAGTAGAAATTGTTTATTAAAAAAATAATAATTATACGCGTCTATAATAGTTTCAAATTTTGATAACAGATGGCGCGCTAATGCATTATAATATAAGTTTAATTTATTTATGCTTATGAGGTGATACAGCAACATCTTTACAATTAGAGAGGAGACAAAATGAACCAAATCTAGAAAAAAGAAGTGAGGACATATCGGTCATTAAAGTCTGAGAGGCAAGGCCTTCAGCCAGTTCAGGGCTTCCGGGGTGACAGAGTGGAGATTGGAGATTCCTCCATTGAATTTGTACAGCGGGCAGTCGTCTAGTATATGGGACATTGATTGTGGGACGTTGCAGGCACAATTTGGATCTTTGGTGTAGCCCCATAACTTCATCAGCTCTGCACACCTTCCCTGTCCTGTCCTAAAGCGGTTTAGAAGCACCCATTCTCGTCGAGGGAGGGAAAAACCTGGGATCTTGACACTTGGGCTTGTGATGAGGTTCTTGTTTGGGATATCGGAGCTGATCCAGGAATTTGTCCATGCTTCTGAGATATTAAAATTTTGGGAGAGAAGTTGGTTTCCTCTGGACCATATCGGCTTCCTTGATTTTAGTCGATGTTTTGGGGGAGACTGTAGGATTGGGTTAATTTCGAGGTCGGGCGAGTCCAAGAGTTTTTGGTACATTTTCTTGGTGGCTTCCTTTCTGCGTAGCTCAGGCGGAGAGATGTGAGCAAGAACTGGAAGCCAGTCGATTCTTGTAGGTTGGCAAACTCCTGTTATAATTCGTAAGGTAGAATTTAGTTGTGTGTCTATTAGCTTCGTGTGGCAGCTCCCCTCCCAGACTGGAGCACAATACTCAGCCGTGGAGAAGATCAATGCCAAGGCAGAAGTACGCAGGGTGTTGGCCTCACTGCCCCAGGAAGAGCCGGCCAGCTTATGGAGGATATTGTTACGTGCTGATAGTTTCCCCTTTAACTTGGTGAGATGAGTTTTGAAGGTGAGAGTGCGGTCAAGATGAATGCCTAGGTATTTGGGATGTTCGCTGTGAGTTATCTGAGAGTTATTGATAAATAGTTTGAGTTTTCTTTCAGCTCTGTGATTGTTAAGATGGAAACAGCAATGTACAGATTTTGCAGGATTAAGTCTCAGAGACCAGTTTTCAAAGTAATTATGTAGAGTTTCAAGATCTTTATTCAGTTGAATTTCCAGTTCCTCGAAAGTCTTTGCTTGGGCTAGAATGGCTGTATCATCTGCGTAAATAAATTTCTTTGAAGTTGTTTGCGGAATATCATGGGTGTACCAGTTATAAAGAAGTGGAGACAAGACTGATCCCTGTGGGAGGCCATTATATATAGTATATTCCTTGCTAGATTTAGAGTTAAGGTATACTGTGAATTTCCTGGGTGAGAGAAGAGAAGACAAAAGATTGAGGGTCTGTTTGCATTTTAGCACTTTAGCAAGTTTATAGATCAAGCCATCAATCCACACTGTATCATATGCACTCGAAAGATCCAGGAGCACAACTGCAGATTTCAGTCCCAGTTGGAAGCCATTTTCGATGAAGGATGTCAAGGATGCAACCCGATCGCAACAACTCCTGTTGCCTCTGAAACCCGCCTGTTCCACCGGGATTTCTGGGTCCAGAATGGGAGTAAGTCTGGCTAGAATGATTCTTTCCAGAAGCTTGTGGGTTGTACAGAGAAGCGCAATTGGACGAAAATTTGCTGTGCAGGTAGGTTCTTTGCCTGGTTTTAGGACGGCAAGGATTTTTGACTGTCTCCATTCTTTTGGGATATTGCCGGTTTCCATTATTATTGTGAAAAATCGAGCCAGCCATGATTTAGCCCTTTTTCCCAGCTCAATAAGGAATTCAGCTGGTATTTCGTCATTGCATGCTGCTTTGTATTTTTTGGTTAATTTGATTGCAGTTTCTATTTCCGTTATGTTGACTTGGCTTGAGAGGTGGCTTGAGTTATTAGATTTTGAAAATTCTTCTTTAATTCTTGCCTTCATGGCCTTTTTCTTTCTTTTAGGAATTTTTACTTTAGAGATTGTTTGGAGATGTCTTGCTATCTGGTTGGGAGTTATGTTGGTTATGAAGGAGTTGGTAGCTTCCGCATTTCCAAGCTTTCTTAAGAGATCCCACCCTTTCCTACTGGAGTGTGTGAGATCCAGGTGTGAAACTGTCTGCATCCATTTCTCTTTTCTTGAAGAATTAAGCTGGTTAATTAGCATCTCTGCTGTCTCCTCATTGTCGGAATCTTTGTATCGTCTATAGAGCTCCTCGGTATCTTTATCCCAACCTGGGATATATTCCTTTCTGTGACCACGGGGGATAAACTTCCTTCCGGCTTTCATGAGGAGACCTACAAATCTAAAATAGTTTGAAGGCAGAGGTTGAATTCTGTTGATGTTTTGATCAATGTAGGCACGGAAATTTTCCCAGTTTGCTTTTTGAAGATTCCATCGAGGGAGGAAGGGCTTCAAGGTCACAGGGATGAAATGTCCTACCTCGAGAATGATTGGGTGGTGCTGGCTTTTGGGAAATTTTTTAAGAATCCTCTTCGTAGTAGGGATTGGCTTGTTATTGTGGTCAGTTGATACAAAGCATAAGTCAGGATTTGTTCTGGTATTCCATCTGCCTGAAGAAAAAGATCCATTTTGTTTTGGGTTATAGATAAGGTGAAGAAGGTTATTATTTGCCCATTCTTCTAGCAGTTCACCATTGGTGTTGGTTGTAGTGTATCCCCAAGAATTATGGTGCGAGTTGAAGTCTCCACAATATAATGAGGGGTGAGAAGTGTTTGGGAGGACTTGCTGGTTCCAATCTTGTGAGGGAGGCTTGTATATATTATGAATTGTTAAAGAATCATGTGTTATTGAGATAGAGTGGGAGCTTTTGATTGAAGGAAATGAATTATTGGATATATCTTTTTTGGTCAGAATTGCCAAGCCGTATCTAGGGTGGTTTTCATATGCAATCAGATCATAGTTTGGGATTTTAAGACGACTAATATGGTCTTCAGAAATGTGGGTTTCCTGGAGAGCAAATATGTCAATATTCTCATCTCTTCCCATTCTTTCCAAAATCTCAGTCTTTGCTGTGGTTAGGCCTTCTACATTAATTTGGCAGATTCTGAGGAAGCGGCCAAGAGGTTTTTTGATTGTTTTGGACTGTTGAGGTGCTGCACGGTTGTCCAGGCCGCGTAGTAACTTTCCATTTGTGTAGCCTATAGCCCCCACCTCTGTAGCCATGGCGCGGTTTTCCCCCTTAGTACCGCCGGAGTTAACTGTGTAAGATAAGTTTGACATATCATGGGTGCATAATGTAGCTGCTGTATTGTCCGTGAGGTCAAGAGACGTACGGACCTCTATGGTGTTGATCTCTTGGCGGAACGACTTGGAAGTCGGACTCGGGCCCCCCCACTACGGCAAAGTGGATCAACTTCGGGGGAGTAAGTTTAATTAATAAATTATTTTAAATTAAGATTTTGGAATACTTGTCTTCTCTACCGTGGCTGGGTCTTCGGGCATGGCCTAGACGATGACACCCTGACCATCCTGACGTCTACCAAGACGTGTGTCTTGCTATAAGTACTTCCTCGGCGTGGAACTGAGGAGTGAAGACCTTGTCTGGAGGAGAACTCTCTCAAGGTGGGGAAGTCTTCCTTGCTGAAGAGATTTGTACACATACACAACTATATATATCCCCCTACATTTTATCTATCCTTTATTTAAATATTTTTTCGCACTTTTGTAAACATTGATTAGAAGAGTCAATAAAATTGTTTAAATTGTGAAATTGTCTACCGTAACATTTGGTGGAGATTCTGGGTATTCCTAATATTTTATAGAGCATGAATGAGTTTTTGTTTCAAATGAATTAAAGTTTATGAAAAAATAATACCAAAAGAGAGTGTGAAATTGTACTGGGATTAGATGGATAAATTTCACTTTTGTATTTTTTTTTCACATTGTTTGGCGTTCTCACGCAATTCTGGACTTTTATAATACAATATAATGCAGCTTATGATTGTAGAACGTTTGACAAATTTTACCCCAAATGTTTCTTTTGAACGAAAAATCGCAATTTTATTTTAAATAGAAATACACTATTTCTAACCTTAGGGATGAAGTAGGAAAGGATTAATTGAGGAGTTCTACAATTCAGGCCTTAAATACCGTTTCATGATTTTTCAGGATGCCTGAATGACCAGTTTATTTGGTCGTTGAGGTACAGCTTGTATCACGCTGATGAGGGCCAACAGCCCGAAGCGCGTAGGTAGTTAGCTTTTCTTGATTAATCAAGAATGGGTATTTGAGCAATTCTGGAATATCGTAAAGATAGAGGTTGCCTGGCCGGCATTCATATTTCTATGAAAAATAGATACTTCAGCCAGTTAGAGTTTTTTTTATATATTTATTTTGACAAGTTTAAAATTTGTTTTTGACTCGTGCTTTAGAAGTTGTACTAAATTCGAAAAATCACGTGAGAACGCCCTTGCAAACCTCAGAACAATTTTTAACGCCTTACCAAATGGTTTATTTTTATTTACTTTTCCTGACGAAGACAAAAGATTTTTGTCGAAACTTTGAGAAAAAAAAATCTAACTGGCCGAAGTGTCTATATTTCATAGAAATTCTGGAATAATTAAAAATCAACGATTAGTTTCCGACAGATGGCGCAAGTCATCAGTAACTTTTCGTTGAACAATCAGGAGATGCCTTTTTTCTTAAAAATCAAAGTTTTACTGTTCTTACTTGCTATGAAAATATTGTAGCAAATTATTTATTATATTTTATATACAGATTTTATTCAATGATACATCAGCGCTCCATCTGTTATGAAAATTCGAAACTATTATAGACGCATATGATTCTTTTTAAAAATAAAAAAAATTCTACTGCCCTTACTGCAATGGAAAAATTAATAGGAGGGCCTGGCTCATCAGTGGTAAACCCTCCCAGCAGTTTCGACAGTTTAATCTACCATACCGGTGTTATTTTTAATTATTTATATTTTGCTACTCTGGAAACTTCCCTCATTGTTTATCTTGTATCTTATAAATGTTGATATGGCAAGCCTTCCAGACTCAACCTCAGCATGGAACTTTCTGGTCAACTGGTTCAACTCAGCAATCACAAAAGGACGCGAGTAAAAATGCTCATCACTAGTCCATACTAGTGAGTTGGACTCCCGGGTAGTTGGTGTTCTGTGCTCCCTGGGTTATAAATATCTGTCTATAGCTGTACAACCTCAGCATGGAACTTCCTGGTCAACTGGTTCAACTCAGCAATCAAAACAGGACGCGAGTAAAAGTACTCAACACTAGTCCATACTGGTGACTCCCCGGGTAGTTGGTGTTCTGTGCTCCCTGGTTTATAAATATATCTCTCTAAATACTGATTTTTGCTTGAATTAAATAAATTGCTGTGTAATCCTGAAGTTTTTTTTCTAATTTTCTACGTTAAAATATATTGGGAGTGCCTAGCGTGTATTACGTGTACTTTGGATAAGTAAAAAAGTCTATAGTTTAAGAAATAATAACAATACTTGTATAGTCAGAATTTTTCTTTTAAACCCTTCAATAGATATGGATTTGCAACGGAAGAACAAAAACAACAACAAAAAGCAGAAGAATAAATTAAAGGCTAAATCTTATTGAGAGAGCTGTCACCTCTTTTATAGAAATTCTGATAATTGAAAAGAATAAAGACCATATCCAAATATAAAAAAACAAAAAAATGAAAATCTGAAAAAAATAATGGAAAACGACTGGGGTTCAAAACACCTTAAAAACTCAATCAAAACTCCATCTAATTTCTTAATAATTAAAGCACCAGTCCTGGTTAGTTAGTTAGAGAATTGGCATCTTAAAGGCAATCTTAACTGAATTAGCATTCGACCCCATTCTTGAAATTCTCTAATTAAAATCAGATAAACTCTTCCCCCCCCCTTTTTCCTAATCATAGATTTAATAAAAATATCATTTCCATAATTGAATTAGTAAAATAGAATTTGGTGGAGAAAACCGTTTTTACAAATTATTTCTAAAAATCAATAGAATCCATTATAACTGTTGAATTCAATTTTAAGTCAAAATTCGAACTTTTTATTCGTCTGATACTTTATCAGAAGAGGCGCCATATTAGTATAAAAATACGATGATGAAAATATCTAATTTAAATTAAGAACGAATTAATTTTATTAGGTACACCTTACAAAGAGCAACTTAATTCATACACTCATGTCAAAAAAAAAACTTAAAGAAGTCAAATTTATTTCATAGTCTATGTGTCTTCATAGTTATTAGGGTCTTTTTCAACGACATTTTTCTTCATTAACTTTTTATCTTTAAAATCCTTTAACGCGAAATCCCAAACAAAGGAATATTTGTGTCAATACATTTCTAACATCAAATCAAATTGGCTATATACAAGGAGAAAGAGACAAACATACAAAATTGGCTTTTTTAAACTTTGAAAATGAAAATAATTTAGTGAAAGATTTTGTATTATTCTATGAAAATATTTTTAATTACTCTATTTGTATTTTGATACACTGTAAAATGTGTATCATTCAGAGTTATTGTCTGAATCCCGATATACATGCTAATAGGTACAACTTCCTTAAGTTTTGTCCATGAGTGTATCTTTCAGAGTTATTGTCTGAATCCCGATATACATTCTAAAAGGTATAACTTCCTTTAGTTTTGTCCATGAGTGTATCTTTCAGAGTTATTGTCTGAATCCCGATATACATGCTAAAAGGTACAACTTTCTTAAGTTTTATCCATGAGTGTATCTTTCAGAGTTATTGTCTGAATCCCGATATATATGCTAAAAGGTACAACTTCCTTAAGTTTTGTCCATGAGTGTATCTTTCAGAGTTATTGTATGAATCCTGAAATACATGCTGAAAGGTACAACTTCCTTAAGTTTTGTCTATGAGTGTATCTTTCAGAGTTATTGTCTGAATCCCGAAATACATGCTAAAAGGTACAACTTCCCTAAGTTTTGTCCATGAGTGTAGCTTTCAGAGTTATTGTCTGAATCCCGAAATACATGCTAAAAGGTACAACTTCCTTAAGTTTTGTCCATGAGTGTAGCTTTCAGAGTTATTGTCTGAATCCCGAAATACATGCTAAAAGGTACAACTTCCCTAAGTTTTGTCCATGAGTGTAGCTTTCAGAGTTATTGTCTGAATCCCGAAAAACATGCTGAAAGGTACAACTTCCTTAAGTTTTGTCCATTAGTGTATCTTTAAGAGTTATTGTCTGAATCCCGAAATACATGCTAAAAGGTACAACTTCCTTAAGTTTTGTCCACGAGTGTAGCTTTCAGAGTTATTGTCTGAATCCCGAAATACATGCTAAAAGTACAACTTCCTTAAGTTTTGTCCATGAGTGTAGCTTTCAGAGTTATGGTCTGAATCCCGATATACATGCTGAAAGGTACAACTTCCTTTAGTTTTGTCCATGAGTGTAGCTTTCAGAGTTATTGTCTGAATCCCGATATACATGCTAAAAGGTACAACTTCCTTAAGTTTTGTCCATGAGTGTATCTTTCAGAGTTATTGTCTAAATCCCGATATACATGCTAAAAGGTACAACTTCCTTAAGTTTTGTCCATTAGTGTATCTTTCAGAGTTATTGTCTCAATCCCGATAAACATGCTAAAAAGTACAACTTCCTTCAGTTTTGTCCATTAGTGTATAGGTGTCGAGATAATATTTATAACGACAAATGCCTGTTTACATTGATAGATGGCAGTTCAATTCATTTAGTTCTTTCGATAAATCAAGATTTATTTAGCATACAGTCACAATTAAGTTAAGTACGTGAACAAAAAATGATTAACAATTTACCTACCTGAATATTTTTCTTTCTTTCTTTGAACAGTTTAATTGGTTATAATGATTAAACGGTTCAATATTCTATTCCTATTTTCTTTTTAATTGATGGGTTGAATCAGTTTCAAAGTCATAGTGTTGGATTGATTGATTAATTCAGCGTTCAATTAAAATAACAATGGAACGATTCTGCATTCGGTTCACGAGAAATCGATTCAGCATTCAGTCCATATGCTGTTTTTATTTGATGGGTATTTTCAATTTTGGGGTCATATTGTTGGATTGATTGATTTGTACAGTATTATGTTCTTAATTGAGACCTCTGTATTTGGTTCAGTAGTTCGCTCATAATTAGTTTTTTTGCTTATCCCTAATACACGTGGCCATGATAATCATGGTGGATAGAAGTAGGCGACTGCTTTTACTGTAAGTGCACCACATGTTTACACACGTGAAAAGCAGTTCGACTTTGCACTTACAAATGTGCCAGAGCCCCGTTTGGTTTCTTTCACTCGCTGGTGGGGTTGGACTTTTGCAAGAATCGAAGGCCATTGGAGCATGCTCATAATTAGTTATTCAGAAGAGCGCTCACGCTTGTTTTTTCTGTAGTTCAATTATGATTGGTTGTTCAGCTCTCCTTTCATGAATGTTTGCTTAGTAATTCGAGATAATGATTAATTTATTATTGATTCAGTAGTCCATTTATAATTCGTTAAATATAAGTTTACGATTGGTTCAGAGTAAATTCGTTTATGATTGGGTTAGAATTCGGTTTACTATTCTTTTCAGTATTACATTCAGGATTAGTTCAACATTGGTTCATAAGTCTGTTAATGATTGATTTAGAAAACAATTTATCATTTGTTCAGAAATAAATTTGACATTCATCCATATTATTTTGAAATATAGAGCAATCCATAAATAAATCTTTAATTAAAATATATATATTGGATCAAAATATCATTTATAAACCAATATTTCAGTTGGCTGAACGCCAACCTTTATCAAGGTATTTTAACATGTTAATGTGTGTCAACAAGATGTGACGCTGAGTTTGTTGTTAACCTACACATTAATATATTATAATACCTTGAAAAAGGTTAGCGTTAAGCCAACTGAAATATTGATAAAATAAATGATATTTTGTTCCAATATGCGCCTTTTTAATTAAAGATTCCATATTATGTTTATGGTTTATTCATCATTATTTCAGTAAGTGCGTTCAGAATTGCTTTAGAAATTAGTTCATGATTGGTTCAGAATTTGGTTCATCATTGGTTCAGTATTACATTCATAATCAGTTAAACATTGGTTCATAAGTTCTTCATGATTGGTTTATAAACCAATTAATTATCGGTTCAGATTTCAATTTACCATTATTTCTTTAATATATTAATGGTTAATGCATAATTAATTCCGAAAGTGCGTTTAGAATTGGTTTATAAATAAGTTCATGATTGGTTAGGTAGTCTGTTCATGATTGGTTCAGAATTCAGTTCATCATTGGTTCATTATATTCTATTAAGGATTAGTTCAACATTGGTTCATAAGTCCGTTCATGTTTGGTATAGAAACCATTTCATCATTGTTTCAGATTTTAATTTACCATTATATCTGTAATATTTTAATGGTTAATTCCTAATTGGTTTACTGAGTATGTTTATGATTGGTTCAGAATTCGATTTACCATTGGTTAAATATTCTATTCAGGATTTGTTCAACATTCATTCATAATTCGTCCGTTCATGATTGGTTTAGAAACCAGTTCATTATTAGTTTAGAATTCAGTATACAGTTCATTCAGTATTCTATTCAGGATTTGTTCAACATTGGTTCATAAGTCCGTTCATGATTAGGTTCAGTATTAATTCAGTAGTCCGTTCTCGATTGGTTCATGATTAAATCATCAATGGTTAACCAAGTCTGATAATTTTTGGTTCAGATACTAGTTCATCATTGTGATTTAATAGTTATTTTACTGATGTTTCTGAATTCAGTTCATCATTGGGTCAATAAGTGTATTGATGATTGGTTCAGAAATCGGGGGGTTTATGTACCATTAGTCCAATATTCCGTTCATGGTTAGTTAAGAATCTGTTTTATTGTTTATGATTGGCTCAGAATTCTGTTTACCATTGGATCAGTATTCTGTTCTCATGGCTAGTTTATCATTGTTTCAGTAATTATGCCCATGATTGGTTTAGAAATCAGTTCTAATAATTGATTCAATAGACCGTTTATGATTAGTTCAGAATTCGGTTTGCCATTGGTTCAGAAATCGGTTTGAAATTGGTTTAGAATTCTGTTTACCATTGGATCAGTATTCAGTTTATAATTAGTTCCAAAATGGTTGAATAAGTCCATTCATGATTTGTTCATAATTCAATTCAATATTGGTTCAGTAATCCCAACATGATTATTTCAGAATTCGGAAAACCATTGCTTTAAAAGTAGTTTATTCATGATTGGTTTAGTAACCAGTTAATCATTGATTCAATAGTCATTTCACAACTGATTCAGAATACGTTTCATTATTGATCATTAGCATTTCATTCATGATTGGTTTAGAATTCAGAGAGTTAACCATTGGTACAGTAAGTTTACTCATAATTGGTTCAGAAATAATATTGATCATTCATTCAGTGATTCATGGTTGAGTAAAAATCAGTTGGTCATTGGTTAAGTAGTTCGTTTTTTATTGGCGTATAAATAAGTTCATCATATTGTATCAATATTTAGTTCACGATTGGTTTAGATTTCAGTTCATCATTGTATCATTAATTTGTTCATGATTGGTTCAGAATTTCGGTTTCTCATTGGTTACGAAATACATCCAGGAAGGATTGAGTAATCTGTTTAGGGTTTTTTCAGAATTGGGTTTAACATTGATTCAATAATCCGTTTATAATTGGTTCAGTAATCAGTTCATTATTGGTTCAATTAGTCCATTCTTAATTAGTTCTGTAATCCATTCATGATTAGTAGTCCATTTTTAATTGGTTAAGAATATTCCCATTTTATTCCTCTGGAATTCTTCTGCAACATCAAATATTTGGTTTTCTTCGATTGATAAAAATAGAGTACATTTGTGATTGTTGAATTTGAAACTAGGCAACCTTTTTAAAAGAGAGAATAGAAAGAAAGAATAATTGGGGATATATTAAAAACATTTCTACAAATATATTTAAAATCAAATTTATATAAATAATTTGAACGTGTATAGGTATAAAGAAATTATAAAAACTCTGAATTAATTTTGAAGTCACTTATGGACAAAGCTTAAGGAAGTGGAAAGTATTTGATGTCGCTTTTCCTATTTTTTTTTTAAAGAAGACAGAGGCAATTTTGTCATACTTGATTATCTCGCGCGTCTTCAATAAACTGTGTATCAAATATCTCCCAGAGTTATTGTCTGAATCCCGATATACATGCTAAAAGGTACAACTTCCTTAAGTTTTGTCCATGAGTGTATATTATGAAGCGATATATCTCAATTTTTATAAGAAGGGCGAAGGATTCTCCATCCTATATTTAAAAATATTGATTATATATACATACATATTGTGTGAATATCTCTATGCATTTTACACATAAAACAAACTCCAAATGTCCTTACTGCGATGATAAAATATTAGGAGGGCTTTTCTCTTCAGTGGTGAACCCTCCCAGCGGTTTCACCAGACCGCTTCTTATAGCTCTAATACGGTTTTAGACGATTCTGTTTATATATGCTACACTGACGGATGGGATCTTAGAAATGGTATTCAAGCAAAAATGGACATAAACCTTTAGGATAGTAGAATTACATATTGCCATGTGGAAAATAAGGGGAGACAAAATCTTCAGGAGGAGACCACAAGTTATTTCAGGCAAGGACAAACTATGAATGGTAAACAAAAGATAAGCCACTCTGTTAATAAAAATAATAAAATTAATAAATACTTTGTTTCAGTATAAATATTTGTATCGAGCAATGCTCTTCCGCAAACAATAAGAACTGAGCCAGCTAGGCATAAATTAATACAAAAATAATAATAAAGCGCCATCTATATATATTGTTACGTGTAGAGGGCCTCTAAAACGGTTAAAACCTCCGCCAATAGATGGCGCTTTCGCCGGATTCCCTTGCTGGCTGATGAGAGAGTCGCCGACTGCTGTGGTCCCGTTTCCTGGGGAGATTGGATGTAAATACGCTTTTGTGTTGGCCCCAGGATGTAGGGTCATGTGAATACACATTGTCTGTTGTTTTATTTAGATTTAATGTTAGTAATAGATGACAATAAAAGAAGTGCTTCAAGTCTTCGTGCCGCCTCCTGTCGTTACTACCGCCACTGCCATCATCGCCAGTCTACTGCTGCTGCTACTACTCTTCTGGTAAGTCTCTCGTGTCCCCCCACTAGTGGTAAGGCCGAGAGATTCTGCCAGAAGAAGGGAGTTTCCACAGGAGAGGTGGAAGTCTTTGGGTGGCCTGCGGGGAAAAGCTGCAGGGAAGAGCAACGGGAGCCTAAGTAGGTGAACCACGAAGGGAAGAAGCGCGTTGTCGCAAAGAACCAGTAGGTAAACACGCAACAACTGTTGTCAGAAGTGGGATTCTTCCTCGTGGAGGTCACCAGAGGCTTTTTATTTAAAAGTTTTTTTGTTGCTGACAAAGGCCCATTGACGGGAGAGGCCAAGGGATGGCCTCTGAGCAGGACTCGCTGGCCGAGATCGACCGGAGGCTGCAGGAACACCGGGAGAAGTGGGACAAATTAAAGCGCCGAACGGAGGAGAAATGGCTTCTGATAGAAAAGGAGAGAGAGGAGAAATGGCTTCTGATAGAAAAGGAGAGCGAGGAGAAATGGCTTCTGTTGGAAAGGGAAAGTAAAGAAAGAAGGCGTCAAAGAAAAGAGGAATTGCTTCTGTTGGAAAAGGAAAGCGAAGAGAAAAGGCTTCGCAGAAACTTAGAGATGGAGAGGCTGCTGTCTCAAATGAAGGCCCACTGGCAGAATGGGACAGGTACGGCCGAGACAGCTGTGGATGATGTCGGCGAGGGCCGGGCAGAGTCCCGAGGACTGGAAGTCGAGCCGGGAAACATGGAGGAATTGTGTGGAGTGGAAGGCCTGATTGAGGAGCCTCCTGGACAGACCTTGAATCTGCGTCACGCAGACCCGCGAATGAAGCGGCCCCATCGAGAAAAGCGGTACCGGCGAGGGAAGCAGTGCCCTCGAGAGAAGCGGTGCCAGGAAAAAAAACGGCTACGACGAGAGAGGCGGTGCCCTCGGGAGAGGAGGTCCCGGCGAGAGAAGCGGTCCCGGCGAGAGAAGCAGTACCGGCGAGAGGAGAGGTCCCGGCGAAAGGAATGGTCCCGGCGAGAGGAATGGTCCCGG
The DNA here is from genome assembly GCA_030710605.1 of Cordylochernes scorpioides. Lineage (NCBI taxonomy): Eukaryota > Metazoa > Arthropoda > Arachnida > Pseudoscorpiones > Chernetidae > Cordylochernes > Cordylochernes scorpioides. The sequence continues at coordinate 48,248,147 of CP092865.1, read as the reverse complement.
CGAGAGGAGTGGTCCCAGCGAGAGGAGTGGTTCCGGCAAGAGAAACGGTGCCAGCGAGAAAAGCGGCACCGGCGAGAGGAGACCCGGCGGGATGAATGGTCCTGGCGAGAGAGGTGGTCTCGGCGAGAAAGGTGGTACCAGCATAAGAGGCGGTGCCGGCATGAGAAGCGCCTCCGGCACGAAAGGCGGTACCGCTATAAGAAGCGGAGTCGGCATAAGAGGCTGAGTCAGCATGAGAGGTGCCTCCGGCGTGAGAAGCGGTTCCGCCGTGAGAAGCGGTACCGGCGAAAGGGGCGGCTCCGGCGAGAGGGACGGCTCCGGAGAAAGGGGCGGCTCCGGCGGGAGAGGCGATCCCGGCGAGAAGGACGGCTCCGGCGAGGGGGCGACTCCGGCCAGAGGGGGGGCTCCAGCGAGAAAGATTGGCTCCTGCTTGAAAGGTGAGTGGGCAGTTCCAGCAAGAGAAGCGGCACCAGCAAGAAGCGTGACATCGGGGCGACGGAAGCGATGAGGGCCGGATCGGGACGATCCGCCTTGAGGGGGAGGCAGTGTTACGTGTAGGGCCTCTAAACGGTTAAAACCTCCGCCAACAGATGGCGCTTTCGCCGGATTCCCTTGCTGGCTGATGAGGGAGTCGCCGACTGCTGTGGTCCCGTTTCCTGGGGAGGTTGGATGTAAATACGCTTTTGTGTTGGCCCCAGGATGTAGGGTCATGTAAATACACATTGTCTGTTGTTTTATTTAGATTTAATGTTAGTAATAGATGACAATAAAAGAAGTGCTTCAAGTCTCCGTGCCGCCTCCTGTCGTTACTACCGCCACTGCCATCTTCGCCAGGCTACTGCTGCTGCTACTACTCTTCTGGTAAGTCTCTCGTGTCCCCCCACCAGTGGTAAGGCCGAGAGATACTGCCAGAAGAAGGGAGTTTCCACACGAGAGGTGGAACTCGGGTCGTCTTTGGGTGGCCTGCGGGGAAAAGCCGCAGGAAGGAGCAACGGGAGCCTGAGCGGGTGATCCACGAAGGAAGAAGCGGCGTTGTCGCAAAGAACCAGAGGGTAAACACGCGACAATATAGTAAATGAAAATATTAAGACGCAAATATTTATTTTTAACATAAAACAAACTTCTCTCTACAGCCCTTCCAGTGATGAAAAACTATTTGTATTTAAAATATTAGACGCCTTGCATTTCATTCAAATAAATAGATAATATATAAGTTTAAAATATAGAATTAAAGAACTTATTCACCTGAAGGGGGGGTGGGGAGAAGTCCGACCACACCTCCCTGCGGTCTCCCCTGGACCCTTGGAAAATTCGACCAAATTCTGGTTCGTTTCCAAGGTGACTAACGTGGCAAAAGGTACCCATTTTCCAAAATTGACTTAGACCCAGAGCAGCAGCTTTACACACCCAAGATAGTGGATATTGCTGCTGCTGTGATGGAGACATCTGAGACTCTTCTTTGGACACGACAACAACAACAAAAACAACCTGATAATTGTTGCTAATTTATTATTAAAATATTTATTGAAAATGTTTTAAACTCTAATAGATACTATAGGCAATTTGAATTCATATCTATGTTATAACATTCCCCTGAGGAAGGTAATAGTGATCGTTGGAAAATCGAGGAATGAATAACTCGAAGGCTGTTGATGTGTATTTATTATCTATACTCATAGACAAAAATAAGAATATTTTCATATTTAAAGCAAAAATTACTCCTTATTTGCTTATATAACTGCGGATTTACCATATATATGTGGGATGGTTGCGTGATGTGTTGGTGTGGCTTATGAAAAGGCCGCTGATAAAATTATAATTAAAATTAATTTATTCAAAGCCAGAAATATATAAAGAGAAAAGAATTAACGGCCGTTGGGATCAAGCCATCTTGTTTACCGCGTGAGTGGCCCGAGTCTGGATGTTCGCGCATGCGTAGTCAGGCCGCTACTGCCCGTGTGTGTAGTGAAGCTTTGTCCCAGTTCGCGCTCGCTGAAGCAAAGTGTGGTCGCCACATATATATTTATTTGAACGTTGTCCTTTAAAAATATTTATAATAAATAATAAATATATATATATAAATGCTAAAAGGAAAAACTTTATTAAATTTGGTCAATGAATGTATATTAAAACAGGAAGTAGGTGAATAGCGTGGTCAGGTTCTTTATTTCGCACAACAAGCTTTTGGCATCAGCTGCCCTTCATCAGGTATAATGCATGACTAGAAAGAGTGAACCAATATATATATGCAGTGAATTAGCATAAAAGAAACTAACTAAGATCTATTTAAAAATTAAGAAAATTTTCATATGAAACTAAAGAGAAAAGTACGAAATTTGTGAAAAAATAAACTAAGAAATTTGTATAAGGTGAATTAAAGGTAAAGCACGGGAAGAAAGGATAGAAAAACAAGAAAACGTAGGTATCTAGGCATGATAAAGGGAAAAAAGAGGCAAAAAAGGATATCAGTGACTAAGATTAGAAAAAACAGTATATTGGGGGGGGGGGAGATCTATTTTTCTGTTGAAACTAGGGACTGAACTGGACACAAGAGCTTCAAGGACTAAACGTTGATATTTGTTCTTAACATCACTATATACCGGGATCGTGTTGCTTAAATTAAAAGAATGGTTGAATTCGTTGCTGTGTTGGTATATTAGGGACTTACGATCATGAGAACGGATGTTACGGTCATGTTCTAGGACTCGAGTGGCTATGGTTTGGCCAGTTTCTCCGACATAGGATTGTGGGCAGTCATTACACGGGATTCTGTAGATGGCATTGGAGAAAGATTGGGGGCTGGGTTTGATGGAACTTTTTGTGAGAGGATGGCGTAAAGATGTGCCTAGGGAAGGTGATTTTTTATAAAACGTACGGATGCCAAATTTACGTAGATTGGAACCAATGTCAGAATTCGTAATAGAAAACGGAAGAACGCAAACATCTTATACGGGGAAGGAGTGGAACTGTCATGGTTTGGCGAATAAAAATGTCTATCAATAAAGTTGCGTGGGTAACCCGCAGATAAAAGGTGTAGGTAAACGGTCCGTTTCTCGATTCTACTAAATAAAGGAAAGGAGCAATGGGTAAAAACGCGCTTAGAAAGAATTTTAACGGTGGTAATTTTATGGGAGAAGGGAGCATGAGATAAAAAATGCAAGTAAGAAGGAGTAAAACCAGCCTAACGAAAAACAGTTTTATAGAAACGACCCTGGAGATTAACCACTAAAACATCTAAGAACGGGATACAATTGAAACGGGAAAAATTGTGAGTAAAACATGAATCGGGATGGTAGGAGTTTAAAACAGTGAGAATAGGGGAGTGGTCGGTGCTTTGATGTAGACAAAAAAATGTCGTCAACATATCTCGCCCACATTACCACTCCTAGGTGGATCTGGGAAACTAACCATCGGTCAAAATGTGACATTACAATCTCAGCTGCGATTGTAGAGAGAGGACTGCCCATGGGGGAGCCTCTTATCTGCAGGAAAAAGCGCCCATTAAACTCTAGGGTGTTCATGCCCAAGCAGATGTTGAACAGTTCGGAAACGACTTTTTGATCTTTGTTAGAGACAGCAGGAGAGTTGAGGAGTGAGCTTAGGCCATCGAAAATCAAGGAATGTGGAAGGCTCAGGATGCATCACCCCTGAACAGTTCAAGCTCTTCACCTCAAACATCTCCAGCATCCCTTATATTTATGGGCTCCCTAAGACTCATAAGCCCGATGTTCCTCTCAGGCCCATTGTGGCATACCATCTTTCGCCCGCATTGCATTTAGCTAGACACCTTTCAAACTTCCTTAAGCCCCTGGTCAAAGCCCACAATATTCATTCCATTCAAGACTCCTCTGATTTTATGGCCAAACTAAAAAACTTTCCTCAGTCTGACGGCTCCACCATGTCCACTTTTAATGTCACATCTCTTTTCCTGAGCCTCTCACATTCCTTGATTTTCGATGGCCTAAGCTCACTCCTCAACTCTCCTGCTGTCTCTAACAAAGATCAAAAAGTCGTTTCCGAACTGTTCAACATCTGCTTGGGCATGAACACCCTAGAGTTTAATGGGCGCTTTTTCCTGAAGATAAGAGGCTCCCCCATGGGCAGCCCTCTCTCTACAATCGCAGCTGAGATTGTAATGTCACATTTTGACCGATGGTTAGTTTCCCAGACCCGCCTAGGAGTGATAATGGGGGCGAGATATGTTGACGACATTTTTTGTCTACATCAAAGCACCGACCACTCCCCTATTCTCACTGTTTTAAACTCCTACCATCCCGATTTATGTTTTACTCACAATTCTTCCCGTTTTAATTGTATCCCGTTCTTAGATGTTTTAGTGGTTAATCTCCAGGGTCGTTTCTATACAACTGTTTTTCGTAAGGCTGGTTTTACTCCTTCTTACTTGCATTTTTTATCTCATGCTCCCGTCTCCCATAAAATTACCACCGTTAAAACTCTTTCTAAGCGCGTTTTTACCCATTGCTCCTTTCCTTTATTTAGTAGAATCGAGAAAGGGACCGTTTACCTACACCTTTTATCTGCGGGTTACCCACGCAACATTATTGATAGACATTTTTATTCGCCAAACCATGACAGTTCCACTCCTTCCCCGTATAAAGATGTTTGCGTTCTTCCGTTTTCTATTACGAATTCTGACATTGGTTTCTATCTACGTAAATTTGGAATCCGTACGTTTTATAAAAAATCACCTTCCCTAGGCACATCTTTACGCCATCCTCTCACAAAAAGTTCCATCAAACCCAGCCCCCAATCTTTCTCCAATGCCATCTACAGAATCCCGTGTAATGACTGCCCACAATCCTATGTCGGAGAAACTGGCCGAACCATAGCCACTCGAGTCCTAGGACATGACCGTAACATCCGTTCTCATGATCGTAAGTCCCTAATATACCAACACAGCAACGAATTCAACCATTCTTTTAATTTAAGCAACACGATCCCGGTATATAGTGATGTTAAGAACAAATATCAACGTTTAGTCCTTGAAGCTATTGTGTCCAGTTCTGTCCCTAGTTCCAACAGAAAAATAGATCTCCCCCCCCCCAATATACTGTTTTTTCTAATCTTAGTCACTGATATCCTTTTTTGCCTCTTTTTTCCCTTTAGCATGCCTAGATACCTACGTTTTCTTGTTTTTCTATCCTTTCTTCCCGTGCTTTACCTTTAATTCACCTTATACAAATTTCTTAGTTTATTTTTCCACAAATTTCGTACTTTTCTCTTTAGTTTCATATGTAAATTTTCTTAATTTTTAAATAGATCTTAGTTAGTTTCTTTCATGCTAATTCACTGCATATATATATTGGTTCACTCTTTCTAGTCATGCATTATACCTGATGAAGGGCAGCTGATGCCCGAAAGCTTGTTGTGCGAAATAAAGAATCTTACCACGCTATTCACCTACTTCCTGTTTTAATCTATTAAGCGTGGCTATACTATGTCAGAATGTATATTGTTTTCAAAATAGAGCAATTCATAAATAGATCTTTAATAAAATATTGGTAAAATAAATTATTTTTGATTCAATATATGCCTTTTTAATTAAATATATATATAAGAACATTTAAAAAAAATCTGCCATCTAAAAAAGCACATGTGCTCGTGGTCAGGAAATGCCTTCTTTATTTTTAATATATATATATGGCAATATAGTGATAATAATAATGTGGGGAAAGAGAAATAATCACACCACAAATTGGTAGAGGAATTTTGAAGGCCATCCGAGAGAGAGAGAGGGGGAGCGAGGGGGCTGCCACTGCTGAGCGGCGATTTGTGTCGCACACAATCACCCAACTGTCTCCAAGGTCCCGAGGTGCCAAGTGACGGCCCCCGTTGAAGAAGGCTGAACATGGTTTGAGTATACTTAAAGCTGGAGAAGCCAGGAATAGAGAAAATAATTTTACAGTTGAAATTAATTAAGGTTATGGTGACATAATTTTATGTAAATAAAATATTGTATAGTACACAAGTCGATTGAAAAACCCCGTACAATTTATAAACGAATGAAATAAAGCATCAAGGGCTGCGTATCTTTATTAGAACGACAATATTACGAGCTTTCGGGCACATAAGCCCTTCTACAGGAATTAATAAAATAATATTCCAACTAGTTTGAAAATAGAATTTATATACACGTAGCTATTGTTTTGCATATCTGCTTAATTAGGAAAATATTAAAATGTTTAAATTTACATGCCGATGTAAAGATTTGGAAAAACTATTTCTAATTTATATGAGGTACTATGATATATTTTTTGATTAAAGCAAACTTATTTTGTATTTTATATACAAATTTTACAAATTTACATACTTGCAAGGAATCCCATTAGACATGTGATATCTTATACTATGAATGAATTTGTTTTATCTTATTTTATTTAAGTCTATTGAATTATATGCTTCTGGTAAATCAATTCTGCGATTTATACTATTGTATTGTTTGGACACTATAGCTTCAATTATTAATCTTTGATATTTTTTACTGATATTGTTGTAATGTGCATTAGGTTCATCTAAGTTGAATGTGTGTCCTGTTGAATTGGAGTGCTGTACTATTAATGATAAACTTAGATAACAATATGATAGATCCTAACACAATAGATAAAATGATAGGTTTAATTACATTATGTCTTAAAGTTAACATTTTCACATTTAACCAGAAACAGTATAAACAAATCAAGGGTTCTCCTATGGGAAGCCCATTATCAACTCCATTAGCCGAAATAGTCATGAGAGAAATAGATAATTGGATCACCACATTATACCCGGCAGACATCATATTATACAGACGATATATAGATGATATTATTTTCATTTGTACAGAAAAACAGATTCCCAACATCTTAGCCTTACTCAACAATTACAACAATAGCTTACGTTTTACAATAGAAAAAGAAGATAATTGCACATTGCCATTTTTAGATATTAAAATAATGAAAACAGATAATAGATTGCAAACAACAGTTTACTACAAGCCTACATTCACCCCTAATTTTATAAAATTTTCTTCATTTTGCCCCATTAGTCATAAAATTAACACAGTGAAAACGTTAACCAAAAGAATTTATACTCATTGTTCACTAAATCAATACAAAACTCATGAAACACAAACAGTTATCCGTAATTTAACATCAGCTGGTTACCCCAAAGCATTTATTTTAAAACATTTCTATCAGACACAGATCACATCTAACATGTTAGCACACAAAACTAAAATATACAGGCAAAATTGTTACATTCAATATTCCCCGAAATCCATCCACATTTCCAGAACATTAGATAAATATGGAATAAAAACCTATTATAGTAACTCTCCTAGCTTATCAGATATCTTAAGAAACCCGATAACAAAAAACAGGCAAACCGAACACATATCATGTAGAAAAGAGGTAATTTATTCTATAGAATGCAATAACTGTAATGCCAGATATGTGGGGGAGACGGGAAGAAAAATTACATAATAGAATCATTGAACACAGAAGAAACATAAACAGAAATGACCCTTTATCATTAATAGTACAGCACTCCAATTCAACAGGACACACATTCAACTTAGATGAACCTAATGTACATTACAACAATATCAGTAACAAATATCAAATATTAATAATTGAAGCTATAGTGTCCAAACAATACAATAGTATAAATCGCAGAATTGATTTACCAGAAGCATATAATTCAATAGACTTAAATAAAAAAAAAAAAAAAAAGATAAAACAAATTCATTTATACTATAAGATATCACATGTCTAATGGGATTCCTTGCAAGTATGTAAAATTTGTAAAATTTGTATATAAAATACAAAATAAGTTTTCTTTAATCAAAAATATATCATAGTACCTCATATAAATTAGAAATATTTTTTCCAAATCATTACACCGGCATGTAAATTTAAACATTTTAATATTTTTCTAATTCAGCAGATATGCAAAACAATAGCTACGTGTATATAAATTCTATTTTCAAACTAGTTGTAATATTATTTTATTAATTCCTGTAGAAGGGCGTATGTGCCCGAAAGCTCGTAATATTGTCGTTCTAATAAAGATACGCAGCCCTTGATGCTTTATTTTATTCGTTTATAGTACACAAGTAAATATTATTTACAAGCAATTTTACAACACCGGAGAGTTTGATATTTAAGGGGATTCCTTATAATATCAAAGTTATAAAAGGCTATATACAATAACATCTAATGTATTATAAGGGAAATCCTATGGAGGAGTGTGAACAACGAGAAGGGGAGTCACATACACATGATGAAATTCTGAAGGTCATTAAGACTGGGGAACTCTACACTTTAAGATATTTTTCAGGCGGACATGGCAAGGGAAACTTGGCATGGGCTTTCTATGCTATAGGTGTAGAGTACAAAAAATGAAGTTGAGGTTGGAAATTGTGTGAGCTCAGGACTGAGGTAAATATAGAACTACATACAATGTTAGAATTTTGGCGAACAGAGCGAGGGGAAACTTGCTTTGGGCCATTCTACCTTATCTATGCAGTTACTTGTGTAGCGAGTCCGAGGGGAAAGGTCCCGTGTGTAGGTGAGGAAGTCGAATGGACTTATATTTAATTTGCGAAGATAAAGTAGTTCGAGATGCAAAGGTAGAATATAGGCGGATAGAGCGAGGGGAAACTTGCTTTGGGCCTTTCTACCTTAATTATTTAGATACTACTGGGTTCGTAAAGTCTCGTTGTCAGGTTAGTAATTGGTAAAGATTTCAGGGAATAAGCGGTTCAAATATCTTTGATCATCTTGATTGTAAGTGTAGTCATGTTGCTTTCGTGAGTTAATAGCCGTTTTAGTATGGATTATAGTGTGATTGAAGTGTTTATATGGGAAATTGAAGGTAATTTTGGGTTGGTCTCGATCATTTACGGGCGGTGAAATAAATTGTTCGTTTTCCGTATAGTGTTTTAATTTGTTGACATGAATTGTATCTGTCTCACGACTTAGAGGTCGGTTGGAGCGGTTGATCCGTACGATTTGAGGGGAAATTATCTCCAGTATTTCATAAGGTCCTGAGAAGAAAGGTGCCAGTTTACCGGTGTCTGGATGGTGGTATGTTTTTGCCAAAACGAGATCGCCTACTTCAAAATCGGAAGCTCTATGTGTTTGGTCAAATCTCGCTTTGTCGCGTAAGTGTCGTTCGTGTGTCCTTTGATAGGCCAATTCTCTGGCGTCGTCGATTTTTGGGTAGTTTTGTACGTGCTCGGATAGTTGTAGCGGGACCCTACCTAACAAGAGGTATGACGGTGGAAACCCGGTCACAGAATGTGGGGTATGGTTATAAGCCTGAAGGACCTGAGGTAGTAGTTTCGTCCAGGCCGTCTTAGGTTGTTGGAGGCGCAACAGTTTAAGTTTGCCAGTAATCGTGGCGTTTAGTCGTTCACTTAATCCGTTGGCCTGAGGGTTGTTGCTTCTCGTGAGAAGTGGCCAATGTTAAGTCTAATCAAAAATCTACGAAATTTCGGAGAGGTGAAGGCAGGAGCTCTATCCGTCAAAAGTCGTTTAGGAGAACCAAACTGCATCACCTTTTTAATCACTTGGGTATAGGTGAGAATGCTGGTGGACCGCGATGGAAATACCCACGCGTACCGTGTGGCATGGTCCACTACGACATGTAAGAAGGTCTGAGAATTTCCATATTTCGCGAATCCAGAAATAGTATCTAGTGACACTAGTTCGTTTGACAGGACCGCTGTGGGGGGAGTTGTCCCAATTCTCCGTAGATAGGTCCTTTTGGTGGTTTGACTAATTGGCATACTGAACAGGCTCTTACATGTGTCCTGATGTCATTTGTCATGCCGTCCCAATAGTATTGGGCTGCGATCAGTCTGGTCATCTGCGAAATGCCGGGGGTGATTGAAATCGCGATGGGCTCGTTGTAGAAGGGTGCCACGGAGTGATGGTGGAACAATTATTTTAGTGACACCCCGTCGTGTGATGGTCATAAGGTCCTTGTCATTGAGGATATACCTTGTGTCCCTCCGTAATTCGCCCTGATGATCTTTTATTTGACCTGTGGATAGGAATCCGCAGAAAGGGTTACGGGAGAGTAGGTCCGCCTCGTACTGACGCGAGCCCTTGAGGTATTTGACCTCATAGTCGTAAGCTGAGAGTCGAAGCCTCCAACGAAAGAGGCGTCCGGTGGGGTCGTTTATGGTCTTTAGCCATTGTAAGGCGTGATGATCCGAGTAGATGACAAACCTTGTACCTAGGAGGTACGATCGGGGTTTGTCAACGCACTCTACAATGGCTAAGCACTCCAGTTCAGATATAGTGTAATTACGCTCATAGGAACGCAACGCGCGACTGTAATATTGTACAGGGTAGATGTTACCGTCAGGATGTACTTGTTTGAGTACACCTGGGATGCCCTGCGTGGAAGCGTCGCAATAGACCTGGCATGGGAGCCCTTCTTGAAATAGATGTAACACAGGTTGTGTTGCGAGGTGTTGCTTCAATTTATCAAAGGCTTGTTGGCAATTCGGGCTCCAAAGCCATTTGGCGTTCTTTTTTAGTAATTGATTTAAGGAGTGGCGAAGTCTAGCATATTCTGGGATGAATTTATGATATACGTTGACGGCCCCTAAAAATGATTGTAGAGTTTTAATGTTGATAGGGGTTCTAATAGCGTTGATGATTTCGGTATTTTTAATATTAGGTGTGTAAGTCCCTGCGGCGATGTGGTAGCCGAGAAAATCTATTTCATTTTGATAAAAATTACATTTTTTTAAGGTTAAGATGGAGATTTTCCTCTAAGCAGAATTTAAAGAAAAGTCGAAGGTGTGTAAGGTGTTGTTCTGAGGAGTCAGATGGGCTGTGGGCATAATGGGCTGTGAAAGAGAGGTGGTGTTTGTGGATCAACTGGGTAATCACACGTTCGAAAATTTGGGGTGCAGATCTGAATCCAAAAGGTAAGCGTTTGAAATTATATTGCCCTTGTTGAGTCACGAAAGAGAGTAGTGGTTGAATCTCCTCCGCGATGGGGATTTGATAGTATGCATTGCTTATGTCAACGGTGCTAAATACTCTGGCTTTCGACAGGTTATCCAGTACCGTTTCTATCAATGGCAAAGGATGCAAATCCGAGGGTACTAGTTCGTTCACGCGACGGAAGTCAATGCAGAAACGCATGGTGTTATCGCGTTTGCGAACGAGTGTCACAGGGGAGGAATATGGGCTAGAGGAGGGGGTGATTATGTCATGTTTTAGAAGTTGAGATACCTGGTCCTGAATTTCCTTCTGGTAGGCATAGGGAGTTCGGTATGGTCGGAGGGAAATAACCTTATCGGAAATAATTTTGAGATTTACAGGGGTTATGTTGAGTGGTAATACATTGAATTTATTGATAGGGAAAATATCTTTAAAAGAATACAATAATTGCTGATAAGGGATAGGCAATTCTGGGCGTTGTTCGATAAATCCTTTAATCATTTATTCTCTAGAGAGGCATGGGCTGGTAGGAAGGTTATTAAGGTTGTAAGGGTGAGAGGGGCATTCAGGGGAAGGTTGATAAATATTACTAAGGGTTGTTTGTAAGCAAGGTTCACGTGGAGGTTGAAAATCGTCAACGCCTAAGTTAACCGAGTGAATTATGGGTCGTTTAGGGTTAGAAGTTATTGTTCGCGAGCCGTGCTTACAAGTGGGAAGGTCACATACAAAATGGTACAAATGTTTAGGTACTGAAACACTATTTTGAAGTATCAATTGATTATGAAAATCTATTGTTAATCTTAAGAATTGCATAACTTGAATAGATAGAATACCAAGTTCAAGGGGTGAATTTAAATATAAAATGTTTCATTAAAATTAAAATTATTAAATTGTATTGGTAAGGTAAATAATCCGATTGGTTTGGCATGACTAGATATAGTACGGATAATAACATCATTGTTAATAGGGGTAGAACAAATGAAACTATTAATTTTTTTAATATATTCGAATTGATTTAAACTAATTATGGAAACATTGGCTCCAGAGTCAACTAGGAATGGCATCTTTAAAGAATGAATGATAGGGGTTTAAAACAATTGCACTTACAGGCGTATGCTGGTTTAGGGTGCAGGTAGGTTCATTGAGCTTCGGAGGAGTTCTGCTGCCGAAGTTGGCATTACTTGGTTTCTCCCGAGCTCGTCGTTGCTGCGGTCACGTAGACACCTGCAGGCCGAGTCGATCTTTGGTGTTGCTCGACGTTGTGGACCGCAGGTGTAAAGGTCCAAAATGTCCGCTGGTAGGGCCCTCGCTGCTGACACTGCGTGCCAGTGTTGTCCGCCACAGTAACGGCAAGGATATGGTGGGGTCTTGTCCACGGTGGTGGAAGGTGCTCTGCTCTGGCGCGGTGATCGTTGTTGGGCAGCTTTAGTGCTGGTGTTATCCCCTTCGTAGGTCAGCTGTTGGGCTAAGCACAACCATTCTTCTGGTTCCGAGGGTTGTGCCATCTTTAAAAGGTTGCCATAGTTACGTGGCACACCGTTGGATAGTGCTTGCACGATGGCACTCTTAGGGAGGTTGATCGCCAATCCTATTCGGACCTTGTTCTTGTAGTTGGTCTCGATCTCGGCCATCGATGTGCATTCAAGCTCATAGAACTCTTGAAGAGTGAAGCTAGGGCTTCGGGGATAGACGGCGCAGAGTGACTCCTTGACCTCTTCATAAGTCTTATTGAGTAGGGCTAAGTCTTGTGCAATTTTGCGAGGTTCGCCTCTGAGTGATGATAGAGCCTTTCGAGCTTGGCTTGCTGGCTCTAAGTTGTGGAAGTTCGGCTGAGACTCAAGTTGTGAGAAGAAGTGTGCGGCAGGTTCATCTCCGTCGTAGGTGATTGCTTCTTCAGGCTCACGGTTTAAAAGTTGGTCGAGACAGAGGGTGAGAGTTCGAAGGGAAGCGGCTACAGTAGAGTCGGTCGTTGAGTCTTGTGGAACTTGGTTGTGGGTTTGTGCGATTATCGTGGTATTGCTTCTTGTTTTCTTCATACTCTGGTATATGAGGGATTTGCTTCTCGGCCAGGTCTTATCCTGTCGACTTTTTATGTGGCAATATAGTGATAATAATAATGTGGGGAAAGAGAAATAATCACATCACAAATTGGTAGAGGAATTTTGAAGGCCATCCGAGAGACCGAGAGAGAGAGAGGGGGAGCGAGGGGGCTGCCACTGATGAGCGGCGGTTCGTGTCGCACACAATCACCCAACTGTCTTCAACATCCCGAGGTGCCAAGTGACGGACCCCAGTAGCCCCTTGGAATGTCCTGATGTCTAAAGTGACACCCTTCAGCTGCCCATCCCTCTCTGGGTCGACTGTAGGTCCGTTTTATTATTCCAGGAAGAGTATATATTATGACATATATATATATATATATTTATAGTACCTTTTATGCGAACCACAAATATATATATTAAAATTATTATTATCAAATTATTTTTCAGACATGATAAGCCACGTTTGGAATATAAAAAGAGAGATTAAGAGGAACGTGGTAAGTTTCTTTATTAAGCAGTATACGAGCTTTCGGACGTCAGCCGTCCTTCATCAGGTATTGACGGACGGTATTGATGAAGGACGGCTGACGTCCGAAAGCTCGTATACTGCTTAATAAAGAAACTTACCACGTTCCTCTTAATCTCTCTTTTTAAATTATTTTTCATTTATATATTGCCACAGAATAATTATTTTTGAATACTCTGTTGTTTATCATCATAAATATTTGTATAGTCATCACCCCTTAACATGCTTGTAAATTACCACTTGTAAAATCAATTGACACATTTTGCAATATATAAGTTTAATTAATAAATTATTTTTAATTAAACTTTTGGAATACTTATATTCTTTACCGTGACAATATTAATTATAATGTTCACAAAGCAAATAATGTTTTTCACTGAGAACTAAATATCCTATATGGTATAGTGCAATGGAGTGGTTATCTGTTCAAGAAATTCACATTTACCCCAGTGGAAATGTCAAGAATACTGTTTAAAGAGTTTGGAAAGATTTGTTGGATTCAGAAGAAGGGGGAACTGGCTTAATCGATATTCTAGTTTTTAAAGAATTTCGAATTCTCTCTTTTCGATCGTAGAATGTAGAAGTTTGTTGGGTGACCGTTCTTCTGCTTCCTTGTATCGTCTGTTCATATTTGATATGCACCAATAACTTACATATCTTTATTTATTTATTAATTAATCAACCAGATGCGATATTATAGTACACGGTTTTCCCAAAAGTTCATAAACACTTGTAAAAAAATACCAATGAAATACCAATATTATTCGCCGTTATGTATAATGTCGTTGTATTATGTATAAAGTAATTGTATTATTTATTCACCGTAATATTATTCTCCAAATAATAATAAAAAAAATCGTTTCAAGAAAAACAAGAACTTTTGGCACAACCTTATAATTACATCACACGGAAAATTCCAGAAATACTTATATAAAAGAGGTCTATCAGAAACACCAAATTGTTCCTGTGGAGAAACTGAACAAACTGCTCTTCACCTTATCTATGACTGTCCGAACTTTACAGAAGTGAGGCATCGTTTGCTCCCTGATCAAAATCATTTAACTCTTTTACATCAGCCACTTTGTCTATATACATTTTATGAACTCTGTCGATTAATACATGTAAATTTGTAAATATTTAATTCTAAGTTCTATTTTATTTGTTGTTTTGTTTGTTTCCTCTGTGTAATAGGAGCAAATGTTTCAATATCGAACATAGTTAATCAATGATAATAGAAAAAAAAAACCTTAAACTAAACGCTAGTATTTCTTGAAAATAAAGATACTTCGGCCAGTAAATCGTTTTATTACTTCGACGTTTCGACAAAAATCTTTTGTCCTCGTCAGGAGCAAACAAAAATTAAAACATTTGGAAAGGCGTTAAAATTTATTCTTAGAATAACGACTGACGAGCACAAAAGATTTTTGTCGAAACTTCGAAGTAATAAAACGATTTACACTGGCCGAAGTATCTTTATTTTCAAGAACTACGAATGCTGGGTAGGCAGCCTCTATCTTTACGATAAACACTAGTAATAACACTATTTCAAATTCTTTTCAGAAAATAAATATAAAAGACGATATCAACATACAAATATAACACTATATTTATTATATATATTCCTTTAAAATATATATTTATTTGAGTAATAGTTACCTAGAAATTATTCGAAAAAGAAAAATGAACAATATTAAGGTAAAGGTTTCTTTGAATTTTGATTTTCGCAAGCTTACGAGCAAAATTTCTGCTCTTCAACGGGCATATACTTCTATTAATATCTATTTCATCCCATTATAATATCTAATATTTTAGCTGTAAACAGTTTAATGCACACCCACACATGCCAATGACACATTTTTCAATTATTACTGTACAAAGTTCATCTTGATATTGTATATAAAAGTATATGACCGTTGAAGAGCAGAAATTTTCCTTGAAAACTTGCGAAAATCAAAATTAAAAGATGTTGGTTTTTGATGATTGACAGACTTCTCCTTTGAATGTATTATTTATTATACATACATTACAATAAGAAAACACTATAAATACAAAAGATAATAGTGGCTATATATATTTTTGATCAAGTTTTGTTCGTTACATTTTAACAACAACTTTTTTATTAGGTTATCATCATATCCAATCTCACAGAATAGATATATCTATATATATATATATATATAAATCAATGTTTGTATGTTTGTTTGTTTGTATGTCCGGTATACAAATTCGCAGTAGCTCACTAATTCAAACCAAAATTTCCATACATAGGTAAAAAAATAGGAGGAAGACGATAGGCTATTCTACTTAGCTCACGAACAGCGCCCTCTATCAAAGATTAGATTAAAATATGCTGATGCAAACAAATAGATAATGCTAATAACAAACAATTATAAAAAAATCTTATTTAAATATATATCACTCGGGTAGATATGCACACGGGTCAATCCTCCCGGGGCGAAGCCCGGGTCGTCTAGTATTTTTATAAAATTAAATATTCCAACAAAAGAAACCCTTTACCTTAATATTGTTTATTCTTTTTTTTCCGAATATATATTTATCAATCATAATCTTTCAAAAATGTGTGAGTTGATAAAGAAAGAAAGATTTTGCTTCATTCCAAAGAACACTAAAACAAACATAAACCAATAAACCATAGACGATCAATAGTTATGACGAAGACACTACTAGTAAAATGCGACAAAAAATTCACTTTGAGCAAGACGGATGACTTTCTGAAGTTAGGGACTTATTTAGCATTTAATATAAGTGGCGGATTCTCTTGTTTTTTTATATATAAGGAAATGTTCATTTTTTTGGGTTAGCTTATTTTCTTTGATGGTTATTCAATAGGTGTGAAGTCTCTTAGGTTTTTAGTTTACATTTTCTAACATGGAAACTCTACTTAAAATATCGCTATTAGATATAGTTAGGTATATTTTAAAATTTGGGTTTATTTTGGATTGTAATAAGATTATTTATTTATCCAATATTTCGATGGACCAATCGTCCAATTTTACGAGGTTTTTTGTTATGAAGCACACAGCAGGTCGCGTGCTTCAGGTGAGCCACGGACGTCTTACAAGCTTATTGGGCGATAAACCATCTATTATATACATTTTAAACAAGGCAAATATAATCAAAAGAAAAACAATGTAATATATATAAATAAATATTGATAATTAAGAGATATCGAATTAATTAAACAAATAAAATTGCCATAAAAATTGAAATAAGTGAAATAAATATATAAATAATAGTAATAAATATCTGATTTAAAAATGAAATAAAATTACATATAAAAAACATAATCATCTAAGAGGTTCTAAACTGAGTATATACATCTGGAAAATATATTATATTGTATCTATATTAATAATTTTGTTATGTTTTAGCAATAATATAATTGTATAGCTTCATCCTTATCCCTGGGGTATCAATTTATTGAATATCTTAATACAAAGCAATAACGCGCAATCTATATATATTGTCATGTGAAAAATTAGGGAAGACCAACTTCGGAATGAGACGGCAATTTATTTAAGACAAGAACAAACTATGAGTGATAAACAAAAGATAAGCAAAAGAGGGAAATGTACAGAGTATAGCAAAATATAAACATAAAATATATACTCTTCTAATAAAATAATAAATACCTTGTTACAATAGATATATATGGTAATTTAAACCAACAACCTCATATTGTATATAACTTATAACAAGATTGTGTCATGTTGTATAATAGAAACACATCTGTAAATAATTATACGCCTGATTGACATGTGTCATTACATCATCATATGTAATGTACTTTGTACAAACGGAGGATAAATAATTAAAACTCTGTAATAGATTAAGAGTTGAGCTAAAGCAAGAGATTAAGATAGAAGGCCAACGAGGCCTAAATGAAAGGATTTAAGCACGATTGTTTCTGTTATACACAATACAAACTTCTACTGTCCTTACTGCGATGAAAAAAAAATATATTGGGAGGGCTTGACTCATCAGTGGTGAAACCTCCCAGCAGTTTCGTCAATTTAATCCACCAGACCGCTTCTCAGAGCTCTAATACTGTATTGGACGATTCTGATTATATACGCAGCACTAAAGGGTGGAATCTCAGAGATTTTTATATTTTAACCAAACTATAATATTGCATATAACTTTTTTATATCATAGGATATCAATATATAGAATGTCAATTCCCCTATATAAAAGATAATTTGGTTAAATTTCAATAAAACTATAAATATATATATATTCCTTCTTATTTGAGATATATATCCAATTATCCAATTTTTTTTTTCAAAGCGCTATATCCCGCAAGGGATACTTGCGCCAAACTAGGAGAAAAGTTAATTTACATAAGTTATTTACATTATTCAACGCATTGAAAACATTAGAGATCCAGATTTTGTAGAAAGTTCAGAATGTATTTACAAAATATGATTTTTTTCGCAAATTAAATCGTTAAGTTCACAAACAACTAGTTCATTCTTCATTCTATAACCTTGAAATGCTGGACAATCGATCAGTAGATGTCTTGAGGTTTGTTCCTCAATTCCACAAAAGCAACTTGAATCCTCCACTGCCTTTATTCTATTTAAAAAAACTTTTGAAATTTCCGTGGTTTGTAACAAATTGAGTATTATGAAAATTTGAGATATATATCAGTCTATAGAATTCTATTTACTTATATCAAGTTACATTAACTTGTTTTTCTATAAATTGATATCCTATGATTAAAACAAGCTATATGCAATTATAGTTGTTTTAAAATATAACCAATGTGTTTATATTTTAACACAACTATAATTGCATATAGCTTGTTTATATCATAGAATATATTTATAGAAAATATATTCACTTATATCAAGATAATGTAGTTATATTTTAACAAAGATATGATTCTATAGCGTCTTCCTATCCCCGTGGTATCAATTTATAGAATATCTATATTTATTTATATCAAGATATTTGATTAATTAATATATATAAATTGATTAATTAATTTATAGGAATTATTTTATTGTAAAAAGAGACATACACACACAACACACAAAAACCTTTATTAAGACACACTGGTCTTACAGAGGATTCTCCTTGGGGTTACAAGACGGAGAAACCTATGAAAGTGAGAAATATACAAAGGGGTAAAAATGGAGAAAGATAATATACATATGATAAATATATACAGATTATTATTTGAATGATCCTATGGAAAATAAGAATATGGATTTGGAAATATGGATGGAAGAAGTGGAGAGCGAAAAGAGGAAAAAACAGGTATTTACATATGGAACATACATATAATGTAACAGTCAACTTAAGCTCTTCTGCTCACACAGCACAGGTGGACCATGGCTGTGTAAAAAGAAACATACACGTAAAAATAGTTAGAACTTCTTATAACCGTTTATATATAGAAAAATCTTTAAAAATATGTAAGTACATATATGTTATGATTATTTTGTTTTGTTGTTGAAAAAGATAGAGAATTGAAGGTGCAGTCGTGAAAAAATAAAGGTAATTATTTACCCGTCAAGTTGTTTTTATTTTGAATTACTAGAAGGAATATACACTTAAAATTATTTTTCACAGTAATATAGAATTTTTAAAATAAATCCTATATTCGTGAATTAAAAAAAAAGGTAAGTTAACTATACACATATTTACAACAATATTCAAAAAGTGGTATCTTCTAAATCTATATGGTCAAAAATGTAGAACAGTCAATGTTGAAAATAAAATACATGTTTTAAAAAAATAGAATATTTGCATTTTAGATTATCTATATATATAAAAATGAATGTATGTGTGTGTGTGTGTGTCTGTCTGTCCTTTATGCCTGACCAAACCACTCATTGGAACGCCATGAAACTTTGGAAAGTTATTTAGTATAGTACTGGGAAGGTTTCTAGCAAATAAAATTTTTGAAATAACTTTTCGCCTAGAAATAATCAAGATAAATATTCTAATTTATCTGTTATAATTCAACAATCTGCTCTAAATATTATGATGATACGATGATTTTGTAATGTGGAAAATTAGGAAAGACAAAATTCAGGATGACACGGCAATTTATTTGAGACAAGAATAATGATACAATTCCAAGGCAAGATACTATTCCTTTAACTTCCAATTACCGAGGGAACCAATTAATATTGATTTTATTCAACTTATCGAGTATTTTTTCAAGGGACCGGGGAAAAAATGTTCACTTTATCGAGAGATTCGTTAAACAAACCTTTACTCGGGTAAAACCCGGGAGAAGCCGGGTACATCCATACAAGAATAATGATACAATTCCAAGGCAAGATACTATTCCTTTAACTTCCAATTACCGAGGGAACCAATTAATATTGATTTTATTCAACCTATCGAGTATTTTTCAAGGGACCGGGAAAAAATGTTCACTTCATCGAGAGATTCGTTAAACAAACCTTTACTCGGGTAAAACCCGGGCGAAGCCGGGTACGTCCGCTAGTATAATATATATAAACCGATATACCTGTTTCATTTCTATATATTTATCAGATTAATAATAATATAAAAGAATAAACTTATAGTATATAATAATAGAATGAAGGTTGAAAAAAGGAAATATGAGTCCATTTAAATCAACTTATAACCGTTTATATATATAAAAATCTTTTAAAATGTGTAAGGAAATATATAAACCGATATACGTGTATCATTTCTATATATTTATTAGATTAATAATAATATAAAAGAATAAAACTTCTAGTATAAAATAGTAGAATGAAGTTTAAAAAAAAAGGAAAGATGAGTCCATTTAAATCAATTTTCCTCGGTGGGATCCTGTATAAATATGATATCATAAGGGAGGACATTTATTTTAAATATTTGGCGTCTAAATACCCGAGGCTCATTTCCTTTCCCCCTTTTTCACCAGCGAGAAGAAAGAGCTGTCGAGGACCCCGTGTCTTAACTGGCTCATTTAACCCTAGAGTAATGAACTCCTTTACGGCCGCAAGAGACGATCTCCTTTACGGCCGCCAGAACTCGCCTCCTTTACAGCCGCCAGAGACGTTCGTTCTTCCTTTACGGCCGCGCAAATTAATGGTGTTTCCTTGGGCGAGCATTTATAATTTTAATGGCGGTTAATTATTTAGTTTACGCATCCTCAATTAAACTCAATTAAAAATGGTTTTTAAAGCTTTTGCCTCTCTCTCTATCTCTTTTAGATTATTTATATGTTCACCCTGAGGTTACGTTGTACATTAAAATTTAATAGAAGTGTGTAATTGCGCTTATATGTAGATAAGATAGCTTTGTGTGTGTATATGATATTTTCATATAGTTTAACTTTGAATATAATATAATAATTTGCATTTTTGTAGAGTGAAAGCTTGGAAATTATTGTAATGCAAATATTATATACTATTTATATCTAGTTCTTTAAATTGAAGAGGTATTTTAATGACATGAGGTATTGGCAAATAAATTATTTTTTTGATCTAATATATGCCTTTTTAATTATAAAAACAGCACAAACTATGTAAAGTTAATTTAAAAGTAAACAGATACTCACTTGATTATTTGTACATACTATCAAGGGAAGATTTTTTATAGTACCTAAAGAAGAAATGACGATAATTTACTAAGAAATTATTATTGGGTATTTGAAAATATTTGGCTATTTATCATGGATGAATTATTCAGCAAAGATATTCAAATGCTCAAAAAGGAAAACATTTACTGAAGGATTTGTGGAAACATGATATATTATGAAATTTCCCACTATATCATAGAATGCAAATATCTAGGTGAAGAAAGAGAAAAAACTCTTAAAAACACCTTCTGGAGATTTAGCAACCCACTCAAGACGCTGAGAACTATTTCAAAAAAGAAAAATATAGCAATAGAACTCTATAATTTCTACAGATCTATTGTAAATAGATTCATACACAAAAGAGGTAGTGAGGGAAGTTTTAGAACAGATGTGTAAATAAATCCCTTTTCAAACAAAGGCTCACGTGCACATGGGGAAAGGGAGGAAAAATTGCTGTATTATTTTGTTGTTGTATGGCAAATCCATACAGGGCAATGGGCCCTAATAAAAGCCTTTCTGTTGTTGTTGTTATTCAAATGTATAATACAACCACAATAAAACATATAAAACACCTATTAATTAAAAATAATAACAACACAGCTTTATTAAGACCAACAGTCTTATACAGATTCACCGCAGGAAGAAAGAAGGCATAGATAGAGCTCCTATACTCCAGGCAGCAGAGAACCCAACAACGGCCTCCAGGTCCGACGTATGTCCAGTGGCCACACATTCCTTGGAAAACCGTGTAAAAGCGAAAACGTGTAAAACAAGTACCGTGTAAATCGGGGAATAGGTGTATTACCAGAATTCAAAATATATTCAATATATTTACATATGGCATGAATATCAACGAAAATAATATTCAAAATAATTCTATATTCTTGTTTTTAAAAACATTTTATATCTACATATTACCAAAAACTCTAAGTTTAAAAAAAGAAAAAGGGGATTTTTTTTTCTCGAGAAACATTTGTAAAATATTATATATTAAAACTGGTATATAATTAGATGAAGGGAAGGTATAAGAAACACAAAAAGTTAGTATTTAATCTGATAAAAATGCTAAAATTAAATTTGTCTAAATGCGTTGAATTTAAATTCCAAATTTAATCTGAAGCGAGGCAGGTTTTTAAACTCTATTTATGTATTTCTTTGAAGGCAAGAATTTATTTATTCGTCACCATAACATATTACTCCCACTCAGTTGAAATATTTCTACCGTCTGTGTATTTTTTATATTTTC
>CP092865.1:48152204-48221806 GCA_030710605.1 Cordylochernes scorpioides | reverse complement strand
GGTTAGTTAAGAATCTGTTTTATTGTTTATGATTGGCTCAGAATTCTGTTTACCATTAGATCAGTATTCTGTTCTCATGGCTAGTTTATCATTGTTTCAGTAATTATGCTCATGATTGGTTTAGAAGTCAGTTCTAATAATTGATTCAATAGACCGTTTATGATTAGTTCAGAATTCGGTTTGCCATTGGTTCAGAAATTGGTTTGAAATTGGTTTAGAATTCTGTTTACCATTGGATCAGTATTCAGTTTATAATTAGTTCCAAAATGGTTGAATAAGTCCATTCATGATTTGTTCATAATTCAATTCAATATTGGTTCAGTAATCCCAACATGATTATTTCAGAATTCGGAAAACCATTGCTTTAAAAGTATTTTATTCATGATTGGTTTAGTAACCAGTTAATCATTGATTCAATAGTCATTTCACGACTGATTCAGAATACGTTTCATTATTGATCATTAGCATTTCATTCATGATTGGTTTAGAATTCAGAGAGTTAACCATTGGTACAGTAAGTTTACTCATAATTGGTTCAGAAATAATGTTGATCATTCATTCAGTGATTCATGGTTGAGTAAAAATCAGTTGGTCATTGGTTAAGTAGTTCGTTTTTTATTGGCGTATAAATAAGTTCATCATATTGTATCAATATTTAGTTCACGATTGGTTTAGATTTCAGTTCATCATTGTATCATTAATTTGTTCATGATTGGTTCAGAATTTCGGTTTCTCATTGGTTACGAAATACATCCAGGAAGGATTGAGTAATCTGTTTAGGGTTTTTTCATAATTGGGTATAACATTGATTCAATAATCCGTTTATAATTGGTTCAGTAATCAGTTCATTATTGGTTCAATTAGTCCATTATTAATTAGTTCTGTAATCCATTCATGATTAGTAGTCCATTTTTAATTGGTTAAGAATATTCCCATTTTATTCCTCTGGAATTCTTCTGCAACATCAAATATTTGGTTTTCTTCGATTGATAAAAATAGAGTACATTTGTGATTGTTGAATTTGAAACTAGGCAACCTTTTTAAAAGAGAGAATAGAAAGAAAGAATAATTGGATATATTAAAAACATTTCTACAAATATATTTAAAATCAAATTTATATAAATAATTTGAACGTGTATAGGTATAAATAAATTATAAAAACTCTGAATTAATTTTGAAGTACACTTATGGACAAAGCTTAAGGAAGTGGAAAGTCTTTGATGTCGCTTTTCCTATTTTTTTTAAAGAAGACAGAGGCAATTTTGTCATACTTGATTATCTCGCGCGTCTTCAATAAACTGTGTATCAAATATCTCCCAGAGTTATTGTCTGAATCCCGATATACATGCTAAAAGGTACAACTTTCTTAAGTTTTGTCCATGAGTGTATATTATGAAGCGATATATCTCAATTTTTATAAGAAGGGCGAAGGATTCTCCATCCTATATTTAAAAATATTGATTATATATACATACATATTGTGTGAATATCTCTATGCATTTTACACATAAAACAAACTCCAAATGTCCTTACTGCGATGATAAAATATTAGGAGGGCTTTGCTCTTTAGTGGTGAACCCTCCCAGCGGTTTCACCAGACCGCTTCTTATAGCTCTAATACGGTTTTAGACGATTCTGTTTATATATGCTACACTGACGGGTGGGATCTTAGAAATGGTATTCAAGCAAAAATGGACATAAACCTTTAGGATAGTAGAATTACATATTGCCATGTGGAAAATAAGGGGAGACAAAATCTTCAGGAGGAGACCACAAGTTATTTCAGGCAAGGACAAACTATGAATGGTAAACAAAAGATAAGCCACTCTGTTAATAAAAATAATAAATACTTTGTTTCAGTATAAATATTTGTATCGAGCAATGCTCTTCCGCTAACAATAAGAACTGAGCCAGCTAGGCATAAATTAATACAAAAAATAATAATAAAGCGCCATCTATATATATTGTTACGTGTAGGGCCTCTAAACGGTTAAAACCTCCGCCAATAGATGGCGCTTTCGCCGGATTCCCTTGCTGGCTGATGAGGGAGTCGCCGACTGCTGTGGTCCCGTTTCCTGGGGAGGTTGGATGTAAATACGCTTTTGTGTTGGCCCCAGGATGTAGGGTCATGTAAATACACATTGTCTTTTGTTTTATTTGATTTAATGTTAGTAATAGATGACAATAAAAGAAGTGCTTCAAGTCTCCGTGCCGCCTCCTGTCGTTACTACCGCCACTGCCATCTTCGCCAGGCTACTGCTGCTGCTACTACTCTTCTGGTAAGTCTCTCGTGTCCCCCCACCAGTGGTAAGGCCGAGAGATACTGCCAGAAGAAGGGAGTTTCCACAGGAGAGGTGGAACTCGGGTCGTCTTTGGGTGGCCTGCGGGGAAAAGCCGCAGGGAGGAGCAACGGGAGCCTGAGCGGGTGATCCACGAAGGAAGAAGCGGCGTTGTCGCAAAGAACCAGAGGGTAAACACGCGACAATATAGTAAATGAAAATATTAAGACGCAAATATTTATTTTAAACATAAAACAAACTTCTCTCTACAGCCCTTCCAGTGATGAAAAACTATTTGTATTTAAAATATTAGACGCCTTGCATTTCATTCAAATAAATAGATAATATATGTTTAAAATATAGAATTAAAGAACTTATTCACCTGAAGGGGGGGGAGAAGTCCGACCACACCTCCCTGCGGTCCCCCCTGGACCCTTGGAAAATTCGACCAAATTCTGGTTCGTTTCCAAGGTGACTAACGTGGCAAAAGGCACCCATTTTCCAAAATTGACTTAGACCCAGAGCAGCAGCTTTACACACCCAAGATAGTGGATATTGCTGCTGCTGTGATGGAGACATCTGAGACTCTTCTTTGGACACGACAACAACAACAAAAACAACCTGATAATTGTTGTTAATTTATTATTAAAATATTTATTGAAAATGTTTTAAACTCTAATAGATACTATAGGCAATTTGAACCCATATCTATGTTATAACATTCCCCTGAGGAAGGTAATAGTGATCGTTGGAAAATCGAGGAATGAATAACTCGAAGGCTGTTGATGTGTATTTATTATCTATACTCATAGACAAAAATAAGAATATTTTCATATTTAAAGCAAAAATTACTCCTTATTTGCTTATATAACTGCGGATTTACCATATATATGTGGGATGGTTGCGTGATGTGTTGGTGTGGCTTATGAAAAGGCCGCTGATAAAATTATAATTAAAATTAATTTATTCAAAGCCAGAAATATATAAAGAGAAAAGAAGTAACGGCCGTTGGGATCAAGCCATCTTGTTTACCGCGTGAGTGGCCCGAGTCTGGATGTTCGCGCATGCGTAGTCAGGCCGCTACTGCCCGTGTGTGTAGTGAAGCTTTGTCCCAGTTCGCGCTCGCTGAAGCAAAGTGTGGTCGCCACATATATATATTTGAACGTTGTCCTTTAAAAATATTTATAATAAATAATAAAAATATATATATAAATGCTAAAAGGAAAAACTTTATTAAATTTGGTCAATGAATGTATATTAAAACAGGAAGTAGGTGAATAGCGTGGTAAGGTTCTTTATTTCGCACAACAAGCTTTTGGGCATCAGCTGCCCTTCATCAGGTATAATGCATGACTAGAAAGAGTGAACCAATATATATATGCAGTGAATTAGCATAAAAGAAACTAACTAAGATCTATTTAAAAATTAAGAAAATTTACATATGAAACTAAAGAGAAAAGTACGAAATTTGTGGAAAATAAACTAAGAAATTTGTATAAGGTGAATTAAAGGTAAAGCACGGGAAGAAAGGATAGAAAAACAATAAAACATAGGTATCTAGGCATGATAAAGGGAAAAAAGAGGCAAAAAAGGATATCAGTGACTAAGATTAGAAAAAACAGTATATTGGGGGGGGGGGGGAGATCTATTTTTCTGTTGAAACTAGGGACTGAACTGGACACAAGAGCTTCTCTCAAGGACTAAACGTTGATATTTGTTCTTAACATCACTATATACCGGGATCGTGTTGCTTAAATTAAAAGAATGGTTGAATTCGTTGCTGTGTTGGTATATTAGGGACTTACGATCATGAGAACGGATGTTACGGTCATGGTCTAGGACTCGAGTGGCTATGGTTCGGCCAGTTTCTCCGACATAGGATTGTGGGCAGTCATTACACGGGATTCTGTAGATGGCATTGGAGAAAGATTGGGGGCTGGGTTTGATGGAACTTTTTGTGAGAGGATGGCGTAAAGGTGTGCCTAGGGAAGGTGATTTTTTTTATAAAACGTACGGATGCCAAATTTACGTAGATAGGAACCAATGTCAGAATTCGTAATAGAAAACGGAAGAACGCAAACATCTTTATACGGGGAAGGAGTGGAACTGTCATGGTTTGGCGAATAAAAATGTCTATCAATAAAGTTGCGTGGGTAACCCGCAGATAAAAGGTGTAGGTAAACGATCCGTTTCTCGATTCTACTAAATAAAGGAAAGGAGCAATGGGTAAAAACGCGCTTAGGAAGAGTTTTAAGGTGGTAATTTTATGGGAGACGGGAGCATGATATAAAAAATGCAAGTAAGAAGGAGTAAAACCAGCCTAACGAAAAACAGTTGTATAGAAACGACCCTGGAGATTAACCACTAAAACATCTAAGAACGGGATACAATTAAAACGGGAAGAATTGTGAGTAAAACATGAATCGGGATGGTAGGAGTTTAAAACAGTGAGAATAGGGGAGTGGTCGGTGCTTTGATGTAGACAAAAAATGTCGTCAACATATCTCGCCCACATTACCACTCCTAGGTGGATCTGGGAAACTAACCATCGGTCAAAATGTGACATTACAATCTCAGCTGCGATTGTAGAGAGAGGGCTGCCCATGGGGGAGCCTCTTCAGGAAAAAGCGCCCATTAAACTCTAGGGTGTTCATGCCCAAGCAGATGTTGAACAGTTCGGAAACGACTTTTTGATCTTTGTTAGAGACAGCAGGAGAGTTGAGGAGTGAGCTTAGGCCATCGAAAATCAAGGAATGTGGAAGGCTCAGGATGCATCACCCCTGAACAGTTCAAGCTCTTCACCTCAAACATCTCCAGCATCCCTTATATTTATGGGCTCCCTAAGACTCATAAGCCCGATGTTCCTCTCAGGCCCATTGTGGCATACCATCTTTAGCCCGCATTGCATTTAGCTAGACACCTTTCAAACTTCCTTAAGCCCCTGGTCAAAGCCCACAATATTCATTCCATTCAAGACTCCTCTGATTTTATGGCCAAACTAAAAACTTTCCTCAGCCTGACAGCTCCACCATGTCCACTTTTGATGTCACATCTCTTTTCCTGAGCCTTCCACATTCTTTGATTTTCGATGGCCTAAGCTCACTCCTCAACTCTCCTGCTGTCTCTAACAAAGATCAAAAAGTCGTTTCCGAACTGTTCAACATCTGCTTGGGCATGAACACCCTAGAGTTTAATGGGCGCTTTTTCCTGAAGATAAGAGGCTCCCCCATGGGCAGCCCTCTCTCTACAATCGCAGCTGAGATTGTAATGT
This sequence comes from Cordylochernes scorpioides, assembly GCA_030710605.1. Taxonomy (NCBI): domain Eukaryota; kingdom Metazoa; phylum Arthropoda; class Arachnida; order Pseudoscorpiones; family Chernetidae; genus Cordylochernes; species Cordylochernes scorpioides. The sequence goes on along the minus strand of CP092865.1, from coordinate 48,216,256 downwards.
CACATTTTGACCGATGGTTAGTTTCCCAGATCCACCTAGGAGTGGTAATGTGGGCGAGATATGTTGACGACATTTTTTGTCTACATCAAAGCACCGACCACTCCCCTATTCTCACTGTTTTAAACTCCTACCATCCCGATTTATGTTTTACTCACAATTCTTCCCGTTTTAATTGTATCCCGTTCTTAGATGTTTTAGTGGTTAATCTCCAGGGTCGTTTCTATACAACTGTTTTTCGTAAGGCTGGTTTTACTCCTTCTTACTTGCATTTTTTATCTCATGCTCCCGTCTCCCATAAAATTACCACCGTTAAAACTCTTTCTAAGCGCGTTTTTACCCATTGCTCCTTTCCTTTATTTAGTAGAATCGAGAAAGGGACCGTTTACCTACACCTTTTATCTGCGGGTTACCCACGCAACTTTATTGATAGACATTTTTATTCGCCAAACCATGACAGTTCCACTCCTTCCCCTATAAAGATGTTTGCGTTCTTCCGTTTTCTATTACGAATTCTGACATTGGTTTCTATCTACGTAAATTTGGCATCCGTACGTTTTATAAAAAAATCACCTTCCCTAGGCACATCTTTACGCCATCCTCTCACAAAAAGTTCCATCAAACCCAGCCCCCAATCTTTCTCCAATGCCATCTACAGAATCCCGTGTAATGACTGCCCACAATCCTATGTCGGAGAAACTGGCCGAACCATAGCCACTCGAGTCTTAGAACATGACCGTAACATCCGTTCTCATGATCGTAAGTCCCTAATATACCAACACAGCAACGAATTCAACCATTCTTTTAATTTAAGCAACACGATCCCGGTATATAGTGATGTTAAGAACAAATATCAACGTTTAGTCCTTGAGAGAAGCTCTTGTGTCCAGTTCAGTCCCTAGTTTCAACAGAAAAATAGATCTCCCCCCCCCCAATATACTGTTTTTTCTAATATTAGTCACTGATATCCTTTTTTGCCTCTTTTTTTCCCTTTATCATGCCTAGATACCTACGTTTTCTTGTTTTTCTATCCTTTCTTCCCGTGCTTTACCTTTAATTCACCTTATACAAATTTCTTAGTTTATTTTTCCACAAATTTCGTACTTTTCTCTTCAGTTTCATATGTAAATTTTCTTAATTTTTAAATAGATCTTAGTTAGTTTCTTTTATGCTAATTCACTGCATATATATATTGGTTCACTCTTTCTAGTCATGCATTATACCTGATGAAGGGCAGCTGATGCCCGAAAGCTTGTTGTGCGAAATAAAGAACCTTACCACGCTATTCACCTACTTCCTGTTTTAATCTATTAAGCGTGGCTATACTATGTCAGAATGTATATTGTTTTCAAAATAGAGCAATTCATAAATAGATCTTCAATAAAATATTGGTAAAATAAATTATTTTTGATTCAATATATGCCTTTTTAATTAAATATATATATATGAACATTTAAAAAAAAATCTGCCATCTAAAAAAGCACATGTGCTCGTGGTCAGGAAATGCCTTCTTTATTTTTAATATATATATATATGGCAATATAGTGATAATAATAATGTGAGGAAAGAGAAATAATCACACCACAAATTGGTAGAGGTATTTTGAAGGCCATCCGAGAGGGGGAGCGAGGGGGCTGCCACTGCTGAGCGGCGATTCGTGTCGCACACAATCACCCAACTGTCTCCAAGGTCCCGAGGTGCCAAGTGACGGACCCCAGTAGCCCCTTGGAATGTCCTGATGTCTAAAGTGACACCCTTCAGCTGCCCATCCCTCTCTGGGTCGACTGTAGGTCCGTTTTATTATTCCAGGAAGAGTATATATTATGACATATGGCCCCCGTTGAAGAAGGCTGAACATGGTTTGAGTATACTTAAAGCTGGAGAAGCCAGGAATAGAGAAAATAATTTTACAGTTGAAATTAATTAAGGTTATGGTGACATAATTTTATGTAAATAAAATATTGTATAGTACACAAGTCGATTGAAAAACCCCGTACAATTTATAAACGAATAAAATAAAGCATCAAGGGCTGCGTATCTTTATTAGAACGACAATATTACGAGCTTTCGGGCACATACGCCCTTCTACAGTAATTAATAAAATAATATTCCAACTAGTTTGAAAATAGAATTTATATACACGTAGCTATTGTTTTGCATATCTGCTTAATTAGAAAAATATTAAAATGTTTAAATTTACATGCCGGTGTAATGATTTGGACAAAACTATTTCTAATTTATATGAGGTACTATGATATATTTTTTTATTAAAGCAAACTTATTTTGTATTTTATATACAAATTTTACATACTTGCAAGGAATCCCATTAGACATGTGATATCTTATACTATGAATGAATTTGTTTTATCTTATTTTATTTAAGTCTATTGAATTATATGCTTCTGGTAAATCAATTCTGCAATTTATACTATTGTATTGTTTGGACACTATAGCTTCAATTATTAATCTATGATATTTTTTACTGATATTGTTGTAATGTGCATTAGGTTCATCTAAGTTGAATGTGTGTCCTGTTGAATTGAAGTGCTGTACTATTAATGATAAACTTAGATAACAATATGATAGATCCTAACACAATAGATAAAATGATAGGTTTAATTACATTATGTCTTAAAGTTAACATTTTCACATTTAACCAGAAACAGTATAAACAAATCAAGGGTTCTCCTATGGGAAGCCCATTATCAACTCCATTAGCCGAAATAGTCATGAGAGAAATAGATAATTGGATCACCACATTATACCCGGCAGACATCATATTATACAGACGATACATAGATGATATTATTTTCATTTGTACAGAAAAACAGATTCCCAACATCTTAGCCTTACTCAACAATTACAACAATAACTTACGTTTTACAATAGAAAAAGAAGATAATTGCACATTGCCATTTTTAGATATTAAAATAATGAAAACAGATAATAGATTGCAAACAACAGTTTACTACAAGCCTACATTCACCCCTAATTATATAAAATTTTCTTCATTTTGCCCCGTTAGTCATAAAATTAACACAGTGAAAACGTTAACCAAAAGAATTTATACTCATTGTTCACTAAATCAATACAAAACTCATGAAACACAAACAGTTATCCGTAATTTAACATCAGCTGGTTACCCCAAAGCATTTATTTTAAAACATTTCTATCAGACACAGATCACATCTAACATGTTAGCACAAAAAACTAAAATATACAGGCAAAATTGTTACATTCCATATTCCCCGAAATCCATCCACATTTCCAGAACATTAGATAAATATGGAATAAAAACCTATTATAGTAACTCTCCCAGCTTATCAGATATCTTAAGAAACCCGATAACAAAAAACAGGCAAACCGAACACATATCATGTAGAAAAGAGGTAATTTATTCTATAGAATGCAATAACTGTAATGCCAGATATGTGGGGGAGACGGGAAGAAAATTACATAATAGAATCATTGAACACAGAAGAAACATAAACAGAAATGACCCTTTATCATTAATAGTACAGCACTCCAATTCAACAGGACACACATTCAACTTAGATGAACCTAATGTACATTACAACAATATCAGTAACAAATATCAAAGATTAATAATTGAAGCTATAGTGTCCAAACAATACAATAGTATAAATCGCAGAATTGATTTACCAGAAGCATATAATTCAATAGACTTAAATAAAAAAAAAATAAGATAAAACAAATTCATTTATAGTATAAGATATCACATGTCTAATGGGATTCCTTGCAAGTATGTAAAATTTGTAAAATTTGTATATAAAATACAAAATAACATAAGTTTGCTTTAATCAAAAAATATATCATAGTACCTCATATAAATTAGAAATAGTTTTTCCAAATCATTACACCGGCATGTAAATTTAAACATTTTAATATTTTTCTAATTAAGCATATATGCAAAACAATAGCTACGTGTATATAAATTATATTTTCAAACTAGTTGTAATATTATTTTATTAATTCCTGTAGAAGGGCGTATGTGCCCGAAAGCTCGTAATATTGTCGTTCTAATAAAGATACGCAGCCCTTGATGCTTTATTTTATTCGTTTATAGTACACAAGTAAATATTATTTACAAGCAATTTTACAACACCGGAGAGTTTGATATTTAAGGGGATTCCTTATAATATCAAAGTTATAAAAGGCTATATACAATAACATCTAATGTATTATAAGGGAAATCCTATGGAGGAGTGTGAACAACGAGAAGGGGAGTCACATACACATGATGAAATTCTGAAGGTCATTAAGACTGGGGAACTCTACACTTTAAGATATTTTTCAGGCGGACATGGCAAGGGGAAACTTGGCATGGGCTTTCTATGCTATAGGTGTAGAGTACAAAAAATGAGGTTGAGGTTGGAAATTGTGTGAGCTCAGGACTGAGGTAAATATAGAACTACATACAATGTTAGAATTTTGGCGAACAGAGCGAGGGGAAACTTGCTTTGGGCCATTCTACCTTATCTATGCAGTTACTTGTGTAGCGAGTCCGAGGGGAAAGATCCCGTGTGTAGGTGAGGAAGTCGAATGGACTTATATTTAATTTGCGAAGATAAAGTAGTTCGAGATGCAAAGGTAGAATATAGGCGGATAGAGCGAGGGGAAACTTGCTTCGGGCCACTCTACCTTAATTATTTAGATACTACTGGGTTCGTAAAGTCTCGTTGTCAGGTTAGTAATTGGTAAAGATTTCAGGGAATAAGCGGTTCAAATATCTTTGATCATCTTGATTGTAAGTGTAGTCATGTTGTTTTCGTGAGTTAATAGCCGTTTTAGTATGGATTAGAGTGTGATTGAAGTGTTTATATGGGAAATTGAAGGTAATTTTGGGTTGGTCTCGATCATTTACGGGCGGTGAAATAAATTGTTCGTTTTCCGTATAGTGTTTTAATTTGTTGACATGAATTGTATCTGTCTCACGACTTAGAGGTCGGTTGGAGCGGTTGATCCGTACGATTTGAGGGGAAATTATCTCCAGTATTTCATAAGGTCCTGAGAAGAAAGATGCCAGTTTACCGGTGTCTGGATGGTGGTATGTTTTTGCCAAAACGAGATCGCCTACTTCAAAATCGGAAGCTCTATGTGTTTGGTCGAATCTCGCTTTGTCGCGTAAGTGTCGTTCGTGTGTCCTTTGATAGGCCAATTCTCTGGCGTCGTCGATTTTTGGGTAGTTTTGTACGTGCTCGGATAGTTGTAGCGGGACCCTACCTAACAAGAGGTATGACGGTGGAAACCCGGTCACAGAATGTGGGGTATGGTTATAAGCCTGAAGGACCTGAGGTAGTAGTTTCGTCCAGGCCGTCTTAGGTTGTTGGAGGCGCAAAAGTTTAAGTTTGCCAGTAATCGTGGCGTTTAGTCGTTTACTTAATCCGTTGGCCTGAGGGTTGTTGCTTGTCGTGAGAAGTTGGCCAATGTTATGTCTAATCAAAAATCTACGAAATTTCGGAGAGGTGAAGGCAGGAGCTCTATTCGTCAAAAGTCGTTTAGGAGAACCAAACTGCATCACCTTTTTAATCACTTGGGTATAGGTGAGAATGCTGGTGGACCGCGATGGAAATGCCCACGCGTACCGTGTGGCATGGTCCACTACGACATGTAAGAAGGTCTGAGAATTTCCATATTTCGCGAATCCAGAAATAGTATCTAGTGACACTAGTTCGTTTGGCAGGACCGCTGTGGGGGGAGTTGTCCCAATTCTCCGTAGATAGGTCCTTTTGGTGGTTTGACTAATTGGCATACTGAACAGGCTCTTACATGTGTCCTGATGTCATTTGTCATGCCGTCCCAATAGTATTGGGCTGCGATCAGTCTGGTCATCTGCGAAATGCCGGGGTGATTGAAATCGCGATGGGCTCGTTGTAGAAGGGTGCCACGGAGTGATGGTGGAACAATTATTTTAGTGACACCCCCATCGTTTGATGGTCATAAGGTCCTTGTCATTGAGGATATACCTTGTGCCCCTCCGTAATTCGCCCTGATGATCTTTTATTTGACCTGTGGATAGAAATCCGCAGAAAGGGTTACGGGAGAGTAGGTCCGCCTCGTACTGACGCGAGCCCTTGAGGTATTTGACCTCATAGTCGTAAGCTGAGAGTCGAAGCCTCCAACGAAAGAGGCGTCCGGTGGGGTCGTTTATGGTCTTTAGCCATTGTAAGGCGTGATGATCCGAGTAGATGACAAACCTTGTACCTAGGAGGTACACTCGGGGTTTGTCAACGCACTCTACAATGGCTAAGCACTCCAGTTCAGATATAGTGTAATTACGCTCATAGGAACGCAACGCGCGACTGTAATATTGTACAGGGTAGATGTTACCGTCAGGATGTACTTGTTTGAGTACACCTGGGATGCCCTGCGTGGAAGCGTCGCAATAGACCTGGCATGGGAGCCCTTCTTGAAATAGATGTAACACAGGTTGTGTTGCGAGGTGTTGCTTCAATTTATCAAAGGCTTGTTGGCAATTCGGGCTCCAAAGCCATTTGGCGTTCTTTTTAGTAATTGATTTAAGGAGTAGCGAAGTCTAGCATATTCTGGGATGAATTTATGATATACGTTGACGGCCCCTAAAAATGATTGTAGAGTTTTAATGTTGATAAAGGTTCTAATAGCGTTCATGATTTCGGTATTTTTAATATTAGGTGTGTAAGTCCTTGCGGCGATGTGGTAGCCGAGAAAATCTATTTCATTTTGATAAAAATTACATTTTTTTTAAGGTTAAGCTGGAGATTTTCCTCTAAACAGAATTTAAAGAAAAGTCGAAGGTGTGTAAGGTGTTGTTCTGAGGAGTCAGATGGGCTGTGGGCATAATGGGCTGTGAAAGAGAGGTGGTGTTTGTGGATCAACTGGGTAATCACACGTTTGAAAATTTGGGGTGCCGATCTGAATCCAAAAGGTAAGCGTTTGAAATTATATTGCCTTTGTTGAGTCACGAAAGAGAGTAGTGGTTGACTCTCCTCCGCGATGGGGATTTGATAGTATGCATTGCTTATGTCAACGGTGCTAAATACTCTGGCTTTCGACAGGTTATCCAGTACCGTTTCTATCAATGGCAAAGGATGCAAATCCGAGGGTACTAGTTCGTTCACGCGACGGAAGTCAATGCAGAAACGCATGGTGTTATCGCGTTTGCGAACGAGTGTCACAGGGGAGGAATATGGGCTAGAGGAGGGGGTGATTATGTCATGTTTTAGAAGTTGAGATACCTGGTCCTGAATTTCCTTCTGGTAGGCATAGGGAGTTCGGTATGGTCGGAGGGAAATAACCTTATCGGAAATAATTTTGAGATTTACAGGGGTTATGTTGAGTGGTAATACATTGAATTTATTGATAGGGAAAATATCTTTAAAAGAATACAATAATTGCTGATAAGGGATAGGCAATTCTGGGCGTTGTTCGATAAATCCTTTAATCATTTATTCTCTAGAGAGGCATGGGCTGGTAGGAAGGTTATTAAGGTTGTAAGGGTGAGAGGGGCATTCAGGGGAAGGTTGATAAATATTACTAAGGGTTGTTTGTAAGCAAGGTTCACGTGGAGGTTGAAAATCGTCAACGCCTAAGTTAACCGAGTGAATTATGGGTCATGGTAAACGGTTTGCGGATTTCGACAAATTAGAAAGAAGGAATCATATATCGCCGCAACTCTTTTTATTATATATTGTATATATTAATAAAAAGAGTTGCGGCGATATATGATTCCTTCTTTCTAATTCTGAATTATGGGTCGTTTAGGGTTAGAAGTTATTATTCGCGAGCCGTGCTTACAAGTGGGAAGGTCACATACAAAATGGTACAAATGTTTAGGTACTGAAACACTATTTTGAAGTATCAATTGATTATGAAAATCTATTGTTAATCTTAAGAATTGCATAACTTGAATAGATAGAATACCAAGTTCAAGGGGTGAATTTAAATATAAAATGTTTCATTAAAATTAAAATTATTAAATTGTATTGGTAAAAGGTAACTAATCCGATTGGTTTGGCATGACTAGATATAGTACGGATAATAACATCATTGTTAATAGGGGTGGAACAAATGAAACTATTATTTTTTTTAATATATTCGAATTGATTTAAACTAATTATGGAAACATTGGCTCCAGAGTCAACTAGGAATGGCATCTTTAAAGAATGAATGATAGGGGTTAAAACAATTGCACTTACAGGCGTATGCTGGTTTAGGGTGCAGGTAGGTTCATTGAGCTTCGGAGGAGTTCTGCTGCCGAAGTTGGCATTACTTGGTTTCTCCCGAGCTCGTCGTTGCTGCGGTCACGTAGACACCTGCAGGCCGAGTCGATCTTCGGTGTTGCTCGACGTTGTGGACCGCAGGTGTAAAGGTCCAAAATGTCCGCTGGTAGGGCCCTCGCTGCTGACACTGTGCGTGCCAGTGTTGTCCGCCACAGTAACGGCAAGGATATAATGGGGTCTTGTCCACGGTGGTGGAAGGTGCTCTGCTCTGGCGCGGTGATCGTTGTTGGGCAGCTTTAGTGCTGGTGTTATCCCCTTCGTAGGTCAGCTGTTGGGCTAAGCACAACCATTCTTCTGGTTCCGAGGGTTGTGCCATCTTTAAAAGGTTACCATAGTTACGTGGCACACCGTTGGATAGTGCTTGCACGATGGCACTCTTAGGGAGGTTGATCGCCAATCCTATTCGGACCTTGTTCTTGTAGTAGGTCTCGATCTCGGCCATCGATGTGCATTTAAGCTCATAGAACTCTTGAAGAGTGAAGCTAGGGCTTCGGGGATAGACGGCGCAGAGTGACTCCTTGACCTCTTCATAAGTCTTATTGAGTAGGGCTAAGTCTTTTGCAATTTTGCGAGGTTCGCCTCTGAGTGATGATAAAGCCTTTCGAGCTTGGCGTGCTGGCTCTAAGTTGTGGAAGTTCGGCTGAGACTCAAGTTGTGAGAAGAAGTGTGCGGCAGGTTCATCTCCGTCGTAGGTGATTGCTTCTTCAGGCTCACGGTTTAAAAGTTGGTCGAGACAGAGGGTGAGAGTTCGAAGGGAAGCGGCTACAGTAGAGTCGGTCGTTGAGTCTTGTGGAACTTGGTTGTGGGTTTGTCCGATTATCGTGGTATTGCTTCTTGTTTTCTTCATACTCTGGTATATGAGGGATTTGCTTCTCGGCCAGGTCTTATCCTGTCGACTTTTTATGTGGCAATATAGTGATAATAATAATGTGGGGAAAGAGAAATAATCACATCACAAATTGGTAGAGGAATTTTGAAGGCCATCCGAGAGAGAGAGGGGGAGCGAGGGGGCTGCCACTGATGAGCGGCGGTTCGTGTCGCACACAATCACCCAACTGTCTTCAACATCCCGAGGTGCCAAGTGACGGACCCCAGTAGCCCCTTGGAATGTCCTGATGTCTAAAGTGACACCCTTCAGCTGCCCATCCCTCTCTGGGTCGACTGTAGGTCCGTTTTATTATTCCAGGAAGAGTATATATTATGAAATATGTTATATAATCTAAAATACAAATATTTTTTTTTTTTTTAAAACATATATTTTATTTTTTCATTCATTGACTGTTCTGCATTTTTGACCATATATTCAAAAAAATATCACTTTTAATTATTATTGTTGTAAATATGTATATTTAACCCTACCTATCTTTTATCCACGATTATAGAATTCATTATATAAATTCTATATTCCTGTGATATAAATAATTTTATGTATATTTTTACTTCAAGAGATTCAAAAATAAAAATCTGCTTGAAAGGTAAATAATTATTTTTATTTTCCCACGACTGCACCTCTTTTCAACAATCAAACACAAAAAAATTCTAATCTATAACATATATATATATATAGTACCTTTTATGCGAACCACAAATATATATATTAAAATTATTATTATCAAATTATTTTTTATTTATATATTGCCACAGAATAATTATTTTTGAATACTCTGTTGTTTATCATCATAAATATTTGTATAGTCATCACCCCTTAACATGCTTGTAAATTACCACTTGTAAAATCAATTGACACATTTTGCAATATATAAGTTTAATTAATAAATTATTTTTAATTAAACTTTTGGAATACTTATATTCTTTACCGTGACAATATTAATTATAATGTTCACAAAGCAAATAATGTTTTTCACTGAGAACTAAATATCCTATATGGTATAGTGCAATGGAGTGGTTATCTGTTTAAGAAATTCACATTTCCCCCAGTGGAAATGTCAAGAATACTGTTTAAAGAGTTTGGAAAGATTTGTTGGATTCAGAAGAAGGGGGAACTGGCTTAATCGATATTCTACTTTTTAAAGAATTTCGAATTCTCTCTTTTCGATCGTAGAATGTAGAAGTTTGTTGGGTTACCGTTCTTCTGCTTCCTTGTATCGTCTGTTCATATTTGATATGCACCAATAACTTACATATCTTTATTTATTTATTAATTAATCAACCAGATGCGATATTATAGTACACGGTTTTCCCAAAAGTTCATAAACACCTGTAAAAAAATACCAATGAAATACCAATATTATTCGCCGTTATGTATAATGTCGTTGTATTATGTATAAAGTAATTGTATTATTTATTCACCGTAATATTATTCTCCAAATAATAATAAAAAAAATCGTTTCAAGAAAAACAAGAACTTTTGGCACAACCTTATAATTACATCACACGGAAAATTCCAGAAATACTTATATAAAAGAGGTCTATCAGAAACACCAAATTGTTCCTGTGGAGAAACTGAACAAACTGCTCTTCACCTTATCTATGACTGTCCGAACTTTACAGAAGTGAGGCATCGTTTGCTCCCTGATCTAAATCATTTAACTCTTTTACATCAGCCACTATGTCTATATACATTTTATGAACTCTGTCGATTAATACATGTAAATTTGTAAATATTTAATTCTAAGTCCTATTTTATTTGTTGTTTTGTTTGTTTCCTCTGTAATAGGAGCAAATGTTTTAATATCGAACATAGTTAATCAATGATAATAGAAAAAAAAAACCTTAAACAAAACGCTAGTATTTCTTGAAAATAAAGATACTTCGGCCAGTAAATCGTTTTATTACTTCGACGTTTCGACAAAAATCTTTTGTCCTCGTCAGGAGCAAACAAAAATTAAAACATTTGGAAAGGCGTTAAAATTTATTCTTAGAATAACGACTGACGAGCACAAAAGATTTTTGTCGAAACTTCGAAGTAATAAAACGATTTACACTGGCCGAAGTATCTTTATTTTCAAGAACTACGAATGCTGGGTAGGCAGCCTTTATCTTTACGATAAACGCTAGTAATAACACTATTTCAAATTCCTTTCAGAAAATAAGTATAAAAGACTATATCAACATACAAATATAACCCTATATTTATTATATATATTCCTTTAAAATATATATTTATTTGAGTAATAGTTACCTAGAAATTATTCGAAAAAGAAAAATGAACAATATTAAGGTAAAGGTTTCTTTGAATTTTGATTTTCGCAAGCTTACGAGCAAAATTTCTGCTCTTCAACGGGCATATACTTCTATTAATATCTATTTCATCCCATTATAATATCTAATATTTTAGCTGTAAACAGTTTAATGCACACCCACACATGCCAATGACACATTTTTCAATTATTACTGTACAAAGTTCATCTTGATATTGTATATAAAAGTATATGACCGTTGAAGAGCAGAAATTTTCCTTGAAAACTTGCGAAAATCAAAATTAAAAGATGTTGGTTTTTGATGATTGACAGACTTCTCCTTTGAATGTATTATTTATTATACATACATTACAATAAGAAAACACTATAAATACAAAAGATAATAGTGGCTATATATATTTTTGATCAAGTTTTGTTCGTTACATTTTAACAACAACTTTTTTATTAGGTTATCATCATATCCAATCTCACAGAATAGATATATCTATATATATATATATATATATATATATATAAATCAATGTTTGTATGTTTGTTTGTATGTCCGGTATACAAATTCGCAGTAGCTCACTAATTCAAACCAAAATTTCCATACATAGGTAAAAAAATAGGAGGAAGACGATAGGCTATTCTACTTAGCTCACGAACAGCGCCCTCTATCAAAGATTAGATTAAATTATGCTGATGCAAACAAATAGATAATGCTAATAACAAACAATTATAAAAAAATCTTATTTAAATATATATCACTCGGGTAGATATGCACACGGGTCAATCCTCCCGGGGCGAAGCCCGGGTCGTCTAGTATTTTTATAAAATTAAATATTCCAACAAAAGAAACCCTTTACCTTAATATTGTTTATTCTTTTTTTTCCGAATATATATTTATCAATCATAATCTTTCAAAAATGTGTGAGTTGATAAAGAAAGAAAGATTTTGCTTCATTCCAAAGAACACTAAAACAAACATAAACCAATAAACCATAGACGATCAATAGTTATGACGAAGACACTACTAGTAAAATGCGACAAAAAATTCACTTTGAGCAAGACGGATGACTTTCTGAAGTTAGGGACTTATTTAGCATTTAATATAAGTGGCGGATTCTCTTGTTTTTTATATATAAGGAAATGTTCATTTTTTTGGGTTAGCTTATTTTCTTTGATGGTTATTCAATAGGTGTGAAGTCTCTTGGGTTTTTAGTTTACATTTTATAACATGGAAACTCTACTTAAAATATCACTCTTAGTTATAGTTAGGTATATTTTAAAATTTGGGTTTATTTTGGATTGTAATAAGATTATTTATTAATCCAATATTTTGATGGACCAATCGTCCATCTTTTACGAGGTATTTTGTTATGAAGCACACAGCAGGTCGCGTGCTTCAGGTGAGCCACGGACGTCTTACAAGCTTATTGGGCGATAAACCATCTAATATATACATTTTAAACAGAGTAAATATAATCAAAAGAGAGAAAAACAGTTTATATAAATAAATATTGATAATTAAGAGATTTAGAATTAATTAACAAATAAAAATACCATAAAAATTGAAATAGCTGTGAAAAAATATATAAATAATAGTAATAAATATCTGATTTAAAAATGAAATAAAATAAACATATAAATAACATAATCATCTAAGAGGTTCTAAACTGAGTATATACATCTGGTAAGTATATAATATTGTATCTATATTAATAATTTTGTTATGTTTTAGCAATAATATAATTGTATAGCTTCATCCTTATCCTTGGGGTATCAATTTATTGAATATCTTAATACAAAGCAATAACGCGCAATCTATATATATTGTCATGTGGAAAATTAGGGAAGACCAACTTCGGGATGAGACAACAATTTATTTCAGGCAAGAACAAACTATGAGTGATAAACAAAAGATAAGGAAAAGAGGGAAGTGTACAGAGTATAGCAAAATATAAACATAAAATATATAATCTGCTAATAAAATAATAAATACTTTGTTACAAATTGTATATGGTAATTTACCCCAACAACCCCATATTGTATAATACTTATAACAAGCTTTTCATGTTGTATAATAAACACTTCTATAAATAATTATACGCCTGATTGACATGTGTCATTACATCATCATATGTAATGTACTTTGTACAAACGGAGGATAAATAATTAAAACTCTGTAATAGATTAAGAGTTGAGCTAAAGCAAGAGATTAAGATAGAAGTCCAACGACGAGGCCTAAATGAAAGGATTTAATCACGAATGTTTCTTTTATATATAAACTTCTACTGTCCTTACTGTGATGAAAAAAATAATATTGGGAGGGCTTGACTCATCAGTGGTGAAACCTCCCAGCGGTTTCGTCAATTTAATCTATCAGACCACTTCTTAGAGCTCTAATACTGTGTTGGACGATTCTGCTTATATACGCAGCACTAAAGGGTGGACTCTCAGAAATGGTCATATTTTAACCAAAATATAATTGCATATGACTTCATAGGATATCAATTTATAGAATGTCAATTCCCCTATATAAAAGATAATTTGGTTAAATTTCAATAAAACTATAAATATATATATATTCTTTTTCTTATTTAAGATATATATCAGTTTATAGAATTCTATTTAATTATATCAAGTTACATTAACTTGTTTTTCTATAAATTGATATCCTATGATTAAAACAAGCTATATGCAATTATAGTTGTGTATATTCACTTATATCAAGATAATGTAGGTATATTTTAACCAAGATATAATTGTATAGCTTCTTCCTATCCCTGTGGTATCAATTTATAGAATACCTATTCACTTATATCAAGATAATTTTTTACACACATACAGCTTTATTTAGACCACAGGTCTTATATAGATTCACCACAGGAAGGAAACATAGATAGAGCTCCTATACTCCAGGCAGCACAGAACCCAACAACAGCCTCCAGGTCCGACACATGTCCAGTAGCCACAGAATCCACAATGCATAGGTTACCATATCACTGAAAAGACGAGTGTGGAATCAGCCGCCTTTAAGTCTTCGCTTTCTTCATCCACATGTACCACGGCATTCGGCGGTGGTTATATTTTAGCAATAAAATATTTATATAGCTTCTTTCTTCCTTAGGATATAAATCTATAGAGAGTCTATTCACCTTCATCAAAATATATATAAGGTAGTTAGTTATATTTTAATAATAAAATATTTATACTGCTTCTTGCTACCTTAGAATATCAATTTATATAATGTCTATTTACCTATATCAATGTTGTTGTTGTCGTGTCCAAACCTATATCAATATAAAGTAGTTATATTTTATCAAAATTCGAAACTATTATAGACGTGTATGATTCTTTAAAAAAATTATACTGTCTTTACTGCGATGGAAAAATTAATGGGACGGCCAGGGAGAATCATACGCGTCTATAATAGTTTCAAATTTTTATAACAGATGGCGCGCCAATGTATCAAAATATAATGATTATATTTTAACACAACTATAATTGCATATAGCTTCTTTCTCTCTATCTTTGGATATAATTTAATATAAGTCTATTTACCTATATCAATATAAGAGGTTATATTTTAACAAAAATATAATTTTATAACCTTTTACTGCCCCTGGGATATCAATTCATAGAATTCCATTCCCCTATATCAAAATATAATATGGCGACCACTTAAATCTTCCTAAAAGTTACTCTTGGGTAACACCCTCGATTCCTGACAGTCATGAACTGGGATTGAATCCCGCGTTAAAATTTTGTTTAATATGTGAATAACCTTCACATATTATTCATTGTTTTAATTATCATGAACTAGGTTGCTCTTGCTGAGCGGTACCTATTAATGTGATTTTGAACCGAAACTAAAAGTTACAATTTCTTCTATAAATAATCGTTTGAGAACTATTATTTTTATTGAAGAAAGATATATCTCTATAATAGTTATTTTATTCATTTAATTAACAAAGTGCCTAATATTATGAATCTTGTAGACTTATTTTACATATTTATAAAAAACAATAATAACATTGGTCAATGGTAAATCTATTTAAAGCATTTATATTATATTACAGCGACCACTTAAATCTTCCTAAAAGTTACAATTTCTTCTATAAATAGTTCTTAGAGAATTCTTTAAGGAACAATTAATACACTTAATAAAAGAGAATAAGGCTTTATATATAGGCAGATAGAGTGAATAAGCTATTTTCACCATATTCTGTTGTTTTTCTATGCATTATTCTTATGGAATGATAATCTGGAAATAGATTAGCTCTTTCACGATGACAATGCTACCTAACACCATTCTAAAGTCTACACTGACTATTTGGCATGTATGGACTAAAAGTATTGATGAATCCTTCCTATAGTCCTAACAACGCACTGCTTTCTCTCGTAGAGGTAGAAGATGTCCATAAGCTGAAAACCTAAAAATATGAAATACTCCGAATTCCCACTGCTCCCCGAAGAAACATAGAGAAGTTTTTTGATGATTGATTTCAAAGGATGACAAGGTTTATTGATTATGTAGCTGAAGGTAGTTTGGAATAACTGCGTTTAAAACGTCATATATTGTGCAAAAAGACCTTCCTAACGCTCTTTATATTGATATAATTTAATAAAGATATCATTTTGATTCAAGATAAGCTTTTCATAATTAATGTATCTCATAAAGTTTTCTCAGTATTTAATAATATGTATTTAAAGTTGGAGGTATCCCTAAAATAGAAGGGAATATATTGATATTATAAATAATAGATGAATATATATTTGGAGTGTTATATATATCTCATATATCAAATGTATACGTTTCAATTGATATTGCCACGTGGAAAATTAGGAAAGAACAACTTTGGGATGAGACAAAAATTTAATTCAGGCAACAACAAACTACGAATGATAAATAAAAGATAAGCAAAGAAGAAATTTACAGAGTAGAAAAATATAAACATAATAAAATTATATTCTGCTAATAAAATAATATATACTTTGTTAGATAGCTCCTTCCCTATGGGAGCTGTGACCCACAGCTAGTAATTATTGTAGTTACTGACATGAATCTGACGGTTCTGCCTAGGATTCCATCGAAGTCTTGGAACTTTGTCCCGAGTACCTTTCGTCCTTTTTCTTGCGGCGTGAAGAGCGGCTTTGTCGTCTATAGGGACATCGTCATCTTAGAAGGAAGTCTTGGTTTTGACACGGCGGTGGAATCCTGGTGTCAGTCTCTGAATATGTATATCACAGCACCCATGGCCTCGAGGTCTTTTCGGCGATCATCAATTTGTCTTTCCTAATTTACTCAGCATTTTCACCAGAATGCCACGTGGAAATTCAGGGAAGGCCAACTTTGGGATGAGACATAAATTTATTTCAGGCAACAAAAAACTACGAATGATAAACAAAAGAGAAGCAAAGAAGAAATTAACAGAGTAGAAAAATATAAACATAAAAAAATGACATTCTGCTAATTAAATGATAAATACTTTGTGATAATATTCTTTACAATGAATGGTAGCATCAATAGTTTGAGTTCATATTAACCATTAAGCACAAAATTGAAAATATGATTATGAATAAAAAACCGTTTATCATCATGATTTATTAGAACGCCATCTTTTATAAGAAATTCAAGCTATATTTGACAAGCGTATGTTTCTTTTTTAAAATGAAAAAGCACAATAGAAATTATGAAAAAGGCATCTCCTTATCGTGAAATTGAAAGCTTGCGCCATCTATCGGAATAAATATCAACTATTCTCATTGATTTCTAATTATTACAGAATTGGCCAATTATATATTAGAATTATTAGAAATCAACGAGAATAGTTGATATTTATTCCGATAGATGGCGCAAGCCATCAGAAACTTTCAGTTGCACGATAAGGAGATGCCTTTTTCATAATTTATGAACCTTATCCCAGTACAATATCACATTGGTACTATTTTTCACAATAGAAATTATTTTATTGTAAAAATAAACGTACACGTGAAAAATAGTTAGGATTTCTTATAACCCTTTATATATATATATATATTTTATATATAAACGCAAAAAACGGTCTTTATTCAGTTGAAAAAAAGGAGGCAATTACAATCGGCAGTTTTTACAATGAGAAAGCATCAAGATGTCGTCAATCTGTTTGTCGTAGTCTCTCCGTCCATCTCCTTGTCCTTCCACAGCGGAGGGGTTGTCTTCGCTCCCGGGGGGGTTGACACCGTTTTTCTATCTTGTTTTTTGTTTTCTCGTTGTTTGAGGTTGTCTTCCCGATACCACCCGATCGGTCTCTTAAACATCGCAGGTACTTCATTTTCGCTTGCAGAGTCTTCTCTAAGTATAGCTAGTATTAATCTCATTCTTCCCACTTTGTCATTTATGGCTTTTCTCTGGTCAAAGTCAAGGTCATCGAATGTTTTGAACTTGATGTCTTCCCATTTCTTGAGGTGGCGGGAGATCTTGGTTTCCAGGTCGGGATATATTTCGAGCTGTTGTAGGACTTTGGTCTGTCTGGAGAGATTAGCTCTCCTGTAAATTGTTGCTATGATCTTATCTACTTCGGGATTGTCACCTTTTTCACATTCTTTCAACTCATTCTGGAGCTGGGAGGAGTCCATCGACCATTCTTCGCACCTGAGAGATGTTTCTTCTCTAAGAGAAAATGTCCCTGTGGAGATATCCGACTCAGAACACGAGTGGGTGGCTTTTCCTCCGCCTGGGGGGGTTGGTCTTGATTTTCTGTCAGGGCTTGTCGCGGGATGTGTCTTTTTCGAGGAAGTCCAGATTTCTCTCGCAGTGGGGACATCTCTCTCCGTTGGAGGCCGTTTCGGGGTCTGTGGCTGTGAAGTCGGATATAGGGCGTCAGCGAAGGATCTTGTTACTTTTTCCCTGATCTCGGGGTCGAATGGGCATCGCGTTCTTATGTGACCGTGCCGTCTGCAACCGGAACAGGTCACGTCTTCTCCTATAAATATTTTAAATGTTTGGTCCATATAATTAATGGAGATGACGGCGGGCATCGATGCATTTTCCTTGGTTTTAAAGACAACCTCCCTCCTTAGTGAGGAAAGATGCTTGAGGAGTGGATTTTCAGTGGGGAAGGGAATAGGCCTGATGCTAATCATGTGTCCGTATGGTTCGAGGGCCTTTTCAATGTCCTTATCCTGTATGAAGGACAGGACGCCGGAGAGAATGTACTTCTTGGAGGTTCTGAAAAGTGGCGAGGGATAGATTACCTCGTTTCCGACCTTGAACCCTTTTGTTAGGAGCGATTCAGCCAGCTCTGTATTCGCGACGGAAACAATGGCTTGCCCATTTATTCTACCGATGGAGTGTATATTTTCGAAGCCTATTAGATCGGCAATTCCGATCAGGTGTTCTTCCGCCGTGGCGTCTTGAATCGCCTTAAATTGGATTGTAGCTTTAATAGAGTTGCTTCTTCCTTCATAGGTTTTCCTTCTATTTTCATCGAACTTTTTGAGTTCTTCAGAGGTGAATCGTTTTCTCTGATTTTGCACGTTTATGATTTTTTCGTCATTTGTTGATTGGTGAGGTAATGATTCGGTAATGATGTGCGATTTTGATGGAAAATTTGCATTCCGAGTGATAGATGCAGATGAATATGAGGCAACGACCGGCTTGGCCGTTGCCATGGCGATGATGCAAAGTTACAATTTGTAACTTTGCTAAGTTATGAAAAATAGGGAAAATATAAAGATCGATGAAATTTTACAAGAGATGGCTTAAAATGATGCTTGAGTAAAGGCGAATAAGATGATATAATTTAAATTTAAGTAAAGTTGATTTAAAGGGATGAAAGAAGCGAAAGATGCGGAGCTCGCGCGACGCGTGGCCGCACGACTATATATATATATATATATATATAATTAAAAAGGCATATTAATTAAAGATTTATCTATGGATTGCTCTATTTTCAAAAAATAAAAAAATAAATCTTTTAAAAATGTGTAAGTACATATATAAACCGATATACGTGTTTCATTTATATATATATATTAGTTTAATAATAATATAAAAGAGAGAATAAAACTTCTAGTATAAAATAGTAGAATGAAGTTTAAAAAAAAGGTAAGATGAGTCCATTTAAATCAATTTTCCTTGGTGGGATCCTGTATAAATATGATATCATAAGGGAGGACATTTATTTTAAATATTTGGCGTCTAAATACCCGAGGCTCATTTCCTTTCCCCCTTTTTCACCAGCAAGAAGAAAGAGCTGTCGAGGACCCCGTGTCTTAACTGGCTCATTTAACCCTAGAGTAATGAACTCCTTTACGGCCGCAAGAGACGATCTCCTTTACGACCGCCAGAACTCGCCTCCTTTACAGCCGCCAGAGACGTTCGTTCTTCCTTTACGGCCGCGCAAATTAATGGTGTTTCCTTGGGCGAGCATTTATAATTTTAATGGCGGTTAATTAGTTAGTTTACGCATCCTCAATTAAACTCAATTAAAAATGGTTTTTTAAAGCTTTTGCCTCTCTCTCTATCTCTTTTAGATTATTTATATGTTCACCCTGAGGTTACCTTGTACATTTAATTTTAATATAAGTGTGTAATTGCGCTTATATGTAGATAAGATAGCTTTGTGTATGTATGATATTTTCATATAGTTTAACTTCGAATATAAAATAATAATTTGCATTTTTGTAGAGTGAAAGCTTGAAAATTATTGTAACGCAATTATTTTACTATTTATATATACCTATTTTTGAGGTTTAATAGTTTGTTTTTTGATTAACTCTAATAAACGTGGTACAAGCCATGATAATCATAGTGGGTAGAAGTAGGTGACTGATTTTACTGTAAGTGCACCACATGTCTACACATTGGAAAAACAGTTTGAATTTGAACTTACAAATATGCCAGAGCCCCGTTTGGTTACTTGCACTCGCTGGTGGGGTTGGACTTTGGCAAGAAACGGGGGCCATTGGAGCATTTTTTTTAAATAAGAAAAAAGTGCCCAAGGCAGGAATCGAACACGGGTCGTAGCGGGTCGAAAACAAACGGTTTAGACCATCCTTCCACCGACCCCTTATGTTTGATAGCGATGGGCGATAGGAATGTAGTACCAGGTCATGGTGGGTAGAGGGTTGTGACTTCTTATATTGTAAGTAAATCACATATAGTATCAGGTCGTGATGGGTAGAGGGTTGTGATTTGTGTCATATTGTATGATATCATGCATCTCATATTGTAAGAATACCTCATGTAATACAAGGTCGTGTGAATAGAAGATTTTATAACATTTTGTGTCGTAAGCATGCCGCATATCGTATAAAAATTTGGTGGGTAAAGAAGTACACTTTCTATACAGCAACTGAATTAGATGTATAAAAGTATAGGCCCTTTTGTTGGCTTGCCCTCTGACTAACCAAATTTTACATGCTTACTTTGACATAATGCCATCTTTCTGTATATACTCAATCTTATGAAAACTTTGGCAAGTTTAGAGCAATTTGTACACAGATTTATAAATCACTACTGATTCATCGTGTAAATAATTAAAGGTATATATATGTAAATAATTCTAATATAGCACAATAGTCTGATAGACTTAGTGCTTCTGTAATAATAAAATAAGATAAATAGGGCTCTTCTGCCATCAAAATAAACGTCAAAATTTGATGCCATCTATTGACCGTGTCCGCAAACTAGAAGACTTAGGTCGGTGAAAAAGCTACAATACCACTTGATACAGCTTTTATTTCCAGACACGCTTCTTATCCAGTTCCTTCCAGGCTTACCTCTTCCTCTTATTGATGCTTCTTACAGATTATTATATCTACCATCCTTTTTTTCATTCAGCAGACTTATTACCTAGTTTTTGTAACCATGTCTTTGTGTTTCTCCGAAAAAGATCGCCGACGCGTTTAAAGCGGTAGGTGTGTAATTTCTATAAAACCACAACAACAGCTTTTACAAACTGAGAAATGTCCATCGAGACTGTGGTTTCGGTATAATGGATCTCTAAGTTTGCAAAATCTGGTGTTGTGTGTGGCTTTAGATGTAGTTGTTGAGTATGGTGGATAGAGGATTGAGTTTGATCCTACTATATCTTTACCATATGTAGTACGAGGTCATGATGATTAGAAAGGTATGGATAAAAGTACGACAAACCCAGCCACAGGAAACATAATATAGTTTTACCTATACTCAAATGAATGAAATTGCTTGAAAAAATATATGTGTGGTATAATAAGGTGGGAAGAGAAATAAACACACCACAAGTTGGTCAGGATATGCCATTTTTAATATATATATATATATACAACATACATATATGTATGTCATAATATATACTCTTCCAGGAATAATAAAGCAAACCTACAATCAACCCAGAGAGAGACGGGAGGGTAAGGACCGGTCACTTTAGACATCAGCGACAATCCAAGGGGCGACTACTGGGGCCCGTCACTTAACACCTGGGGACTTTTAAGACAGTTGGGGATTGTGTACGACACGAACGGCCGCCCGGCTGAGCCGGGCCCGTCTCTCCCCCTCTCTCTGGTTACCTGGGTTTCTCTTCCAACTTGTGGTGTGTTTATTTCTCTTCCCACCTTATTATACCACATATATATTTTTCAAACAATTTCATTCATTTGAGTATAGGTAAAACCATATTATGTTTTTATCTTAATTCTATTGACGTTAAGTGACGCTGAGTTTGTTGTTCACATAAATATGTTGCTATACCCTGTAAAAGAATGACGTTCAGCCAACAGAAGTATTGGTAAATAAATTATTTTTGATCTAATATATGCCTTTTAATTAAGAAACAGCACAAACTACGTAAAACGAATTTAAAAGTAAGCAGATACTCACATGATTACTTGTACATACTATCAAGGGAATATTTTTTCTAGTTCCTAAAGAAGAAATGACGAGAATTTAATAAGAAATTACTATTGGGTATTTAACTATTTGGCTATTTATCATGAATGAACTATTCAGCAAAGATATTCAAATGCTCAAAAAGGAAAACATTTACTGAAGGATTTGTGGAAACATGATATCTGATGAAATCTTCCACTATATCATAGAATGCAAATATTTAGGTGAAGAAAGAGAAAAAACTCTTAAAAACACCTTTTGGAGATTTAGCAACCCACTGAAGACGCTGTGAACTATTTCAGAAAAGAAAAATAAAGCAATAAAACTCTATAATTTCTACAGATCAATTGTAAATAGATTCACACGCGAAAGAGGTAGTGAGGAAAGTTTTAGAACAGACGTGTAAATAAATCTCTTTTCAAACAAAGGCTTACGTGAACATAGGGAAAGGGAGAAAAAATTACTGTATTATTTTGTTGTTGTTTGGCAAATCCATACAGTGCAATGTGCCCTAATAAAAGCCTTTTTGTTGTTGTTGTTATTCAAATGCATAATACAACCACAAGCAAGCATATAAAACACCTATTAATTAAAAATAATAACAACACAGCTTTATTAAGACCACCGGTCTTATACAGATTCACCGCAGGAAGAAAAGACGCGTAGATAGAGCTCCTATACTCCAGGCAGCACAGAACCCAACAACAGCCTCCAGGTCCGACACAGTGGCCACACTGTACATAGGTTAGCGTATCACTGAAAAGGCGAGTGTGGAATCAGCCGTGTTCTAGTCTTCACTTTCCTTATCCAAATGGACCACGACATTCGGCGATTCTATTAAACTCCTCCGAATGGTGACTGCGGTCGTGTAGGATTAAAAATAATAAATGGTAACATATATATGTGTGAAAAATAGGAACATGATTAAGTGCTAATATTTTTGTATTCACAGATTCATATTGTATTGCAAAGTATTTATTATTTTTTAATGCAAATGATCAATTTTGATATTTATCTTTAATTCTTTGTAAATTAATGATCATTGCTTATCTTTTTAAATTTTATAAATTTCAATTTGATCTAGACATAAATTGCCGTGTTATATATATCCTTAAGTTTGTGTGCCTCTTTTTAAGCTGTCATATATATATAATCCTTAAAGTTTTCCCTTTCCAAATTTTATCTCTATGTAACAATATAAAATTCATTTTCTACAAATACTGAACGAAATCATTTGAAAATTTACATATTTTTTCAGCCATAGTAAAATTTATGGAAAATACATATGAAAAACAAACGAACACATTTTCAATATATATTTTAGAATACATTTCTATGTTAAATACCTCTTTAAATATTATCACCTTATATAGACTCTATTCAAATATGCAGTTTTATTATAAAAATTTTCGTTTTTTCAAACACTTTAGTTTACAAAAGTAATCAATATTACAAGAATTCAAAATATATTCAATATATTCACATATATGCTATGAATATAAACGAAAATAATATTCAAAATAATTCTATATTCTTACTTTAAAAACATTTCTACATATTTCTAACAACTCTTAAGTTTAAAAAAAAAGAAAAAGGGATTTTTCTCGAGAAACATTTGTAAAATATTATATATTAAAACTGGTATATAATTAGATGAGGGAAGGTATAAGAAACACAAAAAGTTAGTATTTAATCTGATAAAAATGCTAAAATTAAATTTGTCTAAATGCGTTGCATTTAAATTCCAAATTTAATCTGAAGCGAGGCAGGTTTTTAAACTCTATTTATGTATTTCTTTGACGGCAAGAATTTATTTATTCGCCACCATAACATATTACTCCCACTCAAGTTGAAATATTTCTACCGTCTGTGTATTTTTTATGTTTTCACACTTAAAATATATTTTGATAGAGAGTATATACCTCTATATAATTATTATATTTATTTTTTAATATATACTCATAGACAGAACTTGAGGAAAATTTACCTTTTAGCATTTATATCGGGATTCAGACAATAACTCTGAAAGATACACTCATAGACAGAACTAAAGGAAGTTGTACCTTTTAGCATGTATATCGGGATTCAGACAATAACTCTGAAATATATTTGATACACAGTGACCTTTATTGAAGACACATTAGGTAACGAATTGTGAACAAAATTGCACCTTTCTCCCTAAAAAACAAAATAACAACGACAACAACAAAATAAGATCGGCGAAATAAAAATATGAATCCTTCTTAAGTTTTGTCTACGAGTGTAAGTTGAAATAAAAATATTTCGTTGATAAGTGATATGTTAATTCAATTCTGCACAAGCATAAGACAATACATTGAGTATGAAGACCAAAGAGTTCATAGACATGAGGCAAGTCTACTCCAAATAGCGACACTGAATACCAGCACAGCAAGCGTATCTGGTAGCGAAAGAATTTGATTAATATTGAGTTTTATGTATCGATTATATGAGTATAAGTTAACTTTGACTTTCTAAAATACACTCATGGAAAAAACTTAAGGAAGTTGTACCTTTCAGCATGTATTTCGGGATTAAGACAATAACTTTGAAAGATACACTCATGGACAAAACTTAAGGAAGCTATTCCTTTTAACATGTATATGGATTCAGACAATAACTTTGAAAGATATTGGATACACAGTGACCTTTACTGGATAAAAAAAAAAATCACGAGGTAACCAATTTTGAATAAAATCGCCTCTATTTCTTTGAAAAAGCAAACAACAACAACAAAAAACAACAACAAAAAAATACTGGTGACATTGAAATAATGAAACATCTTCAAGTTTTGTTCATGAGTCTAAGTTGAATTGAAAAAGTTTTGTTGATAAGTGATAAGTTAATTTAAATTTTCCTAAGATATTGAATATAAAGGCTGATGAAGAGTCCAAACACCTAAGTCTACTTCAATGACAACGACATTAAATAACAGCAGAACTAGAGCATCTGGCAGAGAAAGGGTTAAAAGAAGGACATCTGTGTCCAGTCATTTCCTCAGTAGCAGCAGCCATCAAAACTTAAGACCACTTTTCTTTGTTTTAATGGGCAATTTTCGGTCACATTTCGAGAGAGACGCACGTACTAAGCCTCTATAACACCATAACAATTACCTGATAAAAGTTGGTCCTTTTTACAATCAATCTCCACTTCTCTTCGTCTAGATGAGGAAATCGTAAGTTTCTTTTTTATTTTAGGAGGCTATTACTCAACGCGAATTATTAAATTGATTACACTTATTTTATATCGATTATAAAACAATAACGCAACATCTATACATAAGATATTACCTGATAAAAGTTCGTCTTTTTTACAATCATCTCCACTTCTCTTCGTCTTGGTTAGGAAATCGTAAGTTTCTTTTTATTTTAGGAGGATATTCCTCAACGCGAATTCTTAAATTTTTAATAAATAATTAATAAATATTTATTGAAAAATAACGAGACATCTATACATAAGAAATAAAACTATAAAGCCCAAATTCTTTTAAACAAACAAATTAAACTTCTCTCCATGTTTACTGCGATGAGAAACAATAGTGAGAGAGTTTGGCTCAACACACACACACATTGGTGAACCTTTCCAACTCTTTTTGTATACAATAATATTCTTTCATAACCTTATGATCATATATTATATATAGGTTTCTGAAATACAATACTTAAATTTTCTATCGATCATTGTCGCATAAACACTCATGAACAAAACTTAAGGAAGTCTAAAGTTTTCGATGTAACCGGTCGTCTATTATTATTATTTTTTTTTTGAAGGAGACAAAGAGAATTTTGTTCACACGTAGTTATCTCGTGTGTCTTCAATATAAGTCACTTTTTATCAAATATAAGAGTTATTCTCTGAATCCCGATATACATGCTAAAAGGTACAACTTCTTTAAGTTTTGTCCATGAGTGTATCTTTCAGAGTTATTGTCTGAATCCTGATATACAAGCTAATAGGTACAACTTCCTTAAGTTTTGTCCATGAGTGTATCTTTCAGAGTTATTGTCCGAATCCCGATATACATACTAAAAGGTACAACTTTTTAAAGTTTTGTCCATGAGTGTATCTTTCAGAGTTATTGTTTGAATCCCGAATATACATACTAAAAGGTACAACTTCCTTAAGTTTTGTCCATGAGTGTATCTTTCAGAGTTATTGTCTGAATCCTGATATACAAGCTAATAGGTAAAACTACCTTTAAATTTGTCCATGAGTGTATCTTTCAGAGTTATTGTCTGAATCCTGATATACAAGATAATAGGTACAACTTCCTTAAGTTTTGTCCATTAGTGTATCTTTCAGAGTTATTATCCGAATCCCGATATACATACTAAAAGGTACAACTTCTTTATGTTTTGTCAATGAATGTATCTTTCAGAGTTATTGTTTGAATCCCGAATATACATACTAAAAGGTACAACTTCCTTAAGTTTTGTCCATGAGTGTATCTTTCAGAGTTATTGTCTGAATCCTGATATACAAGCTAATAGGTACAACTACCTTTAAATTTGTCCATGAGTGTATTGTCAGTCATACCCCTATCTATAATCCACGAGCAATGTATGTATCTTAATAAAAACTGATGCAATCAGAGTCTTAAAATAGGACTCCATATCAAAATAAAACCCACATTCTATTCTTTTTACAGATTGAAGGAGAATATAAAATATAATGATAAACGCCACAAAATATTGACTTAATATACCAAAAAAACAGCTTAACTACAGATAAAAAAGACTTCATCATTTCATCCTAAATTCTATTTTGATATCAATAAAAATAAAATTTTCTAAATTCCTCGCAATTCTTGTTATAAAACCTACATTGGAAAAATAGAAAAATATCATTTGAAAAAGGTCTCAAAATCTTGGGATTATAAAACAAGTGAGAAAGATATATTTCCTTTATGTGTTTGATAAATTCAATTCATACAAAGAAATAGCATTTTCAAAATAAAAATCATCAAAGATATTTTATCTAATTCTCTCATCGTATATCGACATATAATAGTCACTATTTTAGATAGCTTCGTGTGAAATTCAATTTAAAACAATTTTCGTATTATTTTGATAAAGAATAAAAATACAACAACTTTTCTAAAGTGTATTTAATTCCAGACGATTAGATGATTGACAGTTACTAATTTCCTCAGGAAGATTGAAGTGAGTGACCGAAACGTTGTAAAAAATATAAATATATATATATATATAAAGATTTTGGTTGTGTGTGTGATGTTTTTATTTGGATAAACTTACAACCAGAAAATGATTTTGAAATCAAAAAATTTGATTATTCACAAATGAACCAAAACTTAAAAAAAAGTGGAAAGTCTTTGTTTTCTCCAGTCGTCTATTTTTTCGAAGGAGACCTATGTAGAACTCAGCTACAAGATGAAATCATGCATATAATATTTGGTTGCTTTTACTTGGAGGGACAAATAGGAGAACTCTTGGGTGATTTATCATTGTTTTAATCCAATAGTCAACAAATATATAACTCAATATGATACACTGCGGCCCGTGATTGTAAAACAACACTTGAAGTTACACCGCATGAGTTTCTTTTCAATGAAAAATCAAAATTTATTTCAAGGTGAAATAATGATTATTTCTAACCTTTTTGGATGAGGTATGAAAGGGTGAATAATGAAGAGTAATGATGAACGGAAAAATAAAAGTGTCCAGGGATGGGGCTTTAATTATTATATATAATTATTCCCATCCCTGGACACTTTTATTTTTCCGCTCATCATTACTCTTCATTATTCACCTTTTCATACCTCATCCAAAAAGGTTAGAAATAGTCAATATTTTACCTTGAAATAAATTTTGATTTTTCATTGAAAAGAAACTCATGCGGTGTAACTTCAAGTGTTGTTTTACAAATATAAAACTGAATGAATACAATGATGTTTGATCAAGGTCTTTGGTTTATATAAATTCTACAAGACCGCAGTCACCGTTCGGAGGAGATTAATAGAATCGCCGAATGTCGTGGTCCATTTGGATGTGAAAATGAAGACTAGAACGTGGAAAATTCCACACTGACCATTTCAGTGATACGCTAACTTTGACCATGCACGAATGTATGGCCACTGGACATGTATAAGACCTGTAGGCTGTTGTTGGGTGCTGCGCTGCCTGGAGTATAGGACCTCCATCTATGCTTACTTCCTGTGGTGAATCTATATAAGACTGGTGGTCTTAATAAAGCTGTATGTGTGTGTGATATAGAGCGCAGCTATTCTTGGCAGTAAACACACGTGGTCGAACTGACCCTGCTTACTACCACAGCGATGATGCAACTTTCTTGCCATACCAATACATATGTGAAAAAAACTGAATTTGACTGTATCGACAGTAATAAATAAATAACTCCAATAATATACTCTCCTGAATAAAACTTAAGAAAGTGGAAAGTCTTTAAAGAAGCCTGTCATCTGTTTTTTTTTAGAAGGAGACAGAGGCAATTCTGTTCACACTTGGTTATATCGTGTGATCTCAATAAGAGACACTGTGTAACAAATATCTTTCAGAGTTATTGTCTGAATCCTAAAATACATGCTGAAAGGTTCCACTTCATTTTGTTTTGTCCATGAGTGTATATCAGAGTTATTGTCTGAATCCCGATATACATGCTAAAAGTTTCAATTTCCTTAAATTTTGTCCTTGAGTGTTAACTATAAAAAATATCCAATATAACCATAATTAGATTATATGTAAAAATATCTTATAAAATTAATACTTATAAATTAATATTGATACATAAAAAATATTTACCACACACACAATTCCAAAAAAAAAAAAGAAAAAACGAATTTATGAAGAAATGTAAACATATTGAAAAATGTATAGATATTTTATCAATTTATTTGAAAGAAGTTTCAAAAATCTGTATTTAAATATAAAATCCTTTTATTTTATATTAGAAATGCTTTTCTATTTCATTCAAATCAAAATTTAATGAAAAGTCTGTTTAAAAATTCTATAGTATGGAGATCTGAAGACACACAAATGTATTATCACATGTAAATTCACATTTCGATGGCTGTATTGTGCATTGGAAGATGTAATTCCATCGTGAAAAAAAAAAGTTACCAAACGATGCAATAAGAAGCTAATCAACAGAATTACACTTGTAAATTTCTCTTTTAGATCGATTCGAAAAGTCAATAAACATTCTAAATGGGATTCCGAGAGAAAATAAATCAAGAATTAATTGAGATGTCCTGTTGTTTATTTGCGACAATGGTTATACAAAAAAAAAAGATATATGTAAATATATATTGTAGAATATTTTTTATTATTCTATGAAAATATTTTGAATTTCTATATTTGCATTTTGATACATTGTAAAATTTTTTCACACACATTGCCTTCTCTGCTATTTTATTACGTAGTTTTAATTTGGTTTGACATTAAATAAATTACCGTGTGTAATTCTGAGGTATGTTTTTCCTTATTTTCTACGTTACAATATGTGTTTGAAAATTGAGAAATCCATATATTAAATTATTTTAAAATGTTTATTTTGGATCATATATTTTATTTTCCAATATTTCGTATGGCAACTTCTTCGGGGAACAAGATTGTTTTGAGATGCTCGCGTATCAATTCATGTTTTAGATATTTTATATTTTACAATAGTTGTACATATTCGTGAATTGATACGCTAGCATCTCAAAACATTCTTGTTCCCCGAAGAAGTTTGGCGTATTACCATACGAAATTTTATAATAATAAAATATATCATCCAAAATAAGCATATTTTAATAATAGTTATAATATGTATATTTATTTTTCTTTGTTCCTTTGTGTGTGCGGATGTCATATATATATATGCGAAAAATAATTAAAAAATAAAAAAAGATCAGGTGCTGATATTGTCGCGGAGATAAATAAAGCAAGGGCAAGTTTGGGGATAATTAATTTATTATAAAGGTGGGTATTTATAGGGAGAGAGAGAGTACAACTTACCCCAAGTTAAAGAAAATCCTAATGAGTGACGTCAGCTCCCCCCGCCGACCAGATTCCGAGAAAACCCCTCACACCCGGTGTCCAGGGATGATTGACAGGCGTCCCATGGGGCCTCTCGTGGTTGGAGCCGCTGAGCCGCTTGACAATATTAAAAACAAATTAGGCATATCCTACCACTAACACGATCGTTTTTTAGATGGAAGAGCATCATCTAGTGGAACAGAAATCAACTAAACGTTGATTTAACCTGTTCTCTGATATGTGGCCAACCCATTTTCTTGATATATCAAGAAAAGCCAACCACGAACGGGTTTCGGGCTGTTTGGGTCTTGTCGTTGATTTCTGTTCCACTAGATGGCGCTTTGCCATCTATAAAACGCTCATGTTAGTGGTCAAGATATACCTAATTTTTTAAAATATATACATGTGGCAATATAATAAGGTGGGGAAAGAGAAATAAGGACACCACAAGTTGGAAGAGAAGGAACCCCAGACAACCAGAGAGAGAGAGACAATTGACAATTAAAAGGTTTATTGACCTCAAGTCAACAGTTAAACATTACAACAGTTAAATATAACAAAAAAATAAATATTCAGAATCTCTAATCGTTTGTATAAGACGAATACCATGGGGGTTCGTCTCGTTCAATGTCGCATTCTGTCCTGAAGTCGGACAGCCTCTTGCCTAGGTCGGAGTCCTTGTCCCCGACATGGGCGATTGCCTTGTCAAGGAATTTCTTCAGAGCAGAGATCTGCTCGGGCGAAAGAAATGCGAAGACGTCCTCCCTCTTAGTTGGGCATACAACAGCCTCCTCTATTTCGCACCTGTAATAATCCCTATATAGGGGTTCCAGGAAGGAGTCAGCGTCTAGTACCTTAAACAGATCCTCAACCTTCTGTAAAGTGAGCTGAGGAAGCTGTATGGTTTGTGGTTTAGGGACGGAAGATCCCATTGTTAGTGCATTCTTGGCCTGATCTTTGGCAGGGTCCCGCTGTTGGTGAAGTAGTGGTCGAGGAAGGTGCTAGTAGAGATGGTAACACGCTGGTGCTCGGCGCCGGAGTAGAAGGCTTGGTGGCTGTAGTGTTCTGGGAAAGGACTGGGCAGCTCTCCGCGGGCGAAGACGCGGCAGGATTGGGAGGTGTCACATGGATTGTCTGGATGGTTCCAGAATTTCCCTCAGCCGATGTAGTCGCTGTGAAGCTGTGGGAGGGTGTGGGCAAGGAGGGTGGAGGTGTCAACACCGGTCCACTTCGGGTGCCCTGGGGGCAGGTGGCTCGCCGATGTCCCTGGCGGTGACATCTACTACACCTAACGCCGTAGGTGACGTAGGCGGGTGTGGACTCTCCTTTGGAGATGATCACCAGCTTGGCAGGGAGCTGGTGGAGTTTGCGTCCTTCATTAAGGAGGACGAAGGCCTTCCTGTTGCCGGTGGTCCAGGTGTATCCGTTACAGGACACCACTTCATAGGCCAGGGAGACAACCTGGCAGTAAGGTCGCAGGGCCTCGATGATGTCCTCCTCCCTCACTGCGATGGGCAGGTTCCCGAGGATGATCTTCTCCGCCTTCCTTCTGTATGGGAATGCCCTGAGGAAGGTGTTGTTGATGGTGAGTCCATTCTCCACCAGGCGCTCCGCCTTCTCAATGCTGGCCAGTCCGACCATAGCATGGCCGGACTTCTTCATCAGCTGGTAGACGGATTCCTTCCCCAGCAACTCTTCCAAGGCCTTCATATAGTGGACGGGATGGAAATCCGCGCACCATTCGACATAGCAGCATTGGTCGAACGATGTTGCTTCTGATCTAGCTTTGTTCAGCGCCTGTTGCTGTCTGGTGTTCCTGACGTGGGTCACAGACTCTTTTGTGGTCCTTCGAAGCTGTCCAGATGGTTTTGGAGAGCTAG
Organism: Cordylochernes scorpioides; assembly: GCA_030710605.1. Classification (NCBI taxonomy): domain Eukaryota; kingdom Metazoa; phylum Arthropoda; class Arachnida; order Pseudoscorpiones; family Chernetidae; genus Cordylochernes; species Cordylochernes scorpioides. Next base: position 48,184,084 of record CP092865.1, on the reverse strand, counting down.
CGTCCGGCCTCACAATCTGGGCCCGCTGACTTTTAGAGTCAAAACGTTTCCTTTTTTTCCGGTGTACAGATTCGAAAGGTTCGGTGTTATTATCCTTTTCCGCGGCCTCAACTTGCTCCGCCCAATTTTCACTTTTTGCCGCGGCCGGATTTACATATCCGCCGTTTTTCACGAACGAATTTGCATGTCCGTCGCTCATACCTGAATTCAAACAATTCTTCGTCGAATCTTTTATCGTCGATAAATCGACTTCCATTTCAGCTACCTCGATGGGAATCATACCGCCGTGTAGATCTTTATCCTGGCTCACCGCCAGTACTGCATATGGGTTGGAAAACTCGAAGTTTTCCATCTCCAGATAGAAAAATGCGGAGCTCGCGCGCCGCGCGGCCGCACGGCCGAGAGAGAGAGAGAGAGAGAGAGAGACGGGCCCGACAAAGCCGGGCGGCCGTTCGTGTCGCACACAATTTCCAACTGTCTTAATAGTCCCGAGGTTCCAAGTAACGGGCCCCAGTAGTCGCCCCTTGGAATGTCGCTGAGGTCTAAAGTGACCGGTCCTTACCCTCCCGTCTCTCTCTGGGTTTACTGTAAGGTTTGCTTTATTATTCCTGGAAGAGTATATATTATGACATATATTATTTGAAATAAATTTCAATTATCAAAAATAATAGTTACTGTATGAATAGTGGTCAAAGCTATTATTCTATATAGCTTATAATTAAATAGCTTGAAACAATGCTTTTCACTTGAGCTTTCCAATATTTTCATAAGTTTATTGATGACAGTTATCAACCCCCAAATTGGCTTTCTTTTTTGTAGAGGCTTTCACTAAATAACACATATGCGATCAAGAAAGTCAAATTATTTTTGACGTGGATGTTTCCTTTTTAATAAATCCATAAAAAATTATCGGAGGGCCTGGCTCATCAGTGATGAACTTGTCCAGGGATTTTTCCAGTTTAATCTACCATACCTTGTAATATTGCATTGGCTTGTTTTTCTTTATGCCGATACTGATGCTAAACTCTTGGGATAAGTACACTCATGGACAAAACTTAAGGAAGTTGTATCTTTCAGCATGTATATCGGTATTCAGAAAATAACTCTGAAAGATATTTGATACCCAGTGACCTTTATTGAAGACTCACGTGATAAACTAGTGTGAAAAAATTGCCTCTTTCTCCTTAAATAAAAGCGACGTCCAGCGAATTTTCACTACCTCAATCTTGTCCATGAGTGTATATATCTTCTTATATTCATTATTTTCCTCAATACCCAAACAACATATAAAATCAGATTTCACATTGAAACATATAATCAATTTCAATATATCTCAGCAAAGACATTTTGCAAATATTATCAAAATCTTTTAAACAAAATCGAGCTAAAATTGAAGATATTAATAATCAAAAGTTTGCTACCAAATAAATAACCTTTTAAAAGAAATTCTTTATTTGATAGGGAAATCTGAGTACATACGCCCCCTTCTCTAATGGAATCTTGATTATCAAGCCCCAATGGCCTCAAGCCAATCCACCTCAGGGGATCTACCCAACCAATCACCTAGATAATTACAGTACTTGTAAAGTTTTGGCGTTTTATCGTATTGACTTATAACCTTCCATCTAGGGATCTTTGGGATATTTTCTTAAGGAAAATTTTCTCTTGGAAATTGATTTCAAAAATTTCACTTACAAACATTTATCAACTAGGAAACTGTCAGTAAATATTTAGTGGGAAAAGATGAATTGATATAACATTGATTTAGCTTTAGGAAGAATATGTAAAATTTGTTTGAATTTTACATATGTAATGTTTACATTAGTAATGTTATTCATATAACTGTTCATCTATAAACATCTCCAATGTAATATAAACATAGAATAATAGGAATATGGTGAAATTCTTCTAATTGGCTTTATATCATTTATATATATTAGGTTGAATAAGGCTATAAAATTATTTGGTTTATATTCTTATTCTTCCTTCTTATCTCCACTCAATCATATTAGGGTATCAACCTTGTAAAGCTTGATACTTTTGATGGTCTCTGCCGGGGAAGAGTAGAGCTCATCAATGGATGAGTTTGACAACCATCATGATTGGGTGAAGTAAAATGCGTGTGCCTTTGTCATTAAGACTGGGAGCACTACTCAGTGGCAGGCCGACTTAGCTCCAAAATAAATGGCCGCCTCTGACATGAGGAACATAAGAAAAAATAAAAAATAAATAAAAATAATTTAAAAAAAAGGTTATTTCGCAATCTACCGGACCTGCCTGGAGTCTGGTGCTGTGCTTGGTGTCGCCTTGGTTCCCTCACTAACCGCGCTCTCGCCCTCTTCTCCCCCGGGGCGCCCACGGCTCTGCCGGGGCCTCTCTAGCCCTCTCCTTGGCCCTCCAGTGCAGCGGGCGCATGGTGACCCTCAACGTTGATTTGAGCCTTAAAATGCTTACCTGATAGCATGTAGAAGGCTGAATAATTGTTACGTCTGACATGAGGAACAGACGTCATGGGCAGCCGCTCCTAACATGGAGTACTAACGCTGCTCATCCTGTATCCCTGGGGTCCTTACAGGGTACTAACAGCCGGGCCAGCTTAGCCAAGGTTTTTTAGTGAGCTTGTTACTGCTCCCCCTCCTCCTTTTGGGTTATATTAAACAGATAGATCCAAATCAGCCTCCGCTGTGAAAATATAGACTTTATACATCCATTCCTGTGAGTTAAAAAGCCAGTTGGAAACCTGTTTTCAGAGAATATTCGAATGTCCCATAAGCAGCTTCTCCATTCTATAACTAGAGGTTATCCCTCCATGATCATGTTTTAAACCAAAACAATAAAAGGCCTCTCATCTCGCTCTATATTACTCAAGTTGAACTTACTCTCGGATTAAAAAAAAATATAATCAGCACATAATTCTTTTTTTGGTCAAAAAAGTACAATTTCTCTCATACAGCTCTAGAAACTGTTACACCAAACGTTGTAAACTTGTCCAGGTCAAACCTATCTCAAAAACGAAGTGTTAATCTTGTCTAAAGAACTGAATTTCTGAATTTGAAAGAAACCTTTCGCCCTATAATATATTATTTCATTTTTCTATAGAATTATCTTTTATTGTTAAAAGAGATATTCAAATTACAGATATATAGATGACTAGACATTCTATAAGGTAATATCCCAGGAGTTATTAAACGCGATAAAATTATATTATTGTTATATTATTGTTGCGTTGTTCGTTGACAAAAAATAACTTCCGTGGGTACAAAAGATCTTTAGGATTTATTTAAGCCTAATCGATAAAATGATTACAGAAGAGTACAGGAATCAAACAACAATAAAGAAAACAGCAGTTACAAACTCACCAACTGCAGCACAGTGAAGGAAAGCAGGCGGAGAACAGGAGACAGAAGTTTGTAGAATCTTCCAGGAAGTACACCGGCGTCGGGGGTAAGCAGCAGTCTGACCTCTTGAGATAGCAGCGTTTGCTTTAGTCCATCACGTAGCTTCATTCTTTTTCTTTACTTCTTATCTTTCTTACCCTGGAATAAGTTTCTTATCCTTATATATCCCAGAGTAGATCTTTCTAGAACGGTCATGGTTGATCAGCCAATCAGAAAGCCGCCAGCACCAAGCCTCGCGCAATCGCTTTAGATTGGCCAATCAGTTGTCTTCCGCTTTTTCTACATTATTCTTGAATGTTCCAGAATTCTATTCTGGAATGCGCCATTATTTTCTACGTAACAATATGTCCAAATATTATATCAATATAGATGAATAGACATTCTGTATATAGATGGCGAGTTATCGCTTTGTATCAATTTATGCCTAACTGGCCTTGTTTTTATTGTTTGCCGAAGAGCATTGCTCGATTCATTCTATTGAACTGAAAGCTGATTTTCATAGTTTACTTAAATACCATTTCTGAGATTCTACCCTTCAGTGTAGCATATATATGCAGAATTATACTGTTAGAAATTTATATGTTAAGTTTGTAATTATTCTTATTTTTCAATTCATAGAAGCATTTTTCTTGCAGACATATTCAATATTTTAACATCATTATTTAAAAATATTATTGGTTTATTTTCTTAGTTATCAAATCATTTGCAATTGTAGTTTCTTTTTTGGTTCGTTGTGTTCAATTTTAAGCAATAAAATATATAGAACTGAGGGGTAATATTCAACTCAAGCATATAGAACAACATCGATTCATTTTTGAAACAAAGCAAAATCTTAAGCTTATACAAGTTTCACTTTTTCATACATATACAATACAATATTAGAGCTCTAAATAAGCAGTCTGGTAGATTAAATTGGCGATACGGCTGGGAAGGTTTACCACTTAGGTGCCAAGCCCTCTCAATATTTTTTAATCTTAGTAAAGACAGTAGAAGTTAGATTGATGGGTGAAAGAATAGTTCGCATCTTAATGTTTTCATTTTCTGTATATAGATGGCACGTTATTGCTTTGAATTAAAATATTCTATATATACACTCAACTTTATTAAGACCACCGGTCTTACACAGATTCACTGCAGGAAGAAAGGAAGCTTAGAAGGATCTCTTATACTCCAGGCAACGCAGCACCCAACAACAGTCTCCAGGTCCGACACAGTGACCACACCGTACATAGGTCAAGGTTAGATTATCACTGAAAAAACGAGTGTGGAATCAGCCGCGTTCTAGTCATCGCCTCCCTCATACAAATGGACCACGACACTCAGCGATTTATTTTATATTGAAAGGCAGAGAAATTAGAGCTTTGACAAATATATTTTGTTCAAATAAAAGACACTTCGGCCAGTAAATCTTTTTATTGTCTCGACGTTTCGACAAAAATCTTTTGTTCTCGTCTGGAGTGAACAAAAATTAAAACATTTGGTAAATTTTAATTTTTGTTCGCTCCTGATGAGGACAAAAGATTTTTGTCCAAACATCGAGAATATAATAAGATTTACTGGCCGAAGTGTCTTTTATTTGAAGAACTATGAATGCCGGCCAGGCAACCTCTATCTTTACGATAAATATAGTTTGGTTATCTTGAATATAGAGGTTGCCTGGCCGGCATTCTTAATTCTTGAAATTAAAAAAACACTTCACAAGCTACAGTAAATTGTTTTTATTTTCTCTACCTTTCGACAAAAATCTTTTGTTTTCGTCAGATAAAAAAACAAACAGAAATTAAATCATTTAGCAAGGCCATATAAATGTATCTATTCATAACACCTTGCCAAATTCTTTAATTTCTATTTTTTTCTGACGAAAACAAAATATTTTTGTGGGAAAAGAAAGTCAAGAAAAATAAAAAGCGATTAAAAAGCGAAAGCGAAATGTTTTTTAAATTCAAAGAACTATATTTTGGTTAACATACAACTATAATAACGTTATATATATATAACTATAAATGACATTATATTCAACATAACAAATATTTACATTTCGAACATATGGTATATATATTAAAAATAAAGAAAGCATATCATGACCAGAAGCACATGTGCTTTTCAGATGGCAGAGCGCCATCTAGTGGAACAGAAATCAACTAAGCATTGATTTAGCCTGTTCCCTGATATTTACCCAACCCATTTTATTGATAAATAAAGAAAAGCCAACCACGAACATGTGCTCCTGGTCATGATATGCCTTCTTTATTTTTAACATCAACACCTGACCTTTTTATTTTCCATTTTTTCTATTATTTTCTTCATTTCTATATACAGGGTGATCCAAAAGTCCCGCACAACTTTAAAAATTAATAACTCCGGAAATATTTGCGCTAGAGCAATGCGGTAAACACCATTGTGTTCAGGATGCAATGGGATTTTTTATGTCAAATAATGAAAAATTCGAAATTGATTTTAGTTACAACTTTATTTGCTAGATGGCGCTCTACCAGAATCAGCGATTCAGCGGCCAAATTGTTAGATAAATTGAAAAATATAACTGAACGACACGTATTTTTCCTTTTTGAATACCAGGAAAGAACCCTAATAATATCAAATGATAAATTAATAAAACACCATTTCGCCAAGAGTTTGAAGAAATGGTTAACGATTTTTAAATACAAACTGAGATATGTAAAATAGGTATATGCAAATTAAGACATGTAGCAAAAAAAAAAAAAAAAAACCTGATATTTTAGATGCGGTTTGCTGGAATCCTCTCAGCTATTTAAATTTCGAAAATAATAATTTTCTAATTTTTTCAATTCAACCCTCTCTCAGTATCGATTATATTTATTTTAATTCATTTGAAAAATATTTATCTATCTCTGATGATTTATTTTACTCTGAAATGCCGTTGTTGTTTTTGTCGTGTCCAATAAAGAGCCTCAGATGTCTCCATGCATCTCTATCACAGCAGCAGCAGCATTGTACACTATCTCGGGTGTGTAAAGCAGCTGCTCTGGGTCTATGTCAATTTTCTGCAAGGCTGCGGGATTGAGAATATGTGGGTAGGTGTTAGTTCCACACCAGGACAGTTGTTGCATGTTCTATAGGTTCTTGTGCCATCTGGATGTTTTGTCATCCTTTATAAAGTTTTGTTCTAAATCTTGTTATAGTTTTGTCATTTTTCTCTCGGAGTTTATTTCACATTTTGGTCTTTTTTTATTTTTTGTTTAATTATCTTGTATTTTGCAAAAGCATTAGCGTCAAATAATGACATTTGTTCTTTCCTTTGGCTAAACTTTCTGGGTTCCTTTGCTAATTCAACTGCCATTTCATTACCCCCGATCCAAACACTGGCAGGAATCCGTTGTAGAATGCAGTTATTCTCCAATGATATCAGTTGAGTAAGCAACGAAGGTATTTTTTGTGTGATTATAGTATTGCCCTTCTGAATTGCTTCTAGATCGGATATGAAGTCGTTGTACGGTATATTATAATTCCTTCTGCTTGATGCAGGGATGGTTGGTTAAGGCATACATCAAGAGCTTTACAGATAGCTTTCAGTTCACAAGTGAAGTTTGACGAAATCTTTTTTGCTCCTTCTTTGATTTTGATGTATGTTCCATCTTGCAGTATTATGTTAATTCCAGCCCCTCCATTACTTATGGTAAGGTCTGATGATCCATCTGTATATGCTGTTAAATAATTTATCTGATCGCATAAACCAATTGTGTCAAGTCCTTTCTTTTTAAGTATGTTTTTGTTCTCTTTTTTTATTGCAGGGTTCATTCAGGTTAAGATTGATGATTACATTTGATGGCAATGGGGTAGGAAATATTGGTTATTCTCGAATTTGAAATTCATTATGTTTCATATTTATGCTCTTTCTAATATTGTTGTCGTACTGAAGTGTTGAAGATCTTTTGAGCCTTTCTTTTTGTGTCCAGTTTAAATAGGTTCTATGGGATATGTGTTCGGTTTCTTTATTTTTTAAGCTATTTGTGAATTTTATTGTTTTTAATTGTCTTCTGCTTTCAAGTAGGCCTAGACCACATTCTCTCTGGATTTTCTAATTGTTAGTATTTGAAACAGAACCAGTGATTAATTTGGCCGCTTTTGCTTGAATACTGTCTAGTCTTCTTTTTAGTGATGAACTTGAGGGAGCCCAAACAGGTGTTGCATATTCCATTATTGGCCTTATTAAGGGGATATATGTTGTTCTGAGAATTTTGGGTTTTTTCTCCCCAATTTGTTCCACATAGCCTTCTCAGAATGTTTAGGTTTCTGGTAGCTCTATTTGAGGTGCTAATTATGTGTTCTGTGAATCGCAATTCCTCATCAAGTATCACATCTAGGTAATTTGGAGATCAAATTTTATCAATTATATGGTTGTTTATGCTTATTTTGGAGTTAAAATCATGCCTTTTTTCCTGTCAGTGAAGGAGACCTATAGGTTTGTGTTTATTGTCCTTTTGAGTTTCATTGCCCACTTCTCCAGTCCTCTCATTGATGTGTTCAGTATTTTTCTGATATTTCTATACTGCTACTTGTGTGCCATATGGCTATATAATCTGCATAACAGGCAACCTTTGTGTCTTCAGTGATGATGGATGTTGTTAAGGTTGTGTCGTAATTAGATGTACAACAACTCAAACTTGACCATGACTCTTTTTTTTAGCTCTTATTCTTTTCGTTTGGCCAACAACAAATGTCCAATTTATATACACATATATTCTTACATAATGAGGCTTTAATGAATGCAAATAATCTTCATCTATCACATACACAACACATCTCCCCCCTTAATAATACTCCAGTCGGTCTGGGGTTTCCTGGCTCTCTGAGGTCTAGGACTGCGGACGGGCACTTGCACAGCGGCAAGCTCCGGTTTAGGAGTGCAAGAGGGCACGTGCACAGAAGCAGTCTCCTTCTTGTTTCCTGATGTAACCTCTGGAACCTCCTCTTCACTTTATTTCTGACTTCCACCTACAGGCTTCTCTCCTGATGTTCGAGGAAGTATCAAATTTCTTGTCTCCACTTTTTTCTTTCTCACAGATCGCAATTGATTGATATGCCTCTTATACACGACGCCCTCGCAACTTATAAGGTAGTGACGGTAGCTCAATAATTTCAAAATGGTACCTTTTTACCGTTTAGGTCCAGTTGCATAGTTGCGTAAATAAACCTCGCAACCTGTAGTAAACTGCTCCTGCCTTCTTACAGCCTCATGAAATGCCTCTCGCGGATTTCCTATCTTGGTATTAAATTCGAGAATCTTGATCTTAAACTTCTCTTCATTAGCAGTTCCGCGGGGGAATTCCTTTATTACAGTTTGGGGGAATGCTCTATGAGCAAATAGGAATCTTTGTAGATTCGTCTCTAAATCATCCTTCCCATTATTCTTTCTCAAAAGGTTTTTAAACTCTCTTACGTATCTCTCAGCTAAACCATTTGTACTAGGATTATACGGACTGGTCTTAGTGTGCCGTATACCATAATTTTGGTAAATTGCTCGAATTGACCGGAAGGCAAACTGTCTTCCATTATCTGTAACCAAAAATTAGGGCAATCCAAATCTGACGAAAATTTCTCTAAGATGATTTATAATCTTTTTGCTGGTAATATATTTGATGATAAAAATTTCTATCCACTTTGAGTATGCGTCCACGAGAACCAAAAACATTCTTCCCATGAACGGACCCGCTAGATCAAGATGAAGTCGATGCCACGGTTTTTCGGGCCAAGTCCATTCCGAGATGGTAGCCGCGGGCATGCTTGCCGATTCTTGGCATACTCTACATTCTCTAGTTAACTCCTCGATGTTACTGTCTATGCCTGGCCACCAGAAAATACCGTCTGGCAATCATCTTCATTTTAACAATCCCCATGTGTATTTCATGCAAGTCATTTAAAATTAAAGATCTTAATTTTTGGGGAATTACCCCTCTTTCACGCCATTGAAGACAACCAAACTCCAAACTTAATTCCTCATTGATCTTATTATGAGGAGCTAGTGGGTTTTCTCTCGGTACCCTTGTGAATCTCCACACACACAGTTGCCTTCTCTAACATTCCTTAATACTATAGACAGTATTTTATCTTGGGGCGTCTCATATGCCACCTCCATAAAAGAGAACGGTACCTCATTCAACTTCCTGAGAAGAAGTACCTGGTCTTCATCAAGAGACTCCCTGACACTCGATTCTAAAGGAAGACGTGACAATGCGTCAACATTGGAATTATCACTAGTTTTTCGAAATTCCACAGTATAATTAAATTCAGCTAATTTTAAGGACCATCTTTTAATTCTGTATGATGCACATATGGGAATTGGTTTATGAGGTGAAAATATATTAATTAAGGGTCGGTTGTCTGTGACCAATACAAATTTCGTCCCAGTAAGTATTGTCTGAATTTCTCAACGCCAAAAGTTATGCTCAACGCTTTCTTTTCTAGTTGTGAGAAACGTTTTTCTGCTTCAGTTGATGTTCTAGATGCAAAAGCTATAGGGCATTCTTCCTTTCTATCATTTCTATGACTCAGAATTACGCCTAGTCCATAGTCCATTAATAATGATTTACATTTTTTAAATAACATTCGATATTCTTTCTCCAATTCCATCTACATTTTTTATTCAAAGGTTGATAGAATAGCGCTAAAATGTTTGATATATTCTATATGATTCTATAATAATAAATTAAGAGTCCTATGAAAGAACTCAATTGCGAAACATTCAGGTTCAGGTGCCTCTATCACTGCTTTAATTTTATTTTCTAAGGGATGCAGTCCATATTTATCCATTTTAGACCCTAAATATTCCACCGATTTCTTTTTAAATTTACATTTATATCTGTTTAACTTTAAACCTTTTTCTAGCAATCATCTAAACACTAGATCAAACTTTCGTTCATAATCTTCAAAGTCTTTTCCTGCAACCAAAATATCATCTATGTAGCAGGCCACACCTGGCAAATCAGAAAATAGGCCTTCCATAATCCTCTGAAATTTATTTAGTGCTACCGCTACGTCATATGGTAGTCTTTTATAAGAAAACAACCTCTTTGTTGTGTTTATATCAACAGCAGCTTTGGCTTCTTCCGCTAACATTACTTGTAAGTAAGCCTGTGATAGGTCTAGAGTCGAAAGTACGGTGCTTGTAGATAATTTTGAAAATATCTCATCGATCGATGGAATGGGATACCTATCTAATTCTATTGCTTTATTAGCTGTACATCTAAAATCACCACATATTCTTACACTACCATCTTTTTTTGATGCCGGTACTATTGGAGCGGTCCAATATGCATGAACTATAGGTTATAAAATGCAAGAATTCACTAAACGATCAATTTCATTCTCTACTTTGTTTTTTAGAGAGAAAGGTAAACTTCTGGCCTTACAAAACACAGGAGTCACATCCTTTTTTAAATTAAAATTTATTCTAACGTCCTTTAGACAGCCCAAATCTTTGTTAAAACAAATCTGCATATCTATCAATCAAACTATTTCTATTAGATTCATTATTTAAATTTTTAATGCTGAAAAATCTAGAATAATCAAGTTTTAACTGTTTAAGCCATTCTTTTTCTAACAAAATCACCTGGATTTTTAATTTACAACTATTAATCGTAAATATTGGTTGGCTTCTTTTACAAAAACATTTCTTTGCCCTATAATCTCTATTGATTTACCACAAAAGGATTTTAATCTTAAATTTGTTGGAAATAATTTTTCACCATGCCAATAAATCTTATCTTTAGGTATTAACGTAACTGGACTTCCTGTATCTATTGTAAAGCACAAAGAATAATCATCTACTGTTAAATTTATTGTGGCATCAGTTTAGCCCTGTACAGAATATATAGAGTCATCTTGTACAAATTTACATCCCCACATTTTTTTTCTAGCTTTGCAGACCCTACTTAAATGACCCAGTTGTGGTCCTTCCAGTAAAGTAGTTCACAGGTCTTTACGTCTACCTCTAGGTATCGATACTTTTGCAGCTTTGGATATGTTCGAAGAGAATTTTTCCAATTTTTGTCAATCGTTCTGTGATTTAATTCTTCGTTGCACAGTTCTTCAAGCTTTTCTGTGATTTTTTTCCAGTGTTCTTTTATTCTGTTGGAAATTCTCAATTTTGAATTTTAGGGTTGTTAAAATTGGTCTGTGGTCACTGATTGCACTTTTCAGAATTTTCCATTGTGTTGTGGGTGCGATGTTGCAATTTATCGCTGTGATGTCTATTGCGGATTCGGTGCCTGTGGACTTGGATAGATAGGTGTTCTTTTTCCTTATTTAACAGTGTAAGATCGAGGTCGGTTAGCATGTCCTCAACCTGCTGACCTTTGTTATCCTGGACAGGTGATCCCCAAGTTGGTCTTTCGGCGTTAAAATCACCAAGTATGATTGCGATAGCCGAAGACGCTTCACTTAATGTCTCTATCAGGCCTGTATTGATGCTAGTATTATCGTGGTGATAAACATTTATGATTGGAATTGTTTTATCTGCAAGATAGATTTCTATTGCCTGAGCTTTTGTCGTTCTTTCTCTAGGCTTACTCTGATTATAGGCGATTTTCTTAAATTTGATTTCTAGAGTTTTAATCAAAACGGCAAGTCCTCCTCCGAATTTTCCCGGTCTGTCCTTTCGTAGTGTTGTAAATCTTTGATATTGAATCTCAGATTCTGACTCAATTTTGTCTCCTGAGGACAAGTAATATGTACATTGTTGTCACAGAGAAGACAAGTCAGCTCTTTATGATATCGTAGTAGATTTCTCATCATGAGCTCGAGCTGCAGCTCCTGACGCGGCGGTTACCCCGGACGCGGTAGCATTACTGGAGATATCAGTTTTGCTCTTCATTTGAAAATGGGTGCCGTTGCAACGTTAGTCATCTTGGAAACGAACCAGAATTTGGTCAAATATTCCAAGGGTCCAGAGGGGACCGCAAGGAGGTGTGGTCGGACTTCTCCCCTTCCCCCTGGAATGCCGTCACTACAGGATGAAGCACTCTTGGTGAATTTTTAAAATTGTGATTCAGAATCTGCCACTGAAGCTTTACGAGCGTTTCGTTCCTTTAAAGATATTCGAAGCGGTAAAGGACCCATGAGTTGATAATCTCTAAGGCGAATGATTAAAAGTTTCGAGGAAATTGGATCTCTGGAAGCAAAACCTCGGAGTGGAAGACCATCGACATGCAAGTCAGTGGCTGTTACGGTTTTGCACAATGCTGAAGCTATTGAAACGTTATCCACGTATGGAGAAGTAAGTGCTAGACAAGTTTCTCGACAAACGGGGATTTCGTATGGAAACAGTTTGGAGAGAAAACACATTTAGAATTTTTCTATAAAAATACCCTAACAAAATTCAAAGTTTTCACGAGTTGAAAGTCAGCGATTTTGAGAAGCGTCAAGAATTCGCTGCATGGGTTTTCCGGCAAAATTGATATTGATGAAAACTGGCTGTCAAATGTTCTAAGAACAGATGATGCTCACTTTTATCTAAAGGGAGAATTTAACATTCAAAATTGCCTCATTTTGGCAACAGAAAACCCTAAGATTTTTACAGAAATGCCACTTCATCAGCACAGAGTTACAGTTTTGTGTGGGTTCACCTTCTTCTTTTATTATTGGGCCATTTTTCTTTGAAAAAATCAATGGAAGAACTTTTAAAACCGTTTTTTTAACTGTTGGTGAACGTTATATTCAACTTTTGAGAGAAAAGGTTATTCCCATATTGCAGGACAGACAAGCACTAAGCGAAATAACATCCATGCAAAATGGAGGACCTCCTCATATCTCCCGCGGTGACAAACAATTGCTGAAGGATACGTTCAGTGAAATTCGTTGATAAGTCGCCACTTTATATACCAGTGGCCTCCAATGTCACCAGACTTGACGCCTTATAATTTCGGTTATGGGGGTACAATAAGTCGCGTTTTTATCGATGCCAGCCTACCACATTGGCCATGTTGAAGGCTTCTATCAGATGGCACGTTTTATAAATTTCAACTATTTAATTGTGACCATTCTGTCATCTATCGTCTGAAGGCGGTGTTTGAGAATGAAGGGCGCCACATTGAGCAAGGATTGTGACCTAATACAAGAGAGAAGGCAGTTACCTCATGTGTTATATTTTCAGCTCTTTGTTTTTTGGGTTATGGGAATAATAAATGCTGTCCTCACATCTTGACCCTTTTTTTTTTCTGTGAACAGTAATTTTTTTGTTTGTCATTTGTCCATATCTTATATTATGTCGTGCAGGCCAAAGTGTTATAACTTCTCGAATAACACTGGTATACACAATTTTACCCCTTATGTTTAGTTTATCGCTTTTCGCTCATTAGAAGAAATAGCATAAGGAATATTCTCTGCATCCCCCTCCAACTTTAGAAATTTTGCGCAAAAAATAATACAAAATGATTTTACTACCACGTTTTTCAACGCAAAAGGTCGATTTAAAAATGATTTTTTTTGAGGGGATACATTTTTATAATTAGTACAGTATAATAAACAATGATAACATTTGACAAACCCATAGGATATTTGAAATAAAGTACGACAAATATATTTTGTCACTCCCCTCTATATTTCATTTTTGGATCATGTCAAGTGTCGCCAATTAGTCAAGAAACTACACATTCCTTATAGCAAGAAATCCTATTAGTAGTGCATCATAATTTTTGGTACTATTTTATCATTTCAAAAATCGTGTATTGATATCAGTAGTTATTTTCAAACATTCAATCTATTTCACAAAACTCCATCTAAAATATAAATATTTTTTGCTAAATGTTTTTAATTTGCATATACCTATTTTACATATCTCAGATTGTATTTAAAAATCGTCAACCAATTCTTCTAACTTTTGGCGAAATGGTGTTTTATTAATTTATCATTTGATATTATTAGGGGTCTTTCTTGGTATTCAAAAAGGAAAAATACGTGTCGTTTAGTTATATTTTTTCAATTTATCAAACAATTTGGCCGCTGAATCTCTGATTCTGGTAGAGCGCCATCTAGCGAATAAAGTTGTAACTAAAATCGATTTCGAATTTTTCATTATTTGCCATGAAAAATCCCATTGCATCCTGAACACAATGGTGTTTACCCGCATTGCTCTAGCGCAAATATTCGCGGAGTTATTAATTTTTAAAGTTGTGCGGGACTTTTGGATCACCCTGTATATATATATTATATAATCTAAAAATATTATATAATCTAAAACCTCAAATATTTCTATATTTTAAAAAATATATATTTTATTTTATTCATTGATATTTTTATTTTTGTTATAATCGTTTTTTGAAAGACTTTCAGTTTAGTTGTTTAGTTTTAGTTGCATAATTTTGTTGTAAGTATGCGTAGTTAACCAATCAATCCTTTTAAATCACTAATATAGGATCAAATTATAAATTCTATATAATGTGAAACTAACAAATGTGTAATCTTTCCTCAAGTAATTGAAATAAAAGCTACTTGACGGTAAATAATTATTTTTTTTTATCACGACTGCACCTCAACCCTTTATCTTATCGATCCTTTGTCTTATCAAGCCTAATCTAACAACAACACAAAATATTCATAACAATAAGTCGACAGGATTACCTGAATTTTCAACCTAATTGCTCTATATATTATTCAAATTTCATAAAACTATTTTTACAAAATGTCTCGCAAACAAAGGAATGTAGAATATGCCATGACGCCAAATCCAAGTACTATAGAAATACCGAAATTTAATGGTCAAAATTTAGACATAATATCTTGGCTCAAATTATTTAACAAAAAATGTTTACAGAAACATCTTGATGAAGATTTTAAACAAAATAATATTTCAAATTATCTCGAGGAGAAGCATTCAGTTATTACATAGAAGAACTACAAGATATATATAATTGGGGGGAAATTGAACAAAAATTAACATCATATTTCACAATTAAAGATTCAAATTTATTCAGTAGGTTTCTAAATTTAAAATATAATGATAAAGATGATCTGGAACAATATTTTAAGGAAAAATCTGCTTTAGCCAAAAAACTAAACCTAGATAAAACACTTTTATTAGAGGCACTTACAGATGGAATGCCAGATCACCTAAAAAAATATCTAATAGCTGCAAGAGTACAAGAACCTTTAGAATGGTATAAAATCACAACCCAATTAAAATCATCAACAAATAAAGAAGAAGAACCCCAACAACCCTCTACCAGTACAAGCACTCCAGTAAAAAAATTTAACTCCAACTCCTCCAAAGCTCATCAGTACCAGCCTTTTCCCAGGACAGCAGCAGCAACTCACCACCAGCAAGAACCCCACAAACCCATAAACCTACCCCCATACCCCTGCAAGATATGTGCATCTCACCAGCTACCCAACCAGATCCATTTCCATAGAGACTGCCCACTTAAGAACAATACTCATCCGAAGCGCATCAACCCAGGTAGAACATTATTACCTTTTCTCTGTATTTATTAACCAAATATCCTTACCCTGTGTACTTGACACTGCATCATCTATTTCCATTATACCTTTAAAATACTTAAACCATATTTATTATAAAGTTTTAGATAATTCCCCAAAAGAAAGAATAGGCCAGGTAGAAGGATTTACTTACCCATTATACAAAATATTAGTTAGGCTTAGCTTAGGTAAAATTACAAAGTATCAAGAAATGTTTGTTTTTGTGATAGTCCAATAGAATATATTATTTTAGGTTTACCAACATTTCATTTATTTAAGTTACAAATAGATTTTTCAAAAAACCTTCTTTTCCAAAATTATAAATTCTTGTATTCTTTTAATCCAAAAACTGATAATCAGAAGTCATATGCCACTACCCTATGTATTCCAGACCCATACTATGTTAAAAATTCATCTCTTTTAAATATTAACCCATTGTGTAATTTCAATTCTTTTGATATACCAACTACAAATGTTAAACTTATAGATCCTAATTCAAATCCCATTACTGATTCTAACCCATTTCACAGTATGCGACAACCGGGCTCTATAACAAATTATAATTCCTATTTAGACCTTAGTAAAGTAGATATTAATCCAAATTTCTCTAATCAAACAATTTCAGATATATTGCATAAATATAAGAATGTTTTCTCTAAGCACAATTTTGATATAGGACACATAAAGACTAACCCAATTTGCATATCTCTTTTAGATAATATTCCCATAGCACAAAAGCCATATAGGACATCTTTTTACAATAATGCTGAAATACAAAAACAAATAACTGAATTATTAAAATATGATATTATTAGACCCTCATCCAGCCCCTATAGTTCTCCTGCATTATTAGTGAATAAAAAATCTGATGCCCCAAATCACCCCACAAGACTCTGTATAGATTATAGAAAACTTAATCAAAAAACAGTTCCAGAACATACCCCAATTCCACTTATAGAACAAATTATAGATAGGTTATCACAGTCAAAAATATATACTATTCTAGATGTTAAAAATGCATACTGGCATATACCCATAGATGAAAAAGATAGACATAAAACTTCCTTTGTAACACAATTAGGATGTTATGAATGGAACAGACTTCCATATGGTCTAAAAAATGCACCTTCACAATTTGAAAGGATTATGAAGTCAGTTTTCACTAAGCATAATATACACTATGCCTTAAATTATTTTGATGATATTATTATACACTCTAAAACTTATGAAGAACACATTAAACATTTAGATGACATATTAGGTATATTTGAACAAGAGGATATAAAGCTGAATCTCAATAAATGCAAATTTTTACAAAAAGAAATACAATTTTTAGGATACACTATTAACTCAGGAAAATATACACCAAATAACACAAATATTGAAGCAATTTTAAAATTAAATAGACCATATAATATTAAAACCTTACAGATATTTTTAGGCACCATAAATATTTATAATAAATTTATTCCCCATTATGCGCAAATTAGGGCACCTTTGAATGAACTTTTGTTAAAAAATGCTCCTTGGCTATGGAGTGCGAAACATGAACAAGCCTTCCAAACACTTAAAAATGCACTCATATCACAACCTGTACTATATATTTATGACCCATCAAAACCATGTCATTTATTCACAGACGCGTCAAGTCTAGGAGTAGCAGGAGTTCTTAAACAACCGGATGAACAAGGCATTTTACACCCCATAGGTTACTTTTCAAGAAAACTTCACCCATATGAACAGAATTATACTGCCTCAGAAATTGAAACATTAGCTATCATTAATTCAGTACAAAGATTTCACACATACCTACACAACATACATTTTACTTTGCACACAGATCACTTACCTTTAAAATGGATCAAAAATGTAAAAAACCCACAAGGTAGATTATTTAGATGGTCCTTAATCTTATATCAATATAGCTTTGACATAAAACATATTAAAGGATTAAATAATATAGAAGCAGACATGCTATCAAGAGCACCTGTCTCATTTTACCTAACATATAATGAGTTAAAAGAACACCAATCAACTGAACAAATTAGTAGTGCTAAAATTAAAATTCAAAATGGCCTCTACGTTATAAATAGAAAGGGTTTTAAAAGAGCTTATGTACCACAGACACTAAGACAGAAATTATTAAGCAAAGTACATATAAAGCATGGACATATTGGAACAACTCAAATGACTAAAATAATTTCTCCACACTATTATTGGCCACATATGACTAGGGATATTGCTAATTACACCAAACATTGTGAAACTTGCCAGTTTAACAAGTCTAGGGATAACAGAATTGTTTATGGACCACTACAACAGATGCCAATATCCACACACCCAAATCACATTTTTTCTCTAGATACATTGGGCGGGTTACGTAATTATGGGACAACTAGACACAGTATCCATATGATAGTAGATCATCACAGTAGATTCCTTTGGGCTTTTTCAACAAAATCTGTATCAACTGATTCTTATATAACTTGTTTGAGAAATTTATTCCAAATTAAGAAGCCTGAATTATTAATAACTGACAGAAATGCAGCTTTTCTTAGCAATAAATTTAAACACTTTTTAGAAAGAAATAATGTTAAGCATCTACCACCAGTTCCCATCATCCAGAAACAAATGCAAAAGTAGAAAGACTAAATTCCACTATCATTAATAGGTTAAGATGTGAATATAATGCTAATTTAAAGATTCCTTGTACAAAATATATTCCTAAAATTACTGAAAGCTATAATGAAACAGTACATACCACAACAGGCTTTACACCTAAATTCTTATACTATGGAATACAACCACAGTATATAGAACATGACACAGAAACACATACACCAATAGAAAAGGCAAGAAAATTAGCCATTGAAAGAACCATAAAATCCCATGAACACAGCAAACAACTTTATGATATTAAACACCCAGAACCCATTTTTAAAGAAGGAGATCAGGTATTAGTAAAAACCTTTATTTATCCAAACACTGGTAAATTAACACAAAGATATATAGGCCCATTTACTATTTTAAAACAACTTTCTCCAGTCACATATGAAATTAATAAACCCAATTTACCCCAAAGAAAACAAACAGAAATTATACACTCTAATAAGCTTAAATTATTTTACCCAGGAGCAGATTTTCTACTTCACCATAGCACTAACATAGAAAATGACTTTTTAGTAAACCAAAATTCTAACACAAAGTTAATAGATATTGATGATAAACCATGTTTTTTACAGGAAGGCCATATTTTGGACATGGACAATGAAGAACAAATATCAGCACCAATTCTTAAGCCTTCACAAATAACTTAATGTCACTCCATATATCTATTAGCGTTTCATTACTCAACCATGTAAAAATAACATTTTCTACCGCTTTTGATACTTTGAAGTGTAACTACCATAATGTCATAATTATTCAAATTTTAAATACCTTTTTGCTTCATATACATTTTTGATTTATTTCACTCATTAATATTTCTTATATATACTTTTATTATAATTTCATAATTATATAAATTATTTGTAAACAAACTTTCTTTTGTTTATTTTGAAAAAATGTGCGTATTGATTTTTATTGTTTCATTTTTAATTATTTCTATAGATTTATTGATTTCGTTTAATTAATTATTTTTAATTACCAATTTTATTTTAAAATTTAAATTTTTAAAAATCTTTTTCACAGGGGGGAAATATTATATAATCTAAAAATATTATATAATCTAAAACCTCAAATATTTCTATATTTTAAAAAATATATATTTTATTTTATTCATTGATATTTTTATTTTTGTTATCATCGTTTTTTGAAAGACTTTCAGTTTAGTTGTTTAGTTTTAGTTGTATAATTTTGTTGTAAGTATGCGTAGTTAACCAATCAATCCTTTTAAATCACTAATATAGGATTAAATTATAAATTCTATATAATGTGAAACTAACAAATGTGTAATCTTTCCTCAAGTAATTGAAATAAAAGCTACTTGACGGTAAATAATTATTTTTTTTATCACGACTGCACCTCAACCCTTTATCTTATCGATCCTTTGTCTTATCAAGCCTAATCTAACAACAACACAAAATATTCATAACATATATATATATATAATCAATGTTTGTATGTTTGTTTGTTTGTATGTTTGTTTGTATGTCCGGTATACAAATTCGTAGTAGTTCACTAATTCAAACCAAAATTTCCATACATAGGTAAAAAAATACGGGGAAGACGATAGGCTATTTAAAAAAAAAATATAAATCAATTATTAAAACTATATATTCAAATTATTCTACTTAGCTCACGAACAGCGCCCTCTATCAAAAATTAGATTAAATTATGCTGATGCAAACAAATAGATAATGCTAATAACAAACAATTATAAAAAAAATCTTATATAAATATATATCACTCGGGTAGATATGCACACGGGTCAATCCCGGGGCGAAGCCCGGGTCACCCGTCTAGTAACAATATATTTTAAAAAGCTGCATATATTGGAATTCTAGTTATTTTATTGTTCCAATATTTCGAGGGGCAACTCGCCTCTCTTCATCGAGATGTTTGTGTTTTTCACTAAAACATGCGCGCACGCGTACACCACTCTCGTTCTACCAGACCAATGAAAGAATTGTATCTTTGATTTAAATATTACATTCAGTATATGTACAGCTAACAATTATATTTAATATTATAGATTATTATTTTATCTATGAAAAATCTTACCCCACTCAGATACAAAAAATACTTTAAATCAAGAAAATACAACCAATGTAATTTACAAAATTCCCTGCCAAACATGCCAAACTACTTATATTGGAGAAACAGGTAAATCACTTAAAGATCGTATCAATCAACACATAAAGCAGCTTTAAAAAACTACAAATCATTATCCCTACTAGTAGACCACTCCCTAAACAATAGCCATGTACCAGATTTCAAACAGGCCACAATTATATACAAAATATAACAGAAAAGCATTGTAGACTGTTTTTAGAAAGTTGGGCTTCTGCCAAAGATAAACAGAGTATAAACAGAAAAATTGATTTTCCAGAAATTTATAAAGAATTCACATCTTAATTATTTGTAAATAACTATGTATATACTTTTAATTTACTCATTTATTTTGCTTTCAAAATTTTCATTAATTTAGAATTAATATGTATACACACAATTATTTACAATTACACTGTTGTATATAAATCTCTCTCTCCTTCATAGATAAAATAATAATCTATAATATTAAATATAATTATTAGCTGTATATATACTGAATACACTAGTTAAATCAAAGATACAATTCTTTCATTGGCCTTGTAGAAAGAGAGTGGTGTACGCGTGCTAGCATGTTCTAGTGAAAAAACACAAACATCCTCGATAAAGAGAGGCGAGTTGCCCCTCGAAATATTGGAACAATAAAATAACTAGAAATCCAATATACGCATCTTTTTAAAATATAATTTTAATTATGGATTGCCAAATCTTCAAAAATAACAATATATATAGAACAAAAATGGTTATATCATAAAAAATAGAGATTATTATACGTGTATATAATTTTAAACTTAAAACATGTTTTGAATATAATATAATGCTATAATAACCCTAATGAAAGTATATAGAATATGTATAAACAAATATAAAAAGGGGCGTGCTTATGGATAGTTGAAATGGTTGAATAGCAAAATTTCTCCAACAGATTGCAAGAATTGATTCTTTAAGGGGTAAAATACAAGAAATTCAATCATGAGATTGAATGTAATATAATTCTATATACAGTTACGAGCGTCATTCTTCATCTCCTAATTATTCAACTCTGTCACTGTTTGCTTTTTTTTTTGGAATGGCGCCCTCCTATTGGTTGGCTACGATCACGCCACCTTTGCCCCCCCCCCATCATGCCCCCCCCCCCCCTTACTCGCTTTTTCGTTTTTGTAACTATTGTGTTGGAGCGGGTCGCTCCTTAAATAAATGCATATATTAGTTAATAACCAAATGGAATCCTCTCTTTCTTTTTCCCAGTAAGAGACGCCTACGGAAGCCAACAGTACATAAACAGATAAAGCACATAGGCTATAGTTATTAACTAACATATGCATTTATTTAAGGCGCCAATTTATAATTGTAACAAATAGTATTTGAATCAAAACATTCAATCGGGTAAAACACGGGCGTTGCCCGGGTCATTCGGCTAGTGTTATAATAACCACAGAGATTTCAAAGGTTTTTTAAATAGAATAAAGGAAGTGGAGGATTCAAGTTGCTTTTGTGGTATTGAGGAACAAACTTCAAGACATCTACCGATCGATTGCCCAGCATTTCAAGATTATAGAATGAAAAATGAACTAGTTGTTTGTGAACTTAACGATTTTATTTCCGATAAAAAATCATATTTAAAGTTCAATTCATTTTGTAAATACATTCTAAACTTTCTACAAAATCTGGATCTCTAATGTTTTCATGCGTTAAATAATGTAAATAACTTATGTAAATAAACTTTTCTCCCTTGTTTAGCGCAAGTATCCTTTGTGGGATATAGCGCTTTGGAAATAAAATAATTGTAATTGAAATTATAATGTTATAATAACCCTAATGAAAGTATATAGAATAGGTATAAACAAATATAAAGAAAGGGGGGTGCTTATGGATAACAGAAATGGTTGAATAGCAAAATTTCTCCAACAGATTGCAAGAATTGATCCTTTAAGGGGGTAAAATACAAGAAATTCAATCATGGGATTCCAACGGGCTAATGGCAATCTAATTTTAGCTGAGATTGAATGGGGAGATAATCAAGGATTGGAGAGAAATGGCGACTGATTCTCATTTGCAGATCAAAGAACGATTCGTAGAATACCTAAGTTAAGATAATGAAAGAATTCAGTTCATCTTTGAACAGCTTCACTTATTTATTGACACTATATACATTGCAAATACACCTATCCCCCGATTTACACGGTACTTGTTTTACACGTTTTCGCTTTTACACGGTTTTCCAAATAAGTTTGTTTTTTGTTTTTATCGCACTATACTAAATGCTACTGTGATTGAACACATGCGCTGTGTACACATCTCACGAAGAATCCCGAGCTTATGTGCTGACTACATATTTTAACCTATCAATGCATTTTATTTTTATTTCTGTGTACACCTATCCCCCGATTTACACGTTTTTCTCAGGAACGTATCTACCGTGTAAATCGGGGGATAGGTGTACTTTAAAAAGTATAATTAAATGTTTATTTGATTCTCTAAAATAAATAAAACTCTATTTTAGTTTAGGCAAAAGATGTATATGTTTTGTGAAAGATTTCAATGTGTATATTTACATTACTTGTTACTATTTGTTCTCTTTTCTAGATAAGCAGTCATGTATAAAATAGGAAAGAGAGTCTGTAAAAGAAAATCGTTTGAAATTAATTCGCTTCTATAATTTCGAGAATGTGTGTGTGTGTGAATGAAATTGTAGAAACACTGTATTATGTATAAAAGAAACCTTCGTGCTTTTAAATCCTTTTATTTTATATGTATAGATGGCGCGTTATTGCTTTGTGTTAATTTATGCCTAACTGGCCTTGTCTTTATTGTTTGCGGAAGAGCATTGCTCGATGCAAATATTTGAATGTAATTCTACTGTCCTATAAGCTTATGTCCATAGTTTTCTTGAAAACCATTTCGGAGATTCCACCCTTCATTGCTGCGTATATAGGCAGAATCGTCCAATACAGTATTAGAGCTCTGAGAAGCGGTCTTGTGGATTAAATTGGCGAAACCGCTGGGAGGGTTCACCACTGATGGGCCAAGCCCTCCCAATATATTTTTCATCGCTGTAAGGGCAGTAGATGTTTGTATTATGTATAAAAGGAACATTCGTGCTTTTAAATCCTTTCATTTTGTAGAAACACTGTCTCGGAGGATACGTTTATTGCTTTATTTAAAAGATCTCTTAAGATATTGGGTATAAGAATCCCTTCTACTGGAGTATAAAACGTATACTTGTTGTACATACCTGCAGAAGGGTTTACGATACCTGAAAGCTTGAGAGATCGTTTAAATAAAAAACAAGAAACTTATACTCAGAGACAGACAATTGACAATTAAAACTGTTGGATCGGTGGTTCAATCAGATGCAGAATAGATTGAAATAGATAAGTTTTAATATATCACGACATAGCAAGTAGCCAGAACAAGACATAACAAGAAGTGAAGGGAAAGGTGCAGCGCCTCTAGTGGTAGTGATTGGAAGCTCCTAAATGCCACGTTTTCCAGTGACGTAGGCGCGCTGGAAGCCACTACGTATTTGAAGGAAGCACACAGTTCAGAAGAAACAAATTTTATTGACTTCTTGTCAATAATTTACATTAAAAATGGAAATAAAACTAAAATATAGATGATCATGCGGGGGATGTGCCCCGACGGGTGAGCCTTTTTCCCAGGCGAGGAGCGGGTCCGATTTAATACTTTTTTTTTAAAATTCATATGCAATAATAAATTATTAAAAAAATGAAATGAAAACCATAAATAAATGAAAATATATGCTTGAAGGCGGATAGAAAAATTCATCTTAGTTAATGCGTAAAGATAAAGTGTTAAACGTTGTACAATAAGGCCCAACTGTGATAGAAATTCTCAGAGTTTTCCTTGAGGTTGTAAGGAGAAGCTTCATTTACAGGCGTACCAAAATGAATGGTGTTATATTTCTTTACGTTATTAGCCATGCCAGGCTACAGATGTTTATATTTATCTATTTGATTTAATCAATAAAGAATAAGTGTTTCATTTCTATTCTCATTTCTTTTACTTCTCGATCTTCGGGCTAACATGCCCTCTAACACGGAGATTCTGAACTACAATTTCACGCCTCTGGCGTAGCCCGAAATCTCGAGAAATAAAAGAAATAAAAAAGAAACGAAACCGTTGTTTCTTATTGATTAAATAAACGTGTAAAAGCAAGGAAAATCTATATTATATTTTTTTATAACTCCCCTTTTCCTGGTCTCAAGCCCGGATGAAAAAGGAAGAGGGGGAGCAGTAATAAGCTCTCTAAAAAACCTGAGTACAGCTGGCCCGGCTGATAGTACCCTGTGAGGACTCCAGGGATACAGGATGTACTCCATGTTAGGAGTGGCTGTACATGGTGTCTGTTTGTCATGTCAGACATTTCATATTGGAGCTAGGTCAGTGGCCTGCTACTGAGTCCCAGTCTTAATGACATTCTACTTCACCCAGCCATGCTGATAGTACCCTGTAAGGACTCCAGGGATACAGGATGTACCCCATGTTAGGAGCGGCTGTACATGGTGTCTGTTCCTCATGTCAGACATTACATATTGGAGCTAAGTCAGCGGCCTGCTACTGAGTAGTGCTTCCAGTCTTAATGACATCCTACTTCACCCAGCCATGCTGATAGTACCCTGTAAGGACTCCAGGGATACAGGATGTACTCCATGTTAGGAGAGGCTGTACATGGTGTCTGTTCCTCATGTCAGACGCTACATATTGGAGCTAAGTCAGTGGCATGCTACTGAGTAGTGCTTCCAGTTTTAATGACATTCTACTTCGCCCAGCCATGCTGATAGTACCCTGTAAGGACTCCAGGGATACAGGATGTACTCCATGTTAGGAGAGGCTGTACATGTTGTCTGTTCCTCATGTCAGACGCTACATATTGGAGCTAAGTCAGTGGCATGCTACTGAGTAGTGCTTCCAGTTTTAATGACATTCTACTTCGCCCAGCTATGTTGATAGTACCCTGTAAGGACTCCAGGGATACAGGATGTACTCCATGTTAGGAGTAGCTGTACAAGGTGTCTGTTCCTCATGTCAGAAATTTCATTTTATAGCTAAGTCAGTGGCCTGTTACTGAGTAGTACTTCCAGTCTTAATGACAGACACAATCTACTTCACTCAGTCATGATGGTTGTTAAATCGCTTTTGATGAGCTCTACACATCCCCAGCAGACACCATAAAAATCTCAAGCTTTACAGGCTTGATATCCTGATATGATTATTGAGTGGAGATAAAAAAGAAGAAGAGAAGATATTTATCTATCTTTATTCTAAAAAATAAAAAAATAGATATACAATCAGTTAGTAAATAAAACTATCATGAAATACACAATATACTTATATATTTTATTTTAATTAAAAACATATATTGGATCAAAATATCATTTATTTTACCAATATTTCAGTTGGCTGAAATCCTTTAACAAGGTATTATAACATATTAATGTGTGTCAACAACAACGACGTTATGTGGTGCTGAGTTTGGTGTTGACACACATTAAAATTTTATAATACCTTAATAAAGGTTGGCGTTTAGCCAACTGAAATATTGGTAAAATAAATGCCATTTTAATCCAATATACCTTTTTAAAAAATATTTATTTATGGATTGCTCTATTTTCAAAACAATACTTATATATATTAAATTTAATGTATTATTCGCTCAATATTCTTTTAGATAGCAATGCGCCACCTTCTGGGATAAATATCAACTAAACGTGATGTATTAAAACCTTATTGTAAAACATTAACCAAAAAACAATTAGACTTTTATCTGAATTTGGCAAAACACACACACAGGTATTGTAACTCATTATGTATCATCATCCTCACGTTTTGTATAGGGATGATAAACAAAATGCAATTGTTCTACTACATAATCCCATAATGGCCCTGCTCATTCTGACGTCTACCAAGACACACATCTATAAGTACTTCCTCGGTGTGGAACTGAGGAGTGAAGACCTTGTCTGGAGGAGAACTCTCTCAAGGTGGGGAAGCCTTCCTTACTGAAGAAATTTGTACACATACACAACTATATATATTCCCCTACATTTTATATACCATTTATTTACTATTTTATTTCATAATTTTCCACCTTTGTTAAAATTGATTAGAAGAATCAGTATAATTGTTTAAATTGTCACACACACACACACAAAAATTGTCTACTACATAGTCAAAGAGAAAATTGCCTCTTTTGTTATATGAATAAAAATCCTCCTTTAAATCTCTTTATGCTATCTAAATAAATATACAGATGAAAATTATCCCGCAAATATTTCTTTTTCAACTATAAATCAAAATTCAATTTAAGTCGGTACTGACGCGCTTCGCCTAGCAAGAACAATGGAAAGGCTTAGACTTTCTATCAACAGTTAGATTTATTCAATCCAATATATGTCTTTTTACTATCTAATGTTTTAGGTATGGATTGCTCTATTTTCAGAACGAATTTAACCAGTCGGTACTGACGCGCTTCGCCTAGCAAAAACAATGGAAAGGCTTAGACTTTCTATCAACAGTTAGATTTATTCAATCCAATATATGTCTTTTTACTATCTAATGTTTTAGGTATGGATTGCTCTATTTTCAGAACGAATTTAACCAGTCGGTACTGACGCGCTTCGCCTAGCAAGAACAATGGAAAGGCTTAGACTTTCTATCAACAGTTAGATTTATTCAATCCAATATATGTCTTTTTACTATCTAATGTTTTAGGTATGGATTGCTCTATTTTCAGAACGAATTTAACCAGTCGGTACTGACGCGCTTCGCCTAGCAAAAACAATGGAAAGGCTTAGACTTTCTATCAACAGTTAGATTTATTCAATCCAATATATGTCTTTTTACTATCTAATGTTTTAGGTATGGATTGCTCTATTTTCAGAACGAATTTAACCAGTCGGTACTGACGCGCTTCGCCTAGCAAAAACAATGGAAAGGCTTAGACTTTCTATCAACAGTTAGATTTATTCAATCCAATATATGTCTTTTTACTATCTAATGTTTTAGGTATGGATTGCTCTATTTTCAGAACGAATTTAACCAGTCGGTACTGACGCGCTTCGCCTAGCAAAAACAATGGAAAGGCTTAGACTTTCTATCAACAGTTAGATTTATTCAATCCAATATATGTCTTTTTACTATCTAATGTTTTAGGTATGGATTGCTCTATTTTCAGACGAATTTAACCAGTCGGTACTGACGCGCTTCGCCTAGCAAAAACAATGGAAAGGCTTAGACTTTCTATCAACAGTTAGATTTATTCAATCCAATATATGTTTTTTTACTATCTAATGTTTTAGGTATGGATTTCTCTATTTTCAGAACGAATTTAACCAGTCGGTACTGACGCGCTTCGCCCAGCAAAAACAATGGAAAGGCTTAGACTTTCTATCAACAGTTAGATTTATTCAATCCAATATATGTCTTTTTACTATCTAATGTTTTAGGTATGGATTGCTCTATTTTCAGAACGAATTTAACCAGTCGGTACTGACGCGCTTCGCCTAGCAAAAACAATGGAAAGGCTTAGACTTTCTATCAACAGTTAGATTTATTCAATCCAATATATGTCTTTTTACTATCTAATGTTTTAGGTATGGATTGCTCTATTTTCAGAACGAATTTAACCAGTCGGTACTGACGCGCTTCGCCTAGCAAAAACAATGGAAAGGCTTAGACTTTCTATCAACAGTTAGATTTATTCAATCCAATATATGTCTTTTTACTATCTAATGTTTTAGGTATGGATTGCTCTATTTTCAGAACGAATTTAACCAGTCGGTACTGACGCGCTTCGCCTAGCAAAAACAATGGAAAGGCTTAGACTTTCTATCAACAGTTAGATTTATTCAATCCAATATATGTCTTTTTACTATCTAATGTTTTAGGTATGGATTTCTCTATTTTCAGAACGCTATTTATATCTGTATATTTTACAATATAATATAATGGGGCTTGTGATTGTAAAACAAATTTGAAATTTATCCCGCAAATGTTTCTTTTCAACGATAAATCAAAATTTATTTTAAGGAGAAATAACGATTATTTCTAACCTTAGGGATGAGGTATGAAAGGGTAAATTGTGAAGAGTAATGATAAACGGAAAAAATAAAGTGTCCAGGGATGGGAATCGAACCCACATTGTTCCGCTTACTGGGCATATGCCATGTCCACTAGGCTACCCTGGACATTTATTTCCGTTCGTAAACACTTTTATTTTTCCGTTTATCATTACTCTTCACAATTCATCCTTTCATACCTCATCCCTAAGGTTAGAAATTATCGTTATTTCTCCTTCAAATAAATTTTGATTTATTGTTGAAAAGAAACATTTGCGGGATAATTTTCAAATGTCGTTTTACAATCTCAAGCCGCATTATATTGTAAAATTCGCAGATATAAATAAATATTTGAAAATAGATCAATCCATACTTAAAACATTAGATAGTAAAAGGAATATATTAGATTGAATAAATTCAACTGTTGATAGAAAGTCTAAACCTTTCCCTTGTTCTTGCTAGGCGAAGCGCGTCAGTACCGACTGGTTAAAATCGCTCTGAAAATAGAGCAATCCATACTTAAAACATTAGATAGTAAAAAGGCATATATTGGATTGAATAAATCGAACTGTTGATAGAAAGTCTAAACCTTTCCATTGTTCTTGCTAGGCGAAGCGCCTTTCTCTTTATCTTTGTTCAATCTAAAATATGCTATTTTACTTTCTAATGTTTTAAATATGGATTGCTCTATTTTCAGAACTATTTTAAACAGTTTTGGTACTGACGTGCTTCGCCTAGCAAGAACAATGAAAAGACTTAGATTTTCTATCAACAGTTGGATTTATTCAATCCAATATATGCTTTTTTACTATCTAAGATATAAATAATTTATAATTGTGGTGTATTTAGGTTGATTTAAAAGTAGAAATATATTTTAGGCTTTATTTATTTAATTGTTTTTTATTATATTACACCGTATTAGATGCAAGCTTATGAATTACAAGTTAACAATCGAATTATATATGATGATAAATTATATGGTATGATATATACAATATATCGCAGAATTTGTGGATTTAATATTATTATTATATTAATATATTATATACAATATTATATTATATAATTAAAATATAAATATACGACAGTTCCTTCCCTCCATAGAAATGGAATCTGTCAGGCGGCCTCCTCTCCCTTAGAGGATATCGCCTACTCGGTCTCGGAGTCCCCTGTTCTGCTGAGGTCCCCGGAGTGGGCTGGCACAGTGGGGCGTCTTCTTTACTTATATACAGATAATTATATAGAGACAATATATCGATCCTTGAATAATATATACATATAATATATTCTTCAAATAATATATAGAGATAAAATGTATATCTTGTGAATAATATATATATATATGTTATAAAAAATATTTGTTGATTTTAGAACATATAATATAGAATTATTGATCATTTGCTAGATACATGAATATTATTATGATATTTGCTAGTTCTATTGTGTACATTGGTACTAAATGGTATTGATATGCAGTCGTGGAAAATCTTGAAAATATAAATAAGAACAGTTTAGATAAGAATTTGCTTTAACTTAGCTTATGTAATCTTTTAAAACATAAATTGATAAATTATTGCCTGATTTAAGGCCTTAAGAATGAAGAAAACAAAATATTATTTACATATCTACAGAAAGATTTGAGCCGGCCAACGGGAAACGGAAATATCTTAATTTACGGGGCTTCTAACCAGATTGCATGATTTTGAGCCCCATAAAAGGGAAACAACAACAATAAGCTTTATATAGGGAAAGCGCGACCTCTGGCGGTCGACTTTACAGAGTAATATTTTCTATAAATTATACTTCTAAAATAAAATAACATTTTAAATAATATTATTATTGTTATATATATATAGATAATATATGAATATAAATGTATAATACAAAATAATGCGGCTTATGATTATAGAACGACGTTTGACAAATTTTACCGCAAAGTTTCATTTTACAAAACGAAATATAAGACATTGGAATAGTCGTAAAGATAGAGGCTGCCTGGCCGGCATTCATATTTCTTCAAATAAAAGACATTTCGACCAGTAAATCTTTTTAAAATAAAAGATAAAAATAAATAAAAAGATTTACTGGCCGAAGTGTCTTTTATTTGAAAAAAATATTGGAATAGTCGTTATTTATCCTTAAAATAAATAATTATATTTCGTTCTGTAAAAAGAAACATTTACGGTAAAAATTGTCAAACGTCGTTCTAAATAAATGTATATAAATGAAGAAATCATTCTGTCTATTATATTACGATGTGAAAAATATAGGCAATGTTATGAAATGTTTTTAAGAAAAGCTTTTCATATGAATGCTTTGTCTTTATAAAATGTTGAAAAAGCCCAATTTTACCTGTGTGGATTTCTTATTTCTTTTGAATAATTAAATTAATTAATTATCATATTAAAATAATTAACATTAAGACTCCAGGTAAAGTTTATTTTTGAATATTTTTATTTACAAATCTCTTAAGCTTTTGGGTAAGAAAGCCCTTCTACGGGTGAAAATATTTTACATAAAAACGCCAATAAAATAAGATTTAAAATTAAATAAAATGCTTTGGGTGTTTACATTTGTTTCAATGCAGAATCAACGTGGGATGCTTCTATTGTGCATGCTTATCGAGTTTGCTATTCAGAGGTGATATCTTCATTTGGAGGTTATGAGGTGGGTTCAGGGAATTAGTATATTATAAATTTCCGGAATATCTATTCTTCTGTTAATGCTATAGTGCTTTCTGGATATGATGGATTCTATGATAATCTAAAATAAACCTTTCCCAGGAGGCCTAATGTTATATTTTAATATTGATTCAAGGGATTATTTTATCATATTATCGTATTATTAATCACACACACACACACACGAACACATAATTAACCTAAAACAAAAATAATACACAAGACAATCAAATGCTCTACAATGAATTATTCAAATTATTGGTCAAATAATATTTATATTTTTCAATGAGAAAAAATAGTAAAAAAATATAAAAAGGCCAGATATTGATATAAAAAAAAATAAAAATATGTATCGGTAGTTGCTTATTTATTTTGCATAATATTTCATTTATAAATTAATCTCATAATTTAGTCTGTGATAATACAAATATTGGACTAGGGACCAAAATAAACTGTAAATAGATGGCTTAATGTTATATAGTTAAGATATAAAATAAATT
>CP092865.1:48116018-48152104 GCA_030710605.1 Cordylochernes scorpioides | reverse complement strand
GCAACATCTATACATAAGATATTACCTGATAAAAGTTAGTCTTTTTTACAATCAATCTCCACTTCTCTTCGTCTAGATGAGAGGAGAAATCGTAAGTTTATTTTTATTATAGGAGGATATTCCCCAACGCGAATTCTTAAATTTTTAATAAATAATTAATATATTCATTAAAAAGTAACGAGACATCTATACATAAAAAATAAAACTATAAAGCCCAAATATTTTTAAACAAACAAATTAAACTTCTCTCCATCTTTACTGTGATGAGAAACAACAGTGAGAGAGTTTGGCTGATCACACACACACATTGGTGAACCTTTTCAACTCCTTTTTGTATATAATAATATTCTTTCATAACCTTATGATCATATATTATATATAAGTTTCTGAAATACAATACTTAAAATTTCTATCGATCATTGTCGCATATACACTCATGGACAAAACTTAAGGAAATCTAATGTTTTCGATGTGACCGGTCGTCTGTTTTTTTTTTTTTTTGTTTTTTTGAAGGAGACAAAGACAATTTTGTTCACACGTAGTTATCTCGTGTGTCTTCAATATCAGTAACTGTTTTTATCAAATATCAGAGTTATTCTCTGAATCCCGATATACATGCTAAAAGGTACAACTTCTTTAAGTTTTGTCCATGAGTGTATCTTTCAGAGTTATTGTCTGAATCCTGATATACAAGCTAATAGGTACAACTTCCTTAAGTTTTGTCCAGGAGTGTATCTTTCAGAGTTATTGTCTGAATCCCGATATACATGCTAAAAGGTACAACTTCCTTAAGTTTTGTCCATGAGTGTATCTTTCAGAGTTATTGTCTAAATCCTGATATACAAGCTAATAGGTACAACTTCCTTAAGTTTTGTCCATGAGTGTATCTTTCAGAGTTATTGTCCGAATCCCGATATACATATTAAAAGGTACAACTTCTTTAAGTTTTGTCCATGAGTGTACCTTTCAGAGTTATTGTCGAATCCTGATATACATGCTAAAAGGTACAACTTCTTTAAGTTTTGTCCATGAGTGTACCTTTCAGAGTTATTGTACGAATCCTGATATATAAGCTAATAGGTAAAACTCCTTTAATTTTGTCCATGAGTGAATTGTCAGTCTTACCCCTATCTATAATCCACGAGCAATGTATGTACTTTTAATAAAAACTGATGCAATGAGAGTCTTAAAATAGGACTCCATATCAAAATAAAACCCACATTCTATTCTTTTACAGATTGAAGGAGAATATAAAAGATACTGATAAACGCCACAAAAAATTGACTCAATATACCAAAAAACAGCTTAACTACAGATAAAAAGACTTCATCATCTCATCCTAAATTCTATTTTGAAATCAATAAAAATAAAATTTACTAAATTCCTCGCAATTCTTGTTATAAAACCTACATTGGAAAAATAGAAAAATATCATTTGAAAAACGCATCAAATTCCTAGGATTATAAAACAAGTGAGAAAGATATATTTCCTTTATGTGTTTGATAAATTCAATTCATACAATGAAATAGCGTTTTCAAAAAAAAAATCATCAAAGATATTTTATCTAATTCTTTCATCGTATATAGACATATAATAGCCACTATTTTAGATAGCTTCGTGTGAAATTCAGTTTAAAACAATTTTCGTATTATTTTGATAAAGAATAAAGATGTAACAACTTTTCTAAAGTGTATTTAATTCCAGACGATTAGATGATTGACAGTTACTAATTTCCTCAAGAAGATTGAAGTGAGTGACCGAAACGTTGTAAAAAATATAAATATATATATATATATATATATAAAGATTTTGGTTGTGTGTGTGATGTATTTATTTGGATAAACCTACAACCAGAAAATGATTTTTAAATTAAAAAAGTTGATTATACACAAATGAACCAAAACTTAAAAAAAAGTGGAAAATCTTTGTTTTTTCCAGTCGTCTATTTTTTCGAAGGAAACCTATGTAGAACTCAGCTACAAGATGAAATCATGCATATAATATTTGGTTGCTTTTGCTTGGAGAAACAAATAGGAGAACTCTTGGGTGATTTATCCTTGTCTCAATCCGATAGTCAACAAATATATAACTGAATGAATACAATGATGTTTGAACAAAGTCTTCTTTTTGGTTTATTTAAATTCTACAAGGCCGCAGTCACCGTTCGGAAGAGATAAATAGAATCGCCGAATATCGTGGTCCATTTGGATGATGAAAATGAAGACTAGAACGTGGATAATTCCACACTGACCATTTCAGTGATACGCTAACTTTGACCATGCACGAATGTATGGCCACTGGACATGCACCAGACCTGTAGGCTATTGTTGGGTGCTGAGCTGCCTGGAGAATAGGAGCTCCATCTATGCTTACTTCCTGTGGTGAATCTATATAAGACTGGTGGTCTTAATAAAGCTGTCTGTGTGTGTGATATAGAGCTAAGCTATTCTTGGCAGTAAACACACGTGGTTGAACTGATCCTGCTTACTACCACAGCGATGATGCAACTTTCTTGCCATACCAATACATATGTGAAAAAAACTGAATTTGACTGTATCGACAGTAATAAATAAATAACTCCAATAATATACTCTCCTGAATAAAACTTAAGAAAGTGGAAAGTCTTTAAAGAAGCCTGTCGTCTGTTTTTTTTTTAGAAGGAGACACGAAGCAATTCTGTTGACACTTGGTTATATCGTGTGATCTCAATAAGAGACACTGTGTAACAAATATCTTTCAGAGTTATTGTCTGAATCCCGAAATACATGCTGAAAGGTACAACTTCCTTTAGTTTTGTCCATGAGTGTATATCAGAGTTATTGTCTGAATCCCGATATACATGCTAAAAGGTACAACTTCCTTAAGTTTTGTCCATGATTATATCTTTCAAAGTTATTGTCTGAATCCCGATATACATGCTAAAAGTTTCAACTACCTTAAATTTTGTCCTTGAGTGTAAACTATAAAAAATATCAAATATAACCATAATTAGATTATATATAAAAATATCTTATAAAATTAATATTGATACATTATTAATATTGATACATAAAAAATATTTACCACACACACAATTAAAAAAAAAAAAAAGGAAAAACGAATTTATGAAGAAATGTAAACATATTGAAAAATTTATAGATATTTTATCGATTTATTTGAAAGAAGTTTAAAAATCTGTATTTAATATAAAATCATTTTATTTTATATTAGAAATGCTCTTCTATTTTATTCAAATCAAAATTTAATGAAAAGTCTGTTTAAAAATTCTATAGTATGGAGATCTGAAGACACACAAATGTATTATCACATGTAAATTTACATTTCGATGCCAGTATTGTGCATTGGAAGATGTAATTCCATCCTGAAAAAAAAGTTACCAAACGATGCAATAAGAAGCTAATCAACAGAATTACACTTGTAAATTTCTCTTTTAGATCGATTCGAAAAGTCAATAAACATTCTAAATGGGATTCCGAGAGAAAATAAATCAAGAATTAATTGAGATGTCCTGTTGTTTATTTGCGACAATGGTTATACAAAAAGAAAATATATATGTAAATATATATTGTATAATATTTTTTATTATTCTATGAAAATATTTTAAATTTCTATATTTGTATTTTGATACATTGTAAAATTTTCTCATTGCCTTCTCTGCTATTTTATTACGTAGTTTTAATTTGGTTTGACATTAAATAAATTACCGTGTGTAATTCTGAGGTTTGTTTTTCCTTATTTTCTACGTTACAATATGTGTTTGAAAATTGAGAAATCCATATATTAAATTATTTTAAAATGTTTATTTTGGATTATATATTTTATTATTATAAAATTTCGTATGGTAACACGCCAAACTTCTTCGGGGAACAAGATTGTTTTGAGATGCTCGCGTATCAATTCACGTTTTAGATATTTTAAATTTTACAATAGTTGTACATATTCGTGAATTGATACGCTAGCATCTCAAAACATTCTTGTTCCCCGAAGAAGTTTGGCGTGTTACCATACGAAATTTTATAATAATAAAATATATCATCCAAAATAAGCATATTTAAATAATAGTTATAAAATGTATATTTATTTTTCTTTGTTCCTTTGTGTGTGCGGATATCATATATATATGCGAAAAATAATAAAAAAAAGATCAGGTGTTGATATTGTCGCGGAGATAAATAAAGCAAGGGCAAGTTTGGGGATAATTAATTTATTATAAGGGGTATTTATAGGTAGAGAGAGAGTACAACTTACCCCAAGTTAAAGAAAATCTTAATGAGCGACGTCAGCTCCCCCCGCCGACCAGATTCCGAGAAAACCCCTCACACCCGGTGTCCAGGGATGATTGACAGGCGTCCCATGGGGCCTCTCGTGGTTGGAGCCGCTGAGCCGCTTGACAATATTAAAAACAAATTAGGCATATCTTAACCACTAACACTATTGTTTTTTAGATGGCAGAGCATCATCTAGTGGAACAGAAATCAACTAAACGTTGATTTAACCTGTTCTCTGATATGTGGCCAACCCATTTTCTTGATATATCAAGAAAAGCCAACTACGAACGGGTTTCGGGCTGTTTGGCTCTTGTCGTTGATTTTTGTTCCACTAGATGGCGCTTTGCCATCTATAAAACGCTCATGTTAATGGTCAGGATATACCTAATTTTTTAAAATATATACATGTGGCAATATAATAAGGTGGGGAAAGAGAAATAAGGACACCACAAGTTGGAAGAGAAGGAACCCCAGACAACCAGAGAGAGAGAGAGACGGGCCCGGCAAAGCCGGGCGGCCGTTCGTGTCGCACACAATTTCCAACTGTCTTAATAGTCCCGAGGTTCCAAGTAACGGGCCCCAGTAGTCGCCCCTTGGAATGTCGCTGAGGTCTAAAGTGATCGGTCCTTACCCGCCCGTCTCTCTCTGGGTTTACTGTAGGTTTGCTTTATTATTTCTGGAAGAGTATATATTATGACATATATTATTTGAAATAAATTTCAATTATGAAAAGTTATAGTTACTGTATGAATAGTGGTCAAAGCTATTATTCTATATAGCTTATAATTAAATAGCTTGAAACAATGTTTTTCACTTGAGCTTTCCAATATTTTCATAAGTTTATTGATGACAGTTATCAACCCCCAAATTGCCTTTCTTTTTTGTAGAGGCTTTCATTAAATAACACATATGCGATCAAGAAAGTCAAATTATTTTTGACGTGGATGTTTCCTTTTTAATAAATCCATAAAAAATTATCGGAGGGCCTGGCTCATCAGTGATGAACTTGTCCAGGGATTTTTCCAGTTTAATCTACCATACCTTGTAATATTGCATTGGCTTGTTTTTCTTTATGCCGATACTGATGCTAAACTCTTGGGATAAGTACACTCATGGACAAAACTTAAGGAAGTTGTATCTTTCAGCATGTATATCGGTATTCAGAAAATAACTCTGAAAGATATTTAATACCCAGTGACCTTTATTGAAGACTCACGTGATAAACTAGTGTGAAAAAATTGCCTCTTTCTCCTTAAATAAAAGCGACGTCCAGCGAATTTTCACTACCTCAATCTTGTCCATGAGTGTATATATATCTTCTTATATTCATTATTTTCCTCAATACACAAACAACATATGAAATCAGATTTTACATTGAAACATATAATCAATTTCAATATATCTCAGCAAAGACATTTTGCAAATATTATCAAAATCTTTCAAACAAAATCGAGCTAAAATTGAAGATATTAATAATCAAAAGTTTGCTACCAAATAAATAACCTTTTAAAAGAAATTCTTTATTTGATAGGGAAATCTGAGTACATACGCCCCCTTCTCTAATGGAATCTTGATTATCAAGCCCCAATGGCCTCAAGCCAATTCACCTCAGGGGATCTACCCAACCAATCACCTAGATAATTACAGTACTTGTAAAGTTTTGGCGTTTTATCGTATTGACTTATAACCTTCCATCTAGGGATCTTTGGGATATTTTCTTAAGGAAAATTTTCTCTTGGAAATTGATTTCAAAAATTTCACTTACAAACATTTATCAACTAGGGAACTGTCAGTAAATATTTAGTGGGAAAAGATGAATTGATATAACATTGATTTAGCTTTAGAAAGAATATGTAAAATTTGTTTGAATTTTACATATGTAATGTTTACATTAGTAATGTTATTCATATAACTGTTCATCTATAAACATCTCCAATGTAATATAAACATAGAATATTAGGAATATGGTGAAATTCTTCTAATTGGCTTTATATCATTTCTATATATTAGGTTGAATAAGGCTATAAAATTATTTGGTTTATATTCTTATTCTTCCTTCTTATCTCCACACAATCATATTAGGGTATCAACCTTGTAAAGCTTGATACTTTTGATGGTCTCTGCCGGGGAAGAGTAGAGCTCATCAATGGATGAGTTTGACAACCATCATGATTGGGTGAAGTAAAATGCGTGTGCCTTTGTCATTAAGACTGGGAGCACTACTCAGTGGTAGGCCGACTTAGCTCCAAAATAAATGGCCGCCTCTGACATGAGGAACAGACGTCATGTGCAGCCGCTCCTAACATGGAGTACAAACGCTGCTCATCCTGTATCCCTGGAGTCCTTACAGGGTACTATCAGCCGGGCCAGCTTAGCCCAGGTTTTTTAGTGAGCTTGTTACTGCTCCCCCTCCTCCTTTTGGGTTATATTAAACAGATAGATCCAAATCAGCCTCCGCTGTGAAAATATAGACTTTATACATCCATTCCTGTGAGTTAAAAAGCCAGTTGGAAACCTGTTTTCAGAAAATATTCGAATGTCCCATAAGCAGCTTCTCCATTCTATAACTAAAGGTTATCCCTCCAAGATCATGTTTTAAACCAAAACAATAAAAGGCCTCTTATCTCGCTCTATATTACTCAAGTTGAACTTACTCTCGGATTAAAAAAAAAATAATCAGCACATAATTCTTTTTTTGGTCAAAAAAGTACAATTTCTCTCATACAGCTCTAGAAACTGTTACACCAAACGTTGTAAACTTGTCCAGGTCAAACCTATCTCAAAAACGAAGTGTTAATCTTGTCTGAAGAACTGAATTTCTGAATTTGAAAGAAACCTTTCGCCCTATAATATATTATTTCATTTTTCTATAGAATTATCTTTTATTGTTAAAAGAGATATTCAAATTACAGATATATAGATGACTAGACATTCTATAAGGTAATATCCCAGGAGTTATTAAACGCGATAAAATTATATTATTGTTATATTATTTTTGCGTTGTTCGTTGACAAAGTATAACTTCCGTGGGTACAAAAGATCTTTAGGACTTTATTTAAGCCTAATCGATACAATTATTACAGAAGAGTGCAAAAATCAAACAAAAATAAAGAAAACAGCAGTTACAAACTCACCAACTGCAGCACAGTGAAGGAACGCAGGCGCGGAACTGGAGACAGAAGTTGGTAGAACCTTCCAGAATCTTCCAGGAAGTACACCGGCGTCGGGGGTAAGCAGCAGTCCGATCTCTTGAGACAGCAGCGTTTGCTATAGTCCACCACGTAGCTTCGTTCCTCTTCTTTACTTCTTATCTTTCTTCCACCGGCATGAATTTCTTATCCTTATATATACCGGAGTAGATCTTTCCAGAACGGTCATGGTTGATCAGTCAATCAGAAAGCCGCCAGCACCAAGCCTTGCGCAATCGCTTTTGATTGGCCAATCAGTTGTCTTCCGCTTTTTCTACATTATTCTTAAATGATCTAGAACATTCTATTCTGTAATGCGCCATTTTTTCTACGCAACAATATGTCCAAATATTATATCAATATATATGAATAGACATTCTGTATATAGATGGCGATTTATTGCTTTGTATTCATTTATGCCTAACTGGCCTTGTTCTTATTGTTTGCAGAAGAGCATTGCTCGATACAAATATTTAAATGTAATTCTACTGTCCTATAAGCTTATGTCTATAGTTTACTTAAATATCATTTCTGAGATTCTACTCTTCAGTGTAGCATATATATGCAGAATTATACTGTTAGAAGTTTATATGTTAAGTTTGTAATTATTCTTATTTTTTTATTCATAGAAGCATTTTTTTGCAGACATATTCAATTTTTTAACATCATCATTTTTAAATATCATTGTATTTATTTTATGAAATCATTTGCAATTGTAGTTTCTTTTTTGGTTTGTTGTGTTTAATTTTAAGCAATAAAATATATAGAACTAAGGTGTAATATTCAATTCAAGCATATAGAACCAATATCGATTCATTTTTGAAACAAAGCAAAATCATAAGCTTATACAAGTTTCACTTTTTCATACATATACAATACAGTATTAGAGCTCTAAATAAGCAGTCTGGTAGATTAAATTGGCGATACTGCTGGGAAGGTTTACCACTTATGTGCCAAGCCCTCTCAATATTTTTTAATCTTAGTAAGGACAGTAGAAGTTAGATTGATGTGTGAAAGAAACATTCGCAACTTAATGTTTTAATTTTCTGTATATAGATGGCATGTTATTGCTTTGAATTAAAATATTCTATATATATATATATATACTCCCGGTCTCACACAGATTCACTGCAGGAAGAAAGGAAGCATAGATGGAGCTCTTATACTCCAGGCAGCACAGAACCCAACAACAGCCTCCAGGTCCAACACATGTCCAGTGGTCACACCGTGCATACGTCAAAGTTAGCGTATCACTGAAAAGACGAGTGTGGAATCAGCCGCCTTCTAGTTATCGCCTCCCTCATCTAAATGGACCACGACACTCGGCGATTTATTTTATATTAAAAGGCAGAAATTAGAGCTTTGACAAATATATTTTGTTCAAATAAAAGACACTTCGGCCAGTAAATCTTTTTATTGTCTCGACGTTTCGACAAAAATCTTCTGTTCTCGTCTGGAGCGAACAAAAATTAAAACATTTGGTAAATTTTAATTTTTGTTCGCTCCTGATGAGGACAAAAGATTTTTGTGGGAAAAGAAAGTCAAGAAAAATATAAAGCTATTTACGAGTCGAAGTGTTTTTTTAATTTAAAGAACTATATTTTGGTTAACATACAACTATAATAACGTTATATATATATAACTATAAATGAAATTATATTTAACATAACAAATATATAAATTTCGAACCTATGGTATATATATTAAAAATAAAGAAAGCATATCCTGACCAGGTGCACATGTGCTTTTTAGATGGCAGAGCGCCATCTAGTGGAACCGAAATCAACAAAACATTTATTTAACCTGCTCTCTGATATTTTTTCAACCCATTTTCTTGATAAATCAAGAAAAGCCAACCACGAACATGTGCTCCTGGTCATGATATGCCTTCTTTATTTTTAACATCAACACCTGAACTTTTTATTTTTCATTTTTTCTATTATTTCCTTCATATATAACAATATATTTAGAAAAGATGCATATATTGGATTTCTAGTTAATTTATTGTTCCAATATTTCGAGGGGAAACTCGCCTCTCTTTATCGAGGATGTTTGTGTTTTTCACTAAAATATGCGCGCACGCGTACACCACTCTCGTTCTACAAGGCCAATGAAGGAATTGTATCTTTGATTTAAATATTACATTCGGTATATATACAGCTAATAATTAAATTTAATATTATAGATTATTATTTTATCTATGAAAAATCTTACGTCACTCAGATACAAAAAATTCTTTAAACCAAGAAATTTACAAAATTCCCTGCCAAACATGTCAAGCTACTTATATTGTAAAAACAGGTAAATCACTTAAAGATCGTATCAATCAGCATAAAGTAGCTTTAAAAAACTACAAATCATTATACCTCCTAGAAGACCACTCCCTAAACAATAGCCATATACCAAATTTCAAACAGGCCACAATTATATACAAAAATATAACAGAAAAGCACTGTAGACTGTTTTTAGAAAGTTGGGCTTCTGCCGAAGATGAACAGAGTATAAACAGAAAATTTGATTTTCTAGAAATTTATAAAGAATTCATATCTTAATTATTTGTAAATAACTATGTATATACTTTCAATTTACTAATTTATTTTGCTTTCAAAATTTTCATTAATTTAGAATTAATATGTATACTCACAATTATTTACAATTACACTGTTGTATATAAATCTCTCTCTCTCTTTCATAGATAAAATAATAATCTATAATATTAAATATAATTATTAGCTGTATATATACTGAATGCAATAGTTAATTCAAAGATACAATTCTTTCATTGGCCTTGTAGAACGAGAGTGGTGTACGCGTGCTCGCATGTTTTACTGAAAACACACAAACATCCTCGATAAAGAGCGGCGAGTTGTCCCTCGAAATATTGAAACAATAAAATAACTAGAAATCCAATATATGCATGTTTTAAAAAAATAATTTTAATTATGGATTGCCAAATCTTCAAAAATAACAATATATAAAGAAC
The DNA here is from genome assembly GCA_030710605.1 of Cordylochernes scorpioides. Lineage (NCBI taxonomy): Eukaryota > Metazoa > Arthropoda > Arachnida > Pseudoscorpiones > Chernetidae > Cordylochernes > Cordylochernes scorpioides. The sequence continues at coordinate 48,141,665 of CP092865.1, read as the reverse complement.
AAAAAAGGTTATATCATAAAAAATAGAGATTATTATACGTGTATGTGATATCTTGGGACCTCTGGGACCAGTGTTACCTGATGCTAGACGAACCTCGATGTCAAATCTACCGTGCAGTCGTGGTGGAAGGCGACACAGCTGGGCCAAAGGTGAAATAAGCAAACAGAGATTCCACTTAGAAGCGTCTGAACGTCAAGAAGGAATGGGACGAGGAGATTTCTGGCAGGAAAGGGTTTACCTTTTATCGGAGCGTCCGGCGGACTGGTGCTGAAACAAAGGTTGGCTAAGCACTGACTAACTGAGGATCGGGGCCTCCTTTTATAGCTGAGCTGGGTCCAGGCAGGTCACTGCCCTTTTCTGGCGTAAACAGGGAGGAAAGTTATATTATCCAGGAGGGCCACGACCTCGTAAAAGTTGGACTGGGTTTGCTAGGCCTGCTTTCCTATTCAAACCTAAGCCTGATTAGTTTTAACCTTAATTTTCTCCTGTTAGTCTCCATTCCTTCTATCTGTACAGTTGCTATACTTTATTAGATTCTTACGCGGTACAGATTGATGTTAGTTGAGGCTTTCTATTTGCAGTAAATAAGAAGTTATATATAGTCACGTGGTGGAACATGTGGTAGTAGATATCTGGACTATTTACAACAATTCCATGGTCTTAAATCATCACATGTATATAATTTTAAACTTTAAAAAATGATTTGAATGTAATATAATGTTATAATAACCCTAATCAAAGTATATATAATAGGGATAAACAAATATAAAGAAAGGGGTGCTTATGGATAACAGAAATGGTTGAATAGCAAAATTTCTCCAACAGATTGCAAGAATTGATCCTTTAGGGGGTAAAATACAAGAAATTCAATCTTGAGATTGAATGTAATATAATGTTATAATAACCACAGAAATTTCAAAAGTTTTTAAAATAGAATAAAGGAAGTGGAGGGTTTAAGTTGTTTTTGTGGTATTGAGGAACAAACTTCAAGACATCTACTGATCGATTGCCCAGCATTTCAAGATTATAGAATGAAGAATGAACTAGTTGTTTGTGAACTTAACGATTTTATTTCCGATGAAAAATCATATTTAAAGTTCAATTCACACATTTTGTAAATACATTATAAACTTTCTACAAAATCTGAATCTCTAAGGTTTTCATGCGTTGAATAATGTAAATAACTTATGTAAATAAACTTTTCTCCTTGTTTAGCGCAAGTATCCCTTGTGGAAAATAGCGCTTTGGAAATAAAATAATTGTAATTGTAATTATAATGTTATAATAACCCTAATTAAAGTATATAGAATATGCTTAAACAAATATAAAGAAAGAGGTGCTTATGGATAACAGAAATGGTTGAATAGCAAAATTTCACCAACAGATTGCAAGAATTGATCCTTTAAGGGGTAAAATACAAGAAATTCAATCATGGGATTCCAACGGGCTAATGGCAATCTAATTTTAGCTGAGATTGAATGGGGAGATAATCAAGGATTGGAGAGAAATGGCGACTGATTCTCATTTGCAGATCAAAGAACGATTCGTAGAATACCTAAGTTAAGATAATGAAAGAATTCAGTTCATCTTTGAACAGCTTCACTTATTTATTGACACTATATACATTACAAATACACCTATCCCCGATTTACACGGTACTTGTTTTACACGTTTTCGCTTTTACACGGTTTTCCAAATAAGTTTGTTTTTTGTTTTTATCGCACTATACTAAATGCTACTGCGATTGAACACATGCGCTGTGTACACATCTCACGAGGAATCCCGAGCTTATGTGCTGACTACATATTTTAACCTGTCAATGCATTTTATTTTTATTTCGGTGTACACCTATCCCCCGATTTACACGTTTTCTCAGGAACGTACCTACCGTGTAAATCGGGGGATAGGTGTACCTTAAAAAGTATAATTAAATGTTTATTTGATTCTCTCTAAAATAAATAAAACTTTATTTTCTTTTAGGTAAAAGATGTAAATGTTTTGTGAAAGAATTCAATGTGTATATTCACATTCCTTGTTACTATTTGTTCTCTTTTCTAGATAAGCAGTCATGTATAAAATAGGAAAGAGAGTCTGTAAAAGAAAAGCGTTTGAAATTAATTCGCTTCTATAATTTCGAGAATGTGTGTGTGTGTGAATGAAATTGTAGAAATACTGTATTATGTATAAAATAAACCTTCGTGCTTTTAAATCCTTTAATTTTATATGTATAGATGGCGCGTTATTGCTTTGTGTTAATTTATGCCTAACTGGCCTTGTCTTTATTGTTTGCGGAAGAGCATTGCTCGATGCAAATATTTGAATGTAATTCTACTGTCCTATAAGCTTATTATCCATAGTTTATTGAAAACCACTTCTGAGATTCCATACTTCAGTGCTGCGTATATAGGCAGAATCGTCCAATACAGTATTAAAGCTCTGAGAAGCGGTCTGGTGGATTAAATCGGCGAAACCGCTGGGAGAGTTTCACCACTGAGGAGCCAAGCCCTCTTAATATATTTTTCATCGCAGTAAGGGCAGTAGAAGTTTGTATTATGTATAAAAGAAACCTTCGTGCTTTTAAATCCTTCCATTTTGTAGAAACACACTGTCTCTGAGGATACGTTTATTTGCTTTAATTAAACGATCTCTTAAGATTTCAGGTATAAGAAACCCTTCTACTGGAGTATACAACGAAATGGTTGTTATATATACCTGTAAAATGGCTTACGATACCTGAAAGCTTGAGAGATCTTTTAAATTAAACAAGAAACTTATATTCAGAGACAGACAATTGACAATTGAAACTGTTGGATAGGTGGTTCAATCAAATGTAGAAAATAGATTGAAATATATAAGTTTTAATATATCTCTCACGACATAGCAAGCAGCCAGAACAAGGGATAAACAGGAATTGAAGGGAAAGGTGCAGCGCCTCTAGTGGTGGTGGTTGGAAGCTCCTCAATGCCACGTTGTCCCGTGACGTAGGCGCGCTGGAAGCCACTACGTATTTGAAGGAAGCACACAGTTCAGCCAAAACAAATTTTATTGACTTCTTGTCAATAATTTACATTAAAAATGGAAATAAAACTAAAATATAGATGATCATGCGTGGAGATGTGCCCCGGCGGGTGAGCCTTCTTTCCCAGGCGATGAGCGGGTGGTCAGCCCAACATGTACGAAGTACCGGTAGATGATGGATTTGGTCGACGCCAGGATGGCCAGGTCGTCATCTTCGAGGCCAGACCCGAAGATCCAGGCCCGCAAGTCAGGGGGTCGCCCGAGGACACTGAAGGCTTCGATGATAAGGGGCCTGATACGCCTGCAGCTCCAGTAGAGATGGTCAAGGGAGCGATCCACGGAACCGCAGAGACAGTGTGTTGTTACAATTTAAAATTCAGAGAATTCTATGTTCCAATGAATAAAACGTTTATTATTTTTCTTTTATCATTAAATATTCTTAGAAGGTTAGTGAAGAAGTGATATAAATCATTAATTTTCAGCATTTAACCCGGGTTTGAATCTCGCATTTAAACATTATATCAATAAAATAAAAAAAAAAAGATTCAAAATTATTCTTCGATTCTTGAAAAACACCAGCCCTACTAGTGATTTATTTATTTATATATTTCAACGCACAAAACGCGATATCCCGGCTAGGGATAATTGCGTCTGTAGTGTATTTGCATATCGAATTATGGATATGCAAATATCCTGTTTTGCATACTAGTTTTTATAGAATTGTGTATATAAATAGAGACAGTTTTAAGCTACGTCAGTCAGTCACTTTATGTAATAAAGGCGATTACAGGAGTCCGTCTTTGCCTTAGCCTCGACACCTCACACTTGGCTACCTCCCACCTTCAAGGATAGAACAAACCTGGCGACGAGGTTAAAACAACTCTGGCGACGTGAAAATCTACGGGAAGCGACGGTAGTGACTACGAGGTGTGCAACTATTGGAACGTGTCGACGGGAGCGACCACGAGGTTTTAAGAATTGCGGACTTGGACTGATTCAAAAGCATCAAACCGCCTTAGTGGCTAGATAAAAATGGCGATTAGTCAAATTGTGCCTTTCAGAGTCTACAATCCAAATGAAGATGATTTTGAAATCTTTATACAAAGATTCAATGCTGCGTGCACTGCAAATGAAACTAGTGAACACAAGAAAGTTGTGATTTTGCTGTCTCTATTGGACTCTGGACTACTGAAATTAGGCAACGACCTATTCTTTCCAGAAAAGATGGAAGCACAGACATATGAACTAATCGTGAAAAAAAATTAGGCAGCATTTAGAGCCTAAGAAGAGGATAATACCTCAAAGGTGCTTGTTCTTGAAACGAACACAGAGGGAAAACGAATCTGTTTCCGAATACCTGAGAGAATTGAAGCACCTGGCCTCTAACTGTGCTTTTGGGGAGATGTTGGAAATGATGCTACGGGATAGAATTGTATCAGGCTTAACATCAGAATCCCTTCAAAAGAGGCTCTTGCAAGAGGATGATGAGGTGAAATTAGAAAGGGTATTTGCCCTAGCAGTCTCATACGAGTTGGCAGAGAAAGATGCCAAAGAGCTGCATGAAAGAGAAGTAGCGAGAGTAACCTCACATATTGAGAGAAACAGAAAATCGAAGTACTCTCCTACGAAGAAAACCTCCACGTCTTCGACCAAAGAAAGGACTTGCTACCGGTGCGGCATGAAAAATTCCCACCTAGCACCAGCATGCCCACACAAGTCAAAGGCTTGTTATAAGTGCAAAAAGATTGGGCATCTAAGTAAAGTATGCAAAGCGGCAAAGGATGCACTGAAATATAGATATGTGCAAGAACAGATACTGTCCCTCAAGGGTGAAACGGAGGCTAAAGTTACGCTCACTTTAGACGGAAATGTATTAAAGTGTGTAGTGGATACTGGAAGTCCGGTAACATTGATGCCGAAGACCATCTTCAAGAAATTCTGGAAAGTAAAATTATTTCCTACTTCGAAGGATCTAAAAACCTTGTGCAATAATCCTATCAAGTTAGTAGGAGAAAGGGACGTTTTTGTTGAAGAAGCCGGAAAGAAACTTAGATTAATAGTGGTTGATGAAGGTTTCCCAGAGGTTTTACTAGGAAGGGAATGGCTGAAATTTTTGAATATTAATTACAGTAAACTGGGTTGCTTAAAGGATGTAAAATTAAATATTTGCATTAAGAGGGATGCAGCACCAGTGTTTTGTAAGGCTCGAAGTCTGCCTTTTGCTATGAAAAAAAAAGGTAGAGGATGAATTGGAGGATATGGTAGATAAAGGAATTTTAGAGCCTCTTGATTACGCCGACTGGGCAGCACCCATAGTGCCAGTTTTGAAGAAGGATGGCGCGCGCGCGCAGAATTAGAATCTGTAGAGATTTTAGGAGTACGGCAAATAAGGCAATAATATTGGATAAATACCCATTGCCTACGATAGATGAGATATTTTCTAAATTATCGGGTAGTACAGTTTTCTCAACTCTGGACCTTTCAATGGCCTATCTGCAGGTAGAGCTAGCAGAAGCCAAAGGAGTAGTAAATATAAATACTACGAAGGGATTGTTTGCATATAAAAGACTCCCTTATGGTGTGGCTGTAGCACCGAATAAATTCCAGAGGTTGATGGACAACATTTTTGCTGACATACCAGGAGTGGCTTGTTATATAGACGACATTTTGGTGTCAGGTAGAGATGCAAATGAGCATAAAGCCAAGTTGGAGCTGGTATTTAAAAGATTAGAGGACAAAGGCTTGAAATTGAATAAAAATAAATGCAGGTTCGCGGTTGATTTGGTTGAATACTTGGGTTTTCGAATCGATAAGAACGGCCTGCATCCATTGATCAACAAGATTCAAGCAGTCTCTAATGCTCCTGAGCCTAAGAACATTGGTCAGTTGCGATCATTTATCGGAATGTTGATGTACTACGCACGATTTATAAGAAATATCTCTCATATATTGACTCCTTTTTACAAGTTATTGAAGAAAAATACTCGTTGGAAATGGACAAGAGAACATCGGATATTGTTCAATAAATGCAAATCATTATTGACTAATGAGTCAGTATTGACACACTATGATCCAACGAAGGAACTGGTACTGGCATGCGATGCCTCAAGCTATGGACTTGGTATGGTACTTAGTCACAGAGACAAAAATAAGCAGGAGAGTCCAATAGCGTTTGCGTCGCGAACACTTACAAATGCTGAAAAAAATTATTCCCAGCTTGAAAAAGAAGCCTTAAGTATTGTTTATGGCTGTGAAAAATTTAGGCAATACCTTCTAGGACGCTCGTTTGTGTTGGTGACGGATAACAGACCGCTTATGCACTTGTTCTCACCTCACAAACCGATTCCAGTATGTGCAGCGTCTAGGATAAAGCGTTGGTCGTTAAAGCTGGTTGCTTTCCATTACTCAGTTGAATTTCGGAAGACTGACGACCACGAAATGCAGATGCTTTATCAAGGTTGCCGTTAAAAGCAATTGAGAGAGAGTCTATTGATGAAGACCAAGTCTTGCTTCTGAGAAAAATGAATGAAGTGCCATTTTCATTTCGGGATGTGGCTTTTGAAACTAGAAAAGACAATATCCTCTCAATTGTTTTGAGAAATGTCCAGGAAGACAATTGGCAAGTGCCAAAGATCTCGAAAGAAAATCCGTTGTTCCCTTTCTACAAGATTAGGAATGAACTAAGTGCGGATTTTGGCTGTTTACAGTGGAGGGAACGGATAGTAATTCCGCCCAAGTTGAGATCGCAGATTCTTAGAGACCTCCATGAGATGCATTTTGGGATAGTGAAAATGAAAATGATAGCACGGAGATATTTTTGGTGGCCTGGAATAGATGGGAACATCGAGGATATGGCCCGGGAATGTACCATCTGTCAGGAATCTGCAAATATGCCTCCCTCCACGATTTCAGAATGGACTTGGCCCGAAAAACCCTGGCATCGACTACATATGGATTTGGCCGGCCCTTTTATGGGTAGAATGTTTTTGGTCATAGTGGACGCCTATAAAAAATGGTTGGAGATTTTCATACTGAAAGAAATAACCAGCAGAACCATTATTTACCATCTTAGGCAAGTGTTTGCAAGGTTCGGACTGCCGGAATTATTGGTGACGGATAATGGACGACAGTTTGTCTCCAAGGAATTGGAGGAATTCACCAAGATGAACGGAATTCGGCATAAAAAAACAAGCCCCTACAATCCAAGCACAAATGGATTAGCTGAGCGCTATGTGCGAGAGTTCAAGACCTCACTAAGGAAAAACAGTGGAAAGGATAGCCTCGAGACAAACTTGGAGAGATTTTTATTAGCTCAGAGAGCATTTCCACAGACAGTGATGAAGGAATCGCCGGCGGAACTATTGATGAAGAGGCGTTTGAAAACAAGGTTTTCAAATCTAATGCCTAAAATGGAGTTTAAAGGAGAGGCGTTTCATGATGCCCTAAAGAAACAAGAGAATTTCAGCATAGGTTCAGATGTTTATTTCCGGAATTATGCTGCTGGAACAAAGTGGAAGCAGGGCACAATACTAAAACTCCTTAGTTGCCGCCACTACCTAATAGGGTATGAGGACCAATCTTTCAAGAGGCACATAAACCAGTCGCGCCCTGTAAAGGAAAAACCAGAGGTTGCAGTACTGAAAGATCCGAGGTTAGTACTTCCAAGTACATCTACGGAAACCCTGGAAAACCATCCTGAGCTGAAGCCCTCTCAAATTGGCCTGGAGATCCCTGAGAGGAAACTGCCAGAAATGGAATTGGCAGAGAAGCCAAAATCGACAGGGCCGGACTTGGCACCAGTTGAAGACAACCAGAGTCCTGTTGCTGTTTCTGGAGAAAAGGTCCCGAGCCGGAGCCCTAGACCCCAGAGAGAGAAGCCGCGGTCAACAAGGCAGGACTTGGCACCAGTTGGAGACAACCAGAATCCTGTTGCTGCTTCTGGAGGAAAAGTGCCGAGCCGGAGCCCCAGACCCCAGCGATCCAGGAGGCCGCCTGACCGACTGCACTATTATTAGGAGGGGAGGGTGTAGTGTATTTGCATATCGAATTATGGATATGCAAATATCCTGTTTTGCATACTAGTTTTTATAGAATTGTGTATATAAATAGAGACAGTTTTAAGCTACGTCAGTCAGTCACTTTATGTAATAAAGGCGATTACAGGAGTCCGTCTTTGCCTTAGCCTCGACACCTCACACTTGGCTACCTCCCACCTTCAAGGATAGAACAGCGTCGATTTACATTTTTTAAACAGAAACAGTTATAAACATTATACAAGAAATTATAATCAATAATAAAAAGAGAAACAATAATATATATTAGGAACCTGAACTTTTCAGGTCAGAAAGATAATCACACCAGTGATTGAAATAACCAAATCGATTTTTCGTGAAGATGGTGGTTGCCTTGCCGGTTTTCGTAGTTTTAGAATTAAAATATACATCGGCCAGTAAATCTTTTTATTATCTTGACGTTACAATGATGTTTGATCACGCTATTCTCTTTGGTTTATATAAATTCTACAAATCCGCAGTCACCGTTCGGAAGAGATTAATAGAATCGCCGAATGTCGTGGTTTATTTGGATAAGGAAAGCGAAGACTAGAACGCGGCTGATTCCACACTCGCCTTTTCAGTGATACGCTAACCTATGCACGGTGGATTCTTTGGTCACTGGACATGCTTCGGATCTGGAGGCTGTTGTTAGGTTCTGTGCTATCTGGAGTATAGGAGTTCTATCTATGATTCCTTTTTGTGATGAATCTGTATAAGACCTGTGGTCTTAATAAAGCTATATGTGTGATATATCATGACATATGTACGGTGTGGCCACTGGACATGACGTCGGACCTGGAGACTGTTGTTGGGTTCTGTGCTGTCTGGAGTATAGGAACTCTATCTATGCTTCCTTCACTACACTCTTGTTGTTGACACACTTTAAAATGTTATAATACTTTGATAAAGGTTGGCGTTCAGCCAACTGAAATATTGGTAAAATAACTGATTTTTTGATTTTAAATATGCCTTTTTATTTAAAGATATATTTATGGATTGCTCTATTTTCTAAAGGTGTAGCATTTATAAGCAGAATCATCCAATACAGTATTATAACTCTCTAAAGCGGTCTGAAAGATTAAATCGGCGAAATTAGGAGGGTTCAACACTGATAAGCCAAGCCCTCCCAATATGGTTTATCGCAGTTTGTATTGTATATAAAATAAATATTCGTGTTTAAATCCTTTCATTTTATTTGTAAAAGTAACAATCGTGATTTAATACCTTTTTTAAAATTTCATATGCAATAAAGATTTACAAAAAAAAAAAATGAAAACCATAAATATATGAAAATTTATGTTTGGAGATGGATATTAAAATACCTCGTAGTATATGCGTAAAGATAAAGTGCAAAACGTTGTACAATAAGGCCCAACTGTGATAGAAATTCCCAGAGTTTTCCTTGGAAGCTGTAAGGAGAAGCATAATTTACAGGCGTACCGATATGATTTTGTTACATTTCATTACTCTCTCAGCCATGCCAGGCTACAGATGTTTATATTTATATATTTGATTTAATCAATAAAGAATCAAGGGTTTCATTTTTATTTTCTCATTTCTTTTATTTCTCGAGCTTCGGGCTAACATGCCCTCTAACACGGAGATCCTGAAGTACTACTTCACGCCTCCGGCGTAGCCAGAAAGCTTGAGAAATAAAAAATAAAAAAGAAACCCTTGATTCCTTATTGATCAAATCAACGTGCAAAATCAGGGGAAAATATATATTATAATTATCTATAACTCGCCCTTTTTCTCTGGTCTCAAGCTCGCATGAAAAAGGAAGAGGGGGAGCAGTAATAAGTTATATAAAAAACCTGGGATTAGCTGGTCATGCTGATAGTACCCTGTAAGGACTCCAGGGATACAGGATGTACTCCATGTTAGGAGTGGCTGTACATGGTGTCTGTTCCTCATATCAGACATTTCATATTGAAGCTAAGTCAGTGTCCTGCTACTGAGTAGTGCTCCCAGTCTTAATGACATTCTACTTTACCCAGCCATGCTGATAGTACCCTGTAAGGACTCCAGGGATATAGGATGTACTCCATGTTAGGAGTGGCTGTACATGGTGTCTGTTCCTCATATCAGACATTTCATATTGAAGCTAAGTCAGTGTTCTGCTACTGAGTAGTGCTCCCAGTCTTAATGACATTCTTCTTCACCCAGCCATGCTGATAGTACCCTGTAAGGACTCCAGGGATACAGGATGTACTCCATGTTAGGAGTGGCTGTACATGGTGTCTGTTCCTCATATCAGACATTTCATATTGAAGCTAAGTCAGTGTCCTGCTACTGAGTAGTGCTCCCAGTCTTAATGACATTCTACTTCACCCAGCCATGCTGATAGTACCCTGTAAGGACTCCAGGGATACAGGATGTACTCCATGTTAGGAGTGGCTGTACATGGTGTCTGTTCCTCATATCAGACATTACATATTAGAGCTAAGTCAGTGGCCTGCTACTGAGTCCCAATCTTAATGACCTTCTACTTCACCCAGCCATGCTGATAGTACTCTGTAAGGACTCCAGGGATACAGGATGTACTCCATGTTAGGAGTGGCTGTACATGGTGTCTGTTCCTCATGTCAGACATTACATATTGAAGCTAAGTCAGTGTTCTGCTACTGAGTAGTGCTCCCAGTCTTAATGACATTCTACTTCACCCAGCCATGCTGATAGTACCCTGTAAGGACTCCAGGGATATAGGATGTACTCCATGTTAGGAGTGGCTGTACATGGTGTCTGTTCCTCATATCAGACATTTCATATTGAAGCTAAGTCAGTGTTCTGCTACTGAGTAGTGCTCCCAGTCTTAATGACATTCTTCTTCACCCAGCCATGCTGATAGTACCCTGTAAGGACTCCAGGGATACAGGATGTACTCCATGTTAGGAGTGGCTGTACATGGTGTCTGTTCCTCATATCAGACATTTCATATTGAAGCTAAGTCAGTGTCCTGCTACTGAGTAGTGCTCCCAGTCTTAATGACATTCTACTTCACCCAGCCATGCTGATAGTACCCTGTAAGGACTCCAGGGATACAGGATGTACTCCATGTTAGGAGTGGCTGTACATGGTGTCTGTTCCTCATATCAGACATTTCATATTGAAGCTAAGTCAGTGTCCTGCTACTGAGTAGTGCTCCCAGTCTTAATGACATTCTTCTTCACCCAGCCATGCTGATAGTACCCTATAAGGACTCCAGGGATACAGGATGTACTCCATGTTAGGAGCGGCTGTACATGGTGTCTGTTCCTCATGTCAGACATTACATATTAGAGCTAAGTCAGTGGCCTGCTACTGAGTCCCAATCTTAATGACCTTCTACTTCACCCAGCCATGCTGATAGTACTCTGTAAGGACTCCAGGGATACAGGATGTACTCCATGTTAGGAGTGGCTGTACATGGTGTCTGTTCCTCATGTCAGACATTACATATTGAAGCTAAGTCAGTGTTCTGCTACTGAGTAGTGCTCCCAGTCTTAATGACATTCTACTTCACCCAGCCATGCTGATAGTACCCTGTAAGGACTCCAGGGATATAGGATGTACTCCATGTTAGGAGTGGCTGTACATGGTGTCTGTTCCTCATATCAGACATTTCATATTGAAGCTAAGTCAGTGTTCTGCTACTGAGTAGTGCTCCCAGTCTTAATGACATTCTTCTTCACCCAGCCATGCTGATAGTACCCTGTAAGGACTCCAGGGATACAGGATGTACTCCATGTTAGGAGTGGCTGTACATGGTGTCTGTTCCTCATATCAGACATTTCATATTGAAGCTAAGTCAGTGTCCTGCTACTGAGTAGTGCTCCCAGTCTTAATGACATTCTACTTCACCCAGCCATGCTGATAGTACCCTGTAAGGACTCCAGGGATACAGGATGTACTCCATGTTAGGAGTGGCTGTACATGGTGTCTGTTCCTCATATCAGACATTTCATATTGAAGCTAAGTCAGTGTCCTGCTACTGAGTAGTGCTCCCAGTCTTAATGACATTCTTCTTCACCCAGCCATGCTGATAGTACCCTATAAGGACTCCAGGGATACAGGATGTACTCCATGTTAGGAGCGGCTGTACATGGTGTCTGTTCCTCATGTCAGACATTACATATTAGAGCTAAGTCAGTGGCCTGCTACTGAGTAGTGCTCCCAGTCTTAATGACATTCTACTTCACCCAGCCATGCTGATAGTATTCTGTAAGGACTCCAGGGATACAGGATGTACTCCATGTTAGGAGTGGATGTACATGGTGTCTGTTCCTCATGTCAGACATTGCATATTGAAGATAAGTTAATGGCCTGCTACTGAGTAGTGATTCAAGTCTTAATGACAGATGTAGACACAATCTACTTCACCCAGTCATGATGTTTGTCAAATCTCTTTTGATGAACTCTACACATCCCCAGCAGACACCAAAAAATATCTCAAGCTTTACAGGCTTGATATCCTGATATGAATTTTGAGTGGAGATAAGAAAGAAGAAGAGAAGATATTTATCTATTTTTATTCTGAAAAATAAAAAATAGATATACAATCATCTAGTAAATAAAACTAACATGAAATACACAATATACTTATTCATTTTATTTTAATTAAAAAGGCATATATTGGATCAAAATATCATTTATTTTACCAATATTTCAGTTGGCTGAACGCCAACCTTTATCAAGGTATTATAACATTTTAATGTGTGACAACAACAATGACGTTATGTGGTGCTGAGTTTGTTGTTGACAAACATTAAAATTTTATAATACCTTTATAAAGGATTCCAGCCAACTGAAATATTGGTAAAATAAATGATATTTCGATCCAATATATACCTTTTTATTTAAAGATTTATTTATGGATTGCTCTATTTTCAAAACACTACTTATATATATAGAATTTAATGTATTATTCGTTCAATATTTTTTTAGATAGCAATGTGATACCTTTTGTAATAAATATTAACTAAATTATCGTAAAGATAGAGACTGCCTGGCCAGCATTCATATTTCTTCAAATAAAAAACACTTCGGCCAGTAAATCTTTTTATTGTCTCGACGTTTCGATAAAATTCTTTTGTCCTCGTCAGGAGCGAACAAAAATTAAACATTTGGCAAAGCGTCAGAAATTATTCTAATATATTTCTAACGCTTTGCCTAATGTTTTAATTTTTCTTTGCTCCTGACGAGGAAAATGTTTTTGTCGAAACGTCGAGACAATAAAAAGATTTACTGGCCGTAGTGTTTTTTTTTAAAGAAATACCAACTAAATGTTGATGTATTAAAATCTTTTTGTAAAATATTGACCAAAAAACAATTAGACTTTTCTCTGAATTTGCCAAAACACACACACACAGGTGTTGTGACTCATTATGTATCATCATACGCTTTGTACAGGAATGATAAACAAAATGCAATTGGTCTACAACATAATCCCATAAGGGCACTGGCCATTCAGACGTCTGCCAAGACACACATTTATAGGTACTTCCTCAGCGTGGAACTGAGGAGTGAAGAACTTATCTGGAGGAGGACTCTCTCAAATTGGGGAAGCCTTCCTTGCTGAAGAAATTTGTATACATACACAACTATATATATTCCCCTACATTTTATCTACCCTTTATTTACTATTTTATTATATATTTTTCCACATTAGTGAAAATTGATTAGAAGAATCAATAAAATTGTTCAAATTGTCACACACACACACACACAAATTGTCTACTACATAATCAAAGAGAAAATTGACTCTTTTGTTATATGAATAATTTCCTCCTGTAAATCTCTTTATGCTATATAAATAAATATACAGATGAAAATTATCCCGCAAGTGTTTCATTTCAACGATAAATCAAAATTTATTTTAAGGAGAAATAACGATTATTTCTAACCTTTAGGGATGAGGTATGAAAGGTTGAATTGCGAAGAGTAATGATAAACGGAAAAATAAAAGTGTTCAGGGATTAGAACCGAACCCACATTGTTCCGCTTACTGGGCATATGCCATGTTCTCTAGGCTACCCTGGACATATTTTCCGTTCGTAAACACTTTTATTTTCCGTTAATCATTACTCTTCACAATTCACCCTTTCATATCTCATCCCTAAGGTTAGAAATAATCGTTATTTCTCCTTAAAATAAATTTTGATTTATCGTTGAAAAGAAACACTTGCGGGATAATTTTCAAATGTCGTTTTACAATCTCAAGCCGCATTATATTGTAAAATATGCAGATATAAATAAATATTTGAAAATAGAACAATCCATACTTAAAACATTAGATAGTAAAAAGGAATATATTAGATTGAATAAATTCAACTGTTGATAGAAAGTCTAAACCTTTCCATTGTTCTTGCTAGGCGAAGCGCGTCAGTACCGACTGGTTAAAATCGCTCTGAAAATAGAGCAATCCATACTTAAAACATTAGTTAGTAAAAAGGCATATATTGGATTGAATAAATCGAACTGTTGATAGAAAGTCTAAACCCTTCCATTGTTCTTGCTAGGCGAAGCGTCTTTATCTTTATCTTTATTCAATCCAAAATATGCCTTTTTACTATCTAATGTTTCAAATATGGATTGCTATATTTTCAGAACGATTTTAACCAGTTTTGGTACCGACGCGCTTCGCCTATCAAGAACAATGGAAAGGCTTAAACTTTCTATCAATAGTTGGATTTATTCAATCTAATATATGTCTTTTTACTATCTAAGATATAAATATATTTATGATATATACAGATTATTATATAGAGATAATATATCCACCCTTGGATAATATATACATGAAATATATCCTCTAAATAATATATATATTGATAATAATATTCATATAAATTTGTTCTGAAAATAGACCAATCCATACTTAAATCATTAGATAGAAAAAGGCATATATTGGATTAGATAAAATATTTATTTGCCAATATTTCGGCTGGGTGAAAGCCAATCTTTATTGAGGCATTACATTACACTACAGGCATTACACGAAAAATGTACGAAAATACACGGAATATTGGCAAATAAATCTTTTATTCAATCCAATATATGCCTTTTTACTATATAAAATATATATAAATGTATAATACAAGGTTTCAAGGAAATTACTAGGAATTTCAATCATAATTGGGTCTTATTGTAGAATATTTTACACTCTATCTTCACAAATACACCACGAAGTCTATTATAATCGACCTTCAAGCATAGATTTGGATATTAAAATTACAAATATATTATCACACAATGAGTATATTTTCTATTTAAAAAAACGCTAGCTTTCAAGCGTTAATCGCTCTTCAACGGGCTTACTATAATATCAAATTTATCCCACCAGATATATTTACAAAAACAAACGCGCGCGGCGTGGATATTTATAACTGAAAATTTTTATAACTGAAAACTAACGTTTTTTTAAAATAAAAAAGATACTCATTGTAGGGGGGTCGGTGGAAGGCTGGTAAACCGTTTGGTTTTCGACCACTAGGACCCGGGTTCGAACCCGCATTGGACACTTTTTTTCTGTTTAAAAGAAAAAAAAAATGCTCCAATGGCCCCCGATTCTTGCAAAAGTCCAACCCCACCAGCGAGTGCAAGTAACCAAACGGGGCTCTGGCATTAGTAAGTGCAAAGTCGAACTGCTTTTCACATGTGTAGACATGTGGTGCACTTACAGTAAAAGCAGTCGCTAACTACCCACCATGATTATCATGGCCTGTACCACGTGTACTAGGGATAAGCAAAAAATATATATATATATATTTGTAATTTTAATACTTTTTTTTCACAATTTTATCATGAATAGAGATTTGGATGTATTTATGGTTTTTATTTTAATAATTTATTATTGTATATGTTTGAAAATAGAGCAATCCATATATTAAATTATTTTAAAATTCTTATTTTGGATTATATATTTTTATTTTCCAATATTTCGTATGGCAACTCGCCAAACTTTTTCGGGGAACAATTGTTTTGAGATGCTCGCGTATCAATTCACGAATATGTACAATTGCTCGTGAATTGATACGCGAGCATCTCAAAACAATCTTGTTCCCCGAAGAAGTTTGGCGAGTTGCCATACGAAATATTGGAAAATAAAACTATATGATCCAAAATAAGCATTTTGAAATGATTATTGTGTATGTAATAAAAACGCATAAAATCACGAATGTTACTTTTACACACAAAACAAACTTCTACTGTCATTACTGTGATAAAAAATATTAGGAGGGCTTGTCTCATCAGTGGTGAACCCTCCAAGAGCTTTCGATAATTTAATGCGGCTTATGATTATAGAACGACGTTTGACAAGTTTTACCGCAATTTTTTCTTTTTTTACAGAACGAAATATAAGACATTGGAATAGTTGTTATTTCTCCTTAAAATAAATTATGATATTTCGTTCTGTAAAAATAAACATCTGCGGGAAAACTTGTCAAACGTTGTTCTATATAAATGTATAAATATAGTTAAACCTGTCTACAGCCTCCCTTTTGGGACTCACCAAAATAGGGTGCTCAAGAGAAGTGTGCTATAGACAGGTCACCTTTAATGTAAATCGCATCGTACAACGTATTTAAAATCGGGCGCTATAGAGAGGAAGGCGCTATTTAGAGTGGGCGCTATAGACAGGTCACTTTTAATGTAAATCGCATCGTACTATGTATTTAAAATCGGGCGCTATAGAGAGGAAGGCGCTATTTAGAGTGGGCACTATAGACAGGTCACTTTTAATGTAAATCGCATCGTACTATGTATTTAAAATCGGGCGCTATAGAGAGGAAGGCGCTATTTAGAGTGGACACTATAGACAGGTCACTTTTAATGTAAATCGCATCGTTCTGCGTATTTATAATCGGGCGCTATAGAGAGGGAAGCACTATTTAGAGGGGGTGCTATAGACAGGTTACTTTTAATGTAAATCGCATCGTTCTACGTATTTATAATCGGGCGCTATAGAGAAGGAAGCACTATTTAGAGTGGGTGCTATGGACAGGTCACTTTTAATGTAAATCGCATCGTACTATGTATTTAAAATCGGGCGCTATAGAGAGGAAGGCGCTATTTAGAGTGGACACTATAGACAGGTCACTTTTAATGTAAATCGCATCGTTCTGCGTATTTATAATCGGGCGCTATAGAGAGGGAAGCACTATTTAGAGGGGGTGCTATAGACAGGTTACTTTTAATGTAAATCGCATCGTTCTACGTATTTATAATCGGGCGCTATAGAGAAGGAAGCACTATTTAGAGTGGGTGCTATGGACAGGTCACTTTTAATGTAAATCGCATCGTACTATGTATTTAAAATCGGGCGCTATAGAGAGGAAGGCGCTATTTAGAGGGGGCGCTATAGACAGGTTTAACTGTATATTTAGCAATTATTGTGTCTATTATATTACGATGTTAAAAATATAGACAATGTTATGAAATATTTTAAGAAAAGCTTTCCATATGAATGCTTTGTCTTTATAAAATGTTGAAAAAGCCCAATTTTACCTGTGTGGATTTCTTATTTCTTTTGAATAATTAAATTAATTAATTATCATATTAAAATAATTAACATTAAGACTCCAGGTAAATTTTATTCATGTAAATTTCATTTAGAAATCTCTTAAGCTTTCGGGCAAGAAAGCCCTTCTACGGGTGAAAATATTTTACATTAAAACGCCAATAAAATAAGATTTAAAATCAAATAAAACGCTTTGGGTGTTTACATTTGTTTCAATGCAGAATCAACGTGGGATGCTTCTATTGTGCATGCTTATCGAGTTTGCTATTCAGAGGTGATATCTTCATTTGGAGGTTATGAGGTGGGTTCAGGGAATTAGTATATTATAAATTTCCGGAATATCTATTCTTCTGTTAATGCTATAGTGCTTTCTGGATATGATGGATTCTATGATAATCTAAAAGAAACTTTTCCCAGGAGGCCTAATGTTATATTTTAATATTGATTAAAGGGATTATTTTATCATATTATCGTATTATTAATCACACACACGAACACATAATTAACCTAAAACAAAAATAATACACAAGACAATCAAATGCTCTACAATGAATTATTCAAATTATTGGTCAAATAATATTTATATTTTTCAATGAGAAAAAATAATAAAAAAAATATAAAAAGGCCAGATATTGATATAAAAAAAATAAAAATATGTATCTGTAGTTGCTTATTTATTTTGCATAATATTTCATTTATAAATTAATCTCATAATTTAGTCTGTGATAATAAAAATATTGGACTAGGGACCAAAATAAACTGTAAATAGATGGCTTAATGTTATATAGTTAAGATATAAAATAAATTGTGATGGTTATGTAATTTTGATCTTCATTGAATAAAATATATATAGTTTAAATGTGTTTTAAACTTTAAAAACAAGCACAAAACAGTATCCTCATAGCTAACACGAGTATTTATATATAATAAGAGAGGCTAAATTTATTTTAAAAAGAATAAAATCATTTAAAAAAAATACATATAAAAAGCCTAAATCAACACTTAGTTCATTTTTATTTCACTAGATGGCGCTCTACCATCAAAAACTGCTTATGTGAGAGGTCAGGATAGGTCTTATTTATTTTTAATACAGTTAAACCTGTCTATAGTGCCCCCTCTTGGGATTCACTAAAATAGGGTGCTATAGAGAGGGAGTGCTATAGACAGGTCACTTTTAATGTAAATCACATCGTACTACGTATTTAAAATCGGGCGCTATAGAGAGCGAGGCGTTATTTAGAAGGGGACGCTATAGACAGGTTTAACTGTATATTTAAATAAATAATATATATATTTTTACAAAGAGTGAGTTATAAAATGTAGATTCTACAAGACTTAGAATTTACGGATGGCTGGATAATTTACAAACATCGATAGCTCTGGATGGGAAGTTACCTACTTTGGTATTCTACAGTCACTGTCCGTTTTTTTACACACGGCCACCAATCGCCACTCGACAGACTCTTAGAATACCCAGTCAACCTTGAAATAAAGTGTGGAGGTAGAGACTTGTTTCTGCCTTTCTTTCTTCTTTTCTAAATAGCCCACTCTACTTATTTCTCTATAGAAATACTGCGAAATCCTTTATATGTTAACTCTGAATATAGTTGATAATTTATTTATTTATTTATTTCAACACACAAAACGCGATATCCTGGCTAGGGATAATTGCGTCGATTTACATTTTTTAAAAACAGAAACAGTTATAAACATATTATACAAGAAAAAGTAATTAAAAATAAAAAAGAGAGAAACAATAATATATATTAGGAACCTGAACCTTTCAGGTTAGAAATAAAATAATAAATATATTTACAAAATTAGTTAAACCTATTATAATTCTCTCTGGTATTTACAAATTGATATAGATCTACAACATTATTTATTGTCTGTTGTCTAGCGGTGAAGAAGAGTGGGCATTCCAGCAGTAGGTGTCTCGAGTCCTGGAATTCGTTGCAACAATGGCAGCTAAAGACTTTAACCGCTCCAATTTTTGATGAAAATTACTTAAATTTTCCATGGTTCGTTGTAAACTTGTAATTATGAAAATTCAAACGGAAAGATGCTGGAATTCCAGATGGAAAAAAAGCTTTGGAATGATTTATTTGTTTTTAGAAATAATTCATCCATTTTTGAACTTAAAATCATCTAGTTATACTCGGAGAATGTGGTCTAAAAGCATTTTGGTCTTCTATCGAAAGATGAGCCAAATCATACTCAATTATTTTAGAATCAATATAATCTGTGAGAAGGGGGATGTTCGCAAGACTATGGACACAGTTGGAAGATTGATTTTGAATAATATAGTTGATAATTAGAATTTCATAATTATTTAGCTATAATAATACATTAATATTCATTGTAATACATTACTTAGTCTTTTATACATAGATGGAATTTTTTCCGGGAGGAAATTGATCTAAAAAAGCATAGGGCTTCTCTCCCGTCAAATTAAACGTCAAAAAGGCGTCTAGTTTTGAAGTTCAATTTGACGATAGAGGAGCCCTATGCTTTTTAGATGTTTTGTACATGTAGTGATTATATATTCTGATTCCTTTGAAGATCATATGTTGGTTCGAAATGTTTTATTTTTTAAATATGGCTACATCAACTATAATTATAGGATTCAAAATAATCATTTCCCCTGAGAAGAGTAACAGAGAATCAATGGAATATCAGGAATTAAATAAATAATTTATAATACAATATAATGCGGCTTATGATTGTTGAACGAATTTTGACAATTATACCGCAAATGTTTCTTTTGAACGAAAAATCGGAATTTATTTTAAGGAGAAATAACAATTATTTCTAACCTTAGGGATGAAGTATTAAAGGATGAATTGTAAAGAGTAATGATAAACGGAAAAATAAAGTGTCCAGGGATGGAAATCGATAATTGTCAAACTTTGTTCAGTAATCATAAGCCGCATTATATTGTATTATAAATTACTTTATATAATATTTGCGAACGGAAAAATTTGTCTAGGGTAGCCTAGTGGACATGGCATCTGCCCGGTAAGCGGAACACTGTGGGTTCGATTCCCATCCCTGGACACTTTTTTTCCGTTTATCATTACTCTTCACAATTCATCCTTTCATACTTCATCCCTTTATTTCTCCTTGAAATAAATTTCGATTTTTCGTTCAAAAGAAACATTTGCGATATAATTGGCAAACTTCGTTATGTAAATAATTGATTGATGTAGTCATAAATTATACAGATTATGCAACAACAACAACAAAAGCCTTTAATTGAGGACCTCTCGTCCTATAAAGAATTCGCCAGTTTACAGAGTAATTGAAGAGAACTAAGAATACAGAGAGAAACCTATATGTAGTAGGTATAGTATAGTATTTTCTACACTGTGACTATATACAACTGCAACAACAAGCCTTTTTACTGGAGTCAAAGTCCCATACAGGATTCGTCATTCTAATCCTGACAAAGATTATTTACATATGATTATTTACATCAATTAGATTATGTATATAGCTTTCTTTTCTCTTCAGCCGTCTTCCAAAATTTGAACAACGCAAACGCTCCAGCTCTGTTTCTCACCACCTAATTCAACAGGAGCTCCAAAGAGAGTCCCTCAAGGCCTATTTCACTGAGGAGCGCTTCTCGTTCGTCTATTATACATATTATGCTGATTTGTTCTATTTTATGAAGAAGAAAATGCAGTAAATATGCAAATATGTATATATTGTATGCGAGAAAAGAAGAGTTATGTAATAGGTAAATGTTATAAAAAGAAAAATGAGGATAATAGGAAAATGTATATTATATTTAAAAATGAGATTTCTGTTGAATTTTGATTATTTTGAGAATTATGCTATGGTAATGCAGTCGTGGGTATAATCTTGAAAGTAAAATACTAAAAATATTTCTGATCAGATATTAAGTTAATTGAGCTTATTGAATATATAAAAAAAAAACATAATTTGATAAAAGTACTGCCTGGCTAAAAGCGTAAGAATAAAAAAATGAATACTTATTTACATAATGTACAAAAGTTTGAGCCGGTCATCGGGAAACAACAACAATGAGTTTTTATAGGGGAAGCATGACCTCTGGCGGTCGATTTAACAGAGGTTTTGTATCTATGAAATATAATTTTAAATAAAATAATATTTTAATATAACATAAATATGTGTAAATATATGATAATATGTTAATATAAAAGGATAGATTAGAGTATTATTGATGCTGAAGAGATTATTGATTTTTCAAAAATAAAAGTTTATCCTTAAAGGTGTTTGAGATTTGAGGCAATAAATTAGTAGAAAACATTACAATACATACATAATAGAACAAAAAAGGCATATACTGACCGCTCACATGAACATTTCTGATAGCAGAGCGCCATCTATTGTAATTAAAATCAACTAAATGTTGATTTAACTTGTTACATAATATTTGGTCAACTCAATTTCTTGATAAATCGAGAAGAGATAACCATTTATCAAGGAATTGGGTTTAACAAATATCGTCTTCTGAGCATCCAGAAAAATCGCCGAAAGATGATGCAAGCCATCAGTAACTTTTAGTTCTACGATCAAGAGATACCTTTATCTTAATTTATCAATCTGAACCTAGTACAGTTTACCTTTTGTACTATTTTCAAATACCATTTTTTTACATAGATAGACATTCTCTTTTTTCAACCATCTATAGTCACAAAGCTATAATTGTAAAACAAAGTTTTTTTATGATCAGAATCCTTATAATTAAAACAAAAAAATACATAAAAAGAGGTGGAAGCTTCCTCCAGAGGCTGAATTCTTAACCTAACGTAACGTGATTTGATTAGAACGTCGCCATATCTATTGGCCAAAATCTGTCACCGTAGCTTATCCAATTGTCGTCTAATCTGATAGACTCTAATGAGACGGGTCTCTCAGCAGTTCTCTGCTAACACATTACTTATATTGCTTTCCTTCCCTTAGTATTTATGAAGGCTGGTGGTGCAGTGGTATAAGTCATCGATTTTTGATAAGAAAGACCCGGGTTCGAATCCCATATTGAACACCTTTTTTAAAAAAGAAAAAATTAAAAGTAGATATTCTAGGATATTTCTACGATGTTTAATGGTCTTGTTATAAGTTGCATATTGTTTTAATGTTGTCTATGCTAATTTGCATATCTGTATATAAACACGTGTCATAATATATACTCTTCCAGGAATAATGAGCCAACCTACAGACAACTCAGAGAGAGATGGTCCGGTCACTTGAGACACCAGCGACATTCCAAGGGACGACCACTGGGGCCCGTCAGTTAACACATTGGGACTATTAAGACAGTTGGGGATTGTGTGCGACACGAACGGCCGCCCGGCTGTGCCAGTACCGTCTCTCTCTCCTGGTTGTCTAGCTCCCTCTTTCCAATTGTGATGTGATTATATTTATCTTCCCACCTTATAATACCATATATATATATATGTCGTAGATTTGTTAGATGGGTTAGATAGGTCAGGCCGTTTAAGCCGTGAGCTGCTGGTGTATATATAATTTTATCAAAATTCGAAATTATTATAGATCTACTAGATTGAGAACTGGCGAAATCTCTGGGAGTGTTTACCACTGATGAACCAGGCCCTCTCATTAATTTTTCCATTGCAGTAAGGGTAGTAGAAATTGTTTAATTTTTTAAAGAATCATACATGTCTATAATAGTTTCGAATTTTCATAACAGATGGCGCGCTAATGCATTATAATATAATATTATCTAGTTTAATTTATTTAATATATTGTTTTTCCTTATTGTTTATGAAATATCTTTTAAGTAATAAAGGATATTCGTAATTATCAGCTTTCTTTTTTCAATGAATATATATTTTTAACCAACAAAAAAATTTCTTCAATGGATTATCGATTTTTTCCAAAGTTCAACTAAACCAGCGAGTTCAAATAAACTAAACGGGGCTCTTTCACACTTGAAAGTACAAAGGTCGAACTGCACTCTGCATATGTAGACATGTGGTGTACTTACAGTAAAATACATTAGCTAACTACCCACCAGGGTTATCATGGCCTGTACCATATGTAGACATGTGGTGTACTTACAGTAAAAGACAGTCGCTAACTACCCACCAGGATTATCATGGCCTATACCATATTTAGACATGTGGTGTACTTACAGTAAAAACAGTCGCTAACTACCCACCAGGATTATCATGGCCTGTACCATATTTAGACATGTGGTGTACTTACAGTAAAAACAGTCGCTAACTACCCACCAGGATTATCATGGCCTGTACCATATTTAGACATGTGGTGTACTTACAGAAAAAGCAGTCGCTAACTACCCACCAGGATTATCATGACCTGTACCATATTTAGACATGTGGTGTACTTACAGTAAAAGCAGTCGCTAACTACCCACCAGGATTATCATGGCCTATACCATATTTAGACATGTGGTGTACTTACAGTAAAAACAGTCGCTAACTACCCACCAGGATTATCATGGCCTGTACCATATTTAGACATGTGACAATGACAATGAAAACGTCTTTATTGACATCTTAGTCAATAGTACACTCCGAAGAGTTAAGAAAGACTATTTACAAATTCCTCAGAGAGAATCAGGATGACAAGGCGGCCCTGAGCCCGGATATTTTCTCGCAAAGAGAAGGATCCAGGTCCAGGGCGCGCTCTAAGATAGCGCCAAGTTGTTGGGCCAGATTGGTTCTCTCCGTGGGCAGGAGTCGCGGGACGAAGCTCACCCTGTCCTTTAGATTTAGGGTCGCATCCACCAGATCGAGGTGGTCGATCCCTGAATGGGACACAGGCTTCAGGTCGAGTTCCTCCATGAGTTTTCCGTAAAGAGCCTGCGACTTCCTCCAACGGGTTAGGTCCGGGGTGTCCTCCACATGTGTAGACGGTGGAGGCGGAGGCCATGGCCGGTGACGATTCCATGTCCTGGGGAGCGGGTGGTGTTGGCTCAGCAGGCCGAGGCGCAGGCAGTGGAGGTGTAGGCACTGCGGCTGGTGTTGTCCTCAGCTCAGCCTCGACCTGTCCGAGGACTTTATAGATATTGCTGCCTGCTCCGGGCCTCAGATCCAAGATTTGTTTGATCAGGGCGGCGAGAGCGTCGCCCTGCGGAGGTGACAGGAGGGGTCCATGCTTCTGCGCCTTGGTCCTCGAGGAGAGGAGGTCTAGGACCTCCTCCCGCCCAAGACCAAGGGCGTCCGTCCCAGCAAAGGACACGCTGGGGTGGGTCTCGATGAACGCATCGAGGTCGTTTCTCGTTGTGTTCCGTGTTGATAGTGTGGAGGATTTCCTGCTTGATGAAGTTGAGGAAGCGGAGGACTCCTCGATGGCAGTCATCTCGATGTCCTGTGCAGAGGGCCGCGACTTCACCGATTGAGGGCTTACGGAACCCCTAGGTGCCCGCAAGGGCGGAGCAGGTGTCACAGGTGGAGGGGTAGGTGGCGTCTCCTCCGCAGGTGAGGCCGGGGGCGCTGTTGGTGATGGCCGGGGTGCGCCTGCTGGTTGGATCGCAGCTCGGGCCGCGGGCGAAGCGATGGTGGAGGGCCGGCAGGGGAGGCTGGTGGGGCCGAACTGGTGGTGTTAACCCGCCCTGCAAGCAGGGGGCAGTTGGCCCTGCGGTGCCCCTGGCCGTGGCATCTGGAACACTTGATGCCGGTGGATAGATAAGAGGGCCAAGCCTCGCCTTTGATGGTGATGTCGAGGCGGGTGGGGAGCCTCTCGGTGGTCACGAAGAAGGGGAGGTTGCCCACCGTTATCCTCTCCGCTCTTTTGCGGAAAGGGAAAGCCCTGAGGAGAGTGCCCTCAACCTCAAGGCCGTTGTTTATGAGGCGCTCGGCGAGGCCTCTGTTGGCCAGCTCCAGGAGTTGGTGGCCGTTTACCTTGGAGACTTGGACGACTCCGGCGGTTCCTCCAAGTAGCCTGTCCAGCGCCCTCAGGTAATGGAAGGGCTGCAGTTCGGGGCCGTGTTCCAGGTAGACGCAGTGCTCCTCAGCAGAGGACGCCTGCCGCGCCCGGGCCTCCGCGATGTGGGCCCTGGTTGTCGGGATCTCCTGCGCCCGCGGCACCGAACGCGCCGAT
>CP092865.1:48091174-48115918 GCA_030710605.1 Cordylochernes scorpioides | reverse complement strand
GATTGCGTTCGGCGACTGCTCCTGGCACCTCCGATGTTGGATGATGGTGCAGCGGCTGTAGGCGAATTCGATGATTCGCGGCGCCTCTTCTTGGTCTTCACGACAGTAAAGTCGTTGTCTGTCCTGGGGTTCATGTCTTCGTCACAATCTGTCCAGTTTCTAATAGCAAGGGAAGCGCTATTGGATGACGAAGTTGCCGCTAAGCCTGACGTCGACGCGCGCGGCAGCCAGATTTACATTTCCGCCGTCAGCCGGCGGATTTACATACTCTTGAGTATTAGAGTTTTCTTTATAGATTTCCCTATAAAGTTCGTTTTTCGCTGAATTCTCGCTACCGGTTGGAGGTGGGATGCTGGGCCTTCCAGGCTCTTGTCCAGCAGATCCTGGGCTCCTCGGCGATGCCGAATTCGGCATGTTTAAAGATGCATTACAGCTCGCCAGAGGCAAAAATCACGGAGCTTATTTAGACATGTGGTGTACTCACAGTAAAAGCAGTCGCAAACTACCCACCAGGATTATCATGGCCTGTACCATATGTAGACATGTGGTGTACTTACAGTAAAAACAGTTGCTAACTACTCACCAAGATTATCATTGTCTGTACCATATGTAGACATGTGGTGTACTTACAGTAAAAGCAGTCACTAACTACCCACCAGGATTATTATGGCCTGTACCATATGTAGACATGTGGTGTACTTACAGTAAAAGACAGTCACTAACTACCCACCAGGATTATCATGGCCTGTACCATATGTAGACATGTGGTGTACTTACAGTAAAAACAGTCGCTAGCTACCTACCATGATTATCATGGCTTGTATAACGTTCACTCTTGGGATAAAAAAAAACTTACCTTTTTTGAAACAATATCACATTTTTATAGCATTACAAATGTCAAAATAATCATATATCTAAAAGTTAAAAACATAAATAATTTGTATATTTATTTGTGTACGTTATTAAAAATTATGATGAAGAATTTTGTATTGCTTTTTACATATTTTTCCAAATGTCGATATGCATAGCCAATGAAAACTTCAGACTCATGCAAATAAACCTTTTCGTTGCTTGCGTGTAATTATGAGCCTTTTCTCAGTAGCCAATAATGCCCAAGAGTGTTATTATATGTCATTAAAGTACAGGGGCGGCTTTGATTTCCTAACATACTACGAAGGGATTTATGAATGGGTCAAATAGGAATTTAATGATGAAGTAGCATGTACCGATTTTCAGGCTAAAATACGCTTCGGCAGGATAATAATTATGCATCAAAAGTTGAATCCTTCCATTTCAAAATATATAAAAATACTGATAACAATGATATTTGGCCAATTCAACCGATTTCATTACTCACCTCGTTGGATGTTATGAGAACGAACCCGTCCCTGTACTGATGAAGACCAAAGCCCGAAACCATGGTATACAGGTTGTTGAAATTTTATCTGAATTTACAAAAATTGGTGTTGTGGCTTATTAAATATCACTAACACTACGTCTAGTACTGGGATTATAACAAAAATGCATTGTTTCATCATTTTAATGCATTTATGAAGGGAGAGGTGCCATTTTTGATACATGATTATCATCCTCACGCACACATAACTTTATACAAAGCTATAACGCGCCATATATATATATAATGGAAGGATTTAAGCACGAATGCTTCTTTTATACACAATACAAACTTCTACTGTCCTTACTGCGTTGAAAAATTATATTGGGAGAACTTCGCTCAATAATAGTGAACCCTACCAGCGGTTTCGCAAATTTAATCCATCAGAACGCTTCTTAGAGCTGTAATACTGTATTGGATCATTGTGCTTATATATGTTACACTGAAAAGTGGAATATTAGAAATGGTATTCAGCAAACTATGGAAATAAGCTTTTAGGGCAGTAGAATTACATATAAATATTTTCGCATTCGCGCTTTAAGTATTATATTTCTTATGTAATAATGGTACGTTATATCCTTATAAAGTTCATATATAGATAGAAGAGGCGACAATTTATAAAAAGGAACAAGTTTGATGCTTATGTTGACATTTCAAATTGTCATATTTTGTGGAAAATTTCATTGACATGAATAGGAATGTTTGTTATGACAGTTTTTCGAGATGTCTCAAAGCATTTCAAATTCCTCTCTTTGTTAACCAGGGAAGGGTCTTTTTATAAAAAAATATTTTTCCATCAATTTTCTAGCCACAGGGTTCCACAAAATGTCAACCCATTCACTTATCGAAAAATACTACGTAAATATATAGGTCGTGATCGAATGTAAGGGTGCAACCGTTATGCATGCAATCTTTAAGAATTAGTTCCAGCCAAGTGAGCAGCGACGTTCCGTAACATTGGCCCGCGATGTCTGCCACGTTTATTTTTGTCTAATTTTAAAATATGGTTGTATTTGCATATTTACATTTTAACACAAGCTTAACATATATACAGTTTAACATACCTTTTTTAACGAAAATAAATTACACCTCTTGGATATATATACCAATTTTTTTCCAGAGAATACGAATGCACTCGTATACTATATTTAAAACCATTTACACTCATGAAAAAAAACTTAAGAAATTGTAAAGTCTTTTATATTGCTGGTCATCTGTTTTCCTTTTAAGGAGACAAAGGCAATTATGTTCCAGTACTCCAAATACGGATTATTTATTAAACAAAAAAAGCTAATCAAACGATATTATACAGTTTATATTTATTCCCAAAGAAGGCGCAAGCCATCAGCAACTTTCAATTTGCACAATCCGGAGAAGCCTTTTTCTTAATTTATTCATTTGATCCCAGTACATTTCGACTTTTGTATTACTTTTTCACATTTCTTTAAACTGTTAGAGAATAGTAAAAATGACGAAATATATGCACCAGATATTTTTTTTTCTTAGTCATATCACCAATGGCAAATTTCTAATTAATTGATACATACGTATTTCTTTCAAAAATATCAGCAAATAAATCTAAGCCAATAACTTATTATAAATTCTTTCGATCATCATTATGTAAGGACCAGTCAACAAGTGAATGAATTTGAGATGAAGAGTAAAGCTAGTTCAATTTCTATGTAAATAACACAAGATGATTATTACCTTACCTAATTGGGAGAATTTGTATGGGGCAAGTTTCTAATAAAGGCTTTGTGTGTGTGTGTGATACATTTACAGATTATAACTGGCTACTGTGGTATCACATATACATATAAATTATAATATTTAATTTAAATTACACATATCCCTCTATATTATATATATAATTAACATGCCTCTTCTCATAAAAACAATTATTATATACCCAGAGATGTGAATGTAGAATGAATTATTTAACTAAATTTTTAAAAGGTGAAAGGTATATTTAATTATGCATTTCTCCAGAATTTGCATTGTAAATACACAGAATAAAATTAATTAAGATGTAAATTAACATAATAAACATGCAGAAAAAATAGGTAGCCCTGCTTTTTTATTAGGCAGCTGAGCGTATGGGGAATAGTATCGTCTGACACTTTTTTTTGTTTATTATTCTTTTCCTCTTACTTGAATAGTAAAATAAAGCACATAAGAATAGAATATGCAGTTGAAGCTTTAAAATATATGCATATATATTTTGGTAGAGAATATATAATTTGAATTTGAGGATATATTATAAAGATATAATTATTTTGATGATATTATTAAAAGGAAACACATTGCCAGTAAATTTGCTATACATTTTATCGATAGATGGCAATTGAATTTATAAATATAATTACCTATTAAGTAAATATTACACTCATAGCGTATGTTGTTGATGTTGTATTGTCCAATGAAAAGACTCAGATGTCTCTATACATCTCTATTACAGTAATCTCTTAGATGTCTCTGTACATCTCTATCAAGCAATTTTCTCTATCTTGGGTGTGTAAAGCTACTGTTCTGGGTCAATTTTCTGTTGTTGTTGATGTCTCCAATTAAGAGCCTCATATGTCTACATACATCTCTGATACAGAAATGTTCTCTATCTTGGGTGTGTAAAGCTGCCGTTCTGGGTCAATATTTCTGTTGTTGTTGTCGTGTCCAATGAAGAGCCTCAGATGTCTCCGTACATCTCTATTACAGCAATATCCTCTATCTTGGGTGTGTAAAGCTGCTATTCAGAGTCCATGTCAATTTTCTGCAAGGCTACGGCCATTGCTGGACATGCAAGTTTAACAAGCATCTTTCCATAGTTTCGTTAAATATCAACAGCAAGAAAAGAAAAACCTTCAAGTACAGATACTATATTGAAGATGAAATAAAAGTTTACGGCGAAGAGTTTCCTTTATTTTGTGCTATATAATCGGAAAGCTTTCGGACTGTTAACTCCTTACATTGTAACCTGTTGAAGAACGTCATAGTCCAAAAGCTTGCTGATTATACAGCATTAATAAAAGAAACACGTTGCCGTAAACTTTAATTACTTCTTCGAATGATGTCTGGCGATATCTTCTCTTGTAAACAGATACTATATAAGCAGAATTAACAATATAATAATGATAGCTTAGATATGGTGGATTAGCAAACCATTTGGAAAGTTCACAACTGGCAAACCAAGACTTACCTAACTCCTCTTTTATCAATTTTAATAATTACATAAATATCATTTTTATTTTAGGAAAATTCAGAATGTGATCTTTCAAGTATTTATACTGTAGCAGTGAAGTATTTATTATTCATGATAAAATTGTGAAAAAGTATTAAAATTACAATTATTATATTTTATTTAAAAAAATTATTAAATTTTTCAAATATTTATATTGTAATATACCTTATAATAATTTTATAATATACTCTGTTTAATTAATTTATTTTTGAATGTTTGGAATTGGCAGAAGTGTAATTGTTGTTGTTATGAATATATTCAAAGTGTATATATAACATTAGAAAGATATATTATGTGTTTCTTAATTTGGTAAAGCATATTCAATCGAAGGAACATTACATATATTATTTATATTTTTTCGCTCTTGAAACTTCCTTCATTGCTTGACTTGTATCTTATAAATGTTGATTTTGTTCTTGCCTTAAATAAATTGCCTTGTCATTCTGAAGTTTGTAATTCCTATTTTTCTACGTAACAATATATATAGTCAATTGAAAGTAGGATACTTTTTTCATACACATACAGCATTATTAAGACCACTTGTCTTATACAGATTCACCAAAGGAAGGAAGCTTAGATGGAGCTCCTAT
This sequence comes from Cordylochernes scorpioides, assembly GCA_030710605.1. Classification (NCBI taxonomy): domain Eukaryota; kingdom Metazoa; phylum Arthropoda; class Arachnida; order Pseudoscorpiones; family Chernetidae; genus Cordylochernes; species Cordylochernes scorpioides. The sequence continues at coordinate 48,110,697 of CP092865.1, read as the reverse complement.
AATCCAGGCAGCGCAGAACCCAACAGCCTCCAGGTCCAACACATGTCCAGTGGCCACACCGTACATATGTCATGTTATATCACACATACAGCTTTATTAAGACCACCGGTCTTATACAGATTCACCACAGGAAGGAAGAATGTGGCCAGGATGGATATCATACTCGAGGTCTATTACGAAGAAGAAACGGAGCACCTCCTCGGGCTACTCACGCCTGAAGACAAGATTCTTCTCGACAAATTCTTCGACATTATCATCAAACATGTTCCGAACATGAACTCCCCAAATGGCAGGGATCTGTCTAGATTCAAGGCGGCTTTAAGCTCCTGATCCGGACGTGCCCTCGGAGAGGGCTACGTCGATTGTATATATCTCTCTTCATTCCTACCATTTTTATTACCTTATAACTCCTTTTGAGTGTAAAGATTGACGAGATGTCAATAAAGTTGTTTAATTGTCAAAAAATTGTCACAGGAAGGAAGAGAATATAGATGGAGCTCCTATACTCAAGGCAGCGCAGAACCCAACAGCCTCCAGGTCTGACACATGTCCAGTGGCCATAGAATCCACCGTGCATAAGTTAGCGTATCACTGAAAAGGCGAGTATGGAATCAACCGCGTTTTAGTCTTCACTTTCCTCATCCAAATGGATTACGGCATTTATTTCAAACGACAATATTTCGACAAAGCGATTCGTTCTATATATAAATATATAAGAAACTAAATCATCCCAGTACGAATGTTTCTTATGCACATAAAACAAACCTCTCTACTGTCCTTCTTCGATGAAAAATTATTTCCGCTAGTTTAATCTACCATATCGTTGTAATATTTCATTTAGAAGTTTCGCTTTTATACTGATGATGAAATTGATTTTTTGAAAAATATATTTCAAATGAATAATGAAGACATAAACTTTGAGAGAGGGAGAGAGAGTTACAGTAGAAAATTTTATAAAATAATAAATCATTATATGCTTAGAGTTTTGTTCTTTCGCAAATTGCAAAAAATTCTTTTTGAAACAACATTTATATGAGTAGAAATTTATTTTAGAATGATCATACGCGTCAAAATAGGTAAATTTTATTATAACAGAAATTGTGTTAATGTATCATGATAATATTTAAGTTAGTTGAGTTTGAGGAAATAAGTAGCTCTGCAAATCAGTGTTGTATATTAGAGAATTAAGTAGATATGCAATTTAGTGTTGTATATTAGAGAATTAAGTAGATATGCAATTTAGTGTTGTATATTAGAGAATTAAGTAGATATGCAATTTAGTGTTGTATATTAGAGAATTAAGTAGATATGCAATTTAGTGTTGTATATTAGAGAATTAATTAGATATGCAAGTATTGTATATTAGATATTTAAGTAGATATGCAATTTAGTGTTGTATATTAGAGAATTAAGTAGATATGCAATTTAGTGTTGTATATTAGAGAATTAAGTAGATATGCAATTTAGTGTTTTATATTAGAGAATTAAGTAGATATGCAATTTAGTATTGTATATTAGAGAATTAAGTAGATATGCAATTTAGTGTTGTATATTAGAGAATTAATTAGATATGCAATTTAGTGTTGTATATTAGAGAATTAAGTAGATATGCAATTTAGTATTGTATATTAGAGAATTAAGTAGATATGCAATTTTCTGTTGTATATTAGAGAATTAAGTAGATATGCAATTTAGTATTAAATATTAGAGAATTAAGTCGATATGCAATTTAGTATTGTATATTAGAGAATTAAGTAGATATGCAATTTAGTGTTGAATATTAGATAATTAAGTAGATATGCAATTTAGTGTTGAATATTAGATAATTAAGTAGATATGCAATTTAGTTGGAGGCGGTAAAATCAGGTAGATATATAATTTAGTTGGAGGCGGGAAAATCAGGTAGATATGTAATTTAGTTGGAGGCGGGAAAATCAGGTAGATATGTAATTCATTTGGAGGCGGGAAAATCAGGTAGATATGTAATTTAGTTGGAGGCGGAAAAATCAGGTAGATATGTAATTTAGTTGGAGGCGGAAAAATCAGGTTGATATGTAATTTAGTTGGAGGGTGAAGAACTAAATTGATATGCAATTCCTTCATAGTTTGGAGAATTGAGTAGATATGTTAGTTGGGGGTGGGAAAATCCAGTAGTTAATGTAAATCAATTGTAGAATTAAGTAGATGTATAGTTTGGGTTTAAGGAACTAGGTAGTTATTTAAGTTAGTGTAGGTAGGAGAATGGAGTAAAGGGGGGTAATTAAGTAGATATGTAATTCATTCGAAAGTGGGGGAATTAGTAGATATGCAATTTAGTTGGAAACGTGAGAATTAAGAGGATATGTAATTTAGTTGAATAATTAAGTAGATATGTAATTTAGTTGGATAATAGAGTATATATGTAAATAAGTTGAAGGTTAGAAAATTAAATAGATATGTAAATAAGTTGGAGTCGAGAGAATTAAGTAGATTTGAAATTTTGTTGGAGAATTAAGTAGATATGTAATTTAGTTGGAGAATTAAGTACATATGTATATAAGTTGGAGGCTTTATAATTAATTAGATATGTAATTTAGTTGGAGAATCAATTAGATATGTAATTTAGTTGGAGAATCAATTAGATATGTAATTTAGTTGGAGAATCAAGTAGATATGTTATTTAGTTGGTGAAAAGAGTAGATATGTAAATAAGTTGGATGTAAATAAGTAGATATGCAATTTAATTGGAGAATTAAATAGATATGTAAATATGTTGGAGGCTCTCTAGAGAATTAAATAGATATGTGAATATGCTGGAGGCTAGAGAATTAAATAGATATGTAAATATGTTGGAGGCTCTAGAGAATTAAATAGATATGTAAATATGTTGGAGGCTAGAGAATTAAATAGATATGTAAATATGTTGGAGGCTAGAGAATTAAATAGATATGTAAATATGTTGGAGGCTAGATAATTAAATAGATATGTAAATATGTTGGAGGTTAGATAATTAAGTAGATATGTAAATATGTTGGAGGCTAGATAATTTAGTAGATATGTAAAGAAGGTCGAGGCTAGAGAATTAAGTAGATATGTAATTTAGTTGGAGAATTGATTAGATATGTAAATATGTTGGAGGCTAGATAATTAAGTAGATATGCAATTTAGTTGGAGAATTAAGTAGATATGCAATTTAGTTGGAGAATAGAGTAGGTATGTAAATAAGTTGGAGGCTAGAGAATTAAGTAGATATGTAATTTAGTTGGAGGGGCTAGGAGTATATATATATATTTAGGGGAAGCAAGCTATCGGCAGGAGAGGCCCGTCAAACCGGCCTCCAGGTAAATTTTTGATGGCGGACGTGATGGTTGTAAATATTGTATCGGCTAGAGATTCGGAACTAATTTTTTATTTCTTCTTCTAGCTTATCGATTTCTCACTCTTAAAATGATTATTTACTCTTTCTAGATACTGTGAGGTCAACTCTGTTGATATATATCGTTTGTATACTATTATCCTTTTTTTCCAATCGATCCTTACATATATATACGAAAAAATAATAAATAAAAATAAAAAGGTAATAATTTCGGCTACATGAACTCAGAAGAATTAGTATATCCATGCTATCCATGCCCGTTGAAGAACCGGATGGTTCGAAAGGTCGCAATAAATCTAAAAAGAAGCTCCTCATGTAATTTTTTAATCCTTATATATTTAAAAATAAAAAGGTTAGTTGTTGATATTAAAAACAAAGAAGTCATATCCTAACCAAGAACACATGTGCTTCTTAGATGACAGAGAGCGCCATCTAGTGGAATAGATATCAACTAAATATTGATTTAACTTGTTTCCTGATATTTGGTCATCCCATTTTCTTGATAAATCAAGAAAAGACAATCCATGAACGCGTTTCGCGCTGTTGGCGTTCGTCAGAGTGAAGCAGGCTGTACCACTTCCATTTATATTAATAAAATAAATCTTTATGAAATATATCATTTCTTTGCAATAAAATTTCTTCATGAATAATAGAAATTAAAAAATCAAGATGATAAGTTTTTGAGTATTAATGAATTTTCTACGGGTCTTTTGTTTATATTGTTGTGTGTCAACAAACAGCCCACCGATGGTACACGTGACCAGTAAAATTATTTCAATTTTTTATTTATTTTACTTAATTATTTTTATCAGATAAACGGCACCACATAGATGACGGGTATATATTGTATTTGACCATTTACCACCGTTTCTCAGCAATGTGTTAAATACAACGTGCAAGTAATATATTAATCTTCGTCCTGTTTGGATTTTGACCAGGCGATTTAGAAATTTCCAGCTACAGCTCCATCCCCTCCTACAACCGGCCCGGCGAGACCCCGAACATCATGACCTTCCTGGATTGGACCACAATACTGCACCAAATAAACCTTCTGAATAGTACATTCCCGCCTTTGTATCATATATATACGAGGGTTGTCCGTTAAATAAGTTCCACAGAGGTTTTTCATACAGAAAAACAGGTTTATTTGCCCTGAACTATACATTTTCGGAAATATCAGACTTTTTTCATTTTTCTACATAATTCCCGTTTCGTTCGACGCATTTTTGCATTCGGGACACCCACTTATGGAACCCAGAGTCGAAGAACTCTGCCGCCTGGCCGCGTAGAAAGCCTAAAACCGCTTCTTTCAACTCGTCATCGTCCTGGAATTGGGTTTCACCCAGGTTTTTCTTCAACTCGGTGAAGAAATGAAAGTCACTAGGAGCTACGTCCGGGCTGTAGGGTGGGTGTGACACCAATTCCCATCCAAATTATTCGATGAGGGCAGTGGTTTGACGGGTGGTGTGCGGCCGAGCGTTGTCGTGGTGAAAACGCACCCCTTTGGTTAACATCCCTCTCCTCTTGTTCTGAATCGCGCGTCGAAGTTTTTTCAAGGTCTCACAGTACCGGTCGGAATTGATTGTTGTACCCTGACGCATAAAGTCGCACAACAATAGACCCTTTCGGTCCCAAAAGACGGTAGCGATAAGTTTCCCGTCAGAAAGTGCTTGTTTAAACTTTAGAGGTTTCGGCGAAGAAGTGTGCTTCCACTGCTTGGATTGCTCCTTTGTCTCCGGTGTAGTGTACTGTACCCAGGTCACATCACCAGTAACGATCGAATCCAAGAATTCCTCTCCGTCAGTTTTGTGGCACTCGAGAAATTTCTGGGCCGCATCAACCCGCTGCCGTTTATGGTCTTCAGTCAGCATTTTCGGAACCCATATTGCGCAGACCTTTGAATACCCTAAATGTTCACGCAAAATCTTGTCGATGGTGGTATTAATGACATCAAGAACCAAATCGCAGAGCTTCCGCACAGTAACCCGTCGATCTTCAAGCATTGCCGCTTCGAATTTGGAAATGGTTTCGTCCGAAACCGATGGCCGTCCAGCACGCGGTTCATCGTGGACGTCTGTTCGGCCGTTTTTAAATTCTCTGACCCATCTGCGCACCATCCCGGAACTCATACACCCTTCTCCATACACTTGACAGAGTTCAGTATGAATGTCCTTCGCCGAATTATTCTTTGCGGCCAAAAAGCGAATTACTGACCGTAATTCGCAGCTGGCGGGAGACACGAGGGGAAGCTCCATCACTAACGGCTGCTCAACCAAAACTAAGCTTACCAGCGACGTGTCTTTGGTGGGAAATTGGAGTGGGGAGAACAAGCTACAAGCCCGTGCAGTCGGCTCGAGCCTAAAAGCGATCCTCATGACAGTGGTGCCCCGTGGAACTTATTTAACGGACAACCCACGTATATATATATATATATATATATATAGAAAAACTAATAAATATATTGTCGCGCATGACCCCTCTGCGGTTCTTTGCGACGACGCCGCTTCTTCTTTTGTGGATCACCTACCCAAGCTCCCGTTGCTCTTCCTCTGCAGCCCTACCCTGCAGACCACCCAAGGACGTCCGAGAACCACCACTCAAGTGGAACTCCTTTCCTCTGGCAGTATCTCTCGGCCTTACCACTGGTGGGGGTACACGAGAGTTTTACCAGAAGAGTAGCGACTGTGGTCTTGGCGAGAGTAACAACAGCAACCGGCACCGAGACTTCTAACATTCCTTCTTTATTGTCATTTCTACTACAAATGACCTAAAACTAGAATAACATTCAATGGGTATTTACAAGCAGGACCACAGCAGTCGGCGATATCCACACTAGTTCCATACGGAAACAGGCGAAAGCGCCATCTATTGGTGGAGATGTTAGGTGTTTTGAGGCCTTTTATACGCGACAATATTTCAAAATTTCAGATAATTAATTTCCACTAGTTTTTAATTAGAAGAGCTCTATATGCACGGAATATTGCTACTTTTATTTTATATAATAAAAAAACTCTATTGCGCACAGTTATGAAATATTCTATATGGAATGTCTCTGCAATAAAATAAATTGGAGTCAAAGGGCAATCATTTGAAAAAAAATATATATATGAGGGTGTATCTCTGAATCTATGAAATACAAATTTCTAAAAATATTTGAGAGATAGTTATCTTTTTATCAATTTATTGCACAAGTTATTTATTGTGCAATAAATTGATAAAGAGGAAGCAATACTTCTACAAATATTTTGAGCAAAATTCTATTTCTATCACAGATCCACCAAGTATTGCCTTTCTATATATAAAACTAGTTTTTTTGGATGGATATTCTTCAATGGTTCATCAATTCGGTAAGAGGACACCTCTATCTAAAGGACACTTTGGCTCTGTAACTAGGTGTTGTCCTTTACAGAGAGGTAGGTTTACTGTATAATAATAATATTTATATAATAATAAAAATTAATTGCAGATAATATCCTAAGAGGCTCTCTCACGGACAAAGGTACATTCTCTTCCTTAAAGTGAAGGTGTCTTTCTGAATTCTTCTCAACCCCAGGCTCGAAAAATAATCACAATGTACAATTAAAACATCTATATTATCTCCCAGTAAATAAATAGTTGAAAACACCAATATTTACAGATTTATTCATCGATGGAGATTTGGTCACCATGAGAGTGACCTCCTCCAGACAAGGTCTTCTTGGTACCTTCCCAGTTCTACCCCGAGAAAATACGTGTAAATGTGGGTTTTAGAAAACTACACACACACACTCAACATACCTACTACACTATAAATATTCCATCCACCATATAAACACCATATGACACACAAATACTACAAACCCCAAACATACTAAGGTTGGAAATAATCGCTATTTCTGCTTAAAATAAATTTCGATTTTTCGTTTAAAAGATACACATGCGGAATAAATTTCAAATGTCGTTCTACAATCATAGCCGCATTATATTGTATTATAAATTACTTTATATAATATTTACGAAGGGAGAAATATGTCCAGGGTAGCCTAGTGGACATGGCATCTGCCCGGTAAGCGGAACACGGTGGGTTCGATTCCCATCCCTGGACACTCTTATTTTTCGTTTATCATTACTCTTCACAATTCATATTTTCATACTTCATCCCTAAGGATAGAAATAATCGTTATTTCTCCTTGAAATAAATTTAGAATTTTCGCTTAAAAGAAACACATGCGGAATAAATTTCAAATGTCGTTATACCAAACATACTACAAACACAATAAACGCCACCCCATACAAATACTACATACACAACACAATAAATACTACGAACACCATACACATTACACACCTACCATATCTACCACACTATAAATAATACGCCCACCATTTAAACACCATATGCCACACAAATACTACAAACACCAAACATACATACATTTATAATAACTAAAATCATATTAATAATTACTGTAAATAAGCTCCCAAACTTGTGTATGCATGCAAATATCCAAGACGGATATCGCGTGATTTGTAAATGATAATAATTAAAAAAAAAAACATACTACAAACACCATAAACACCACCCCACACAAACACTACCTACACCAGACTATATATACTACGCACAATACACCCCATGCCACCATATCCACCACACTATAAATAATACACCATATAAACACCATATGCCACAAAAACACTACAGATAGACACCACACTTTAAATAATACCTCCACCATATGGACACCATATGCCACTCAAACACTACACCCAAACACCACACCATAAATAATACACACACCATAAACACCATCCTAGACAAACACTACACACACCACACAATAAATACTACGCACATCACATACCACACACATAATCTCAACTACTCTTCATAATTCAAGATACTTCATATAGGAATTCAGTATCATATTAAAACTTCTAAAATTCTCTACAAGATGTCCGACGTTACAAACAAATTCAACTGTATGGAAACAAATCATAGAAGCATCAAGTTAAAACAAGCAAAATGTTTGCCAATAGCCACCTTCTCTATTTATTAAAATCAAAAGAGCCGTTTTTCTGCTCCAAATTTCTTTAAAGGGACAAATTCAATACATTTTATTTACTTTAATACTTGAGAACGTTTCCAATTCTGGTTTGTAATACTGTTTGCCTTGTACATATTGGCTCATATGATATAATATTAAATAATGGGTTACATTTTATTTATTTGGGAATATTCAGAAAGTTTATTTAGGAGAGAGAGAGAATTTAAAGTTGTATAACACGGAAATAATTATCAGTTTATTTTACAAATGAGAAATATATTTTCAAAATGAATTACTGATAGAGTAGAACAACCTCTCTGTAAAGAACATAACCTAGTTACAGAGCCAAATTGTTCTTTATGGAGAGGTGTCCTCTTATTGGAGAGTTTCTACAATAGACTCTATGTGAAGGACAACACTTAGTTACAGAGTCAAAGTGTCCTTTAGAGAGAGGTGTCCTCTTACCAGAGAGTTTCTACAGTAGACCTATCTCTCTGTAAAGGACAATACCTAGTTGCAGAGCCAAAGTGTCATTTATAGAGAGGTGTCCTCTTACCAGAGATTTGCTACCGTACAACAACCTCTGTGAAGGACAACAACTAGTAACAGAGCCAAAGTGTCCTCCAGGGAGAGGTATCCTCTTACCAGAGAGTTGCTACAGTATAACTACCTCTCTGTAAAGAACAACACCTAGTTACAGAGCCAAAGTGCTCTTTATAGAGGAGTGTCCTCTTACCTGAGAATGGCTAAATAACAAAAATGATAATTTTGGTGATGGAAACTGTCCTTTGTATAGAAGTGTCCTCTAGCGGGAGTGCTCGCTTTTGGAGGTTCTACTGTATAAAGAATAATTCTAACCAATATCAGTATAGGGTTTTAAAATTCTTATTCGCGTTTGAATAGCATCACAGAGCAATACATTTATTCTATCTTACACAATGAAGATGGGAATTAATATTTACATTATAGCATACACTAATGAACAAAACTTAAGAAGGTGGAAAGTCTTCAATATTACCGGTGGTCTGTTTTTTTTTTTAAGGAGAGAGAGGACATTTTGTTAACACATGGTTATCTCGTGTGTTTTCAATAAAGATCACTGTGTATCAAATATCTTTCAGAGTTATTGCCAGAATCCCGATAAACATGCTAAAAGGTATAACTTCCTTAAGTTTTGTCCATGAGTGTATCTTTCAGAGTTATTGTCTGAATCCCGATATACATGCTAAAAGATACAACTTATTAAAGTTTTATTTATGAATGTCCAATATAAAGCAATATATTTATAGGTATTACAATGTTTTGAAGCTTGTTATTCTTGATTCAAACTTCAATTGGTCAGTTTAAATATTCGATTACACCTTAAAATATTACATTTAGAATTTATCGTTGAAGCATTTCTCGTATATATATTGAACAATTTTAAATAATAACCAAATCTTTAATCATTTTGACACAGCTATCCCTAAGTTATTCATTAAAAATATAGTAAGAAATTCAACTGAGGTTAGAAATATTATAATTTGGTTTAATTCTGAAGGATTCCATAACGATTTGATGGAATTCTTCGATGGAAACTTGCAGAATCTCATTTAAAAAACCTCTCCATGTAGTGGGAACAAAAATTGAGAAAAAAATTACAATCTTATTTCTACTTCCCTATCTCCCGATGTGAAATTTTTAACCTGATATTTTGAAAAAAATCATGTCAGACGAGTAATATAAAATTTTCGGTTTATTGCATGCTACTTCTGATATCAGGAATATGATTGATAGATATCACTAAATATAAAAATACAGTAGAACATGTATATTTCAAACGTCCTTAATTCGAAATTGTCTTTAATTCGAATATTTATCTTGGTCCTTAAAATTCCCTAAAAATATAATTTTCGTTTTTAAATCGATTTTTTGGATAATTCGAATATTCCTTTGGTCTCTTGTTCTTCGAAATATCTTAGTTTTACTGAATTATACTACAAAAATCGCGTTAAAGATATAATTATATTTGAATGAATTCAAAAGATTGATTGAATGATAAATTATTTTCATTAATATTTCTTCAAATATTTACTTGCAATGTTTCAACGATATTCGGATGCCCTTTCCAAGAGCAATCCTTTACATAATATTAAAAAAATAACATCAGAAGATAGAATAAAAGTACATAATAAAGAGATAAATAGCATCAATAATTCTAAAAACATAGTGCTACATAGAAAATTCAGAAAATATTTTAGACGAATAAGATTATTTTTGAAATTAAACAATTTCTACTGCTCTTACTGCAATGGACAAATTTAAGGAAGGGCCTGGCTTTTATTTTTCCATTGCAGTAAGGGCAGTAGAAATTTTTCAATTTCAAAAAAATCTTACGCGTCTAAAATAGTTTCTAATTTTCATAACAGATGGCGCGCTAGTGCATCGTCACATATAAAATTTGTAATAATGCAATCTAACAATAAAAAATAGGTCTGGAGAGACCTTTAAGATATATAAGCTTATGCTCATAGGTTCACTAAACACCCCTAAGCTGTCTTCTATAGTAAATATAAATATATATAAAAGGGTGTATATAAGAAATTTAATACAATACATTTGTAGAGCGGTAGTAGATACTAATTTATCCAGTTATACATTTGTTGAGAGTCGGATTGGAACACAAGAAGGATTGAGGTATTATTCTTAAACATTTTTGTAGATATTTTCACAATTTTGTTGATTTAATTTCTGCCTAAATCTCGTTGTTTGGAGTATCAAGATGCTGCAAACCTTTAAAATAACAAACCATTCAGAATTTGTATGAAGAAAAACAGTAGCCAAATCGTTATTTGGAAAGGACAATAGAGGGTTGTCGAAATGTTGGAAGTGAGATAGACAAAACTTGAGGATGAAACATTTTTTATGTCAATAGAAGTCTGTTTTTTGAAAGAGCCAGAGGCAATTTTGTTCACACTTGGTTATCTCGTGTGTCTATCTTCTTCTTTCTCATCTCCACACTAGGCGAAGTATAAAGCGTCTTACTTTGTCGTTAAGACTGGGGGTACTACTCAGTGTCAGGCCGACTTAGTTCCAAAAGAAATGGCCGCCTCTGACATGAGGAACAGACGCCATGTGCAGCCGCTCCTAACATGGAGTACAAACGCTGCTCATCCTGTATATCTGGATCAGGAGCCTTTACGGGGTACTATCAGCCGGGCCAGCTGAGCCCAGGTGTTTTAGTGAGCTTGTTACTGCTCCCCCTCCTCCTTTTTCATCCGGGCTTGGGGCCGGCAAAGACGGAGTTAAATGTGTTTATGAGTGTGTCGTCGTGTGTCTATGAATTAATACACCAAGACCTCCCATGAACGACCCCTCCGAAGAGAGAATACCTTCTTGAGCGACCACTTTTTAAAACGATGATTTGGTTTGATATCACTCAATCCCCAATAAGAGGCCACCTTCAAAAGAAATTACCAATGTTTACCTATATTTCTTCACATCCGAAGGCAAATGAGGTGTTTCACTGAATGATATTAAATTTGAATCCTATTAGTTTAAACTACACTCATGGACAAAACTTAAGGAAGTGGAAAGTCTTTGATATTGCTAGTTGTCTGTGTTTTGAAGTAGCCAGAGGCAAATTTGTTCAAACTTCGGTTATCTTGTGTGTCTTCAAAAAACTGTGTATAAAATATCTTTCAGAGTTTTTGTCTGAATCCAAATATACATGCTGAAAGGTAAAACTTCCTTAAGGTTTGTCCATGAGTGTATTTTTCAGAGCTATTGTCTGAATCCCGATATACATGCTAAACGGTACAACTTCCTTAAATTTTGTCCATGAGTGTATATACATACAAAAACCTTTATTAAAACAAACTGGTTTATAAAATATTAGGAACACTATATCATTATCTTAATAGCAAGAAAACTTTCTCCACTGATTATATTAACTAGAGATAAAACGTAAGGAGAAAAGATTTTTTATTCACATAAACGTGCGACAAGCTTTCGGGCAGTCACGCCCTTCGACTGGTAACAAACTGTGGTACTCAAAAAACGGATTCCTATATAAAGCCATTTGCTACCACAGTTTGTTACCAGTCGAAGGGCGTGACTGCCCGAAAGCTTGTCGCACGTTTATGTGAATAAAAAAATATTTTCTCCTTACGTTTTATCTCTAGTTACTATGTCATTATTTCGTCATAATAATCTTGATGGGTAGAAGTTGGCGACTCCTTTTAGTGTGCACCACATGTCTACACATGGTACAGACCATTATAATCATGGTGGGTAGAATTTGGCGACTGCTTCTACTGTAAGTGCATCACATGTTTACATATGTGAAAAACAGTTTGACATTTGTACTTACAGGTATTTCGGAGATCCGTTTGTTTACTTGAACTCACCGATAGGGTCGAAGTATTTCAAGAATCGGGGATCATTGAAGCATTTTTTAATATAAAAAAATAATCAATATGGGATTCGATCCCGGCTATCGATTGAAGACCAACAGTTTAAACCACTCGTCTACTATCTTCCATGTAAATATAGCTGAAAATTCATAAGTTTCAAACAATGATATCAACAATGAACAATAGTCCTTTCCTTTATTTTCTTCTTTAAACTCTACTCAAAACTTGCAATTATTCAATTGTTTATGTAATATAGTATCTTAGTGTTGTTTCTTGACGTAAACATCCCTTGTGGGTATATCGCGTCTGATTTGATAATAACTAAATAAATAAATAAACAATGAACTTAATTCATATTTTTCATGAAAATTAAAAGTTTAAAAATATAAATAGCGATCTTTAATTGTATTGAAGATAATTTTTGAGTAAATGGAATGATTAGCATGTAAAATAGATAAGGAGAATCACGTTCAAATTGAATTCTTCAAATGTATCAGAAAAGAAAAAGAAAAATATTTTTTGATTTTAAATGAAAATTTTTCAAAATGTGTATTCTGTGAGGTGACATTATTTTCATCACAGAGTTGGATCTCTATGAGAACAAATATCACAGCCTTGCCAGATAAACAGTTGTAACTTTTGAAAAAAAAAAGAAGAAACTCGGTAAGGCGTTACTAGAAAAATGCATTAGCTTTTCTTTTGGTAAGAATAACTTTAAAATGTGTCTCGCTATAACCTGTAAGATCTCTAGATAAATATATGGGTTAGAAGTATAAATAAATTTCATTTAATTTTCTTTCTAAACAGATATTAATATAAAAAGATGTTGTTTTATATTGAATATATTGTCACAAAGAAAATTAGGAAAGACAAACTTCAGGATGACACGGAAATTCATTTTAAGCAGAGGCACAAATTAAAATTGATAAAATACAGGTGAAGCAATATATGAGGAAAGTTTAAGCAGAGTAATGAAATGCATTAATAAAGACGCTTCCCTGCTTTTATATTTTTACCTAAATTAATAAGGAATTTAGGTTTTGGTTTATTTTCGTAATTCTTTTATTTTTCGAGCTTCCGGGCTAACATGCCCTTCTACTGGCAAGTGGAGGTGGAAGAACAATATCGTGAAAAAACAGCTTTTATCACTTCTGATGGACTTTATCAATTTAATGTTCTACCTTTTGGATTGTGCAACGGGCCGGCAACTTTATATATAACTTAGTATATAAAACTTTTCACTCCAATTTGACCGAGCTAAGATACAAAACTCAACTCATTTTATTCACTACCAATTTCTAAGTAGCTCCTTTATGACGGAGGACTACTTACTATCAAATCTCCCTTTGAAAATTAAACGATTTATAGCCCGTCAAAGGATTCTATGGTTACTTTTCCGCGAGGATATCACGGGATTTTGGAACAGCGACCCTTTAAATTGCTACTTCTGCAATGTTGGCATCCAAGACAATTTGGTCCACTATCTATTCCATTGCCCATTCCTACATGAAAAGAGAATGGAAATTCGCGAAATTTCGGAGCTAACTCACTACAATGAACAACATGTATATAAAATCTTTACTTCTCTCCTGCTGGATAAAACATTTGTTTATAAATATTTCAAATTTTTCAAGGCAATTGATAAAATGAGAGAAGAAGTGCTCAACTCCACAGACAATGGCTGATTGCTCCCCCTCCCCTCTAAATTGCTTTTCCTCCTCACTCATGTACATATATAACCGTTATGGGGAATCCCCTTGTAAGACAATAGTGTCTTAATAAAGGTTTTTTGTTGTTGTTGTTGTTGTTGTTGTATATAAAACTTTTATATAAATTCGGCGTGTTATAATCAGCTAGAAGTAGTACTTCTGATGTTTCTATGTTGAAGAGCATGTAAGTCCGAAAAAAAGCTCGAGAAATAAAATAATTACGAAAAGAAACCGAACCCTAGATTTATTATATATTTAGTTTTTTATTTCGTCTATATTTACAGGTGTTACATTCAAGTCACCTTGTCCTAGCTGTTTACACATGGCGAGTTGGTGGAGTAGAGGTGGCCCCTTGACCTTGTAGGAGGGTAGCTATTGGGCAAATTTTTTGTTTGAAAATAAAATATAAACATCAAAATTAATAATTTTTAATAATATAATACATATTTTGTTACAATATAAAATCAACTAAACAATTGGTTGAATGAACTAATTAAGTAACCCCTAAATATTTAATTATCACCATTGTAAAAAAAACCCAATAGTTTTAATATTTTTAATTTTTCCCAAGTACACGTGGTACAGGCCATGATAATCCTGGTGGATAGTTAGGTATATTTATAACACTTTGTCAAATGTTTTCATTTTCATTTGTTCCTAACGATGACAAAGGATTTTTATCGAAACGTCGAAAGAATAAAAAATATTTACTGGCCGAATGGCCTTCTGATTTTAAGTGTCTTTTAATCAGCAATGTTACTCATAACGTATCAAATAAGATGAAAGAAGAACGAAAGGGTTTGACATGAACTTATATACAAGCATTAGAGAACAAGCAGTTTATTTTCTAAAAAAAAACATAATTAGTAATATTGACAGAAATTTATATTAGTATCTATATGTATATTATATAATCTAAAATGCAAATATTTTATTTTTTTAAAAACATGTATTTTATTTTCATCATTGACTATTCTTTTATTTTTGACCATAGATTTAGAACATAACCCTTTGAATATTGTTGTAAATATGTAAAGTTAAACCACCTACCTATTTTTTAATTCACGGATATAGGATTTATTTTATAAATTCTATATTACTGTGAAAAATATTCAATGTGTATTTCTTTTCAAGTAATTCAAAATAACACTTTGCCCAATGCTTTTATTTTATTTTTTCTTTACGAAGACAAAATATATTTGTCAAAACGTTGAGAGTATAAAAAATATTCTACTGGCCGAAGTATCTCTTTAATTCTAAGAACAATGAATGTCGGCTAGGCACCCTTTATCTTCATGATTGCTGATTATTAATACTATTACTGTTTTTCCTGTATATACCTTCTTATTTTGAAAATAGAGCAATCCATAAATACATCTTTAATTAAAAAGGCGTATATTGGATCAAAATATTATTTATATCACCAATATTTCAGTTGGCTAAACGCCAACCTTTTTCAAGATATTATAACATATATTAATGTGTTATAAAATAAATGAAGCTTCCAGGGTTAAGTTTTTTGTGCAACTTTTTATTTTCAAGCTTTCAGATTTGTCAGTCCTTCAACAGGATTATCACGTTAAAAACTTAATAATAAATACAATTTTTATATACACATTATTATATACATATATTAAATACTTATTACATATTGATAGAAAAATATATTACATTATTTCTGTTTGTAAAACAAAATTTTAAAAATATACGTGCATGGTGGATGATACGTGCTGGTTGAATGATATCTCGAGACTTCAAATTAAATTTAATAAATTCGTGAACTATTGTGTTATATATAGAAGACATCTATGGGATAGTATTTGTCCATATTGTTTCATATGTTTCCTATATTTCAAAGCATCTGTTTATGCTTTTTTGTTGTTTGATTATCATAGATTCTATTGAAAGTCTTTGTGTATTAATGTGAGTCAACTACAAACTCAGCTCCACAAAACGTCAAAAGAATTAAGTTTGAAAAATATTTATTTTTTATATTCAATGGGGAGAAACTTAATTATATTGACGTTATGTGGCGCCGAGTTTGTTTTTGACACACATTAATATGTTATAACACCTTGAAAAAGGTTGGCTTTCAGCCAACTGAAATATTGGTAAAATAAATAATATTTTGATCCAATATATTTCTTTTAAATTAAAGACACTCTTATAATAAGAGAATCTGTATAAGACCAAAAGGTCTTAATAAAGATTCGTTGTTGTTGTATATATATGTAAATAAGCAAGGACTTTTTAAACAGGAGATAAAATATAATTTTGCATACGTCTATTTATTCAAAATAATTTTTGATATTTAAAATTTATTTAAAATTAATAGTAACAGAATATGTACTATAGTAACCTAAAGATAGAGGTTGCCTGGCCGGCATTCATATTTCTATGAAAAATAGACACATCAGCCAGATAAAGTTTTTATTATAATTTTTTCAAATTTTAATATCATTTTTTTTTGTAAAAAAATGTTCTGAAGTTGCAAGGACGTTCTCACGTGATGTACTAAATTCGAAAAATAACGAGAGAACGCCCTTGCAACCTCAGAACAATTTTTAACACCTTGCCAAATGCTTTATTTTTATTCACTTCTCCTGACGAAGACAAAAGAATTTTGTCGAAACGTTGAGAAAAATAAAAAAATCTAACTGGCCGAAGTGATTCTTTTTCATAGAAATACTATAGTATCTATTATTCATTTTGTAACATTGCTTATATCTTGATTTTTTATTTTTGTTGGGAAGATAACTATTGGAATTTTCAAATCAAGAAAGCATGTTTGGCCTTTTCAAAAAATTTGAAGAAATAAATCAAGGATTAGTTGATATTTAGAAAATATACAAAACTATATTTTCCTAAAATAAATTATTTTAAATAAAATGCTATCTTTCAAGCGATAATCCCTCTCAACAGGCTTAATTGAAAAACATCGACTATATCTCTCTTACAAGAAATATTTATAAGAAAATAATTTTGTATATTTTTAAACGTTTTTCACAATTTTATCATTTATTTATTTATTTCAACACACAAAACATGATATCTCGGCTAGAGATAATTGCGTCGATTGATATTTTTAAACAGAAACAGTTATAAACATATTATACAATAAAAAAATTAATTAGAAATAAAAAGAGAAACAATAATATATATTAGGAACCTGAACCTTCCAGTTTAGAAAGATAATCATAAATATATTTACAAAGATAGTTAAACAAAGCAATAACACGCCATCTATACATACATATATATTAATTATAAAATGAAAGGATTTAAAAGCACGAAGTTTCTTTTATACATAATACAAACTTCTACTGCCCTTACTGCGATGAAAAATATATTGGGAGGGCTTGGCTCATCAGTGGTGAACCCTCCCAGCGGTCTCGCCAATTTAATCTACCAGACCGCTTCTCAGAGCTCTAATACTGTATTGGACGATTCTGCTTATATACGCAGCACTGAAGGATGGAATCTCAGAAATGGTTTTCAAGAAAACTATGGACATAAGCTTATAGAACAGTAGAATTACATTCAAATATTTGCATCGAGCAATGCTCTTCCGCAAACAATAAAGACAAGGTTCTAGAATTTACAAATTGATATAGATATACAACATTACAATTTTATCATGAATATTTGATATTTATTTCAACAGATGGCGCAGGCCTTCAGTAAAATTTGTTATGTAATTAGGGATATATGCAATTTTTCTTGAATTATCTATAAATATTATTATATAGGGCACTAAAACATTCTTTTGATAACATTTATTGAAATATGATTACATCAATATCTCAATATATATAATAACTGAATTTAATTTTCACGGATAGAGAGAGGCACAACATTATTGTTTCATTATTTAATAAATATGTATATATATATGTAAATATGTTTATTTCTATCGTGTGAGAAATGTAATATCATTATTGTAATTTGATATTCGACAAGAGAATTCCATTCGTCGTTGAGTAATTTGGAATCTCAGTAAGGGGAAGAGAATAGAAGACTTAGTGCCAATCTTATTTGGACTCACTTGACAATCTTACCAATTGATTTGGAAAATGAAACAGCTGCCGAACAGCTGTGAAATTATTAAAATGGTGTTCCGTGGAAATATATTGAAATTTTACCCCTTTTCACTGAGGTTCACCTATCTCCAATCTAGCTTGTCTTTTACAATCAATATTTCATTACAACACAGTTTTGAAATTCTAGCTCCTTTTCACTGAGGTTCACCTATCTCCAATCTAGCTTGTCTTTTCAAATCAATATTTTATTACAACAGAGTTTTGGAATCTTACCTACCCTTCAAGGTGGTAAGCTTTAAAGGAATTTAACTTTTGTTAATCTTATTGATTTTTGTCTATCTGTATGTATCATCTTACACAAAAACAATTAAGAAAAAGGCATCTCCGTACTACCCAACTGAAAGTTGCTGATGGCTTGCGACATCTATCGGAATAAAATCTATCTATCGAAATTTATTCGAAAATTTATCCTCTATTTCATAATTAAATATATAAATATATATTTTTTTGCTTATCCCTAGTACACATGGTACAGGCCATGATAATCGTGGTTGGTAGAAGAAGGCGACTGCTTTTACTGTAAGTGCACCACATATCTACAAATGTGAAAAGAATTTTGACTTTTGCATTTACAAATATGCCAGAGTCCCGTTTGGTTACTTGCACTCGCTGGTGAGGTTGAACTTTTACAGGAATCGGGGGTTATTGGAACATTTTTTTTAAATCAGAAAGATATAGATTTTAAATCAGAATATAAGCGTACAGCCTAGCGAATAATTGGATTTCTGTAATAAATATAATTTTGTATTCAATTTTAGATTCAACATATGCCTATTAATTTATATATATAATTAAAGAATGCATTGACCAGAGAAAAATGACAATGAGAATCGCTATAACGTAAAGAAATAACTCTTGATTATATTATATGAAATACGATTTATATATCTATATTCTTTTAACAAATCTATTCATCACCTTGAAAACAAGCCAACTAA
>CP092865.1:48055406-48091074 GCA_030710605.1 Cordylochernes scorpioides | reverse complement strand
CATGTGGTGTACTTACAGTAAAAGCAGTCACTAACTACCCACCAGGATTACCATGGCCTGTACCATATGTAGACATGTGGTGTACTCACGGTAAAAACAGTCGCTAACTACCCACCAGGATTATTATGGCCTGTATCATATGTAGACATGTGGTGTACTTACAGTAAAAACAGTCGCTAGCTACCTACCATGATTATCATGGCTTGTATAACGTTCACTCTTGGGATAAAAAAAAAACTTACCTTTTTTGGAACAATATCACATTTTTAAAGCATTACAAATGTCAAAATAATCATATATCTAAAAGTTAAAAACATAAATAATTTGTATATTTATTTGTGTACGTTATTAAAAATTATGATGAAGAATTTTGTATTGCTTTTTACATATTTTTCCAAATGTCGATATGCATAGCCAATGAAAACTTCAGACTCATGCAAATAAACCTTTTCGTTGCTTGAGTGTAATTATGAGCCTTTTCTTAGTAGCCAATCATGCCCCAGAGTGTCATTATATACCATTACAGTACAGGGGGGGCTTTGATTTCCTAACATTCTATCAAAGGATTTATGAATCGATCAAATAGGTCTTTTTAAAATGATGAAGTAGCATGGACCGATTCTCAGGTTAAAATACATTGCGGCAGGAAAATAATTATGCATCAAAAGTGGCATCTCTCCCTTTCAAAATATATCAAAATACTGATAACAATGATATTTGGCCAATTCAACCGATTTCATTACTCACCTCGTTGGATGTTATGAGAACGAACCCGCCCCTATACTGATGAAGACCAAAGCCTGAAACCATGGTATACAGGTTGTTGAAACTTTGTCTGAATTTACCAAAATTGGTGTTGTGGCTTATTATTTATCACTAACACTACGTCTAGTACTGGGATTATAACAAAATGGAATTGTTTCATCATTTTAATGCATTTATGAAGGGAGAGGTGCCATTTTTGATACATGATTATAATCCTCACGCACACATAACTTTATACAAAGCCATAACGCGCCATATATATATGTTATAGATTAGAAATTTTTTGTGTGTTTGATTGTTGAAAAGAGGTACAGTCGTGGAAAAAATAAAAATTATTATTTACCTTTCAAGCAGATTTTTATTTTGAATCTCTTGAAGAAAAAATATACATAAAATTATTTATATCACAGTAATATAAAATTTAGAAAATGAATTCTATATTCGTGATTTTCATTAGAAAAGGTAGGGTTCACTTTACATATTTACAACAACAATAATTAAAGTGGTATATTTTGCATCTATGGTCAAATATATATAATAGTCAATGAATGAAAAAATAAAATATATGTTTTAAAAAAAAATAAAATATTTGTATTTTAGATTATATAATATATATATATATATAATGGAAGGATTTAAGCATGAATGCTTCTTTTATACACAATACAAACTTATACTGTTCTTACTGCGTTGAAAAATTATATTGGGAGAACTTCGCTCATTAATGGTGAACCCTCCCAGCGGTTTCGCAAATATAATCCATCAGAACGCTTCTTAGAGCTGTAATACTGTATTGGATCATTCTGCTTATATATGCTACACTGAAAAATGGAATCTTAGAAATGATATTCAGCAAACTATGGAAATAAGCTTTTAAGGGCAGTAGAATTACATATAAATATTTTCACATTCGCACTTTAAGGATTCTATTTCTTATGTAATAATGGTACGTTATCTCCTTATAAAGTTCATATATATATAGAAGAGGCGACAATTTATAAAAAGGAACAAGTTTGATGTTTATGTTGACATTTCAAATTGTCATATTTTGTGGAAAATTTCATTGACATGAATAGGAATGTTTGTTATGACAGTTTTTCCACATGTCTCAAAGCATTTCAAATTCCTCTCTTTTTTAACCAGGGAAGGGTCTTTTTATAAAAAAAATATTTTTCCATCAATTTTCTAGCCACAGGGTTCCACAAAATGTCAACCCATTCACTTATCGAAAAATACTACGTAAATATATATGTCGTGATCGAATGGAAGAATGCAACCGTTATGCATGCAATCTTTAAGAATTAGTTCCAGCCAAGTGAGCAGCGACGTGCCGTAACATTGGCCTGCGATGTCTGCCACGTTTAATTTTGTCTAATTTTAATAGATGGTTGAATTTGCATATTTACATTTTAAAGCTTAACATATATACAGTTTAACATACCTTTTTTAACGAAAATAAATTACACCTCTTGGATATATATACCATCTTTTTCTCCAGAGAATACGAATGCACTCGTGACTATATTTAAAACCATTTACACTCATGAAAAAAAACTTAAGAAATTGGAAAGTCTTTTATATTGCTGGTCATCTGTTTTCCTTTTAAGGAGACAAAGGCAATTATGTTCCAGTACTCCAAATACGGATTATTTATTAAACAAAAAAAGCTAACCAAACGATATTATACAGTTTATATTTATTCCCAAAGAAGGCGCAAGCCATCAGCAACTTTCAAGTTGCACAATCCGGAGAAGCCTTTTTCTTAATTTATTCATTTGATCCCAGTACATTTCGACTTTTGTATTACTTTTTCACATTTCTTTAAACTGTTAGAGAATAGAAAAAATGACGAAATTTATGCACCAGATATTTTTTTTTCTTAGTCATATCACCAATGGCAAATTTCTAATTAATTGATACATACGTATTTCTTTCAAAAATATCAGCAAATAAATCTAAGCCAATAACTTATTATAAATTCTTTCGATCATCATTATGTAAGGACCAGTCAACAAGTGAATGAATTTGAGATGAAGAGTAAAGCCAGTTCAATTTCTATGTAAATAACACACGATGATTATTACCTTACCTAATTGGGAGAATTTGTATGGGGCAAGTTTCTAATAAAGGCTTTGTGTGTGTGTGTGATACATTTACAGATTAAAACTGGCTACTGTGGTATCACATATACATATAAATTATAATATTTAATTTAAATTACACATATCCCTCTATATTATATATATAATTAACATGCCTCTACCCATAAAAACAATTATTATATACCCTGAGATGTGAATGAATTGCTTAACTAAATTTTCAAAAGGTGAAAGGTATATTTAATTATGCATTTCTCCAGAATTTGCATTGTAAATACACAGAATAAAATTAATTAAGATGTAAATTAACATAATAAACATGCAGAAAAAATAGGTAGCCCTGCTTTTTTATTAGGCAGCTGAGCGTATGGGGAATAGTATCGTCTGACACTTTTTTTGTCTATTATTCTTTTCCTCTTACATGCATAGTAAAGTAAAATAATATAAGAATAGGATATGCAATTGAAGCTTTAAAATATATGCATATATATTTTGGTAGAGAATATATAATTTATATTCAGGGATATATATTATAAAGAGAGATATATAATTATTCTGATGATATTATTAAAAGAAATACATTGCCAGTAAATTTGCTAAACATTTTATCGATAGATGGCAAATGAATTTATGAATTTAATTAGACATTAAGTAAATATTACACTCATAGTGTATGCTGTTGTTGTTATTCTGTCCAATAAAGAGCCTCAGATGTCTCCGTACATCTCTATCACAGCAATGTTCTCTATCTTGGGTGTGTAAAGCTGCTGTTCTGAGTCAAATTTCTGTTGTCGGTGGGTCCAATGAAGAGCCTCAGATGTCTCCGTACATCTCTATCACAGCAATGTTTTCTATCTTGGGTGTGTAAAGCTGCTGTTCTGGGTCAATTTTCTGTTGTTGTTGTGTCCAATGAAGAGCCTCAGATGTCTCCGTACATCTCTATCACAGCAATGTTTTCTATCTTGGGTGTGTAAAGCCGCTGTTCTGGGTCAGTTCTATGTTGTTGTTGTTGTGTCTAATGAAGAGCCTCATATGTCTACATACATATCTATCACAGCAATGTTCTCTATCTTGGGTGTGTAAAGTTGCTGTTCTGGGTGAATTTTCTGTTGTTGTCGTGTACAATGAAGAGCCTCAAATGTCTCCGTAAATCTCTATCACAGCATTCGCAAAGTCCTCTATCTTGGGCGTGTAGAGATGCTGTTCTGGATCCATGTCAAGTTATATGTTGTTGTCGTGTCCAATGAAGAGCCTCAGATGTCCCCATACATCTCTATCGCAGCAATATCCTCTATCTTGGGTGTGTAAAGCTGCTATTCAGAGTCCATGTCAATTTTCTGCAAGGCTATTGCCATTGCTGAACATGCATATTTCACAAACATCTTTCCATAGTTTCGTTAAACATCAACAGCAAGAAAAAAATAAAGTACAGATACTATATTGAAGAAGGAATCAAAGTTTACGGCGACGTGATTCTTTTATTCTGTGCTGTATAATCGGCAAGCTTTTGGGACTGTGACGTCCTCACATTGAAGCCTGTTGAAGAACGTCAAAGTCCAAAATCTAGCCGAATTTACAGCATTAATAAAAGAAACACGTTGCCGTAAACTTTAATTACTTCTTCAAGAGGATGTCTGGCGATATCTTCTCTTGTAAACAGATACTATATAAGCAGAATTAACAATATAATATTGATAGCTTAGATATGGTGGATTAGCAAACCATTTGGAAAGTTCACAACTGGCAAACCAAGACTTACCTAACTCCTCTTTTATCAATTTTAATAATTACATAAATATCATCTTTATTTTAGGAAAATTCAGAATATGATCTTTCAAGTATTTATACTGTAGCAGTAAAGTATTTATTATTCATGATAAAATTGTGAAAAAGTATTAAAATTACAATTATTATATTTTATGTAAAAAAAATTATTAAAATTTTCAAATATTTATATTGTAATATACCTTATAATAATTTTATAATACATTCTGTTTAATTAATTTATTTTTGAATGTTTGGAATTGGCAGAAGTGTAATTGTTGTTGTTATGAATATATTCAAAGTGTATATATAGCATTAGAAAGATATATTATGTGTTTCTTAATTTGGTAAAGCATATTCAATCGAAGGAACATTACATATATTATTTATATTTTTTCGCTCTTTAAACTTCCTTCATTGCTTATCTTGTATCTTATAAATGTTGATTTTGTTCTTGTCTTAAATAAATTGCCTTGTCATTCTGAAGTTTGTAATTCCTATTTTTCTACGTAACAATATATATAGTCAATTGAAAGTAGGATACTTTTTTTCACACACATACAGCATTATTAAGACCACTTGTCTTATACAGATTCACCAAAGGAAGGAAGCTTAGATGGAGCTCCTATACTCCAGGCAGCGCAGAACCCAACAGCCTCCAGGTCCAACACATGTCCAGTGGCCACACCGTACATATGTCATGTTATATCACACATACAGCTTTATTAAGATCACCGGTCTTATACAGATTCACCACAGGAAGGAAGAATGTGGCCAGGATGGATATCATACTCGAGGTCTATTACGAAGAAGAAACGGAGCACCTCCTCGGGCTACTCACGCCTGAAGACAAGATTCTTCTCGACAAATTCTTCGACATTATCATCAAACATGTTCCGAACATGAACTCCCCAAATGGCAGGGATCGGTCTAGATTCAAGGCGGCTTTAAGCTCCTGATCCGGACGTGCCCTCGGAGAGGGCTACGTCGATTGTATATATCTCTCTTCATTCCTACCATTTTTATTACCTTATAACTCCCTTTGAGTGTAAAGATTGACGAGATGTCAATAAAGTTGTTTAATTGTCAAAAAATTGTCACACGAAGGAAGAATAGATGGAGCTCCTATACTCAAGGCAGCGCAGAACCCAACAGCTTCCAGGTCTGACACATGTCCAGTGGCCATAGAATCCACCGTGCATAAGTTAGCGTATCACTGAAAAGGCAAGTATGGAATCAACCGCGTTTTAGTCTTCACTTCCTCATCCAAATGGATTACATAATTTATTTCAAACGACAATATTTCGACAAAGCGATTCGTTCTATATATAAATATATAAGAAACTAAATCATCCCAGTACGAATGTTTCTTATACACATAAAACAAACCTCTCTACTATCCTTACTGCGATGAAAAAATATTGAGAAGATTTGTCTCATCAGTAATGAACCCTCGCAACGTTTCCGCCAGTTTAATCTACCATATCGTTGTAATATTGCATTTAGAAGTTTCGCTTTTATACTGATGATGAAATTGATTTTTTGAAAAATATATTTCAAATGAATAATGAAGACATAAACTTTGAGAGAGGGAGAGAGAAGGGACAGTAGAAAATTTTATAAAATAATAAATCATTATATGCTTAGAGTTTTGTTCTTTCGCAAATTGCAAAAAATTCTTTTTGAAACAACATTTATATGAGTAGAATTTTATTTTAGAATGATCATACGCGTCAAAATAGGTAAATTTTATTATAACAGAAATTGTGTTAATGCATCATGATAATATTTAAGTTAGTTGAGTTTGAGGAAATAAGTAGCTCTGCAAATCAGTGTTGTATATTAGAGAATTAAGTAGATATGCAATTTAGTGTTGTATATTAGAGAATTAAGTAGATATGCAAATCAGTATTGTATATTAGAGAATTAAGTAGATATGCAATTTAGTGTTGTATATTAGAGAATTAATTAGATATGCAAGTATTGTATATTAGAGAATTAAGTATATATGCAATTTAGTATTGTACATTAGAGAATTAAGTAGATATGCAATTTAGTGTTGTATATTAGAGAATTAAGTAGCTATGCAATTTAGTATTGTATATTAGAGAATTAAGTAGATATGCAATTTGGTGTTGTATATTAGAGAATTAAGTAGATATGCAATTTTCTGTTGTATATTAGAGGATTAAGTAGATATGCAATTTAGTATTGTATATTAGAGAATTAAGTCGATATGCAATTTAGTATTGTATATTAGAGAATTAAGTAGCTATGCAAATCAGTGTTGTATATTAGAGAATTAAGTAGATATGCAATTTAGTGTTGAATATTAGAGAATTAAGTAGATATGCCATTTAGTTGGAGGCGGTAAAATCAGGTAGATATGTAATTTAGTTGGAGGCGGGAAAATCAGGTAGATATGTAATTTAGTTGGAGGCGGGAAAATCAGGTAGATATGTAATTTAGTTGGAAAGTGAATAACTAAATTGATATGCAATTCCTTCATATTATAATCAATAAAATAAAAGAAGACGAGTTTCTTAAACAATTTTAAATAAACGCAAGATTTCGGGTGAAACCCCTTCGACAGGCAGTATAAAGCAAACGCGACGATACAAACATGGTACACATGGCAGACAAGAATATATACATCTATGATATTTACATAACTATGGTAAACAGAATTGCAAATAAGAAATTTACATCATTATGAAATAATGCATATAGAGAATCTATTCTTCAAAAAGAGATGCTAATTTTATAATTGGAAACGGGAATATCGTTGAAATATAGTACATGACTGACACGGGCAACTATAGGGAGAACTACATGAAGGCCAGGAGAGCATGATAGGCTTCAGGGAGGTCGATTTTTCTGTTGATGCTGCCTTGCTTATGGGATTCTATGGATTCTAGTATGAGTCTTTGATGTTGGTTACGGATGCGTCTGTAATGTATTGTAGGGTGTTTGATGTTGAAAGTATGGCCTGTGTCCTGTATGTGTTGATATATGAGAGATTTGGAGTCATGGTTAGATATGTTACGGGAGCGCTCAGATATCCTGATGGCAACAGTTCTACCCGTTTCGCCTACGTAAGTAGCGGAGCATTGCTCACCTGAGACGGAATAGACCGCGCCATCAGAACGTAGGGGATCTATGGGAACAAGGGGCTTAGTGTGAGGATGCCGGAGGGATGTGAAGAGGTTGGGGGAGTTTTTATAATCGGTACGGATGCCGTATGATTTGAGGTGTCTAGCTATATCTACTGCAGGGGGGGGAGTAGGGAAGGAAACATATAGATCTATAAGTTGTGGATGAAACAGGGGCGCCCGGTGTGTATGTATGTCTATTAATAAAAGCAAGGGGGGAAAAAGCTTTGGAGAGGTGAGATATGATATTGTTTTTTTTCTATAGTTTTAAAAATATCTAGGGAACAGTGGTTATGGATTCTTTTAGTAAGGGTCTTAACTATATTAACTTTATGGGAGGTGGGGCAGTGTGAATTAAAGTGAGTGTAACTAGGAGGGGGCATTGCTTTTTATAATAAACTGTGGTATGGTATGATGAAGGGGTACGGATAATAAGTATATCTAAGAAAGGAATAACATTATTGGATTCTATCTCTAGAGTAAAGGAAATATTATGATTGTAGCTATTAAGATTTGACAATATGGAGCTCTCCTGGCCTTTCTTGCAAATGCAAAACACATCATCTATATATCTACGCCATAATTGAATATCAGAAGGGAGAGTGCGGGTGATCCAGTGGTCTATTTGTAATAAAACAATTTCGGCTACTATGGAGGATAGAGGGCTGCCCATCGGGGAGCCCTTAATCTGTCTGTAGTGATTCTGTGAGAATGTGAAAGTATTCATGTTTAAACATATATCAGTGAGTTGTACTATAGATGAGGAGGTTTGGGAATCAATGTTCTGTGAGTTGAGAAATTGTGATAAACTGCTAGTGATAAGTTCACGTGGAAGGCTAAGGTAAAGGGAGGTGACATCAAATGAGCACATAATGGTAGAAGGGTCGGGGGTCTTAGCGGTTAATTCACTGATAAAACGGGGGGTACTATTGATGGAGTAAGTGTTGTTATAGCTGCTTAATATTGGGGATAGGTAACTGGATAGATACTTGGCTAGAGGAAATGCAGGAGATAAATGGTAAGCTATGATAGGGCGAAGAGGTATCTCTGGTTTGTGAATCTTAGGGAGGCCGTATATGTAAGCTGAGCTGTGTAGGTTAGAAGTAAAGAGGTTGTAATCATTTGGAGTAATATGCTTGTTCTTTTTTAAGCGGAGCAGCGAAGTTTTATATGCCTTAGTGATGGAGAGACTGACCTGGTTTGATATGAGGGAGAAGGTAGAGCTATCACTGAGGAGGTCATGCATTTGCAAGAAAGGCCAGGAGAGCTCCATATTGTCAAATCTTAATATCTACAATCATAATATTTTCTTTACTCTAGAGATAGAATCCAATAATGTTATTCCTTTCTTAGATATCCTTATTATCCGTACCCCTTCATCATACCATACCACAGTTTATTATAAAAAGCAATGCCCCCTAGTTACACTCACCTTACTAAAAGAATCCATACCCACTGTTCCCTAGATATTTTTAAAACTATAGAAAAAAACAATATCATATCTCACCTCTCCAAAGCTTTTTTCCCCCTTGCTTTTATTAATAGACATACATACACACCGGGCGCCCCTGTTTCATCCACAACTTATAGATCTATATGTTTTCTTCCCTACTCCCCTCCTGCAGTAGATATAGCTAGACACCTCAAATCATACGGCATCCGTACCTATTATAAAAACTCCCCCAACCTCCTCACATCCCTCCGCATCCTCACACTAAGCCCCTTGTTTCCATAGATCCCCTACATTCTGATTGCGCGGTCTATTCCGTCTCATGTGAGCAATGCACCGCTACTTACGTAGGCGAGACGGGTAGAACTGTTGCCATCAGGATGTCTGAGAACTCCCTTAACATATCTAACCATGACTCCAAATCTCTCATATATCAACACATACAGGACACAGGCCATACTTTTAACATCAAACACCCTACAATACATTACAGACGCATCCGTAACCAACATCAAAGACTCATACTAGAATCCATAGAATCCCATAAGCAAGGCAGCATGAACAGAAAAATCGACCTCCCTGAAGCCTATCATGCTCTCCTGGCCTTCATGTAGTTCTCTATATAGTTGCCCGTGTCAGTCATGTACTATATTTCAACGATATTCCCGTTTCCAATTATAAAATTAGCATCTCTTTTTGAAGAATAGATTCTCTATATGCATTATTTCATAATGATGTAAATTTCTTATTTGCAATTCTGTTTACCATAGTTATGTAAATATCATAGATGTATATATTCTTATCTGCCATGTGTACCATGTTTGTATCGTCGCGTTTGCTTTATACTGCCTGTCGAAGGGTTTTCACCCGAAAGCTTGCGTTTATTTAAAATTGTTTAAGAAACTCGTCTTCTTTTATTTATTGATTATAATATACCTTGCTGAGAAGAATCTCTTATTTCTTATTATTAAAAATTCCTTCATAATTTGGAGAATTGAGTAGATATGTGAGTTGGGGGTGGGAGAATCCAGTAGTTAATGTAAATCAATTGTAGAATTAAGTAGATGTATAGTTTGGGTTTATGGAACTAGGTAGTTATTTAAGTTAGTGTAGGTAGGAGAATAGAGTAAATATGCAAAATATTTCGAGGTCATAGAGTATTAAGTAGATATGCAATTTATTCGAAAGTGGGGTAATTAAGTAGATATGTAATTCATTCGAAAGTGGGGGAATTAGTAGATATGTAATTTAGTTGGAAACGTGAGAATTAAGAGGATATGTAATTTAGTTGAATAATTAAGTAGATATGTAATTTAGTTGGACAATAGAATATATATGTAAATAAGTTGAAGGTTAGAAAATTAAGTAGATATGTAAATAAGTTGGAGTCGAGAAAATTAAGTAGATTTGAAATTTAGTTGGAGAATTAAGTAGATATGTAATTTAGTTGGAGAATTAAGTACATATGTATATAAGTTGGAGGCTAGAGAATTAATTAGATATGTAATTTAGTTGGAGAATTAATTAGATATGTAATTTAGTTGGAGAATTAATTAGATATGTAATTTAGTTGGAGAATCAAGTAGATATGTAATTTAGTTGGTGAAAAGAGTAGATATGTAAATAAGTTGGATGTAAATAAGTAGATATGCAATTTAATTGGAGAATTAAATAGATATGTAAATATGTTGGAGGCTAGAGAATTAAATAGATATGTAAATATCTTGGAGGCTAGAGAATTAAATAGATATGTAAATATGTTGGAGGCTAGAGAATTAAATAGATATGTAAATATGTTGGAGGCTAGAGAATTAAATAGATATGTAAATATGTTGGAGGTTAGATAATTAAGTAGATATGTAAATATGTTGGAGGCTAGATAATTTAGTAGATATGTAAAGAAGGTCGAGGCTAGAGAATTAAGTAGATATGTAATTTAGTTGGAGAATTGATTAGATATGTAAATATGTTGGAGGCTAGATAATTAAGTAGATATGCAATTTAGTTGGAGAATTAAGTATATATGCAATTTAGTTGGAGAATTATGTAGATATGCAATTTAGTTGGAGAATAGAGTAGGTATGTAAATAAGTTGGAGGCTAGAGAATTAAGTAGATATGTAATTTAGTTGGAGGGGCTAGGAGTATATATATATATATTTAGGGGAAGCAAGCTATCGGCAGGAGAGGCCCGTCAAACCGGCCTCCAGGTCAATTTTTGATGGCGGACGTGATGGTTGTAAATATTGTATCGGCTAGAGATTCGGAACTAATTTTTTATTTCTTCTTCCAGCTTATCGATTTCTCACTCTTAAAATGATTCTTTACTCTTTCTAGATACTGTGAGGTCAACTCTGTTGATATATATCGTTTGTATACTATTATCCTTTTTTTCCAATCGATCCTTACATATATATACGAAAAAATAATAAATAAAAATAAAAAGGTAATAATTTCGGCTACATGAACTCAGAAGAATTAGTATATCCATGCTATCCATGCCCGTTGAAGAACCGGATGGTTCGAAAGCTCGCAATAAATCTAAAAAGAAGCTCCTCATGTAATTTTTTAATCCTTATATATTTAAAAATAAAAAGGTTAGGTGTTGATATTAAAAACAAAGAAGTCATATCCTAACCAAGAACACATGTGCTTTTTAGATGACATATAGTGGAATAGAAATCAACTAAATATTGATTTAGCTTGTTTCCTGATATTTGGTCATCCCATTTTCTTGATAAATCAAGAAAAGACAATCCATGAACGCGTTTCGCGCTGTTGGCGCTCGTCAGAGTGAAGCAGGCTGTACCACTGCGATATATATTAATAAAATAAATCTTTATGAAATATATCATTTCTTTGCAATAAAATTTCTTTATGAATAATAGAAATTAAAAAATCAAGATGATATGTTTTTGAGTATTGATGAATTTTCTACGGGTCTTTTGTTTATATTGTTGTGTGTCAACAAACAGCCCACCGATGGTACACGTGACCAGTAAAATAATTTCAATTTTTTATTTATCAGATAAACGGCACCACATAGATGACGGGTATATATTGTATTTGACCATTTACCACCGTTTCTCAGCAATGTGTTAAATACAACGTGCAAGTAATATATTAATCTTCGTCCTGTTTGGATTTTGACCAGGCGATTTAGAAATTTCCAGCTACAGCTCCATCCCCTCCTACAACCGGCCCGGCGAGACCCGAACATCATGACCTTCCTGGATTGGACCACAATACTGCACCAAATAAACCTTCTGAATAGTACATTCCCGCCTTTGTATCATATATATATATATATATATATATATATATATATATATATATATATATATATATATATATATATGATGTATTTCTACTGTGAAAAAAAAATTAACAGTCGTTTGTGGCTGTCTCCACCTCAATCTGAAAGAGAAAAAAATGCTAAATTTATATTACACAAGTAATTGTATTTACACAAGAAACCTTATTGTTAGAGGTAAAAGGCGACCAAAGCCTGTTAGTTGGGGAAAATCACAGGAAAAGATGGCCCTACAAAACCTAACTAACAATAGGCAGGAAGAAAAAAAAAAGATATTTTTAAAATATCATTTTTTTTCTTCCTGCCTATTGTTAGTTAGGTTTTGTAGGGCCACCTTTTCCTGTGATTTTCCCCAACTAACAGGCTTTGGTCGCCTTTTACCTTTAACAATAAGGTTTCTTGTGTAAATACAATTACTTGTGTAATATAAATTTTGCATTTTTTTCTCTTTCAAAATGTATCATATATATATATATATATATATATATATATATATATAGAAAAACTAATAAATATATTGTCGCGCATGACCCCTCTGCGGTTCTTTGCTACGACGCCGCTTCTTCTTTTGTGGATCACCTACCCAAGCTCCCGTTGCTCTTCCTCTGCAGCCCTACCCTGCAGACCACCCAAGGACGTCTGAGAACCACCACTCAAGTGGAACTCCTTTCCTCTGGCAGTATCTCTCGGCCTTACCACTGGTGGGGGTACACGAGAGTTTTACCAGAAGAGTAGCGACTGTGGTCTTGGCGAGAGTAACAACAGCAACCGGCACCGAGACTTCTAACATTCCTTCTTTATTGTCATTTCTACTACAAATTACCTAAAACTAGAATAATATTTAATGGGTATTTACAAGCAGGACCACAGCAGTTGGCGATATCCACACTAGTTCCATACGGAAACAGGCGAAAGCGCCATCTATTGGTGGAGATGTTAGGTGTTTTGAGGCCTTATACGCGACAATATTTCAAAATTTCAGATAATTAATTTCCACTAGTTTTTAATTAGCACATAGAAGAGCTCTATGTGCACGGAATATTGCTACTTTTATTTTATATAATAAAAAAACTCTATTGCGCAGAGTTATGAAATATTCTATATGGAATGTCTCTGAAATAAAATAAATTGGAGTCAAAGGGCAATCATTTGAAAAAAAAAAATATATATGAGGGTGTATCTCTGAATCTATGAAATACAAATTTCTAAAAATATTTCGAGAGATAGTTATCTTTTTATCAATTTATTGCACAAGTTATTTATTGTGCAATAAATTGATAAAGAGGAAGCAATACTTCTACAAATATTTTGAGCAAAATTCTATTTCTATCACAGATCCACCAAGTATTGCCTTTCTATATATAAAACTAGTTTTTTTGGATGGATTTTCTTCAATGGTTCATCAATTCGGTAAGAGGACACCTCTATCTAAAGGACACTTTGGCTCTGTAACTAGGTGTTGTCCTTTACAGAGAGGTAGGTTTACTGTATAATAATAATATTTATATAATAATAAAAATTAATTGCAGATAATATCCTAAGAGGCTCTCTCACGGACAAAGGTACATTCTCTTCCTCAAAGTGAAGGTGTCTTTCTGAATTCTTCTCAACCCCAGGCTCGAAAAATAATCACAATGTACATTTAAAACATCTATATTATCTCCCAGTAAATAAATAGTTGAAAACACCAATATTTACAGATTTATTCATCGATGGAGATTTGGTCACCATGAGAGTGACCTCCTCCAGACAAGGTCTTCTTGGTACCTTCCCAGTTCTACCCCGAGAAAATACGTGTAAATACGGGTTTTAGAAAACTACACACACACACTCAACATACCTACTACACTATAAATATTCCATCCACCATATAAACACCATATGACACACAAATACTACAAACACCAAACATACTAAGGTAGGAAATAATCGCTATTTCTGCTTAAAATAAATTTCGATTTTTCGTTTAAAAGAAACACATGCGGAATAAATTTCAAATGTCGTTCTACAATCATAGCCGCATTATATTGTATTATAAATTACTTTATATAATATTTACGAAGGGAGAAATATGTCCAGGGTAGCCTAGTGGACATGGCATCTGCCCGGTAAGCGGAACACGGTGGGTTCGATTCCCATCCCTGGACACTCTTATTTTTCGTTTATCATTACTCTTCACAATTCATATTTTCATACTTCATCCCTAAGGATAGAAATAATCGTTATTTCTCCTTGAAATAAATTTCGATTTTTCGCTTAAAAGAAACATGCGGAATAAATTTCAAATGTCGTTATACCAAACATACTACAAACACAATAAACGCCACCCCATACAAATACTACATACACAACACAATAAATACTACGAACACCATACACATTACACACCTACCATATCTACCACACTATAAATAATACGCCCACCATTTAAACACCATATGCCACACAAATACTACAAACACCAAACATACATACATTTATAATAACTAAAATCATATTAATAATTACTGTAAATAAGCTCCCAAACTTGTGTATGCATGCAAATATCCAAGACGGATATCGCGTGATTTGTAAATGATAATAATTAAAAAAAAAAACATACTACAAACACCATAAACACCACCCCACACAAACACTACCTACACCAGACTATATATACTACGCACAATACACCCCATGCCACCATATCCACCACACTATAAATAATACACCATATAAACACCATATGCCACAAAAACACTACAGATAGAAACCACACTATAAATAATACATCCACCATATGGACACCATATGCCACTCAAACACTACACCCAAACACCACACCATAAATAATACACACACCATAAACACCATCCTAGACAAACACTACACACACCACACAATAAATACTACGCACATCACATACCACACACATAATCTCAACTACTCTTCATAATTCAAGATACTTCATATAGGAATTCAGTATCATATTAAAACTTCTAAAATTCTCTACAAGATGTCCGACGTTACAAACAAATTCAACTGTATGGAAACAAATCATAGAAGCATCAAGTTAAAACAAACAAAATGTTTGCCAATAGCCACCTTCTTTATTTATTAAAATCAAAAGAGCCGTTTTTCTGCTCCAAATTTCTTTAAAGGGACAAATTCAATACATTTTATTTACTTTAATACTTGAGAACGTTTCCAATTTTGGTTTGTAATACTGTTTGCCTTGTACATATTGGCTCATATGATATAATATTAAATAATGGGTTACATTTTATTTATTTGGGAATATTCAGAAAGTTTATTTAGGAGAGAGAGAGAGAGAATTTAAAGTTGTATAACACGGAAATAATTATCAGTTTATTTTACAAATGAGAAATATATTTTCAAAATGAATTACTGATAGAGTAGAACAACCTCTCTGTAAAGAACATAACCTAGTTACAGAGCCAAATTGTTCTTTATGGAGAGGTGTCCTCTTATTGGAGAGTTTCTACAATAGACTCTATGTGAAGGACAACACCTAGTTACAGAGTCAAAGTGTTCTTTAGAGAGAGGTGTCCTCTTACCAGAGAGTTTCTACAGTAGACCTATCTCTCTGTAAAGGACAATACCTAGTTGCAGAGCCAAAGTGTCATTTATAGAGAGGTGTCCTCTTACCAGAGATTTGCTACCGTACAACAACCTCTGTAAAGGACAACAACTAGTAACAGAGCCAAAGTGTCCTCCAGGGAGAGGTATCCTCTTACCAGAGAGTTGCTACAGTATAACTACCTCTCTGTAAAGAACAACACCTAGTTACACGCCAAAGTGCTCTTTATAGAGGAGTGTCCTCTTACCTGAGAATTGCTAAATAACAAAAACGATAATTTTGGTGATGGAAACTGTCCTTTGTATAGAAGTGTCCTCTAGCGAGAGTGCTCGCTTTTGGAGGTTCTACTGTATAAAGAATAATTCTAACCAATATCAGTATAGGGTTTTAAAATTCTTATTCGCGTTTGAATAGCCTCACAGAGCAATACATTTATTCTATCTTACACAATGAAGATGGGAATTAATATTTACATTATAGCATACACTAATGAACAAAACTTAAGAAGGTGAAAGTCTTCAATATTACCGGTGGTTTTTTTTTTTTTTTAAGGAGAGAGAGGACATTTTGTTAACACATGGTTATCTCGTGTGTTTTCAATAAAGATCACTGTGTATCAAATATCTTTCAGAGTTATTGCCTGAATCCCGATAAACATGCTAGAAGGTACAACTTCCTTAAGTTTTGTCCATGAGTGTATCTTTCAGAGTTATTGTCTGAATCCCGATATACATGCTAAAAGATACAACTTTCTTAAGTTTTCTCCATGAGTGTATCTTTCAGAGTTATTGTCTGAATCCCTATATACATGCTAAAAGATACAACTTTCTTAAGTTTTGTCCATGAGTGTATCTTTCAGAGTTATTGTCTGAATCCCGATATACATGCTAAAAGATACAACTTTCTTAAGTTTTGTCTATGAGTGTATATTCCAGAGTTATTGTCTGAATCCCGATATACATGCTAAAAGATACAACTTTCTTAAGTTTTGTTCATGAGTGTATCTTTCAGAGTTATTGTCTGAATCCCGATATACATGCTGAAAGATACAACTTATTAAAGTTTTATTTATGAATGTCCAATATAAAGCAATATATTTATAGGTATTACAATGTTTTGAAGCTTGTTATTCTTGATTCAAACTTCAATTGGTCAGTTTAAATATTCGATTACACCTTAAAATATTGCATTTAGAATTTATCGTTGAAGCATTTCTCGTATATATATTGAGCAATTTTAAATAATAACCAAATCTTTAATCATTTTGACACAGCTATTCCTAAGTTATTCATTAAAAATATAGTAAGAAATTCAACTGAGGTTAGAAATATTATAATTTGGTTTAATTCTGAAGGATTCCATAACGATTTGATGGAATTCTTCGATGGAAACTTGCAGAATCTCATTTAAAAAACCTCTCCATGTAGTGGGAACAAAAATTGAGAAAAAATTACAATCTTATTTCTACTTCCCTATCTCCCGATGTGAAATTTTTAACCTGATATTTTGAAAAAAATCATGTCAGACGAGTAATATAAAATTTTCGGTTTATTGCATGCTACTTCTGATATCAGGAATATGATTGATAGATATCACTAAATATAAAAATACAGTAGAACATGTATATTTCAAACGTCCTTAATTCGAAATTGTGTTTAATTCGAATATTTATCTTGGTCCTTAAAATTCCCTAAAAATATAATTTTCGTTTTTAAATCGATTTTTTGGATAATTCGAATATTCCTTTGGTCTCTTGTTCTTCGAAATGTCTTAGTTTTACTGAATTATACTACAAAAATCGTGTTAAAGATATAATTATATTTGAATGAATTCAAAAGATTAATTGAATGATAAATTATTTTCACATTAATATTTCTTCAAAAATTTACTTGCAATATTTCAACGATATTCGGATGCCCTTTCCAAGAGCAATCCTTTACATAATATTAAAAAAATAACATCAGAATATAGAATAAAAGTACATAATAAAGAGATAAATAGCATCAATAATTCTAAAAACATAGTGCTACATAGAAAATTCAGAAAATATTTTAGACGAATAAGATTCTTTTTGAAATTAAACAATTTCTACTGCTCTTACTGCAATGGACAAATTTAAGGAAGGGCCTGGCTTTTGTTTTTCCATTGCAGTAAGGGCAGTAGAAATTTTTCAATTTCAAAAAAATCTTACGCGTCTAAAATAGTTTCTAATTTTCATAACAGATGGCGCGCTAGTGCATCGTCACATATAAAATTTGTAATAATGCAATGTAACAATAAAAAATAGGTCTGGAGAGACCTTTAAGATATATAAGATTATGCTCATAGGTTCACTAAACACCCCTAAGCTGTCTTCTATAGTAAATATAAATATATATAAAAGGGTGTATATAAGAAATTTAATACAATACATTTGTAGAGCGGTAGTAGATACTAATTTATCCAGTAATACATTTGTTGATAGTCGGGTTGGAACACAAAAGGAAATGAGCTATTATTCTTAAGCATTTTTGTAGATTTTTTCACAGTTTTGTTTATTTAATTTCTGCCTAAATCTCGTTGTTTAGAGTATCAAGGCGCTGAACACTTCAAAAAATAAAATTAATTAAAATTTGTATATATAAAAGTAAACAGTAGTCAAATAGTTCTTTGGAAAGAACGACTGAGGTTTGTCCAAATGTTGGAAGTAAGATAGACAAAACTTAAGGGAAATTAAACATTTTTGATGTCTTTAGTAGTCTGTTTTTTTAAAAGGAGCCAGAGGCAATTTTGTTCACAATCGGTTATCTCGTGTGTCTTCAATAAAGTTCACTGTAATATCTTTCAGTTATTGTCTGAATCTCGGTATATATGCTGAAAGATACATTTTAAGTTGTGTCTATGAGTGTATCTTTCAGAGTTATTGTCTGATTTCTGATATACATGCTAAAAGTTATAAATTCCTCAAGTTTTGTCAATGAATGTATTTTTCAGAGTAATTGTCTGAATCTAGATATACATGCTGAAAGGTAAAACTTCCTTAAGTTTTGTCCATGAGTGTATCTTAGAGAGTTATTGTCTGAATCCCGATATACATGCCAAAAGGTACAACTTTCGTAAGTTTTGTCCACGAGTATATTTTTCAGATTTATTGTCTGAATCCAGATATACATGCTAAAAGGTACAAATTCCTCAAGTTTTGTCCATGAGTGTATCTTTGCGAGTTATTGTCTGAATTCCGATATACATGTTGAAAGGTACAACTGCCTTAAGTTCTGTCCATGAATGTATCTTTCAGAGTTATTGTCTGAATCCCGATATACATGCTCAGAGGTAAAACTTCCTTAAGTTCTGT
This sequence comes from Cordylochernes scorpioides, assembly GCA_030710605.1. Taxonomy (NCBI): domain Eukaryota; kingdom Metazoa; phylum Arthropoda; class Arachnida; order Pseudoscorpiones; family Chernetidae; genus Cordylochernes; species Cordylochernes scorpioides. The sequence continues at coordinate 48,071,618 of CP092865.1, read as the reverse complement.
CCATGAGCGTATATACATACAAAAACCTTTATTAAAACAAACTGGTTTCATGAAATATTAGGAATACTATATCATTATTTCGTCATAATAATCATGGTGGGAAGAAGTTGGCGACTACTTTTAATGTGCACCACATGTTTATACATGGTACAGGCCATGATAATCATGCTGGGTAGAAGTTCGCGACTGCCTCTACTGTAAGTGCACCACATGTTTAAATATGTCAAAAACAGCTCTACATTTGTACTTACAGATATGTCGGATATCCGTTTGTTTACTTGAACTCCCTGGTAGGATCGAAATTTTGCATGAATCGGGGGTCATTGAAGCATTTTTCAAATATAAAAAGTATTCAATACAGAGATTCGATCCCGGGTATCGATTGAAGACCAACAGTTTTGACCACTCGGCCACCGTTTCCCATGAAACTATATATTGAAATATTTATAAGTTTCAAACCATGACATCAACAATGAATAAAAGTCCTTTCTTTTATTTTCTTCTTTAAACTCTACTCAAACCTTGTAATTATTCAATTGTTTATGTAATATAGTATCTAAGTTTAATATTGTTTCTTGACGTAAGCATCCCTCGTTGGGATATCGCGTCTGATTTGTTAATAAATAAATGAATAAACAATGAAATTAATTCATATTTCTTCATGAAAAATAAAAGTTCAGAAATCAAAATCTCTCTTTAATTGTTTTGAAGATAGTTTTTGAGTATATGTAATGATTAGCGTACAAAATAGATAAAGATATTCACTTTTAAATTGAATTCTTCAAATGTATCAAAGAATAAAAAGACACATACATTTTTAGATTTTAAATGAAAAGTTTTCAAAATGTGTATTCAGTGAGCTGACATTATTTTCACCACAGATTTGGATCTCTATGAGCACAAATATTACAGCGTTGCCAGATAAACAGTTGTAACTTTTGAAAAAAAGAAGAAACTCGGTAAGGCCTTACTAGAAAAATGCATTAGCTTTTCTTTTCGAAAGAATAACTTTAAAATGTCTCTTCCTATAACCTGTAAGATCTCTAGATAAATATATGGGCTAGAAGTATGGATAAATCTCATTTATTTTTCTTTCTAAACAGATATTAATATAAAAAGGTGTCGCTTTATATTGAATATATTGTCACAAATAAAATTAAAAAAGACAAACTTCAGGTTGACACGGATATATATTTGAAGCACAGGGATAAATTAAAATTGAAAAAATTAAAAAAGAAGCGCAATCAGGGAAGCTTACGCAGAGTAATAAAATCTATTAATAAAGACACTTCCCTGCTTTTATATTTCAACTATATCAATTAGGAATTTAGGGTTTGGTTTATTTTCGTAATTATTTTATTTCTCGAGCTTTCGGGCTAACATGCCCTTCTACTTGCAAATGGAGGTGAAAGAACAAGATCGTGAAAAAACAACATTTATCACTCCTCATGGACTTTATCAATTTAATGTTCTACCTTTTGGATTGTGCAACGGGCCGAAAACTTTATATATAGCTTAGTATATAAAATTTGTATATAAATTCGGCGTGTTATAATTAGCTAGAAGTGGTACTTCTGATGTTTCCGTGTTGAAGAGCATGTTAGTCCGAAAGCTCGAGAAATAAAATAATTACGAAAATAACCGAACCATAGATTTCTTATATATTTAGTTATTTATTTCGTCTCTATTTACAGGTGTTACATTCAAGTCACCTTGTCCTGGCTGTTTACACATGGCGAGTTGGTGGAGTAGAGGTGGCCCCTTGACCTTGCAGGAGGGTAGCTATTGGGCATATTTTTAGTTTGAAAATAAAATATAAACATCAAAATTAATAATTATTTAATAATATAATACATATTTTGTTACAATATAAAATCAACTAAGCAATTGGTTGAATGAACTAATTAAGTAACCCCTAAATATTTAATTATCACCATGGTAAAAAAACCCAATAGTTTTAATATTTTAGATTTATCCCTAGTACACGTGGTACAGGCCATGATAATCCTGGTGGGTAGTTAGGTATATTTATAACACTTTGTCAAATGTTTTCATTTTCATTTGTTCCTAACGATGACAAAGGATTTTTATCGAAACGTCTAAAGAATAAAAAATATTTACTGGCCGAATGGCCTTCTAATTCTAAGTGTCTTTTAATCAGCAATGTTACTCATAACGTATCAAATAAGATGAAAGAAGAAAGAAAGGGTTTGACATAAACTTATATACAAGCAATAGAGAACAAGCAGTTTCTTTTCTTAAAAAAACCCTTAATTAGTAATATTGACAGAAATTTATATTAGTATCTATATGCATATTATATAATCTAAAATGCAAATATTTTATTTTTTTAAAAACATGTACTTTATTTTCATCATTGACTATTCTTTTATTTTTTACCATAGATTTAGAACATAACCCTTTGAATATTGTTGTAAATATGTAAAGTTAAACCACCTATCTATCTTTTAATTCACGGATATAGGATTTATTTCATAAATTCTATATTACTGTGAAAAATATTCAATGCGTAATTCTTTTCAAGTAATTCAAAATAACACTTTGCCCAATGCTTTTATTTTATTTTTTCTTTACGAAGACAAAAGATTTCCATCGAAATGTTGAGGGATAAAAAAATATTTACTGGCTGAAGTGTCTTTAATTCTAAGAACAATGAATGCCGGCCAGGCAACCTTTATCATCATGATTGCAAATTATTATTACTATTACTATTATTTCTCTATATACACTCTTATTTTGAAAATGGAGCAATCCATAAATAAATCTTTAATTAAAAAGGCATATATTAGATCAAAATATTATTTATTTCACCAATATTTCAATTGGCTGAACGCCAACCCTTTTCAAGGCATTATAACATATTAATGTGTTATAAAATAAATGAAGCATCCAGGGTTAAGTTTTTTGTGCAACTTTTTATTTTCAAGCTTTCAGACTTGTCAGTCCTTCAACAGGATTATCACGTTAAAAACTTAATAATAAATACAATTTTTATATACACATTATTATATACATATTTTAAATACTTATTACATATTGAGAGAAAAATATATTACATTATTTCTGTTTGTAAAACAAAATTTTAAAAATATAAGTGCGTGGTGGATGATACGTGCTGGTTGAATGATATCTTGATACTTTAAATTAAATTTAATAAATTCGTGAACTATTGTGTTATATATAGACGATATCTATGGGATAGTATTTGTCCATATTGTTTCATATGTTTCCTTTATTTCAAAGCATCTGTTTATGCCTTTTTTGTTGTTTGATTATCATAGATTCTATTAAAAGTCTTTGTGTATTAATGTGAGTCAACTACAAACTCAGCTCCACAAAACGTCAAAAGAATTAAGTTTGAAAAATATTTATTTTTTATATTCAATGGGGAGAAACTTAATTATATTGACGTTATGTGGCGCCGAGTTTGTTTTTGACACACATTAATATGTTATAACACCCTGAAAAAGGTTGGCGTTCAGCCAACTGAAATATTGGTAAAATAAATAATATTTTGATCCAATATATTTCTTTTAAATTAAATACACTCTTATAATCAGAGAATCTGTATAAGACCAAAAGGTCTTAATAAAGATTCGTTGTTGTTGTATATATATGTAAATAAGCAAGGAATTTTTAAACAGGAGGTAAATATATTGTTAAATCATGTTTAATACGTTCCTCTATTTATTCAAAATAATTTTTGATATTTTAAATTTATTTAAAATTAATAGCAACAGAATATGTACTATAGTATCTTAACGATAGAGGTTGGCTGGTCGGCATTCATATTTCTATGAAAAATAGACACTTCGGCCAGATAGAGTTTATTATTATTATATATTTTTTATTTAAAATATTTTTTGTTCAAAAATTGTTCTGAGGTTGCAATGGTGTTCTCACGTGATGTACTAAATTCGAAAAATCACGTCAGAACGCCCTTGCAACCTCAGAACAATTTTTTAACGCCTTGCCAAATGCTTTATTTTTATTTACTTCTCCTGACGAAGACAACATATTTTCGTCGAAACGTTGAGAAAAATAAAAAACTCTAACTGGCCGAAGTGTTTATTTTTCATAGAAATACTATAGTATCTATTATTCCTTTTGTAACATTGTTTATATCTTGATTGTTTATTTTTGGTGGAAAGATAACTATTGGCATTTTAAAATCAAGAAAGCGTGTTTGGCTTTTTTCTAATATTTAAAGAAAAAAAATCAAGGAATAGTTGATATTTAGAAAATATACAAAACTCTTTTCTTAAAATGCGTTTCTTTTCATTTTAAAATGCTAGATTTCAAGCAATAATCATTCTTCAACAGGCTTAACAAAAAATATCGACTATATTTCACAAGAAATAGTTATAAGAAAATGATTTTGTATATTTTTAAACGTTTTTCAAAATTTTATCATTTAATTATTTATTTCAACACACAAAACATGATATCCCTGTTAGAGATAATTGCGTCTATTTATATTTTTAAACAGAAACAGTTATAAACATACAAGAAAAAAATAATTAAAAATAAAAAATAGAAACAATAATATATATTAGGAACCTGAACCTTCCAGTTTAGAAAATAATCATGAATATATTTACAAAGTTAGTTAACACAAAGCAATAACGCGCCATCTATACATATAAAATGAAAGGATTTAAAAGCACGAATGTTTCTTTTATACATAATACAAACTTCTACTGACCTTACTGCGATGAAAAATATATTAGGAGGGCTTGCCTCATCAGTGGTGAAGCCTCCCAGCGGTTTCGCCAATTTAATACACCAGACCGCTTCTCAGAGCTCTAATACTGTATTGGACGATTCTGCTTATATACGCAGCACTGAAGGATGGAATCTCAGAAATGGTTTTCAAGAAAACTATGGACATAAGCTTATAGAACAGTAGAATTACATTCAAATATTTGCATCGAGCAATGATCTTCCGTAAACAATAAAGACAAGGCTCTAGTATTTACAAATTGATATAGATATACAACAATCCAATTTTTATCATGAATAGTTGATATTTATTTCAACAGATGGCGCAGGCCTTCAATAAAATTTAGTTATGCAATTAGGGAAATATGCAATTTTTCTTGAATTATCTATAAATGTTATTATATAGGGCACTATAACATTCTTTTTATTACATTTATTGAAATATGATTACATCAATATCTCAATATATATAATAACTGAATTTAATTTTCACGGATAGAGAAAGGCACAACATTATTGTTTCATTATTTAATAAATATGTATATTTAGATGCAAATATGTATATTTCTATCGTGTGAGAAATGTAATATCATTATTGTAATTTGATATTCGACAAGAGAATTCCATTCGTCGTTGAGTAATTTGGAATCTCAGTAAGGGGAAGAGAATAGAAGACTTAGTGCCAATCTTATTTGGACTCACTTGACAATCTTACCAATTGATTTGGAAAATGAAACAGCTGCCGAACAGCTGTGAAATTATTAAAATGGTGTTCCGTGGAAATATATTGAAATTTTACCCCTTTTCACTGAGGTTCACCTATCTCCAATCTAGCTTGTCTTTTACAATCAATATTTCATTACAACACAGTTTTGAAATTCTAGCTCCTTTTCAATGAGGTTCACCTATCTCCAATCTAGCTTGTCTTTTCAAATCAATATTTATTACAACAGAGTTTTGGAATCTTTTTTACCTACCCTTTAAGGTGGAAAGCTTTAAAGGAATTTAACTTTTGTTAATCTAATTGATTTTTGTCTATCTGTATGCATCATCTTACACAAAAAACAATTAAGAAAAAAGCATCTCCGTATTGCCCAACTGAAAGTTGCTGATGGCTTGCGCCATCTTTCGGAATAAAATCTATCTATCGAAATTTATTCGAAAATTTATCCTATTTCATAATTAAATATAAAAATATATATTTTTTTGCTTATCCCTAGTACACATGGTACAGGCCATTAAATCATGGTAGGTAGAAGAAGGCCACTGCTTTTACTGTAAGTGCACCACCTGTCTACACATGTGAAAAGCATTTTGATTTTTTCACTTGAAAATATGCCAGAGTCCCGTTTGGTTACTTGCACTCGCTGGTGAGGTTGGACTTTCACAGGAATCGAGAGCTATTGAAGCATTTTTTTTTTTAATCAGAAAGATTTAGATTTTAAATCAAAAGATAGGCGTACAGCCTAGGTGAAATATTGGATTTTTGTAATAAATATAATGTTTTATTCAAATTTAGATTCAACATATGCCTATTAATTAATATATATAATTAAAGAATGCATTGACCAGGGAAAAATGACAATAAATCGCTATAACGTTAAGAAATAATTCTTGATTATATTATATATATGTGTGTGTGTGTGAAATACGATTTATAAATCTATATTCTTTTAACAAATCTATTCATCACCTTGAAAACAAGCCAACTAAGATCATAAAAAGAAATTGCGATAAAAATAATTACTTTTTTATATTATAACAGAGACCTATAGATACCTCTCTAAAGATGAACAATGTTTCTGTCAAAACAGGCACCTATTTGATAAATCACCAACACTTAACTTTACATCTTTATAACAAGATTTGTAACAATAATCTATATATATATATATATATTTCAACCTACTTGTAACGTTACAATACGTGTCAAACAAGGTGATGAATCACAAGAGCTATCTCTGAAAGAAGAGGAGTTTCACTAACAACTGCCAAGAAGATGTGCCAAGTCGGCCCAACACAAAGACCTTTCCAACAAAGATCTCTAAAAGCATCCCCCCATTAAGCTTATATGCGCTGAAAATTTCAGCCTTTTCTTTCCTTTCGAGAGGGCAATGGTGGAAAAAGCTACGTCGCTTTTATACCAAACCCTTAAAAACTATAATCTTTGTTAACCGGCTTGTCGTTTTCTACCCTTCCTTACAAAGAGTATAGATTAGAGTTGGTGACCTGCCAGATACCTCTACAGACACCTCTTCTGAAATCTGAATTTGATTGTTTTATTTCCCAGAATTTATCTAAAAGCTATTTTTTGTTGTTTTATACATTTGATAATTGTTTTTCTTTTTTCTATCCATTAAAAAAATCGATTCGATTTATATATATATATATATATATATATTTAAATATAAAATTAGTAACAATTATATTTACTGACAATTTGTTTCCTTTTAATAATATCAGAAAATATCATCTCTACAGACCTTACTGCATGATAAAGGTTGTTGAATGAGAGGGTTTGGTTCATCAGTGGTGAACGATCTCATTCAATAACTTCAATTATTACAGTAAAGACTGTAGAGATAAAATATTTGACAATATTATTTAAAAGAATTACATTGCCAGTGAATTAAATTGTTACAAATGTTATCGATAGAGTAAAATGGAATTTCTCTAAAAATATTTTAAAAGATTTTAAGTAATTTTAACAATGGTTATTTGTTCTTGTTGAAAATTAAAATAAACCTAGCTCAAGCGTATTGTCAATAATTAAAATTAAAATTCAATAGTGATTTATAAAATAATAGGGAAACAAATATATGTATTTTATATTGATAATTTTAATTCCATCGAGATATAGGTTTAATCTAACCAAAAATAAGAATATAGCAATCTTTGATTTCCAGACTTAAGTCTGGTCATCTACGGACAATGACTGTATTATATAGCATATTATGTAATATGCTTTCTCTAATGCTATTTGTTGTTTTATTTTCCAGATATGGAGATATTAACATGTTGAAGGTCCATTGTCAAAAGTAAGTTTATAAATCAACAGTCTTTGATTCCCCCCCCCCCCCCCCCAACCTAAACCTGGTTATCTACAGACAATGGACTTTACAGAATGGTTGCAAGATTTCTCAAAATGTACTAAGTGTCAACCTGCAACCCCAAAACACATTATTGACTGTATTGACTCATCCATTGATGAGCTCTACTCATCCCCCAATACAAACAACCATCAACAAGCTCTACGAGCTTGATACCCTGATATGATTGAGTGGAGATAAGAAAGAAGAACACATGTAGGGGGCACCACTGATGAGCCAAGCCCTCCCAATACATATTTTTTCATCGCAGTAAGGGCAGTAGAAGTTTGTATTGTGTATAAAAGAAACATTCGTGCTTTTGAATTCTTTTATTTTATATGTATAGATGGCGCGTTATTGCTATGTGTTAATTTATGTCTAACTGACCTTGTCTTTATTGTTTGCGGAAGAGCATTGCTCGATGCAAATATTTGAATGTAATTCTACTGTCCTATAAGCTTATGTCCATAGTTTTCTTGAAAACAATTTCTGAGATTCCACCCTTCAGTGCTGCGTATATAAGCAGAATCGTTCAATACAGTATCAGAGCTCTGAGAAGCGGTCTGGTGGATTAAATTGGCGAAACCGCTGGGAGGGTTCACCACTAATGAGCCAAGCCCTTACAATACATATTTTTTCATCGCAGTAAGGGCAGTAGAAGTTTGTATTATGTATAAAAGAAACATTTGTGTTTTGAATTCTTTCATTTTATATGTATAGATGGCGCGTTATTGCTATGTGTTAATTTATATCAGAATGTGATTATGATGCAATTTTAGCGTTTTGATATAATTTGGTAATGTGCTTGAGATATTGATTTTCGAGAGAATAAATGAGCCAATAATAAAGCATTTATTGAACAATACAACAAACACATATTTTCCAACTTATGAACATAGAAAATATAGCAGACAAAAAACATATAAGCTCTTCTAGGAAAACCTTTAGAAAAATATCTTACACCATGCTGACGAGGGCCAAGAGCTCGAATCACATACGTCGTTGGCTTTTCTTGATTTATCAAGAAATTTGGTAGTTCAAATTTCACGGAACGAGATATATAAACGTTTAGTTTTTTTTTTGTTTAATAAATGGCGTTATGCCATCTAAAATGCTCAAAGTGAGTAGTCGGGTAATGCATTTTTATTTTTAATATATGTATATATGGCTATATTAACAAATTATTCATTAAATTCTCGATGTTTCAGTTAATTGCTGAGAAAAGTAACAGCGAATCACTGGAATATCTGGAATTGAATAAATATTTGGTTGATATGTAGATATATATTTTGTCAAACAAACTTCTCACCAACAAAATATATTTAAAACTTATTGAAAATATAAAAGAAAATAAGACCTAATCCAAATAATTTATTGGTGTGTGACGTTTTGGCAACAACATTGTCACCATCATCAGACAAAAGAATAAATGAGAAAAAATGTTACAGCAAGTTCTTATATAGTCCTGTTATCAAGTGTTTAAACAAGATAACAGATAAGGAAAATAGTTTTTAAGTCAACTTGAAATATTCTTCTTAGAATTAAAAGTGGATTTTAAAATATAATTAAAGGCATATCTGTAAATATCATTTATATTTCCCTTTTCTTCCATTCTATTAATTGAAGCACATGTGCTTCAATTAATAGAATGGAAGAAAGGGGAAATATAAATGATATTTACAGATATGCCTTTAATTATATAAAAAAAAATCCACTTTTAATTCTAAGAAGAATATTTCAAGTTGACTTAAAAAACTATTTTCCTTATCTGTTATCTTGTTTACACACTTGATAACAGGACTATATAAGAACTTGCTGTAACATTTTTTCTCATTTATTCTTTTGTCTGATGATGGTGACAATGTTGTTACCGAAACGTCACACACCAATAAATTATTTGGATTAGGTCTTATTTTCTTTTATCAAATCTATAATCCAAATTGTGCTTTATCATTTATAGAAAATATATATATATTTGGATTAATATATACCACACACAAAACACTAAATAAACCACTAACAAAAGGTATATCTCACTAGATAAATATATGCCACATATACAGCTGAATACTCTCTTCTTATTCTTTCTTATCTCTACTCAATCATATTAGGGTATCAAGCTTGTAAATCGTGACAACCATCATGATTGGGTTAAGTAGAATGCGTCTTCCTTTGTCATTAAGACTGGGAGCACTACTCAGTAGCAGGCCGACTTAAGCTCCAAAAGAAATGGCCGCCTCTGACATGAGGAACAGACGCCATGTGCAGCCGCTCCTAACATAGAGTAAAACGCTGCTCATCCTGTATCGCTGGATCAGGAACCCTTACAGGGTATATCAGCCGGGTCAGCTGAGCCCAGGTTTTTTTACCGAGCTTGTTACTGCTCCCTCTTCTCTTTTTTCATCAGGCTTGGGACCGGCAAAGGCGGAGTTAGCTGAATATTCTACCAACAAAAGGTATAGCTCCCAATATCGAAATTAACCAAACACGTGTACCATACACAAACCATGAATTCAACAAAAGAACAAATCCTATAGTCAGTATATAACATCCACATTCCATATAAATCCAATCTCAAAAATAGAATCTTACCTATGAGAGAAATAGAGAGATCAGCATATAACACCATAAAAGAAAAAATACAGGTCGTAGAGAAAAGTTCCTTATATAAGCGGACAATCGTACAAGATTTTAGGATTACCGTTGTCACAATATGACACCATACCAATCAAATTAGCTTCTATCAATAGGTATATCTTTCATAAAATACATAACTCCAATAATGAATCTATGGTTAGAAGAAGCGTCTTGCCTAGAAGGTTGTGCGATCTTATATAAACAATCTCTTCTCCACGACCTGTGTTTCGTTTTCTATAGTGAATAGGGAGTTATTGTTGTATTACTATGACACCATACTAATTAAATTAGCCTATGTCAATAGGTGTATCATCCATAAATACCTAACTCCCATAATGAATCAACGGTTAGAAGGGGCGTTTTGTCTAAAAGGTTGTACGATCTTATATAAAGAATCTCCTCTCCCTAACTTGAGTTTCTTTTTCTATAGCGAAGAGGTATTTATTGTTGCATTACTGGGACACTATACCAACCAAATTAGATTCCAAAAGAGATATACACCTATCCCCCGATTTACACGGTAGATACGTTCCTGATAAAAACGTGTAAATCGGGGGATAGGTGTACACAGAAATAAAAATAAAATGCATTGACAGGTTAAAATATGTAGTCAGCACATAAGCTCGGGATTCCTCGTGAGATGTGTGTGTACACAGCGCATGTGTTTAATCACAGTAGCATTTAGTATAGTGCGATAAAAACAAAAAAAAAACTTATTTGGAAAACCGTGTAAAAGCGAAAACGTGTAAAACAAGTACTGTGTAAATCGAGGGATAGGTGTATATCTTTCAAAAAAAATAAATTTTATAATAAATCTACGCTATACATGCACTAACTATAAAATACAAGGTTGTCCCAAAGGTTCGTAAACATATTATGATTTATATATTGCAAGTGTTCAAGAACCTTTGGAACAACCTTGATAATATTGGTAACCTTGGTAAAATTATAACAGAATTCTTATAGAAGAATGATTTAATCTCTGATGTTCTATATAAAGGGTGGCCATTCAGCAGGTGGACAAAGTTTCAGAATTACAAGGTTGTCCCAAAACTTCGTAAACACTTAGAAAATATAAATCATAATCAGAATATGTTCACGAACTTTATTTTAGTAATTTAATTTTATTCGTGATCGAACGTTGTGAACCGCTGTACATATTACATCCCAAACACGATGTGTCTCCAGCTATCTCTGTCTTGAGCTCTATGTACCATCTTGGCGACAGTTAAACCAGTTTGTTCCTTTAATTGGTCCACGAAGCGTTTCGGCGGGTGTCCAGGTATGTGTCGCCCAGACGTCTTTCCAGTCAGTATGGTGTACTCCATTCCCCTGCGTCACGTGATGTAACCGAAGAATCTCAAACAATTCCGTTGTACAGAATTCGGTCGTCTTCCGAAATAATAGTTGTGATAGTATCGATGCATTCTTCCTAGGCATTGTCCAAGATATACAAAGCATTCTTCGCCAACAATACATCTCGAACGCATCGATTTTCTTCTCTAACGATGATGTTATAGTATATGACTCTGTAGCTTAAGTAGTCACTGAGAAAACGAATGTGGACAATAGTAATGATGGTTAGTGTAGGTGGAATTATTGACCATTTTCTTCTTCTTTCATATCTCCACTTAATCATATTAGGGTATCAAGCTTGTTGATGATGTCTGTTTGACAACAATCATGACTTAATGAAGTAGACTACCTTTGTCATTAAAACTGGGAGCACTACTCAGTAGCAGGCCGACTTAGTTCCAAAAGAAAGTCGTCGAGTTTTCATTGAGACAACCTTTTACCATTTAAATGATTTTTTTTTCAGTAGCGACTAGTATCACAAACCAGCAACCTCACTAACTAGCATCACAAACCAGCAGCCTCACTAACTAGCACCTAACTAACAGCCAGAGCAATAAACCACAATCCCACCTAGGACCCCCGTGGGTGTAAGTCCCCTGGGTGCAGTTAGCTGTCGTTTCACTTAGCAACGCGACGTGCGGCTTGGTAACTGATCCTATTGCCTTATTTCCTCATTTCACCTTCTCTTTCCCCAAATATTTCTTTCTAATTCACCTCCTTCACTAAGAACAGTGTTTGGTAATAAACATTAATGTGGATGCTAGATAACTCTATTCTAGCACAATTTGTTGGCTTCTTGTAAATATTTAACAATTAAAGATGAAAGATATCACGAGCTAGAGTATTATTATCCTTTATAAAATGGTATAGAATAAAATAAGGTTCACAAATTGCTAATATATTCGAATTAATATTGTTTTAGAGAACTATTTATTATATTTTATATACAGTTTATTAATTTTTATATTTATATTATTTATATTTTGATACTCTGGAAACACTTCTCTCTCATTGCTTATCTTGTATCTTATAATGTTGATTTTGTTCTTGTCTTAAATAAATTGCCGTGTCATTCTGAAGTTTGTCTTTCCTAAATTTCTCTATGTGACATTCAAAAAATATTAATTATATCTATATAAAATAAATACTTTGCTACAGTATTTATCAATCAAAGATATTTATTTTATATAAAGATAATTGATATTTTTATAATTATACGGAAAGGTAGATAGTAAAAATGATTTTGAAAAGATAGTTTTCCCCGGAATCCTGATATTTTTACTCCGTATTGAAACAAGGGATTATATTATTGAAAATATACAGAGGGTGTTCACACTTATAGGAAACAAGTTTTATTATAAAAAATATTAAAAATTAACACCATATTTGAAATTTTTTAAATGTTCTATTTGAAAGCCTTTTTGTTTATTTACAGAACGGCACCTGATTTTCCACGATAGCAGACACTTTCTGATCATGGTCATAATCAAAAGATCCCATTCTTCCTTTACCACTTTCCAGAGCTAATCTTACCTATTTGGACATAATTAAAATATGCAAACAAGATGATATCAACATTTCTAAAAAAGGTATTCATGATATTATTCACGACAAAAATATCAAGTTTTTATTCAAAGCACCTACGGAGAAATGGACAAAAGATTATCACCCTATATCTGTGAGAACTCCTGTAACTGTCAAAGAAGTAAAAAAATATATTACAAATGTAAATCCAATGCCACAAAGAGATATAGCCAAATTAATAGGAACATCAGTGTCAACAATAATTAAAATAATACATAAAGATTTAGGCCTAAAAGCTACAAAAAAAAACATGCGGTTCACAAATTGTTTCAGAGCCATATTCGTCAGCGACACACTATCAGCAGATATTTTTATGAAAATTTCTTGGCTGCTGATAGATGGAAATTTATTGTTACATATGACGAAGCATGGGTATATTTAACCGATTGCGACAGAAAAAGAGCTATATACTATCAAAAAAGGGTGGAAAAATCTAGGCCAATTTGGTTGAAGGTATGTTCCGAAAGTTACCCCAAAGGATTTATGGTGGCATACGGTATATTATATGAAGGAAAATTAAAAATAAGAAAAGTTGAAAGAAATGCAAAAATAAACTCGGAGTACTATCAAACAACATTTTAGAACCTATATTTTTAAATGATATTCTTTCTATCTATGGAAAACAGAGCAATAAAGTCTGGTTTCACCATGATAACGCCACAAGTCATACCTCATCTTCAACCCAAGCTTATTTGGAAGATCTAAGGCAAAGAACAAGAATCAACACTAGTCCAATGAACAGAACACCTGTAAAATCTCCTGATTTAGCCCCGATGTATTTTTGCATTTTTGGATGCCTTAAAAGAGCACTTGGAAAGATACACCCTAGGACAATTGAAGGTCTCTGGAAAGTGGTAAAGGAAGAATGGGATCTTTTGAGTATGACCATGATCAGAAAGTGTCTGCTATCGTGGAAAATCAGGTGCCGTTCTGTAAATAAACAAAAAGGCATTCAAATAGAACATTTGAAAAATTCCAAATATGGTGTTAATTTTCAATATTTTAAATTAAAACTTGTTTCCTATAAGTGTGAATACCCTCTGTATTTATAATATTTTAAAAATAATATTTTAAATACTTTTCAAATACTCTATTTACTTAAATTTAATCTTTCTTTCTTTTTTTCAAAAAGAGGGTCTGTGGAAGGGTGGTCTAAACCCAGGATCAATTTCCGCATTGGACAAGATTTATACTTGAAAAGAATGCTCCAATGGCCCCCAATTTTTGCAAAATTCCAACCCTACCAACTAGGGCAAGTAACCAAACGTGGATATGACACATTTATAAGTGAAAATTCGAACTGCCTTTCACATGTGTAGACATGTGGTGAACTTACAGTAAAAATAGTCGCCAACTTCTACCCACAATGATTAAAATGGTCTGTACTACATGTAGTAAGAATAAATTTTTTTAAAATATTCATATAAATTCGTCTTTTATAAAAAATATGACTATTTTTGAATAAAACCTCGTCTATGTGTGTGAGAGATATTCTTTAGGAGTGTAGCGACCACACTTTGCCTCAGCGAGCGCGGACAAAGCTTCACTACACATACGGGAAATAGTGTGGTGACCTCACTACGCCTCGGCAACCGCGAGCTGGGAGAATATCTCGCTACGCATGCGCGGCCGCATCCGGGACTCTTGGCACACGCGTCGTTCGAACAACAAGGCTTACTTCCAGCGGCCGTTACTTCTTTCCTCTCTATATATTTCTGGTCTTTAAATAAATTAATGTTTAAATAAAAATAATTATAATTTTATCAGCTGCCTTTCCACAAGCCACACCAAAACGCTCACAACCATCCAACAGAACTAATAATTCTAAAGTAGATTAATAGAATGTATACTGATAGATATCGATACGATAGTATGGTGTATGATAGTCATTTTCTTTGATAGATCATGATTTGTTACTATTAGTGTCCATCAAGTCAAATTTAGGTGACTATATGGACAGCTATTCTCCAATTTAATCTGTTAGTTACCATCACTCTCAGCCCATCACACTGTTTCTGTTGTTGTTAGTGTCCATCAAGTCAACTTTAGGTGACTATATGGACAGCTATTCTCCAATTTGATCTGTTAGTGACCATCACTCTCAGTCCATCACACTGTTTCTGTTGTTGTTAGTGTCCATCAAGTCAACTTTAGGTGACTATATGGACAGCTATTCTCCAATTTGATCTGTTAGTGACCATCACTCACAGCTCATCACACTGTTTCTGTTGTTGTTAGTGTCCATAAAGTCAACTTTAGGTGACTCTATGGACAGCTATTCTCCAATTTGATCTGTTAGTGACCATCACTCACAGCTCATCACACTGTTTCTGTTGTTGTTAGTGTCCATTAAGTCAACTTTAGGTGACCATATGGACAGCTATTCTCCAATTTGATGTGTTAGTGACCATCATTCACAGCTCATCACACTGTTTCTGTTGTTGTTAGTGTCCATCAAGTCAACTTTAGGTGACTATATGGACAGCTATTCTCCAACTTGATCTGTTAGTGACCATCACTGTCAGCCAATCACACTGTTTCTGTTGATTGTCAGTGTCCATCAAGTCAACTTTAGGTGACTATAAGGACAGCTCTTCTCCAATTTGATCTGTTAGTGACCATCACTCTCAACCAATCACACTGTTTCTGTTGTTGTTAGTGTCCATCAAGTCAACTTTAGGTGACTATATGGACAGCTATTCTCCAACTTGATCTGTTAGTGACCATCACTCACAGCTCATCACACTGTTTCTGTTGTTGTTAGTGTTCATTAAGTCAACTTTATGTGACTATATGGACAACT
>CP092865.1:47934321-48055306 GCA_030710605.1 Cordylochernes scorpioides | reverse complement strand
GATCATAAAAAGAAATTGCGATAAAAATCATCACTCCTTTTCATTATATAACAGAGACCTATAGATACCTCTCTAAAGATGAACAATGTTTCTGTCAAAACAGGCACCTATTTGATAAATCACCAACACTTAACTTTACATCTTTATAACAAGATTTGTAACAATAATCTATATATATATATATATATATATATATATATATAATTCAACCTACTTGTAACGTTACAATACGTGTCAAACAAGGTGATGAATCACAAGAGCTATCTCTGAAAGAAGAGGAGTTTCACTAACAACTGCCAAGAAGATGTGCCAAGTCGGCCCAACACAAAGACCTTTCCAACAAAGATCTCTAAAAGCATCCCCCCATTAAGCTTATATGCGCTGAAAATTTCAGCCTTTTCTTTCCTTTCGGGAGGGCAATGGTGGAAAAAGCTACGTCGCTTTTATACCAAACCCTTAAAAACTATAATCTTTGTTAACCGGCTTGTCGTTTTCTACCCTTCCTTACAAAGAGTATAGATTAGAGTTGGTGACCTGCCAGATACCTCTACAGACACCTCTTCTGAAATCTGAATTTGATTGTTTTATTTCCCAGAATTTATCTAAAAGCTATTTTTTGTTGTTTTATACATTTGAATAATTGTTTTTATTTTTTCTATCCATTAAAATAATCGATTCGATTTATATATATATATAATAAGGTTTTATAATATTTAAGGAAAGTTATAGAAAATTTCGATGTCGAATTGAGAATATAATGTCAGTATAGCAAGCTATTACTGAACGATAAAGTGGAATTAAATATAATTTATATGAAAGATAGTTGTAAATTAATGATAATTAAAAACAAATTATAAAATATTACTATTTGGGTATCAAAAAGGTTTTAATTTTTTAAATGACGCGTAACTGTTGAGGTAACAGCGTGAACTTGTTAAAACCCTAAGTTGTTACATAAAAAATTAAACCCTTTTTGATACCCAAATAGTAATATTTCATAATTTGTTTCTAATCATTTTATTTCTTATTTCATATCTTATTTCATATAAATTATATTTAATTCTACTTATATATATGAAAAAACAATAGAAAAAATAAAATTTTAAATATATATATATTAGATAATAAAAAGTCATATATTGGATTTAATAAAATATTTTTATGTACTTATTACAAATATTTTAAATTATAAGATAGACCTCTTCATTTTTCCTTTAATATTTCAAAATATTTAACTTATTCTGATTATAATTTTTGAATATTTTTTCATGCACAAATTTCCCCCACCTACTTTGTATTTTAAATGATTTCAACTGTGGTATTATAACACACTATGCGGCGCTGAGTTTGTGTATACAAAGATGTAATGCTCGATAAAGATTGGCGTTCAGCCAGTCGAAAAATTGGCAAAATAAATCTTTTATAAAATCCAATATATGCCTTTTTACTATATAATTAATTAAATATGGATTGCTCTATTTTCAAAACAATATATATATATTAAAAGATAAAATTAATAACAATTATATTTACAGACAATTTGTTTCTTTTTAATAATATCAGAAAATATTATCTCTACAGACTTTACTGCATTAATAGAAGTTATTGAATGAGAGGGTTTTGTTCATCAGTGGTGAACCCTCTCATTCAATAACTTTTATTTTTATAGTAAGGACTGTAGAGACAAAATATTTGTTAATATTATTTTAAAGGAACAAATTGCCAGTGAATTAAATTGTTACAAATGTTATCGATAGAGTAAAATCGAATTTCTCTAAAAATATTTTAAAAGATTTTAAGTAATTTTAACAATGGTTATTTGTTCTTGTTGAAAATTAAAATAAACCTAGCTCAAGCGTATTGTCAATAATTAAAATTAAAATTCAATAGTGATTTATAAAATAATAGGGAAACAAATATATATTAGTATTTTATATTGATAATTTTAATTCCATCGATATATAGGTTTAATCTAAACAATAATAAGAATATAGCAATTTTTGATTTCCAGACTTAAGTATGGTCATCTACGGACAATGACTGTATTATGTAATATGCTTTCTCTAATGCTATTTGTTGTTTTATGTTACAGATATGAAGATATTAACATGTTGATGGTCCATTGTCAAAAGTAAGTTTATAAATCAACAGTCTTTGATTTCCAACCTAAACCTGGTTATCTACGGACAATTGACTTTCCAGAATGGTTGCAAGGTTTTCCCACTGTGTACTAAGTGTCAACCTGCAATCCCAAAACACATTATTGACTGTATTGAATAATCCATTGATGAGCTCTACTCATCCCCGGCAAACACTATCAACAGGCTTTACAAGCTTGATACCCTAATATGATTAAGTGGAGATAAGAAAGAAGAAGATAATAAGAATATAGGTATTATAAATGAAATAGTGAGTAATCATAAAAGGATTAACCTTTTCGACATCAACCACACGCCAATATGTGATAATAAACCTTCTTTCGAGGCCAATAACATGCCAGCATGAGATTATGATACCTTTTTAGCTTTTTATATAATTCGATAATGTGATTAAAATTGATTTTCGAAAGAATAGATGAGCCAATAAGAAATAATTTATTAAACCATCCAACAAGCACATATTTTACAGATTATGAACATAGAACATACAGCAGACAAAAGCCATATAAGCTTATAGAAAAACTTTTAGAAACATATCTTGCATCATGCTGACAAGGGCCAACAGCCCGAATCGCATACCTGATTGGATTTTCTTGATTTATAAAGAAATTTGGTTGTCCAAATATCATGGAACAATTTATATAAACTTTTAGTGTTTTTATTTTTGTTCCACCAGATGTCAAACAAACTTCTCACCAACAAAATATCTTCAAAACATCTAAATAAACCACTAACAAAAAGGATATCTCACTAGATCAATATATGCAGCATATACAAGCTGAATAAACAACCAACAATTGGTATAGCTCCCAAGATCAAAATTAACCATAGACAAGTCATATGAACCCAACAAAAGGAAATTTTCTAAATTTCATCGTGTACCACACACAAACCATAAACTCAACCAAATAATAAATTCCAAGGTTAGTATATAATATCCACATTCCATATAAATCCAATCTCAAAAATAAAATCTTACCTATTAGAGAAATAGAGAGATTAGCATATAACATCATAAAAGAAAAAAGACAAGTCGTAGAGAAAAGTTTCTTTATAAAAGAGGACAATCGTACAAGATTTTGGGCAAGACGCCTTTCTGCACGTAGAAGGGTGTCTGTCCCTAAAGCTTGTACGATTGACCTCTTATATATAGATTCTCTTCTCCACGACTTGTGCTTCGTCTTCTATAACGAATAAGGAGATTATATTTGTCACAATATGACACCATACCGATCATATTAGCTTCCATCAATAGGTATATCTTCCATAAAATACATAACTCCCATAATGAATCTATGGTTAGAAGGGGCGTCTTGTTTAAAAGGGTGTACGATTTTATATAAAGAATCTCTTCTCCCTGACCTGTGTTTCGTTTCTATAGTGAATAGGGAATTATTGTCGTATTACTATGACACCATACTAACCAAATTAGATTCAAAAAAATATATTTATCTTTCAAAAAATAAATAAATTTTATAATCAATCTACGCCATACATGCACTAACTATAAAAAATATGAGGTTGTCCCAAAGGTTCGTAAGCATATTATGATTTATATATTGCAAGGGTTCAATAATTTTTGGGACAACCTTGGTTAATTTGGTAATCTTGGTAAAATTATAACAGAATTCTTATAGAAGAATGATTTAATATCTGATGTTCTATATAAAGGATGGCCAATCAGCAGGTGGACAAAGTTTCAGAATTACAAGGTTATCCCAAAAATTCGTAAAAACTTGCAAAATATTAATAATAATTATAATATGTTTACGAACTTTATTTTAGTAATTTAATTTTATTCGCGATCGAACGTTGTGGCCCACTGTACGTATTAAATCCCAAACACGACACCAGCCATCTCTACCTTGAGCTCGATGTAACATCTCGGCGACTGTCAAACCAGTGAGTTTCTTTAATTGGTCCATGAAGCGTGTCGACGGGCGTCCTGTTATGCGTCGCCCAGACGTCTTTCCAGTCAGTATGGTGTACTCCATTCCCCCGCGTCGTGCAATGTGACGAGAAGAATCTAAAACAATTCCGTTGTACACGTCGAAGAAGTCAGTCATCTTCCGAAATCGATAGTTGTGATAATATTGATGTCGCTGTCCAAGGTATACGAAGCATTCTTCGCCAACATCTCGAACGCATCGATTTTCTTTTCTAACGATGCTGTTATAGTTCATGACTCTGTAGCATAAGTAGTCACTGAGAAAACGAATGTGGACAAGCGTAATGATGGTTAGTGTAGGTGAATTTATTGATCATTTTCTTCTTCTTTCTTCATATTAGGGTATCAAGCTTGTTGATGATGTCTGTTTGACAACCATCATGACTGGGTGAAGTAGACTGCCTTTGTCATTAAAACTGGGAGCACTACTCAGTAGCAGGCCGACTTAATTTCAAAAGAAAGTCGTCGAGTTTTCATTGAGACAACTTTTTACAATTTAAAGGGTTTTTTTCAGTAGCGACTAGCACCACAAACCAGCAACCTCACTAACTAGCACCACAAACCTGCAACCTCACTAACTAGCACCACAAACCAGCAGCCTCACTAACTAGCACCTAACTAACAGCCAGTGCAATAAACCACAATCCCACCTAGGACCCCCGTGGGTGTAAGTCCCCTGGGTGCAGTTAGCTGTCGTTTCACTTAGCAACGCGACGTGCGGCTTGGTAACTGATCCTATTGCCTTATTTCCTCATTTCACCTTCTCTTTCCCCAAATATTTCTTTCTAATTCACCTCCTTCACTAAGAAGAGTGTTTGGTAATAAACATTAATGTGGAGTCTAGATAACTCTATTCTAGCACAATTTGTTGGCTTCTTGTAAATATTAAACAATCAAAGATGAAAGATATCACGAGCTAGAGTATTATTATCCTTTATAAAATGGTATAGAATGAAATAGAATAAAATAAGGTTCACAAATAGCTAATATATTCGAATTAATATTGTTTTAGAGAACTATTTATTATATTTTATATACAGATTATTAATTTTTATATTTATATTATTTATATTTTGAGACTCTCTGGAAACACTTCTCTCTCATTGCTTAACTTGTATCTTATAAATGTTGATTTTGTTCTTGTCTTAAATAAATTGCCGTGTCATTCTGAAGTTTGTCTTTTTTAATTTTCAATGTGACATCCAAAAAATATTAATCATCTTTATATAAAATAAATACTTTGCTACAGTATTTATCAATCAAAGATGAAAGATATTGTGGTATTATGGTAAATGACCACAAACACGATTCGCCAAAAAATAACTAGTTTATTAAATTTCTTTAGTCAAAGTACATATTCTTTTGAAATACAAGGAAGTGGGTAGTTAAGAGAAAAATTATTTAAATTAAGAACTAAATATAGTTTTATAAAAGGAAAAATGTAAATATAAACTAGCGGATGTACCCGGCTTCGCCCGGGTTTTACCCGAGTAAAGGTTTGTCTAACGAACATTTATTAAAACAATTCTCTATAAACTTCGCGGTCCCTTAAAAAATACTCGATAAGTTGAATAAAATCAATATTAATTGGTTACCTCGGTAATTGGAAGTTAAAGGAATAGTATCTTGCCTTGGAATTGTATCATTATTCTTGTCTCAAATAAATTGCCGTGTCATCCTGAATTTTGTCTTTCCTAATTTTCTACATTACAAAATCATCATTTTATCTATTCTCCCAATATATATGTTGTAGATAAATGATAAAACTAACTTAATAGGTAGAAATCTTACTTTTGATAAATAATCTTTAAGATAAAAAATTAGTGATAATAAAACTTGTAGATAAAAAAACTTGTTATCATCGTCGCGATGGGGGCGCTGCTTGCGAGTTAAATCTACAAATATGCAAATAACTCTAAGGAGATTCAAGATATGCAAGAGATCATTTTTCAGAAACCTTCCCAGTACTATACTAAATAACCTCTCAAAGTTTCATGGCGTTCCAATGAGTGGTTTGGTCAGGCATAGGGGACAGACACACATACATACATTCATTTATATATATATATATTTATATATATGTGTAGTAATCCCGATGTGGAATGTACTGGGCAGTCATGGTAGTGGGTGCGTGATGGGATTCCCGCACTGGGACAGCAAGGAACAGAGGCAGGTCTAGATGGTAACTCCAAGAAGGTAGAGGTAGACCACGGACGAAGGCAGTCGAACCACGGGCGTCACGGATGCCCTAAGCCTACATCGCGGATAGGGGTGAGAAACCCGACCGTATAACGGCGTCGCTCTGAAAACAACTGCTTTGTCTAAATTCTGGGCGTTTATATACTTTTATTTATGCTTATGAGGTGATACAGCAACGTCTTTACAATAAGAGAGGAGACAAAATGAATCAAATCTAGAATATGTGGTGATTCCTGATTGGCTACTGCAATCACGCCACTTTCTGGCGCCGGGTTGTTTTCGTCTGGTCTACCTCGTCCTCTTTGTTTTATTTGTCACTTCCATACATATTTTATATAGATATGGGGTTATAATAATTATCAGAAGAAGGTTGTGACCTATCTAATTCAAAATATACTACAGAATGTGTCCCCGGTGATGAAGGTTTGGTTGGGGGAATGACATGTAATGAATGATGACCTAACAAACCTATTATAAAAGAATAAAAGAAATAATTTATATACAAATTAGTTAAAATTATTATTACGCTCTAAGTTAAAATAAAAGAAAGATATTGTAATGGTGGTCTATCAATGAAATAAAAATCAAGGTTATAAAAATAAAAACGCACAAAATGAATCATAAAAGATTAAGAGAAAGTATATAATACAAAATGGTAAATATGGTAAAATGAATCGTACCAGGAAAAATAATATCTTATTGCATAAAAGATGAGAGGAAAAAAAAACATGAAGCTAGTTTATTGACTGAACGTATAATGTGACGCTAAGGTTGAAAAAGGGAAAGAGGGTATCTGAGCATGTTTCTGCAAAGTAGTATCCCAAGCATTCTGCAATGCAATGCGAACTTGTTTAAGTGAGGCATTGTTTTCATTAACAGAAGGCCCAAGATATTCCGTCTGCATCATTAGCTCAGACAGTGAAAGAGGTCGGAAGATTGATGGATGTAAAAGGGAGAGGTAGAGGTAAGAGGGGTAAGAGGGATCCCTGTTGTCCATAATGATTGTGCCAGGTTGAATTATGAGAAAAAAAAGTGAAAAGTTGAAAAAATGGTGAATTGATATGATGAGTCGGGCGATGAGAAAAAAAATAAAAAGATCGCGCTGGATATCCTGAACTCACTATTGGGAATGGTATAGCGAGGAAGGATTGTTCCAGTCGGATTAATCAATGAAAAAAAAATGTTCGGCGAACTGGAATCCCTTGGAAGGTAGTTGGAGGTTTGAAGGATGCGGAAAAGGGGAGGTGGATGTAAGAGATTTATTGCTGTCATTTTGATTGTGTCCGGCTTGTGTGGTGAAAAGAAAAAGTTGAAAAATGAAAAAATAATGAGCCGGACGATGAGAGGAAAAAAAAAATTCTAACTGGGTCTCCTGAGCTCACTATTGGGAATTATATAGCGAGGAAGGGTCTTCTAGTTAGTTTAATCAATAAAAAAAAATAAAAAATGACTGACGAACAATAATCTCTTAATGGATGTAAAAAGTTGGGAGGAAAGGTTCATGGGATAGAGTTAGAGGTTGTAAGGGAAGCGTCAAAAATAACATTTTGAAAATCTATTAGAAAAATAAAATGATAAATGTTTTATCTGTTTAAGAAATATTATAAATATTGTTAGGTGTGTTGATATTTATCATTTAAAATATTCATTTTCATTCTATGATTTAATTAATCTGTGAACTAATTTATTCTGTGGTGTTGTATGTATATAAATATGTGTATTTCTTTGAGTGAGGGGGTGGGAGATAGTATTTGAGGAGACGTTAAAGTGTAAGAGTATTTAGTTTTAATTATAGTCATTGATTTTTTGTACCTTCAATAAAGAAGTTTTAAGTTTAAATAGAGACTAATTTATTAAGATTCTCCCAACAAGGTGTAGGTTTTTTTAAAATGGTGCCTAAAATAGTTGAAGTTGTAAAATTCTAAGTCTAAACATGATGAAAAAAAAAATTAAAATAAAATAAAAATATTAAAGGTAATAATATATAAAGGGTTGATTGGTAGAGTTGAAGGCATTAATAAACAAAATGATATTATCGATTAATAGTGAAATGTTTTATCTACATCTGTAAGTTAAAAAACAAAGTCCAACACCACAAAACTAGTAAAACTGTAAGTCTATTTACAAATAAATGAGAGAAAAGCTAGCAAACCTATTAAATGGGAAATAATTTGGGGCACAAAAATTAGTTACTAGAATAAAATAAAGATAAAGGGGAGTAGTGGTGACACATTGATATAATATTATAAAATTACAAAAAATATATAAGAGGAGTACATAGGGAGAATAAATTTAAAGTAAACACACACAATAGCGAAAGTAAATATTTGGGAAAGTTGGTATAATAGTTACAGTTTTTTGTTACTTAAGGTGCCTTGAATATTTACAACATAGTTTCAGGGATGTAATACAGGAAGGAGGAGAAGTAGAGATAATAAAAGTAAAATAAAATATAAAAGAAAATTGATTTAAGCAAAAAGTTTGTGATAGGTAGTGACGCAGTGAGGAATAAAGGAAGAAGGTCTGAATTGGTTTCTGCAAAGGACATCTCAGGAGTCCTGCCCTGCAATACGAGCTTAGAAGCGAAGTATTGTTTTCAGGGTTCAGCAATCTCAAGATGCTCTGTAATAGCATTAGATCAGATGGGCAAAAGTCGTGAAGATCGAAGGAGCGGTAGGTAATGGGAGAATATGGGAAAGAATTTTTTTCTGAGAGAGGTTAAAAGAGATGGTGGCTCAAGAGCTGCGCTGCTGTCGGTGATTGAGCTCGACCAGATGAAAAATAAAGTAAACGAAAAATGAGTGGGCGCATCGTGCTGATGATGGCCTGGGTCGAGCGTTAGAGAAAAAAATATCTCGTTGGTTACCCAAGCTCTCCGTGTGGAGTTAACCAGGGGAGGAAGAGTGTACCAGGTCGATGAATCATTAAAAAATAAAAATTAAAAAATGTTGACGAGCAGGAGTCTCAGGAACCGTTGAAGAGGTTAGAGGATGGAGATAGATTGTGAAAACAGGGCTCCACTGTTGCCATTGATTGATTGAACCCGAGTTTGAGGAAAAAAGAATGAAATAAAGAATGCTGGGACGGTGACCCGGGCGTAAATAAAAAAAATAATAAGCCATGAATTTTCCTGAACACACCATCAGGATGGAATGGCGAGGAAGGAGTAGTCCACCGGGACAAATCAATAAAAAAAAATCGGCAAACAGGAACTTTGCGATGGACGAGGGGTGGTTAGCATGAAGGCATAGAAGGCCAATGGATAAATGATCAAGAGACGAGAGAAGTATGGAAGGCAGAGTTGGAAGGATCAAGATATAAGAAGGGACAGTTGGTATAAGGCGTCACAGTTAAAACAAAATGTTTAAGTTAAATTAGCTTAGACGTAGGCCATGGAAAATTAAAACAAATGATGTCAAAGAATATAAGGTTTCAGGTTATATTTATATAGGTTGGCTAATGGTTTTAATTGTTTAGGGATGGAAGGAAAAGAAATATCTTAATGTAAAAGAAATATCCTAAAATATATGGATTGATTCTAAAATATAAAATGGCACACATCAAGGATCGTAAAAATATAAATGAATAAGATTTTAAAATATATTAAGTATTTAGGTTAGTGTGTTCCCCACGTGATGCAATGCTTATAAACGCAAATTAGACGATGTTTGGAAAAGTCAAAAATGGTAAATAAATTGAAATGCCATTATGATTTGTTTTTATTTTTTTCTTAATTATAATTTCAGAGACGTCTCACATGGTGAGAGAGAAAAAAAGGAAAATGAACTTATCGAAAGTAGTAAAATGTTACAAATAAACTTATAATGGATATCTGAAGGTTTAGAGTGACGCAGTGGTAAAAAGAGGGGAAGTCTGAGTTGAATTTTGTAATGGCGTTCGGCAATGCAATACGTGCCTGTGAAAGTGAGGTATTGTTTCTAATGTGGTTGAGGTATAGAAAAATAAAATAAAGACATATAGCATACAAATATAAAAAAGGTGATAGCTTGATGGATGGCATTGGCGAAGATGTTTTGTTCTAATATTGATAGGGGGGATTTTGCATTTTGGGGATTTAATTGTCCTTTTAGGAGGCCAAGATGGCGTCTCACATGGTGTCATGCACAGGATCGATTTTAGAGATGGTGGGGACCTAATTTTTAAACGGGTTGACAAAACGATAAACTATCCTATAACATTATAAAAATAAGATTTGCTATAAAAGGGGTTTTATAAAATTTTCCTATCCGTTTTAATCTGATAGGTTATTTGGTGGACACGAAAGTCTAGTATTCCGGTGTGCCAATAGCACGTGTTTCAAGTACAGGTGTACTGAAACTGGAGTCAATATTGCCGCCATTGTGGGGGCTATGGATGACGTACCGCGCGCCGGCAATAAAAACAACCAGAGATGACACCGCTGTGGCGGGCGTTATGTTTTGTTTTTGGGAGGACAGTAATATGATAGCTATTTATATAACATGGATTGTTTGCCACTCAGTGGCACCTGTGTACCAAATGTTTTCTAATCGAGTTAATATTGCGAATACTTTTTTCTATTGGACTAAACAAGTTGGGGTCTAAATGTCGGAAAGGATCTATTATTCTATTTATTTTCAGGGCTCTAAAATTCGGGTGGTGAAATATAGAGGACCTCTTCATTATAATATTGTAATTTATAGTTGTATTTGTAATTGTGGGAAAAATGGGAGGCACATTATGAGATGAGATAATTTAAAATTGATATTTATAAAAATACAAATCTAGGACTATTTTAAAACTTTTAAATATTGAGAAATATCAATTGAAATAGTAATAGGTCAAGTAAAATAAAGAGTGTAATAAATTTAATTATTAATACTATGGCCATAAATAAGGTATTAAAAAAAAACACAAATAAGTCTAGAAAATATGATTCGAGTAATTAAAATATAAAATGATTTTTTTCAATGTAAAATTGAAAGTTGCATATTTGGATAATGCCATTTTAGGTGAATTTAAGAAAGGCATGTAAGATTAGTAAATTGGCAAAAATGCGTGATTGAATATTTTTAATAATAAAATTGAAAATTATGAATTAACATTTATAATTTGATTAAAATAAAGTAAAAATGATAAATGAGAGTGTGAAAGTTTTAAAATTTGAATTAAAATGTTATAAAAAGGGTTATAATTGATTTTTAAATGCTTAAAGTGAAAATATAAGTATAAAATCTATGGGGAAAAAATGGCAGAAACAAAGTTTAAAGTACCTTGAAATGGCTGATGCTGGTTGGAGTTGATCTCTGGAGATGGCTGTATGGAAGAAGGCTGCTTGTTGCGTGGGATCCGTCGAAAGAGGAGATGAGGGCTTCCTCCGCACGAGGTACGGCTAGTCCCCGAATGGCGTCTGCCAGTCGGCCTACTAGGTCTTCGTAGTGGGGCTGCATGTTGGTGAGGGCATCCGCAAAGTAGTCGTCTCTGACCTCCGTCATCCTCTGCATGCTGCTGTCCTCAGTTATCCTGTCGACTTTAACGGGTTCTGTAGTAATCCCGATGTGGAATGTACTGGGCAGTCATGGTAGTGGGTGCGTGATGGGATTCCCGCACTGGGACAGCAAGGAACAGAGGCAGGTCTAGATGGTAACTCCAAGAAGGTAGAGGTAGACCACGGACGAAGGCAGTCGAACCACGAGCGTCACGGATGCCCTAAGCCTACATCGCGGATAGGGGTGAGAAACCCGACCGTATAACGGCGTCGCTCTGAAAACAACTGCTTTGTCTAAATTCTGGGCGTTTATATACTGGACGCCCGCATATGTGGTGATTCCTGATTGGCTACTGTAATCACGCCACTTTCTGGCGCCGGGTTGTTTTCGTCTGGTCTACCTCGTCCTCTTTGTTTTATTTGTCACTTCCATTGTTCGATACATATTTTATATAGATATGGGGTTATAATAATTATAAGAAGAAGGTTGTGACCTATCTAATTCAAAATATACTACATATATATAGATATAAACATAAAAAGGTTTGGGAAAAAATATACATAATATCAAATTAGCTAAGGTTTGTCTTAACAGCGCCATCTATGTACAGTTTTAGAAACTATTAATCCTCTACAATATCATCAGATAAAGTATTTATAATTTTTCAGAAGTGATATGAAGTTAAATAGAATAAAATAATGTACCTAAATAGCTAATATAATCGAATTAATAATATAATATTTCAAAATTTTCTATAAGATCATATAAAAACCTAAATTTAAATGTGATTAAAAACAAATATTCTACAATTGTATTAAAATTTAGGATAAAATAATTCTTTTTTTTATTGGAAAAAGACTCAATACACGTATCGTCTGATTTCATGGCCTTCCCAACACCGCCTTTGCCGGTCCCAAGCCCTGATGAAAAAGGAGGAGGGAGAGCAGTAACAATCTCGCTAAAAAACCTGGGTTCAGCTGGCCCGGCTGATAGTACCCTGTGAGGGCTCCTAATCCAAGATACAGGATGAGCAGCGTTTGTACTGCATGTTAGGAGCAGCTGCACATGGCGTCTGTTCCTCATGTCAGAGGCGGCTATTCCTTTTGGAGCTAAGTCGACCTGCCACTGAGAAGTGCTCCCAGTCTTAATGACAAAGGCAGACGCATTCTACTTCACCCAGTCATGATTGTTGTCAAACAGACACCATCAAAGGTCACAACTTGATTCTCTAATATGATTGAGTGGAGAAAAGAAAGAAGAAGAGAAGATGGCCTTTCCAGATAAAAAAAATTCACCAAATATATATTTAATTAATTCTGAAAATTATATTTCGTGACAATATTTGACAACACATTGACAAGCACCTTATATCTAGAACTAACACCGAATTTTAGTTTCATTCTGTTGTTGTTCTTGTCGTGTCCAAAAAAGAGTCTCAGATGTCTCCATGCATCTCCATCACAGCAGCAGCAATATCCACTATCTTGGGTGTGTAAAGCTGCTGCTCTGGGTCTAAGTCAATTTTCTACAAGACTGCGGCCATTGCTGGGTATGAGAATATGTGAGTAGGTGTTAGTTCCACACCGGGACAGTTGTTGCATATTGTCATTCCTTTATAGTGTTTTGTTCTAAGTCTTGTTATAGTTTTTGTTAGTTTTCTCTCAGAGTTTATTTCACATTTCTGTAATCCATCAATAAGAAATATTCAATTATCAATATCATTACAAACTACCAAGAATTGAATTGAATAATAAAAATATTTATTGAGTTAAAAATAACAGGCCTCCAGAGAAAAGTATATTTTCAAAAACTTTTTTATTCTCTAGTTTACAGGCACTAACGCCCATCTACAAGAGAAAGCATGGTATAATTATATGGCAAGCTAGATAGTAAAAAGTTTTTTGAAAATGTTTTTTTCCATGAAGGCCTGGTATTTTTACTCAGTATTGATACAAGGCATTATTCTATTGAAAATATATTTATTTATTTTTTAGATATAATATAAATATTTTTTAAATACTCCATTTACTTTAATTTCACCTTTTTATTTTTCCAAAAAAGAGGGTCGGTGAAGGGTGGTCTAAATCGTTGGTTTTCGACCGCTACGACCCAGGATCAAATCCCGGATTTGTACACGAGTTCAAACTTTAAAAAATGCTCTAATGGCTTCCGATTCTTGAAAGATTCCGAACCCCCCAAGGAGTGCAAGTAATCAAGCAGTGCTCTGGCATATTTGTAAGTGCAAAAGTCTAATTGTTTTCACATGTGTAGACATGTGGTGAACTTACAGTGAAAACAGTCGCCAATTTCTACCCACCATGATTACAATGGTCTGTACCACGTGTAATAAGAATAATATTTTTCAAAATAATCGTATAAGACTGAATAAAACTTTGTCTATGTGTGTGAGAGAGAATTTTTAGAAGTGTGGCGACCACACCTTGCCTCAGCGAGCGCGAACTAAGACAAAGCTTCACTACACATAGGGCAGTAGTGTGGCGGCCTCGGCAAGCGTGAACTGGGAGAACACCTCACTACGCATGCGCGGGAGGCATCCGGGACTCTTGTCACGCGCGTCGTTCGAACAACAAGGCTTGCTTCCAGCGGCTGTTACTTCTTTCCTCTTTATATATTTCGGGGCTTTAAATAAATTTATTTCATAAAAATAATTATAATCTTATCAGCGACCTTTCCACAAGCCACACCAACACGCACACAACCATCCAATAAACTAATAATTCTGAGTAGATTAATAGAATGTGTACTGATAAATATCAAAACGATAGTACAATGTATGATATTCATTTTTTGAGAGATCATGTTTTGTTACTATTAGTGTCCATCAAGTCAACTTTAGGTGACTTTATGGACAGCTATTCTACAATTTGATCTGTTAGTGACCATCACTCTCAGCTCACCACACTGTTTTTGTTGTTGTTAGTGTCCATCAAGTCAAATTTAGGTGACTATATTGTCAGCTATTCTACAATTTGATCTGTTAGTGACCATCACTCTCAGCTTATCACACTGTTTCTGTTGTTGTTAGAGTCCATCAAGTCAACTTTAGGTGACTATATGGACAGCTATTCTACAATTTGATCTGTTAGTGACCATCACTCACAGCTCATCACACTGTTTCTGTTGTTGTTAGTGTCCATCAAGTCAACTTTAGGTGACTATATAGACAGCTATTCTACAATTTGATCTGTTAGTGACCATCACTCACAGCTCTTCACACTGTTTCTGTTGTTGTTAGTGTCCATCAAGTCAACTTTAGGTGACTATATGGACAGCTATTCTACAATTTGATCTGTTATTGACCATCACTCTCAGCTCATCACACTGTTTCTGTTGTTGTTAGTGTCCATCAAGTCAACTTTAGGTGACTATATGGACAGCTATTCTTCAATTTGATATGTTAGTGACCATCACTCACAGCTCATCGCACTGTTTCTGTTATTGTTGTTAGTGTCCATCAAGTCAACTTTAGGTGACTATATGGACAGCTATTCTCCAATTTGATCTGTTAGTGACCATCACTCACAGCTCTTCACACTGTTTCTGTTGTTGTTAGTGTCCATCAAGTCAACTTTAGGTGACTATATGGACAGCTATTCTACAATTTGATCTGTTATTGACCATCACTCTCAGCTCATCACACTGTTTCTGTTGTTGTTAGTGTCCATCAAGTCAACTTTAGGTGACTATATGGACAGCTATTCTTCAATTTGATATGTTAGTGACCATCACTCACAGCTCATCACACTGTTTCTGTTGTTGTTAGTGTCCATCAAGTCAACTTTAGGTGACTATATGGACAGCTATTCTCCAATTTGATCTGTTAGTGACCATCACTCACAGCTCATCGCACTGTTTCTGTTATTGTTGTTAGTGTCCATCAAGTCAACTTTTGGTGACTATATGGACAGCTATTCTACAATTTGATCTGTTATTGACCATCACTCTCAGCTCATCACACTGTTTCTGTTGTTGTTAGTGTCCATCAAATCAACCTAGGTGACTATATGGACAGCTATTCTACAATTTGATCTGTTAGTGACCATCACTCACAGCTCATCACACTGTTTCTGTTGTTGTTAGTGTCCATCAAGTCAACTTTAGGTGAATATATGGACAGCTATTCTACAATTTGATCTGTTATTGACCATCACTCTCAGCTCATCACACTGTTTCTGTTGTTGTTAGTGTCCATCAAATCAACCTAGGTGACTATATGGACAGCTATTCTCCAATTTGATATGTTAGTGACCATCACTCACAGCTCATCACACTGTTTCTGTTGTTGTTAGTGTCCATCAAGTCAACTTTAGGTGACTATATGGACAGCTATTCTCCAATTTGATCTTTTAGTATACACCACTCTCATCTATTGGCGTTCTAGTAGTTTTCTTGACCTGTTCGAACCAGCTTATTGCAGGTTTCCCTATATTCTTCAAAGGTTGATGTCTTGCCATATAGTGACCCAATGCTTCAATGAACCATGACTATAACGAACCATAACTATAGTAAACCATAGTTAAAATAAACCATGACTATAGTGAACCATAACTATAATGAACCATAACTATAGTGAACCATAGCTAAAATAAGCCATGACTATAATGAATAATAACTATAGTGAACCACAGCTAAAATGAACCATGTCTATATTGGACCATGGCTATAGTGAACCATGGCTATAGTGAACAATAGCTATATTGATCCATGGCTATATTGGACCATGGCTATATTGGACCATGGCTATATTGAGACACATTTAGATCCATTAGGGTTCACTCTAGTGAATTTTTTATTTGTATTTTGAAAATCGCTCTCTAATAAATACTGTTTGAATGTGTTCTAAAGAATTTATGAAGACTCTTTATAAAATACTTAAAAATAAATAATAGTATAATCCCTCGAAAAATGTTTAGCTCTATTTTATTTTTATAGAAAAATCCAGTTAAATTTTTATTTATCAATGTCTATATTAGCTTCAGACATAAAAATATATTCCTGCTTATCTTAAGCCATATAATTTGATATACATGTATATACACACTCTTATCGTTTGATATATATAAATTCTAAGGCAATCAATATAAAAATTCATATAAAACGCCTTATATAAAGAAAATAAAAGTATAAAACATTAATATTCTCATCTCTCCAAACCTTTTTTTTTATTTTCAAAGGGTAAGTCTGAAAAAAAAAATCATTAATATTCTAATACGCACTTTTTTCTGTAGATATCGTTTTTTTTTTCGGCGTGAAAATATATTAAAGAGAAGCTAAAGAAAAAGCTTGTGTGTGTGATGAAGATTATCATCTATTAACTGGAGGCTTTTCAAAAAACGAGGAGGCAAGTATAAGTATAATAATAATGGGTATTAAATAAGGATGCTGATGGTGGGTCATAAAATTAATAGAATCTTTTGTTGGGGAAGGCCACACACTGAAAAATTAATGGCCTTACTTGCCTAATCGAACTTGCGATTATTAGCTTCCTTCTTCCTACCATACAGGTGAATATGTCCTCTCTTCATATTGCCACGTTGGAAATTAGAAAATACAAACTTCAGCATTCTTCAAATCAAATATACTTCGGCCAGTAAATCTTTCTATTACATCGACGTTTCGAAAAATATCTTTTGTCGTTGTCAGGGGAGAACAAAAATAGAATCCCTTGTTGAGGAAGGCAACACACTGAAATATTAATGGCCTTACTTTGGAAAACATTTGAAAAAGCGTTAAAATTATTCGTTTTATATACATATATGCGTATTATAACGCTTTGCTAAATTTTTTAATTTTTGTTCGTTTCTGATGAGGACAAAATATTTTTGTCGAAACGTCGAGGTAATAAAATTATTTACTGGCCGAAGTATCTTTTATTTGAAGAATTATGAATACCGGCCAGGCAGCTTCTATCTTTACCATAGACTTCAGAATGACACAGCAATTTATTCAAGGAGAGTACAAACTATATCATATATTAATACAAAGCAATCAATCTATACACAACCAATGAAAACATTATAAGACGCGAGAGTTTATTTTTAAAAATAAATCAAACCTCTACTGTCCTTACTGCGTTTAAAAATATTGGAAGAGCTTGATTGATCAGTGGTAAACCTTCCCTAAATTGGCGAAATTATAAATTATATCCATAAAATATATATATATATCCAAATTCAATTTTTGCAAGTGTTTACAAACCTTTAGGACAACCTTGTAACTAACTCATATTTTCTAAGCAATTTTGTACCAAGGCGTATCCAGTAATATGTTATAGTTCCCCAAAAAATGCCCATTGTTGTTAAAATGACACATAATATCTTTTAATTCAGTAGTTATTCAGGTAAAGGTGTTGTTCATTAGCAGACAGGATGACAAAAATGGACATCACGGAGAATAAAAAAAGGTGTGCCTGTAATTAGGCATTCTTCCTAAACGCCAGTATCCATCATTTTTCTTCCCATCAGGAAATTACATGGCGAAAAATAGATTAATTCCAAGTAAGGTTTGGTGTACTTCACTTAAGTAATTAATTGCAGGAGGTTATAATAATTATTCTATTCATGACACGCTTGGATTGAGGCTAACGGGAAGGTACCATGGGCTGTTCTAAAAAAATGACTTTTTAACATTTGTTTACTCTTTTTATTAAACTTTTATTCTAATCTCTCTCTCTATTTTCTGTATTTAAACTTATATAATCTTATATGGACATTGTAAAAGAGTAGTTTTAATCTCAATCTCTCTCTTTCTGAAACTAATTATTAATTAGCATAATAAGTGTAAATAGAATAATTCAAACAATATTATGGAAGAATTGATTCAAATTTTATCAAACATATTTATTTATTTTTTTGAAAATAGAGCAATCCATAAATAAATCATTAATTAAAAAGGCATATATTGGATTAAAATATCATTCATTTCAACAATAATTTTGTTGGCTGAAGGCCAACCTTTATCAAGGTGTTATAAAATATTTAAAGTATGTCAACAACTGACGTTATGTGGCGCTGAGTTTGTTGTTGACACATATTAAATAAGTTATGAAACTTTGATAAAGGTTGGCGTTCAGCCAACTGAAATATTGGTAAAATAAATGATATTTTGATCCAATATATGCCTTTTTAATTAAATATATTTTTTATAACTCTACCATAGTATTGAACACTTCCGGCTATATGATCGGCAATTAAGGATGGTATATCATGGTTATAGCAAAGAAAACTATGGAAAATAAGTTAAAATAATTATTATGGCGCCTTGACAAATATTCAATAAATTATACTCATTAACAAACAACACCTAAGGAAGCGGATAATCTTTAAATGGCCGGTTAATTTTTTTATGGAGACGGGCAATTTTGTTCACACTTGTTTGTTGTGTCTCCAATTAAAGTCGCTGTTTTCACTGTATTGCCTGAATCCCGATATACATGCTAAAAGGTACAACTTCCTTAATTTTTGTCCATGAGTGTATCTTTCGGAGATATTGTCTGAATCCCGATATACATGTTAAAGGTACAACTTTCTTAAATTTTGTCCATGAGTGTATCTCTCGGAGATATTGTCTGAATACCGATATACATGTTGAAAGGTACAACTTCCTTGATTTTTGTCCATGAGGGTGTATCTTTCGGAGATAGTCTGAATCCCGATATACATGCTAAAATATACAACTTCTTAAGTTTCGTTCATGGATGTAAGTTGAAAGAATTGTTATGGTTTGAATATTCAATAAATCACTTAAAGAGTCATTTAGCCACTTAATTTAATTTCGAATTAAATATATATTAATATTTTTTTTAATTCACAAAATAAAGTATCTAAGCAAGAGTTATAAAAATATTAATTTATAGTCTTGTCTAATTAAATTTAGATATCAAGTTAGCAAATAAAATAATTTAGATTTTAAAAGAAATCGAATTATTTGCATATATATAAATTGAAATGAGAAATTTAAACATTTGTATAATTAAATTTAGATTTGAGAGAGAAATTGAAACTACTTTATTACAACGTTCGTATTGGACAATTGACAATTGAAACGAATTTTATTGACTTTTGTCAAAAATTTGCATTAGAAATGAGAATAAAACTAAAATATAGATAATCATGCGGGGGATGTGCCCCGTGGAGTGAGCCTTCTTTCCCAGGCGATGAGCGGTTCTTCCGGTCAGCCCAACCTGTACGAAGTACCGGTAGATGATGGATTTGGCCGACGCCAGGATGGCCAGGTCGTCATCTTCGAGGCCAGACCCGAAATTCCAGGCCCGCAAGTCAGGGGGTCGCCCAAGGACACTGAAAGCTTCGATGATGAGGGGCCTGATACGCCTGCAGCTCCAGTAGCGATGTTATATATTGTCCAGTAACGTTCGTATCGGGATGTATAAGGAGAAGAAGAGAAGAGAAATTTTGAAAAAAAAAATATTGATTAGGAATTTTACGAATAAAATTTGATTCAATAATAACGGTTGAATTACACTCAAATATTTGCAGCAAGCAAACCTATTCTATTAACAATTCATACCATAGACCAGTTAGGAGTAAATTGAACATAAAACAATCAAACGCCATCTATATATAATAAATGAGAGAGAGAGAGAGAGAGAGAGAGAGAGAGAAACAAATAAACCTTAATCTTTTTCATTTTCAAATAAAACAAAAAATATACATATATTAAAAACAAAATAACAATTAATTTTAACTTAAAAACACACTCAAATACTATTATTTAAACTTGATTTCAAATGAATTATCCTTAATTATAATACATTTAATGAATCTATAATACGGTTTTAATTATTTTCGATAAAATAATCAGTTAACAAATTGAGTTGCAAAGCACAGATTCCTACGCTGATTAAATTGTTAACTAAAAAGTTTGGAGCGAAGATAAAAAAAAATCGAGGTTCTTCAACCCTGGATTCTCTTTAATTGGAGTCGTGACGTAGTTTTTGGCTGGAAAAACATTTCATTCTGAGTGATTTTAATTGGTGAAAAACACACATTCTTTAATCCTATTTGTTAGTTGTTGAGTAAATTGTTATTATAACACATAACCTATACATTTTTATTCTGAAGATAGATGTTGCCTTGCCGGCAATTCATATTTCTGTGAAAAATAGACACTTCGGCCTGTTAAAATTATTTTAAAAAAAGGAGATATATTAATTTCGAAAAATCGCGTGAGAACGCCCTTCAACCTCAGAACAATTTTTAACGCCTTTCCAAATGCTTTATTTTTATTTATTTCTCCTGGCGAAGACAGAAGATATTTGTTGAAACGTCGAGAAATTAAAAATTCTAACTGGCCGAAGTGTCTATTTTTTACAGAAATATATATTTTTAAATAACGATTACAATCTATAGTTGATATATTATCATTATCACTTCTAGTAGATCATGCAATAAAACAAGGACACATACCATATTTTGAAAATTTCAAGATATTATACAGAAAAATACAAGATAAAAAGCAAAATTATTTTTGGAGAGATGAGCATCTATAGAGGACAAAAATAGCATTAATAGAAGAATAGATATACCCCAATCATACCTACAGATAAAACAGTAATTATAGAATATATACAATAATATTTTAATTATATAATTTAAGATAAGTAATCATAGTCCCATTGAACAGTTTGACCACACCAATCTGCCTTTTACAAACCCTCACCACTCGTACATCACGTGGATAATTTGTTTACAAAATTTGAATTCCCCGATGGAGATTGGCGAATGCCTCATCGAAATATTAGAAATTGTAATAAACATTTGATCTAAAAGAAGCGTCAATCATTAATATATATATACAAAGCAATTTTTATATTTTTTACTTTATTCACATGTTAAGTCTACATGCACAAATTTGATTTTAAATAGCCATTTCTTTATTTTTCTGGAAACCTCTTGGAGCAAATTTTACAGCCTAGTACAGCCCGAGCCAAGCTTAGAGGGCTACAAACTCGAAGCGCGAATGTGGATTTTTTTCTGGATTTATCAAGATAATGGGTTGGACAATTATTATGGGATTAATCCAAATTAAAGTTTAGTCTATTTGTATTCCAATAGATGGCGTTCGGCAATACAAAATGCTGAAGTGAGTAGTCAGGGTATGCCCCTCTAATTTACTTTTAATATGACCACATGACCATTTTTATTTTTTGTTTCTCTTTAACGCACAGGTAAATACTCAAACACACACATATATAAATATATGAAAATTATTCCGAAGTGTGCATTCAAT
Source organism: Cordylochernes scorpioides (assembly GCA_030710605.1). Lineage (NCBI taxonomy): Eukaryota > Metazoa > Arthropoda > Arachnida > Pseudoscorpiones > Chernetidae > Cordylochernes > Cordylochernes scorpioides. Next base: position 48,033,263 of record CP092865.1, on the reverse strand, counting down.
GGAATAGGGCTCCTATTGAGAACGAAGCGCCAATATAAACAAGGGTAAACGCGCTTGGCTGAAACCTCCTGGGTGGCTTGAAACACTTTGCCAGAATATTCATAATCCAGTCTGAGGATGTGTAGACTTCCTAAAAGGGGGACAAATGTATTATTATATATAAGTTTTCAACCTGTTTTCTTGTTCCAAAATATCTTCATTAGGTACCGCACAAAAAGAGCAAAATAACTTATATTATGATGCATTAGTAAGGACAGTTGAAATTGTTTAATTTTTAAAAGATTCATACGCGTCTATAATAGTTTCGAAATTTCCTAGCCTATATTATTTACAGCAAAAAATCTAAACAGTTTCTTCACAAAAGTTTACAATTCGGGATTCGATCTAGGTTCAAGACTGTTGGTAATACCCCCGGCCACCGACTTCTTAAGTTTTTAAAAATATGAAACCACTTTTTAATCAAAAATAAAATTATTTTAAATTCAAAAAGGTCTTTCAGATCACATGCAATAATAGTTTTATAGAGTAAACCATTAACTAAATGGTATTACATATCAATAGGGATTTTTTACAGTATATGATCAGGTTTATTAATGTTATATTTTGTGGGTTTGTTCTAGCAGATAGTCCTTTTTGGGTTAAATGTAGCAGATGATTAATTATTGTCTTTTTGATTCCTGTTTTCTTTCAGAACAAATTCTTGAAATTGTAAGTTTCAGATATTTAAGTAATCTTTTCTCCTCTTATATCAATATATCGGCTTTTCCACTTTACCAGATTGAATATCCTTTTGACCAATTCGACCGATTTTATAACTATTCCCATAGTATGTTATGTAATCCAACTGGTCCCTGTTACTGATGAAATTTACAGACCGAAGCCACGGTATACAGGTTGGCTTTTTGTCTAATAAATCCTAAAACTGGTGCTATGGTTCATTCTTTATCTCTATCATCATGTTTTGTATAGGGTTGTTAAACCAAAATATAATGCTTTAATGTATTGTTTTAAAGGGAAATTTGCTACTTTTGGTATATTGATTACATCTATTCATCAAAATACTGAGGTTAAATACAAATAAATCATCACGTTGTGGGTAATATGTAGCAAATACCAAATTTCCAATGGAACTAATGCATTAAAAACCAACTCTGAATCATTACTTTTCTAAAAATACATTTTTATTTCAAATTACTAGGTTTATCCTCCGGAATTGGCATGAAGACACTGATAGAAACTGGGTGATAGTCAAACATGTTTTTCAGATTTTTTATTTATATTTAGTGAAAATAAGATTGTGTGAGTAAAAAGTAATTTTAATTCAAGCGCTGTAAACTCATATACCTTTAAAAGCTTTGTTTAGAAGTTTCACGACCCACTGTCGCCCTTTACCAAAGTGGAAAACTTTAAGTGAAATTTGTTTTTGTCGTTCTATTTTCTATACAAAAACAAAACAAACTTCAATTAAACATTTCCATCTTGAGAAAAGGGCGACATTTGGCCGCCAAATTATAAGAGCTATACATATTTAGAGGGTTGATGAGTGTACATTTCAAATTTATCATAATCCAACCTACAATGATGTTATTCTATCTTTATGTAATTTATGACATATAATAAAATACAAAATAATAGCATTAGCTATAAACAAAATGTTGGAAAATAAATATACTTATACTCATTGACAAAATTTAAGGAAGTTGTACCTTTTAGCATGCATATCGGGATTCAGACAATAACTCTGAAAGATACTCATGGACAGAACTCAAGGAAGTTGTACCTTTTAACGTGTATATCGGGATTGAGACAATAACTCTGAAAGATACACTCAAGGACAAAACTTAAGGAAGTTGAACCTTTTAGCATGTATATCGGGATTCAGAAAAAAACTCTGAAAGATACTCATGGACAGAACTCAAGGAAGTTGTACCTTTTAACGTGTATATCGGGATCAAGACAATAACTCTGAAAGATATTTGACACACAATGACCTTTTTTGAAGACACACGAGATAACCAAGTGTGAACAAAATTGATTCTGTCCCTAAAAAAAACAGACATAAGGAGACATAAATTACTTTCCATTTCCTCAAGTTTTGCCTATGAATATTTGATTGAAGACATACGAGATAGAAAAAAGGCGAACAAAATTGCCTCTCTCACTCCTTCAAATCCAGCGACATCCGAGATATTTAACTCCCAGTTTTGTCTACGAGTGTATAATAATGGAGGTGAATTTACATTGTTTGCATGCCAATGTCTTTTACATTCTTGGGTAATTAGAAAAACGATGAAAGAAAGAATCACTCGGATTCTACCTTTGACACAGGTTGACACAATGTCGATTGGGAGGGGAAATGAGCTGTCACACAGTGAGGATGGGGACAATCCATCACCACCATCGACCGCGGGGATTGTCGACAATCTGTCATTTCACGGCCCGGCACACTTTGGCGAGGTCACTTGCCTAGCCTTCACACTCGCTGATTGACCTTTGAACTCACATTATTAGACTCCTTATATCCCGCCTCTCTATATATACACTCATGGACAACACTTAAGGAAGTTGAACCTTTTAGCATGTATATCGGGATATAGACAATAACTCCGAAAGATACACTCATGGAAAACACTTAGGAAAGATCTACCTTTTATCATGTATATCGGGATTCAGACAATAACTCTGAAAGATACACTCATAGACAACACTCAAGGAAGTTGTACCTTTTAGCATGTATATCGGGATTCAGACAATAACTCTGAAAGATACACTAATGGACATAAGATACAACTTCTTCAAGTTTTGCCTATGAGTGTACCATAGGCAAAACTTAAAGAAGTTGTATCTTATGTTCATGAGTGTAACTTTCAGAGTTATTGTCTGAATCCCGATATACATCCTAGAAGGTACAACTTTATTAAGTTCTGTCCATAAATGTATTTTAAATAGTTATTGTCTGAATACCGATATATATGCTAAAAAGTACAACTTCCTTAAGTTGTGTCCATGAGTGTAACTTTCAGAGTTATTTTTTGAATCCCATTATACATACTAAAAGGTACAACTTTCTCAAGTGTTTTCAATGAGTGCATCTTTCAGAGTTATTGTCTGAATCCCGTTATACATGCTAAAAGGTACAACTTCCTTAAGTTTTGTCCATGAGTGTATCTTTCAGAGATAGTTTATGAATCCCGATATACATACTAAAAAGTACAACTTCCTTAAGTTTTGTCCATGAGTGAATATATACAGTGTAGATATACAGGTTGGCTTTGTGTCGAACTTTCCCATAACTGGTGTTTTGGCTCATTCTTTATCATTACTAGTATCGGTTTTTTACTAGGGTGATGCAATAGTGATATCGTTCTGATGGAAATTTAAAGGGAGATGTACCTCTTTTGGTACATTATATGTATATATAATCATATTTTTGGCGTTATCACATAAAATAAATTATAAAATAAAAATCCAATCAACTAGATGCTGTCAAAAAATTCATCTATTTTACTTTTAAACTAACATTTCCTATATCTATATACACACATTATCAGCTCGGCTTTAATGATAAAATACATATCAGCGAACACACACAGTTTTAAAAACAAGTTTATTACATACATATATTAACATAAAACTAAAAATCCAATCTGTGAATTTCTAAAAAATATGTTTTACAATATATATTATATAAAAGTGAAGTATCTCTATAATTCAAATATTTATATAATATTATTAAAGTATGTGTTATATAAAGTTTTATATTACACCAATTCTTCGCTTTGCGTCGTTTCGTTTTGCGATCTTTTCAAAGTTGCGTCGCTGCTTAATTTTTACTGATTTTCACTGTGCGTCGTTAGATTTTCGAAGTTGCGTTGTTTTGGATTCGAGTCGTTAAATTTTCTTTGAATTTTTTTCCTAAAATATTGAACCACCTTTTATTTTTGATTGCGCCTTCACCTATTTTCACTGCAAGGCTATTGGCGTGTTTTTTTGGAACCTAACCCCGACGCAAAGCGAGGTATGGGTGTATATAAATTCCAATTAATGAGGATGGCTCCAAAACATATTTAAATATTTTCTAAGAAAAATATATCGTTTAATTTTACTTTCAATTATATAATATAGGTATATGATATAATATAGCTGTATGTATATATGGTATCATTATTGTTGCGGAAGGATGGTATTCATGTATCAACAAATATTTCTCTACCTTCAAAAATTGGATTTTGAAATTCATTTTTGTTGTACACCCTAGTACAGAACAAACTTTTAGTGATAAAATTTTAAATTTAATTTTTATTATCCATAGTGTACACGTGGTACAGGCCATGATAATCATGGTAGGTAGAAGTTGGCGACTGCTTTTACTGTGAGTGCACCACATGTCTACATAAGTGAAAATCAGTTCGACTTTGCACTTACGAATATGCCAGAGGCCCGTTTGGTTACTTGCATTCACTGGTGGGGTTGTACCTTTGTAAGAATTGGGAGCCATTGAAGCATTATTTTTTCAATTAGAAAAATTGTTCAATTCGGGATTCGATCCCGGGTCGTAGTGGTCGAAAACCAATGGTGTAGACAACCCTTCCACCGACCCCCTGTGATAAAAAAATGCATTATATTTCTCCAGTTGTTTAGGCGAATTCAGACAAACAAACCTGTTTATTACGATTTTGGGTTATGACCCTCATCAGTACAGAAATGGCTCAGAGGATTTTTGAAATCGGTTAAATTTGTCTTAAATGTAATTTAGGCTAGTAAAGCGCCTAGGTCTAATGGCTGATAAAGCAAAATTCATTGGTCAATGCATTTTTAATGGGAGAGGTTTTCCTTTTTTATTTTTTAAATGGTATATAAAATTAGATCTGCTTACATTTCTCTCCCGTAAATTGCAATTAAAGTATTTCTGAAACATAATAATGATATTATTTTATAATACACATGTCAAAATAAGGTTTTTTAAGTATAATAATCAAATAAGATATGAGGGTACATTAGTGCGCTATAGTTTATTTAATATTAAATATAACAATTACACTGACAAATAATCTAAATATTAATATTTATTTTGAAATTTATATATATTAATCCCAGTATAATTATTATTATTTATTTAAGTAACCCAGGTTCCTGGAGCGTACAGAAGTCGCCAACTACCCGGGATGTCCTTCTGACCTAAGTCTTCTTGGATTTATATACAATGCCAGTAAAAGTCCAATTAATGAGGTGTTGCCAGGCAGATTTCTTTCTTGGGAGATTTTCTAGGGATGCTGGACATATGTTGGTGATACCTAGGAGAGTGGCTGTCTGGAATCTTTGGTATTGGAAGGTTGGGCAAGTGAAGAGGAGGTGGTCTACGGTTTGGTCTTTATCTTAGCAGTGGGGTCCCAGTATAATATATTTTACTTTAGCTGGAAACAGTCTGATGCACGCCCGCGAGAGCACATGCTAATAACAAAAGTTTACAAATAATCTGTATAAATATTATTAAGAGATTGTACATAGAGTATCAGCCCGTTAAAGAGCAGTATATTTGCTCGAAAGCTCGCAAATTTAAATTTAAAAAAACTTTTTACCTGATTTTAATTTTTACTTTTTCAAATTATTGAAAATGTAGATTATTTTACAAAGCATATGTTTAGTAAATTAAATTTTATTGCCTTCTATCGTTAAAATTTTACACAAATAAATTTACTGGCAATGCGTTTCTTTTTTAAATCTCTACAGACCTTACTGCAATGATATGATTTAATGAATGAGAGGGCTTGGCTCATCAGTAGTGAACCCTCTCAGCGGTTTCGCCAAATTAATCTCTAGACCGCTCTACTATTGTATTGGACTGGTTTTGTTATATACCCTGCATTTTCTATGGAAGGCAGCTAAATGGTGTTTAGTGAACTATGGACATAAGCTTATAGGTCTGTAGAGGTACATACATATAAATTTCAAGGTATTGCATCGAGCAAAGCTCTTCCGCGCAAAACATGTTTTCATAACCATTATATATTAGTAAATTAAATTTTATTGCCTTCTATCGTTAAAATTTTACACAAATAAATTTACTGGCAATGATTCGCGCGGTAGAGCTTTGCTCGATGCAATACCTTGAAATTTATATGTATGTACCTCTACAGACCTATAAGCTTATGTCCATAGTTCACTAAACACCATTTAGCTGCCTTCCATAGAAAATGCAGGGTATATAACAAAACCAGTCCAATACAATAGTAGAGCGGTCTAGAGATTAATTTGGCGAAACCGCTGAGAGGGTTCACTACTGATGAGCCAAGCCCTCTCATTCATTAAATCATATCATTGCAGTAAGGTCTGTAGAGATTTAAAAAAGAAACGCATTGCCAGTAAATTTATTTGTGTAAAATTAAAAAAAAAATTTTAAAGCATATGTTTCTTTACAAATATAACAATTTTCTTTTCTTTATATTGGAGAGGAATGGTAGATTGAACTGGAGAAATCGATGGTAGGATTCATCACTGATGAGTCTCACAGGCCTCCCATTATTTTTATTATAGTAGTAACGACAAAAGAATATTGTTTTATTTGAAAATAAACATACGAACTAAAATTGAATTTACATTTTCAAAGTGTTTTTATTAGTTAACATTCATAATACAAATAAAAAGCTTGAAGAAGGAATAAAATTTACGGAGACGAGTTTCTTTTATTAATGCTGTAAATTCAGCAAGCTTTCAGACTTTGACGTCCTTCGATAGGTAACTTTTCAAGAAACCAGAATATAATATATATACACGTAAATATTTACATAATTAGAACTTTTTGAAAATAGAGCAATCCAAAGATAAATCTTTAATTAAAAAGACATATATTGGATCAAAATATCATTTATTTTACCAATAATACAGTTGGCTGAACGCCAACCTTTATCAAGGTGTTATAACATTTTAAAGTGTGTCAACAACAAACTCAGCTGTTGACGTTATGTGGCGCTGAGTTTGTTGTTGACACACTTTAAAATGTTATAACACCTTGATAAAGGTTGGCGTTCAGCCAACTGAAATATTGGTAAAATAAATGATATTTTGATCCAATATATGCCTTTTTATTTAAATAATTAGAACTCTTAATGGGGAGAGAAATAAATGATGATTATACAAATATATTTTCTTTTTATCTATGTTGACAAAATAATGTCAATTATCTTCCGAGATTTTTCAACCAAAAAAAAAAATCTATTTTGAATCTAAATTTATTTTCTAGAGCCGTCAAATTGAAGTATTTGGAAAAGGGACATTTGGAAAGCTACTTCTCCCTATTGGGAAGGAAATACAATTTACCCTCCATTCAACTTGTGGCTCGGTACAATGTCCACATTATTGGTATGCAGAGTTGATAGATGTATATGTACTCTCAATATATTCTTCTTTGCTTTCTTTCTTCTGTGGAACAGCTGAAGAACACACGCCCAACTATATATATATATAAATATAGTACATATATATATTAGGGTTATTTCATAAAAATGTTATATAAAATATTATAAATTATGATTCAATGAATTTGAAAATATACACGGTAGGATCAAAAAGTTACAGAACTTTTGAAAAATAAAATATAAAACAACTTTTCAAAAATTCAAAATCAATTTTACTATAAAGAACAAAGCCTAAACTATAATTTAATTTAGTAGCGACAGGAAGTAGAAAGGTCGTCTTGACAAGTCCAAAGGAAAAGTAATGCTTGTAGTGTTTTTCGATTATCAAGGACTTGTCTATTATGAATTTATTAAAGAGGGGGTTACTATTAATAAACAGGCATACAAAAAAATACTTGTGCGCCTTCGTGATGCGATAAGAAGAAAAAGAAACCAACTATTTAAATCAAAACAGTGGAAATTGCTACATGATTATGCCCCTGCTCATTAGGCCATTATTGTTTAAGGCTATTTAGCCAAACACTGTATTTGTCTTACCGCATCCTCCTTACTCTCCTGATATCGCTCCATGTGATTTCTTCTTCCTCCCAAAATTTAAAATGACGTTAAAAGAAAGACGCTTTTCATCGTCATCAGAAGTAATTGAAAATGTGACTGTGGAGCTAAACAAGCTTAGAAAAATTAAACTTTGAACTAGCCTTTCAACAGCCTTTTTCACGCTGGAAAAATGTGTAGATAACCAAGGCTCCTACTTTAAAAAATTTGATGTTTAAATTACTCTATACTAGGAATAAATAATTGATTGAAAAATTCTGGGACTTTTTGATCCTACCTTGTAGTTTAAACATTGAGTCAGAACAACAAGCTAATTCTGTATTAAATGATACCCATCAAAATATTTAAAAATTTATATATTTGTTAGTTGATTCAAGAAAAATAGGTTTGCATTTCATATATATAATAAATAAATATCGGGATATATAATAGGATAAAAAAGAAAACCCCAGAATAGTTTCGGCCGGTACGCCAATGGGCTGGGTTTATTATTTAGGCATATTTTTATTTATTTTATATATGAAATACAAACCAACTTTTCTTATATCAACCAACAAATATATAAATTTTAAATTTACTTAATGGTATTTTATATAAATAGCTGATATAACTACGCAAATATGTATTCATAATAATGGGATTAAAAATGTCATAAAAATAGATAAAAACATGTTTTCTTTTATACAAAAATCAATATACACTCAATGTATCTAATAGTTAGCGACTTCTATACACTATAGATGTCTGACTTACGTAGAGTTAGTAAAGAACTGAATGTAAATAACAATAATATGGCCAAAAAAAGAAACAAGACTGTAATATTTGACACCATTCAAACTATCTATATAAAACAAAAGTAATTATATATTTTTTCACGAACATTATAATGGAATAATTAGCAATGAGAAGTAATATACACCTTCCTACAAAAATTTCTAAACAAAATTACTTTCTATTTCAAAATATATTTTTCTCTTCTACCTTTATTAACAAATTCCCATGCGGTTCATTTCCCCTTAAGTAAAATGTGTCGATGCAATCTTGAGAAAAACATCAAAATTTATAATTATAGCAATTTACCAGGTGGGCTATAGAAGGGATTAGAGACTTTAATGACTGTTCCACGTCTAATTTAACTTGCTATAAGGCTGGCTATACATGGCATGCTATTACTTCAGGTTTCTCATCATAGCCTTCGTTCACTTTGGGTTTCGATGGCTGGCATTTGGAATTAGTAATGATCCCCAATAGATTCTTATATAGCTTAATTTTGTGTAGTTTCTTCGGGGTTATTCAATTATTTGATAGGAAAATATGGTTAAGGATTTTTAACTGAATATATTTTATTGATTTTTTAAATCGATATTTATATCATTGATTTTTAATAATCTTTTTTAGTATTTTGATTTAATTGAGAAGTAAACTTTATGAATGATCTGTGTAATAAATTGCGCGATATTTGATTAGTTTTAAAAATATATATTTTATTGGTATTAAAGAATATTATTTTAAATTTCTGTATTTCTTATATAATTACTTGGGGATAGTGAACGTGTGGTTTGATTGTTGACTGTCGTTGATTGTCGATGAGCCATGACTTTGGATCGAATCCCGTATGGGGAAAATCTTTTCTGAATAGAATATCACTTCAATGACCTTCGAATCTTGAAAAATTTCAAACTGACTAGTGAGTGAAAGTAATCAAACGGGGCACTGGCACATTTGTAAGTGTTAAAGTCAAATTGCTTTTTTAATGAAGGCACAGCTTCCTTAAAAGGGCTGAAGTCAAACTTCTTTAAAGGAAGGTACAACTTTGCTAAGTTTTGTTACATGAATGCATATATCTATATATATATATACTAGCGGACGTACCCGGCTTCGCCCGGGTTTTACCCGAGTAAAAGTTTGTCTAACGAATCTCTCGATAAAGTGAACATTTTTTTCCCGGTCCCTTGAAAAATACTCGATAAGTTGAATAAAATCAATATTAATTGGTTCCCTCGGTAATTGGAAGTTAAAGGAATAGTATCTTGCCTTGGAATTGTATCATTATTCTTGTATGGATGTACCCGGCTTCGCCCGGGTTTTACCCGAGTAAAGGTTTGTTTAATGAATCTCTCGATAAAGTGAACATTTTTTCCCGGTCCCTTGAAAAATACTCGATAAGTTGAATAAAATCAATATTAATTGGTTCCCTCGGTAATTGGAAGTTAAAGGAATAGTATCTTGCCTTTGAATTGTATCATTATTCTTGTCTCAAATAAATTGCCGTGTCATCCTGAATTATGTCTTTCCTAATTTTCTACATTACAAAATCATCGTATCATCATGATAATATTTAGAGCAGATTGTTGAATTATAACAGATAAATTAGAATATTTATCTTGATTATTTCTAGGCGAAAAGTTATTTCAAAAATTTTATTTGCTAGAAACCTTCCCAATACTATACTAAATAACTTCCCAAAGTTTCATGGCGATTCAATGAGTGGTTTGGTCAGGCATAAAGGACAAACAAACAAACAGACACACACACATACATTCATTTAAATATATATAGATATATAAAACGTAAATTCTAATGGAGTTGAGATTTTCTAAATTGAGAAAAATTTAACTAAAATCTTATATTTTTACGTTTTGTGTGTACTGTGTATTGTGTGAATGCTTTGAGTGTGTTGTATAAGTGTTATGTTTTGTGAGTGATTCAAGTACGTTTTTTGTGGGGTTGTGTTATGTGTGAGCGTTGTATTTTGTTGTGTATTGTGTGTTGATTGAGTATTCTGTGAATTATTTGTGTGTGTGTGTTGTGCGAGGGTTGTGTTTGTGTTTTGTAAATGATATTAGTGCGTTGTGTGAGAGCATTTGAGTGTTTTGAGTGGATGTTGTATTTTTGTTGTATATTATTGAGTGAATGTTGTGCAGGTTCCATGTGTGTGGGTTGAGTGAGTTCTGTGTTTTGTATTGTGTGTTTTGAGTGATTGTGTTTTATAAATTGTATATAATACCTATTTATTATTTATATTTACTATTTTTAAGTAGTTAACTATATTCCCTCAAATACAAATACTAAATACTAACTTTTTTTTCTGTGAAAAATAGACATTTCGGTTAGTTAGAGTTTTTTTTTTATTTTCTCAACATTTATATAAATATTTTCATCAGGAGAAATAAATAAAAATAAAGCATTTGGCAAGGCGTTAAAAATTATTCGGATGTTGCAAGGGCGTTCTCACGTGATTATTTTCTCATAAATATGAATGCCGGCCAGAAAAACTCTATCTAAAGGATAAATACTTACTGTACACAATTTATAAAACAAGTAAATAATATACGATATAAATATGAGTTGTGTATTAACATTTATTCTATCATATATACCGATCCCCCGATTTACACGGTAGATACGTTCCTAAGAAAAACGTGTAAATAGGGGGATAGGTGTACACAAAAATAAAAATAAAATACATTGACAGGTTAAATATGTAGTCAGCACATAAGCTCGGGATTACTCGTGAGATGTGTACACAGCGCATGTGTTCAATCACAGTAGCATTTAGTATAGTGCGATAAAAACAAAAAAAAACTTATTTGGAAAACCGTGTAAAAGCGAAAACGTGTAAAACAAGTCGGAGGATAACTGTACTTCTGTAGAATGATTTGTAATACAATAAGCTTGATATGAATATGTAAAAAAAACAAGAAACCTATCCTGAAAACGTTTTGTTTATTATTCATATGTATTGCAGAGATATTTATTTTTCCGAACAAGAATATTGTCAAGAAGCTCCATCCAGATGTACACCTGTCAATCATCCCTGAACCCCGGGGGACGACCACAGGTGTGAGGGGTTCTCGGTAACTTATCTGTACATAAGGAAAACGAGACGGTGGCTGACGACGCTCATTATAATTATCTTTACCTTGGGATAAGTTGTATTATTATATGACCCTCTCTCCCTATAAATACCTCTAGTATATAATTTTATTGGAGAACTAAAAGGTAAATATCCTTTATAATAAATTAAATATTCCCAAACCTATCCACGGAAAAGTTTTGTTTATTATTCATATGTATTGCTGATATTTTTATTTTTCCGAACAAGAATATTGTCAAGAAGCTCCATCCAGATGGGACACCTGTCAATCATCACTGTACCCCGGGGGAGACCACAGATGTGAGGGGTTCTCGGAATATTATCGGTAAATAAGGAAAACGGGACGGTGGCTGAACACTCTCATTATTATTTTACCTTGGGATAAGTTGTTCTCCCTATAAATACCTCTTGTATATAATTTTATTGGAGAACTTGAAGGTAAATACACTTTATAATAAATTAATTATTACCAAATTTGCCTTTGCTTTATTTATCTCCGCGACAATATTATAGAAATTTTGAGCAAAGAAAACTTTGCAATAGCATTATACAAAATAAAGAATTAGGTTCTCTAGACTGGTTGGTCATGAACGCTAGCTCTCTCAAGGGTCATCATAATTAATTATCATCATTACAGAGCAGCAATAAATTAATAATATTAATTAAAAAATAATTAAGATTAATTAATGGAGAGTGGTGATAAATCATTTTATCAAACTAATTAAGATATATAGTTTTAAAATAAATATTTCAGCGAATTCTCAAATATTTGTACAAATGGAAAGTGAATAAAAATTGGCTCTTTTTAAATATTTTGTTTGAATAAGTTATTTGTAAATATTGTATGTTTATAGTGCCTTTCAATTTTTATATAATAATAGAAGAAAATAATTTTACAAATTCTATGTTTAAATCAATATTTAATATTGTATATTTTAATTATAAGGCGATAACATTAAAATATACAAGTATCAGAGTCATCAACAATCAATTCTGTCATCGTTTGCTTTTGTGAATGGAATAAATACCCAAATATGGCCATTTCTTATAAGCATCGGTGGTTCAATGGTAGAATGCTCGCCTGCCAGGCGGGCGGCCCGGATTCGATTCCCGGCCGATGCATTTTTTTTTTACAATTTTTAAAACTCATTTATATTATTTATATTTTTTTCCTGTAGTTTATGTGTTTCTTCTGTATTGCTATTCTATGGCACTTCTACTATTTATTATTGATGTACTTTCAGTATGAAGGATATTTCACTCGTGAGATTTCTCGGGCGAAGCCGGGTCATTCTTCTAGTGTCATCTATATATAATAATTGGAAATATTGAAGCAAGAAACATCAGTGTATTAAAAGTTCCAATTATTATATATAGACCTTCCCTTGAGGGACTCTCTTTGGAGTTCCTGTTGAATGAGGTGGTGAGAAACAAATCTGGAGCGTTTGCGTTGTTAAAATTTTGGAAGACGGCTGAAGAGAAGAGGAAGCTATACACATAATATAATTGATGTAAATAATTATATGTAAATAATCTTTGTCAGGATTAGAATGACGAATCCTGTATGGGACTTAGATACCAGTAAAAGGCTTGTTGCGTCTGTTGTATATAGGCACAGTGTAAAAAATAACATACTATACCTAATACTTATAGGGTTTTCTCTGTATTCTTTGTTCTCTTCTCTTCAATTACTCTGTAAACTGGCGAATCCTTTATAGGACGAGAGGCCCTCAATAAAGGCTTCTGTTGTTGTTGTTGTAGTATATATTGACCTTCTATAAAGTCCTTTCCTTCATTTCTTTCCCTCAAACTCTACTCAAAACTAGTAATTATTCAATTGTTTATGTAATATAGTATCTAAGATTAGTATTGATTCTTTGACGCAAGCATCCCTTATGAATCGTAAAGATAGAGGCTGCCTGGCTTGCATTCATATTTCTTCAAAAAAAAAGACACCTCGGCCAGTAAATATTTTTATTGTCTCGACGTTTCGACAAAAATCTTTTGTCCTCGTAGAATAATTTCTAACGATTTGCCTAATGTTTTAATTTTTATTCGCTCCTGACGAGGACAAAATAATTTTGTCGAAACGTCGAGACAATAAAAAGATTTACTGGCCGAAGTGTCTTTTATTTGAAGAAATCCCTTGTGAATATATCGTGTCTAATTGGATAATAAATAAATAAATATTTTATCAATAGCTACATTTAAAAATACTTTTATCAGAGTAGGGCTACTACTTTTAAATAAATCTGATGAATTTTACCATGATTTCATCTTTCAACAAGGAATAGCATCTCAACAATCGTACAAATAATCTGAATAAAAAACTCCGCCATTGCCGGTCCCAAGCCCGGGTGAAAAAGGAGTAGGGGGAGCAGTAACAAGCTCACTAAAAAACCTAGGTTCAGCTGACCATGCTGATAGTACCCTGTAAAGGCTCCTAATCCAGGGATACAGGATGAGCAGCGTTTGTACTCCATGTTAGGAGCGGCTGCACATGGTGTCTGTTTCTCATGTCAAAGGCGGCTATTTCTTTTGGAGCTAAGTCGGCCAGCCACTGAGTAGTGCTCCCAGTCTTAATGACAAAGGCAGACGCATTCTACTTTACCCAATCATGATGGGGACATCATCAATAGTCTCAAGCTTTACAAGCTTGACACCCTAATATGATTGAGTGGAGATAAGAAAAAAGAAGATCTAAATAAAATCTAGATTAATATTATATCACACTTTGACAATTGAACGAGAAATTCCCTTTGACCTTAAATCTATCTATGACAGACCAGTGCCGCTATCTAAGGAAAAACTTTACTAAAGATGCTGGTATTATTTATTGACTCATTTTATTCAATATGAAATATTTTATGCACAGAAATTTGCATTATATCATTATTATAACAAATTGTATTCAGGCAGAGTAGTGATAAATATTCTTTTTAACCAACATATACGATTATTGAGTATTGAGTCTATTATGGATATCTACTTATATATTTGCCTTATTCTGTCTGTTTGTTTGTCTGTTTGTCTGTTTGTCTGAAGCTCACGGATAGAATGCGCGCCCATTGGCTGCCAGCAAACACGTGACCTCCCTGCCCGCCCCCCTCTAGACAACCCTGTTATCAGCTGTGCGATACATATACCTATCTATAGCGGCCACTCTAGACAACCCTGTTATCAGCTGAGTGATACATCCACCTGTCTATACAGACCACCCTGTCATAGCGGTCACCCTAGGCAACCCTGTTATCAGCTGTGTGATACATCCACCTGTCTATACAGACCACCCTGTCATAGCGGTCACCCTAGGCAACCCTGTTATCTGCTGTGTGATACATCCACCTGTCTATACAGACCACCCTGTCATAGCGGTCACCCTAGGCAACCCTGTTATCAGCTGTGTGATACATCCACCTGTTTATACAGACCACCCTGTCATAGCGGTCACCCTAGGCAACCCTGTTATCAGCTGTGTGATACATCCACCTGTCTATACAGACCACCCTGTCATAGCGGTCACCCTAGGCAACCCTGTTATCAGCTGAGTAATACATCCACCTGTCTATACAGACCACCCTGTCATAGCGGTCACCCTAGGCAACCCTGTTATCAGCTGTGTGATACATCCACCTGTCTATACAGACCACCCTGTCATAGCGGTCACCCTAGGCAACCCTGTTATCAGCTGTGTGATACATCTACCTGTCTATACAGACCACCCTGTCATAGCGGTCACCCTAGGCAACCCTGTTATCAGCTGTGTGATACATCCACCTGTCTATACAGACCACCCTGTCATAGCGGTCACCCTAGGCAACCCTGTTATCTGCTGTGTGATACATCCACCTGTCTATACAGACCACCCTGTCATAGCGGTCACCCTAGGCAACCCTGTTATCAGCTGTGTGATACATCCACCTGTTTATACAGACCACCCTGTCATAGCGGTCACCCTAGGCAACCCTGTTATCAGCTGAGTAATACATCCACCTGTCTATACAGACCACCCTGTCATAGCGGTCACCCTAGGCAACCCTGTTATCAGCTGTGTGATACATCCACCTGTCTATACAGACCACCCTGTCATAGCGGTCACCCTAGGTAACCCTGTTATCAGCTGTGTGATACATCCACCTGTTTATACAGACCACCCTGTCATAGCGGTCACCCTAGGCAACCCTGTTATCAGCTGAGTAATACATCCACCTGTCTATACAGACCACCCTGTCATAGCGGTCACCCTAGGCAACCCTGTTATCAGCTGTGTGATACATCCACCTGTCTATACAGACCACCCTGTCATAGCGGTCACCCTAGGTAACCCTGTTATCAGCTGAGTGATACATCCACCTGTCTATACAGACCACTCTGTCATAGCGGTCACCCTAGGCAACCCTGTTATCAGCTGTGTGATACATCTACCTGTCTATACAGACCACCCTGTCATAGCGGTCACCCTAGGCAACCCTGTTATCAGCTGAGTGATACATCCACTTGTCTATACAGACCACCCTGTCATAGCGGTCACCCTAGGCAACCCTGTTATCAGCTGAGTGATACATCCACCTGTCTATACAGACCACCCTGTCATAGCGGTCACCCTAGGCAACCCTGTTATCTGCTGTGTGATACATCCACCTGTCTATACAGACCACCCTGTCATAGCGGTCACCCTAGGCAACCCTGTTATCAGCTGTGTGATACATCCACCTGTCTATACAGACCACCCTGTCATAGCGGTCACCCTAGGCAACCCTGTTATCATCTGAGTGATACATCCACCTGTCTATACAGACCACCCTGTCATAGCGGTCACCCTAGGCAACCCTGTTATCTGCTGTGTGATACATCCACCTGTCTATACAGACCACCCTGTCATAGCGGTCATTCTAGGCAACCCTGTTATCAGCTGTGTGATACATCCACCTGTCTATACAGACCACCCTGTCATAGCGGTCACCCTAGGCAACCCTGTTATCAGCTGAGTGATACATCCACCTGTCTATACAGACCACCCTGTCATAGCGGTCTTTTCAGCTGAGTGATACATCCACCTGTCTATAGCGGCCACTCTAGACAACCCTGTTATCATCAGTGTGATAAATTCACCTGTCTATACAGACCACCCTGTCTATAGCGGTCACTCTAGGCAACCCTGTTAACAGCAGTGTGATACATCCACCTGTCTATACAGACCACCCTGTCTAGAGCGGTCACCTTAGGCAACCCTGTCATCAGCAGTGTGATACATACACCTGTCAATACAGACCACCCTGTCCATAGCGACCACTCTACAGCTGTGTGATACATCCACCTGTCTATACAGACCACCCTGTCTATAGCGGCCACTCTAGGCAACCCTATTATCAGCTGTGTGATACATCTACCTGTCTATACAGACCACCCTGTCTATAGCGGCCACCCAAGACAACGTTTTAAAAATATATACGCACTCGGGTAAACCTCGGGCGTTGCCCGGGCCTTACGTCTAGTAACAATATAAAATAATATATATTTGACGGTAAATAAAACTAAATAGTTAAAATTAAAAGTTAAAAAGGAAACAAAAACTATTTTAGAAGTGTATGATTCTTTTTAAAATTGAACAATTTTTACTGCCCTTACTGCATGAAAAAATAATGGGAGGGCCTGGCTCGCAAGTGGTGAACCGTTCAGTGTAAGGGTAGTAGGAATTGCATAATTTTAGAAATAATCATACGCGTCTTGAATAGTTTTAATTTTTTATAACAGATGGCTCGACAATTCAAAGTTATATTAAAAATAATATATATACTTAGTATCTCGCCCTTCAAATATGCATTTAAACGATGAATTTAACCTATAAGATAATTCCCAAAATAAATAAAATAATAGGAAATATGAAAATACACTAATTATATAAGAATAGTTTCTAAATAAAAAACATGATGCAAAAATATCCCAATATATATATATATATATATATATATATATATATATATATATATTCTTCCAGGAATAATAAAGTAAACCTACAGTAAACCCAGAGAGAGAAGGGAGGGTAAGGACCGGTCACTTTAGACATCAGCGACATTCCAAGGGGCGACTACTGGGGCCCGTCACTTAACACCTGGGGACTTTTAAGACAGTTGGGGTTTGTGTGCGACACGAACGGCCGCCCGGCTGTGCCGGGCCCGTCTCTCTCTCTCTCGAAGAAGAAGAAGAATAATAACTCTCGCAGTCCATCGGTGGCGGAGTCTTTCTCGCGGTGGGCGCCACCAATGAAGACCTTGTATATATATTTATATATATATCTATATTTATCATCTATTTTACCTATTTATTCATATATCTATAAATATTAATCTTGTTTATTTTTTATGTATTTAACCTTATATTATCTTATATGGACGTTATAATGAAACAGTTTCAATCTCAATCTCTCTCTCTCTGGTTGCCTGGGTTCTTCTCATAACTTGTGGTGTGATTATTTCTCTTCCCACACTATTTTCAAACATATATATATATATATATGAAAAGCGTATTTTTTTACTCAAACTTTGTCTTAAATACCCATTTCTTGATATCTCAGGAAGCCTCTGGGACCAGAATTTGGTCGTAGAGGTACAGTCTGCACCACGATGGTCGTAGAGGTATAGTCTGCATCACGCTGACTAAGGCCAACAGCCCCAATCGCGTGTTCGTGGTTGACTTTTCTTGATTTATCTAGAAATTGGGTTGACAAAATATCACGGAGCAAGTTAAATAAACGTTTAGTATATTTTTCACTCCACAGGATAGGCGCTCTGCCATCTATAAATGCTCATGTGGGCCTGGTCAGAATATGCCTCCTTTGTTTTCAATATATATATTAAAGTATATATAATAGTTTTGCATCAGGCGCCGTTTTATTCGTTTATATATTGTAACATAGTATTTATTGATTTTATTATTTTTTATTAACAGAGTGGTCATTTTTTATGTTTATATCTTGCTACTCTGTAAATTTTCCCTCGTGGCTTATCTTTTGTTTACCATTCATAGTTTGCCCTTGCCTGAAATAAATTGTTGTCTCCTTCCTGAAGTTTTGTCTTCCCAATTTTCCACGTATATTTTGGTGGAGATGCCAGGTAAGTTAGGGAAGACAAACTGAAGACTGCCGAGAAGACATTGAAGCCATGGGTGCTGTGATCTACATTTTCGGAGACTGACTCCAGGATTCCACCGCCGTGCTAAAGCCAAGACTTCCCTCGAAGATGACGATGTCCCTTTAGACGATACGACGACAAAGCCGCTCTTCACGCCGCTAGAAAAAGGACGCAAAGGTACTAGGGACAAAGTTCCAAGACTTTGATGGAATCCTTGGCAGAAGCACGTCAGATCCATGTTAGTATCTACAATAATTGCTAGCTGTGGATCACAGCTCCGATAGGGAAGAAGCTATGTAACAAAGTATTTATTAATTTTATTATTTTTTATTAACAGAGTGGTCATTTTTATGTTTATATCTTGCTACTCTGTAAATTTCCTTCGTGGCTTATCTTTTGTTTACCATTCATAGTTTGTCCTTGCCTGAAATAAATTGTTGTCTCCTCCTGAAGTTTTTGTCTTCCCTAATTTTCCATGTGGCAATAAGTTCTCCTGTAGAAGGGAAGAGATGCCCGAAATTTGAGACTACTTAAATAAAATAAAAAGAAGCTCATCTCCAGATACCTTTTTAATTATTTAATTAAAACGATGTATTAAGCTTATCACTCTATTAAACACTTCACTAGTGACGATAAAGAATGAGCCACAACACCAGTTTATGCAAATCCATACATTTACAAATAATATATGCAGATGAAAAATAACAATTTTCAACCAGAGAATAGTTAGGGTATTTCAAGTTATAAGATAGAATTCTATTTAAGTTCTCTGAAAACAACTTTGAAGGAGTCAGCGCCTTTAAAATGGAAAACAAACTTTCTTTTGTTGGGGCGACAAACTATTTTTGTTGTTGTTGATCTCAGAGGGGTGGTTGGACGCGTAATTAGGACACTAGTGACACTTTCCTTTTACCATTTCTTTGTCATTGTACTGCATTGTCACACCTTTATAGCGGCATTGTTAGTGTCTATCTCACTATACTACATTGTTACACCTTTATAGCGCATTGTTAGTAATTTTCTCACTATACTACATTGCTACACTTATAACCATTATGTCATCTATTAAAACAATGTCGTTCCTTGCTCATTATTATCTTTTGTTTTTTTCTATAACAACAATTCTTGTCATTGAAATACATTGTCACACCTTTATAGTAGCATTGTAAGTGTCTATCTCATTATACTACAATATCACACCTTTATAACTATTATGTCATTTGATACAGCATTTTTCTTCCACTCTCATTATTATCTTTTGTTATTATATAGAAACAATTCATTGTCACTGTCATGCATTGACAGCTCTATTGCAGCATTGTTAGTGTCTTTCTCATTATACTACATTGTCACACCTTTATAACTATTATGACATCTATTACAACATTGTCGCTCCTTGCTCATTATTATCTTTTGTTTTTTTTCTATAACAACAATTCTTTGTCACTGAACTACATTGTCACACCTTTAAAGCGCATTGTTAGTAATTTTCTCACTATACTACATTGCTACACTTATAACTATTGTGTCATCTATTACAACATTGTCGTTCCTTGCTCATTATTATTTTTTCTATAACAACAATTCTTTGTCACTGAACTACATTGTCACACCTTTATAATAGCATTGTTAGTATCTATATCAATATACTGCATTGTCACACCTTTATAACTCTTATGTCATCTATTACAGCATTGTTGTTTTTATCTCATTATTATATTTTGTTATTATATGATAACAATGATATTTCTATTTCAATATATTGCATTGTCACTTCTATAATAGCTTTGCCACTCTTGTAACACTAAATATAACTCCATATCTATAACCTCATTGTCACCATTATTTCTACTCTATTATCTCAATAGGTATTACACCCTCTGTTTACTATTGTGCATTTCCTTTGTTACTGTACTGCATTGTCACACCTTTATAGTAGCATTGTAAGTGTCTTTTTCACTATACTACAATGTCACACCTTTATAACTATTATGTAATTTGATACAACATTTTTGTTCCGCTCTCATTATTATCTTTTGTTATTATATAGAAACAATTCTTTGTCACTGTCATGCATTGACAGCTCTATTGCAGCATTGTTAGTGTCTTTCTCATTATACTACATTGTCACACCTTTATAACTATTATGACATCTATTACAACATTGTCGCTCCTTGCTCATTATTATCTTTGGTTATTATATAGAAACAATTCTTTGTCACTGTCATGCATTGACAGCTCGATTGCAGTATTGTTAGTTTCTATCTCATTGTACTGCATTGTCACACCTTTATAACTATTATGACATCTATTACAACATTGTCGCTCCTTGCTCATTATTATCTTTTGTTTTTTCTATAACAACAATTCTTTGTCACTGTCATGCATTGACGGCTCGATTGCAGTATTGTTAGTGTCTATCTCATTGTACTGCATTGTCACACCTTT
This sequence comes from Cordylochernes scorpioides, assembly GCA_030710605.1. Taxonomy (NCBI): domain Eukaryota; kingdom Metazoa; phylum Arthropoda; class Arachnida; order Pseudoscorpiones; family Chernetidae; genus Cordylochernes; species Cordylochernes scorpioides. Next base: position 48,011,838 of record CP092865.1, on the reverse strand, counting down.
ATAGTAGCATTGTTAGTGTCTTTCTCACTATACTACATTGTCACCTCTATAGTAGCATTGTTAGTGTCTATCTCCCTTAATTACATTGTTATATTTATAACTATTATGTTATCTATTATAGCATTGCTATATCATTTTCATTATTATATTTTGTTATTTCTATAACAACAAAAATATTCCTCTTTCAATATATTGCATTGTCACTTCTATAGTAGCTTTACCATTCATGACACACTTAATATAAGCCCATACCTATTACAATATAGTCAACACAAATTCGAATTTATTGTCCCAATCACGACGACAACCTATCCTCTTTGCTACTCTAAATTTCTCTTGTCAATGCACTACATTGTCACCTATATATCAGCATTGTTAATGTCTATCTCACTATACTACATTGTTACCTTTATAACTATTTTGTCAACTATTACAACATTGTCGTTACACTCTCATTATTATCCTCTGCTATTTCTATAATAACATAGTTATTCCTCCTTCAATATATTGCATTGTTACTTCACTAATATTATAAAATCAATAATGCGCCATATAATTATACGAAATGGTAGCATTATAAAACACATATTTCTTATACACATAAAACAAACTTCTAATGTTCCTAATGCGATGAAAAATAGTGTGAGGGCTTGGCTTATCATTGGTGACCCTACCAGCAGTTGCGCCAATTTAATCTACCAGGTGGCTTCTTAGAGATCTAATACTTTATTGGAGAATTCTACATATATATGCTACACTGAAGTGAGGAATCTCAGAAATGGTATGCAAGCAAACTATAGGCTTATATGCATATGGATATATGGATTCATATGAATTTATACTATTCTAAAAGCTTATTTCAATAGTATTCTTGAATATCATTTCTAATATTCCACCCTTCCTTGTAGAATATATAAGCAGAATTTTCGAATACAGTATTAGAGCTTTAAGAATAGGTCTTGTAGAATAAATTGGTGAAACTGCTTGGAGAGTTCACCACTTATGAGCCAAGCCCTTTCATTATTTTAAAATGCAGTAAGGATAGTAGCAGTTTTTTTTTAAGCGTAGAAGAAATATTTGTGCCATATGTTTTCATTTATCACTTCTATAATATCTCCACGTGGAAAATTGGAAAATTGGTAAAGATAAACTTCAGGGTGACGCAGAAATTTATATAAAGGCAAGAACAAACTATGAATATAAACAAAAGATAAGCGATGAAGGAAATTTACAGAGAGTAACAAAATATAAACTTCAAAAATGATATTATGATAATAAAATAATAAATACTTCGCTAAAATATCTTCATCACTCTTGTCTCACTAATACCTATCTACATAACAACATGTTTACCACAATTTCTACTCTATTATTTCAATCACGACAACATTGTCAGACCTATCTCAATATAATATTTCATGGTTTATATGATAATAATGACATTGCCGTCTCACTTTCTTGCATTTTTCGTCTATAATAACATTATCTTTCATTATCTATCTATAATTATTACCCATCTTTTTCTCTATAAACAATAAGTACAAAGCGCATGTTACATATATACAGGATATGTTTATATTCAGATCATACATTCATATAATATCATTATAATTGATATTAATATTCTTTAAAAGCCTATATACAAACCTTTATTGAGAGCTAAATCTACTAAACACCAACCTTCTAGAATAATATTAAAATTCGTGGCTTAATTTAATAAATAGAAAATTTAGAGAAATAAAAGTTTTCCTCCATTAAAATTTCCCAAACTTGTCAAAAGAGAAACTTTGAATGAAGTCATTATAGGCACATTATGTAGGCAGAAGAAAAAAAAGGTAGTTCTCACACCAAAATGTGTATCACAGAGTAAAATCAATTTTGACAGTAGACTCGGCCACGCTGACGCCCTCATTCATCTCAAAAAGATCTAATTAATGCGATAATGAATGGAGTTAATTAAAACAAGTGAGGGCTGAATTTATTGATTGATGCTCGCTTATGATTGGCGTGGACTTCCATTTCATACGCATTTTTTATGTATGTTATAAATAAAGATGAATGAGATTTTCTGCTTGAATTTAGATCATGTTGAGGATTATGGTATGGAAATGCAGTCGTGGTTAAATATTGAAATTATGATAATTTTGATCAGTAATTTAATTGAACTAAAGGAATATATAAAAGAACATAATTTGATAAAAGTAATGCCTGGCTTAAGGCGAGTAGAATAAGGAAAACAAAAGATTATATTCATAATGTACAAAAGATTTGAGCCGACCATCGGGGAAGAATAACAATGAGTTTTTTAGAGGAAGCATGACCTCTGGCGGTCGATTTAACAGAGTATTTGAATCCATGAAATATAATTATAAATATAAAAAATATTTTAATATAACACATGCTTATATTTACATATATTCGTTATATACCTTAACCACAGTAATTATCTTCTTTCTCTTTCTCGCGGTGGATGCCATATATGAAGACCTTATATATATATGTTATATGGAAATTATTTCATTCAAAATATTTAAATTTATAGATTAAACTACTCTGTAAAGTCAAACGCCATATGTCGATGCTTTCCCTTTATAAAACCTGTTGTTGTTTCCCGTTGGCCGGCTCAAATATATTTGAAGGTATGTAAATATGTAATATTTTAATTTCTTATTTACGCCTCAAATCAGGTATTTCTTCCTTTATTATGTCGATCAGCATAATTAAAGCTATTTCTTATCTAAAATGCTATTATTTATATTTTGAGATTTTCCACGTCTACGTACCAATACCACAATACTTATGTATTTAAAAATCAAGATAATACTCAATAATTCTCTATAAAAACACAAGTAAATATATTTATATTTATTATAACATATATATTGTTGCACCGGTTTGCGGCTTGGCAGACTCTTCATCCTTGATTCTCTTCTGTGCCGGGTCTTGTATCTTACCAGAGCGTGTTTCAACCATCCTACAAATTTATATAAGGGAATAATGAGATAACTTTACTTCAAGTAGCCTCCAGAATAATTTATTTATTTTTCTCATCAAAGAGATATGTGAAGTCACACAGTGTACCAATATACAAATGATGATTTTATAGTACATAATATGTTTATAATATTGTAACGTAGAAATTAAGCCTTGAAATATCCTAAGATGTAAAAGTATTTATTGATGACGTCACAGCGACGAGTCGACAATTATTAACAGGTCAGCCCCAAAACTATTTACAGCTAGAGAATATTAAGCAAGTAAGCAAAGAAATATTTTAAGATGATTTCACAAAAACAGATTAATATATATTTTTATAATCTGTTGAATATATTTTCATTGAATAATATTAAATTAAATAATAAAATATTTCTTCGCCACATAGCCTCCTCCTATAAAGAGCATCGACCCGATGCTCAACAGGAGACTTACGTCGTCAGTCTTAAGGACTAGTACTATAGCCAGGGATATTTTCAGGTGACTGCGGTGGATGTCTTCTTTCAGTTGAGATATCTTCTTCATGAGGACTTGGTAGGTCTATGTTTACGTCAATGTAGCTTTTTCTAATTTCTACTGTGGTCGGCAAGGGGGGATTTTTTAACTTTACGGCCTCACCTCCAATGTGGTCTATCATCTAGTTTTAATGGCGGGGCGTCCAGCTAGATCTTCTAGCAGGTAAGAAATTTTGTCTGTTTCGACCGGTATATGGGGTAGGGCTTCGGTAGCGACTGAAATTTTTCCTCGATGATTCATCGTTGGGTTCCTGAGATTCGGTTTGAGAGTTGTAGAATTCCTTTGCGTCTTGCTTTCTTCGGAAATATTCATTTCTCCTCTCCTCATTGTGTCTCTTCCTGTCGCGGCAATAGCGGACGACGTGACCTGGGCGTCCGCAGTAGAAACAGATTGGCTTTCCCTCAATTGTCCGCCATTCATTGGTGTCACATCTTCTTCCTTGCTTTCGGTAATGAGGTTCAGGATGCGGTCGTATCGTTTGGGCCTCGTATCTAGTATTTGGTTCCGGCCTGGCTGCTTGATGGGGACTTATTGTAGGTTTTGATCTAGGTGCCAAGGTCTTTACAATCTCTTCCCTCACTAAATCTTCAATGACAGCGATTTTAGGCTCCTCTTGAGGAGAGTCCAATGCTTGCTTTATCTCTTCACGAACAATTTTTCGGATCAGCGATGACAGATCTTCTCCGTCATCCTGGTCACAGAGAGAGGCTACATTTGGTAGACGCTCGTACTTGGTTGGGGTAACTCGCCTACAACGGAGCGCTTCAACACGGCGACATTCTGTAATGAATTGCTCGGTGCTCTGTACATCCCTCGGTAGTAGTGCTTGATAAAGCTCCTCAGCTATCCCCTTCATGAGGTGCGAGATTTTATCTTCCTCGCTCATTTGAAGATCAGCCTCTTTGCACAAGCACAGGACATCCTGGATGTAAAATTCGGTACTTTCACCTTTTAATTGTGTCCGTGTTTTAAGTTTCTTCTCCGCTTGCAATTTTGAATTTTCTTTTTTTCCGAACACATTCTCTAATTGAGATGTGAATTCCTTCCAAGTCTGTATGCTTTCTTCGTCGTTCTCAAACCATTTGAGAGCAGTTCCAGACAGATAAAAATAAACTTTAGTAAGACAAAGGGTTTCGTCCCAATTGTTGTACCTTGCCACACGTGCATACCCTTTTAACCATTTTTGGAGATCTTCACCATCCTCCCCGGAGAAAATGGAAGGGTTCCTTGGCAAATGTTGAACATAGTAGTTGCTTACCTGAGTACCTTCCTTCTTTACATTCATAGAAGTTTCTTCTGGCTCAACAGAATCAATTTTTCTTTTATTTCTTAATGGGTATCGGTCCAGTCTCTCCACCAGTTGTAGCGTAGAAATCAAGCCTTGAAATATCCTAAGATGTAAAAGTATTTATTGATGACGTCCCAGCGACGAGTCGACAATTATTAACGAGTCAGCCCCCCTATTTACAGCTAGAGAATATTAAGCAAGTAAGCAAAGAAATATTTTAAGATGATTTCACAAAAACAGATTAATATATATTTTTATAAACTGTTGAATATATTTTCATTTAATAATTTTAAATTAAATAATAAAATATTTCTTCGCCACAATATACATTCTTTTTAATGAAATAAATATATATATATAATATGATACAAATATAATACGGCTTATGATTGTAGAACGACGTTCGACAAGTTTTAGAGCAAATGTTTCTTTTGATCGAAAAATCGTATTTTATTTTAAGGTGAAATGTCGACTATTTCTATCCTTAGGGATGACTTTTATTTTTCCTTTCATCATTACACTTCACAATTCACCCTTTCATACTTCATCCCTAAGGATAAATATAGTCGTCATTTCTCCTTAAAATAAATTACGATTTTTCGTTCAAAAGAAACATTTGCTATAAAACTTGTCAAACGTCGTTTTACAAATATATAAAATATCAATTTGTGTGTGAAATTTAAAAATATGAAAAATAATATTACAAATTAAAATAAAATAGGTGCATTAGCCATGATGCAACAATACGCATATATTTATGTATATGCTCATTTGCATATATACATTATATACCTCAACCATTAATTATCTTCTAGTTAAGGTTATAATAGAATAGCCCATTAGAATAGCAGAGAAATTTAGTAGATGTAGTGGCAAAACGGCTGAGAAGGTTAATTATGCGATCCCGGTACATTAGCTTTTTTCGATTATTATTATCATTAATTAAGGACAGTACGTAGTTTCTGATATTTGGAAAGATAAAATTCTTAATAGTATTATATAATATAGTAAAATACCTATGGATTGCTCTATATTCAGAATATATATATATATATACTAGCGGGTGTACCCGGCTCCGCCCGGGTTTTACTCGAGGGAATGTTTGTAGTCTAGTATGTTGCTATAATAAATCTATCTGAATATTAGGAAAGGTCAGGTAATTTTTTTGTAGGGTGATGCTCTGAAATAGAACGCTATACCACTTTATCACTAAACAAATTGGCGAGTCAAAAATAAGCAACTCAAACAATCCATTAGCTTTGCAAGATAAGAAAAGAAATAGAGAAATGCATGCAAAATTCTCAACACAAATCAAAATCTTTGATCCTCAGAAGTAATGTATATTAGGTAGGATGAGGTTTATTTTGTTTCTATTACATTACAACATCTTTAAATCTCAAAGCAGAGCAAAACTGGCATACCCGAGACATTTGGCCTATATCGACAGATGAATCAGCTTTATAATCAATATGGGCATTATACTGCAAACCTGAAAACGGCTTATGAGTCCAAAGCTGAATACGCTGAACAGGAACTTGCATAGTTTGTGACGCGGGCTTCAGTATACCTAAGACGGCGAAGCGCACGACGCGTCTCACTTTGAAGTGGTGTCTCAATAGCTCTAGCATTCCTATATCTCCTGGAAGCAGCCGTATTCCTACCAAGTAAACGTCGGCTGTGGCGAGGCATATTCTGAAAAAAAAATTAGATTGAGATTAATAACAAAAGATTCAAAACCAGCAATTTCTAAACAAAGCATAAAAATTTCCTGTCTTTTTGAGGTAAAAATCAAAATTTTTAAATTTTTTATTCAAAATAACCTTCAGATATGTTAAAAAGATTTTAAAAAACTAAAATCATAATATTATATTACCAAAAAATTAATGTACAAAACCAGTTATCATTAAATGGCTTCAAAAATAGACCAACCGCTGGATACGGCAATGAAAAAGCATTCTTTTTTTAGGTAAAAAATAGAAATAATTTTCTAAAATATACAAAATACAACCCCTATATGTTAAAAAAACTATAAATAATCTAAATATAAAATATTTAATCAAATAAATTAAAATATCTTTTAAAAAAAATTTGAAAAAGGACTTCAAAAAGACAAATAAATGAATCCGTAAAATAAATCCCTTGCTTATTTAAAAATATAAATAACCTATTTTTTAGATACAACCCATATATGTAGAAAATATAATAAATAAACTGTATGGCATATTTTGAAAAAAAAATTTAGATTGAGATTAATAACAAAAGCTTCAAAACCAGCAATTTCTAAACAAAGCATACAAATTTCCTGTCTTTTTGAGGTAAAAACCAAATTTTTTAAAATTTTTATTCAAAATAACCTTCAGATATGTTAAAAAGATTTTAAAAAACTGAAATCATAATATTATTACCAAAATATTAATGTACAAAACCAGCTATCATTAAAAAGCTTCAAAAATAGACCAACCGCTGGATACGGCAATGAAAAAGCATGCTTTTTTGAGGTAAAAAATAGAAATAATTTTCTAAAATACAAAATACAACCCCTATATGTTAAAAAACTATAAATAATCTAAATATAAAATATTTAATCAAATAAATTAAAATATCTTTAAAAAAATTTGAAAAAGGACTTCAAAAAGACAAATAAATTAATCCGTAAAAAAAAATCCCTTGCTTATTTAAAAATATAAATAACCTATTTTTTAGATACAACCCATATATTTAGAAAATATAATAAATAAACTGTATTTAAAAGATCAAAGCAATAATTAAAAAATTCCATAAGAAAATTTAAAAAAGGACCTCAAAATGACCCATAATTGAACACAATGAAATTGCTTGCTCTTTTTTTGCGATTAATAATAAAAAAACCAAATATTTTAAAAAACACAACACCTATATGTTATAAATACCACAAATAATTTGTATTTGAAAGATCTAAATAATTAAATTAAAATTTCTTAAGAAATATTTGAGAAGGGCCTCATAATGACAATCACATAAACATATCAATAAAATATCTTGCATCTTAGTAAAAAAAAATAGAAATAACCCAAAATTTGTTTACAAAACAACCCATATATGTGGAAAACACCATAAATAATCTACTTTTAAAATATCTAAGCAATTAATTAAAATTTTGTTAAGGTCCTCAAAAAAGACATAAAATTGAGCACATTAATGAAATCTCAAGCTTTTTAGTGAAAAAAAATAGAAATAACCCAATTTTTTTTTACAAAACAACCCATATAAGTGGAAACACCATAAATAATCTGTTATTAAAATATCTAAACAATTAATTAAAAAATTTGTTAAGGTCCTCAAAAAAGACATAAAATTGAGCACATTAATGAAATTTCAATCTTTTTTTTTGTAAAAAATAATATAAATAACCTTAGTCTTATAAAAATACTAACCACGTAAGTTAGAAATAGCATATATAATCTGTATATAAAATAAAAAGGAAATAAATTAAAATTAGCCTAAAAATTTATCTAAAATATAAAATTGATCTCATCAAGTAAGGCTTCAACTTTTTTTGGTATAAAATATGAAAACTATAAAATAAAAGTAGTTATTAAAATATATATAAAAAAGATTAAAACTAATTTTCCAATAAGCGCAAAAGTGTAAACACTTTTGAAAGTGTAAACACTTTAACTCTTTTGAATTTTTTTGTATTTTATCGATAACAGCAAAGTTATGTATGTTAAAGTTAGGAAAAATATTTTGATGTTGAGCAAAACCTGCTCCATCTCGTTTTACATAAATGTTGAAAATTTGGTCGAAATTGATGCATTGTAACGAAAGTTTTTAGTGATGTCCACTTATGAAATTTCCATTTTATTAATATAGATATATTGTCGCGTATATGAGCCTGAAAACACCTTCAACCACCGCCAATAGATGGAGCTTCAACCTGTTTCTAGTTTGCGACTAGTGTGGGAATCAACGACTGCTGTGATCCTGTTTCTTGAAAAAAAATAGTTGTAAATAGATCTTTATATTGGCCTTGGCATGTAAATTACTGTAAGTACCCGTTGAATGTTATTCGAGTTCTTATTGAATATGCATTAAAGATAACAATAAAGAAGAAGAGAGTTAGCAGACTTGTTGCTGGTTGCTGATGAGACTCTCTCTCCAACATCACAGAAGCTACTCTTCTGGTAAATCTCTCGTGTTCCCCTAACAGTGGTAAGGCAGAGAGATACTATCAGAGGAAAGGTGATCCATTTTGTGGTTGTTCTCAGAGTGTCTTTGGGCAGTCTGCAGGGTAGAGGTGCAGAGGGAAAGCAACGGGAGCCCAGGGTAGGTAAACCACGGTGGAAAAAGAGGCGTCGTCGCGAAGAACCGTAGAGGGGTCACGCGCGACAATATTAAAAATACAAAAAGGCATATCCTGACAACTCACACGAGCTTTTTAGATGTTTAGATCAACTAAACGTTGATTTAACCTGTTCCCTGATAATTAATCAACCCATTTCAGTCGTAGTGGTTGATTAAGTTGATTTCTTTTCCACTAGATAGCACTCTACCATCTAAATGCTAATGTGAATGTAGTCAGGATATGCCTTTTTGTTTTTAATATATATATAATTTATAAATATGGCTCAATATATAAAGATGAGACTTCCTTGTAAAATGTTTGAAGTTGCTATAGGATCATTTCAATATTATTAACTTCAATAATAATATAGCGTTATATACTCTAGCTAAATCACTATTGTCATCTAGTACTGCTAGTTAGAATGAATATCAACTATAACTATCTCACAAACTAAAATAACGTAATCTTCAGTAAGGCACAATTCATATATAAACTGCTTTGAAAATAGAGTAATCCATATTTAATTCATTAGATATATAGGCATATATTGGATTTAATAAAAGACTTATTTTGCCAATATTTCGGCTGGCTAAACGCCAACCTTTATCGAGGCATTACATTTTTGTCAAAATACAGTGTATACAAAATTGTAATGCCTCGATAAAGGTTGGCGTTCAGCCAGCCAAAATATTGGATAAATAAATATTTTATTAAATCCAATATATGCCTATATATCTGATATATAAACTGTGAAAATGTGGTTGAAGAATTTGGGAGGGTTCAACAGGTAATTTAAACCACTTCGATAAATAACCGTTAAATGTATTTTAGTTCATAACTCTCGTTATTGTTTTTATATTGGATCTTTTTAGTTGGTTCAGAAATTCATTACACGGTACCAACAGGCTTCAAGTGTTTTTCCTCCGCGTAATAAAACGGTAAGGAGATGCTCGAATACTCTAATGAAAGTTGCCAAGATTGATTCATCTAATTGGTTCATATATAACTAACCTTTTTCTCATCGTAACGTGTGTGCTATATATATCTATAAATATATTTGTTATATTAGTTATTTTCTACTTATATAACTTTCCTTTTCTAATCGTGTCTTCCCCTCTAACTACATGTCTGTTTTATTCCAATATTTGTAATAGAAGTCATTTATTCACTTATATAATTTACCTTTTCTAATCTCTCTGTATGTTATATATCTGTTTTATTCATATATTTGTTATAGAAGTCATTTATTACCTTATATAGCTTACTCTTTAATAGTGCTGTATACTACGATGTTGTGTTATTAAAATATCTGTTATAAAAGGTATTCCTTAACTTATATGACTCATCATTTGTAACCGTGCACCTCGTACATCACATGGCTATTTTTTTCAACTATTTGTTATAGAAGTCATTTATTACCTTATATAACTTACCTTTTATAGACGTCCTCTCTTTCTATGTTCATTACAATGTTGTTTAATTAGATATTTTTATAGAAGAGTTATTTCTTACCTATTTTCACTTACCTTATATAATTTACCTCTATAATCGTGCCTCCCCGTACATTTAAGGTCTTATTTGTTCATATATTTGCTATAGAAGTTATTTCTTTCCTTATATAACTTAACCTTTATAAATGTGCCGTTCACTACAATGTTGTTATATTCATATATTTGTTATAAAAGGCAAATTTTAACTTATATAACTTATCATTTGTAACCTTGTACCTCGTACATCACATTACTATTTTATTCAACTATTTGCTATAGAAGCCCTTATTAGCTTATATAACTTACCTTTTATAGACGTCCTCTCTTTCTATGTTCATTTCAATGTTGTTTAATTAGATATTTTTATAGAAGAGTCATTTCTTACCTATTTTTACTTACCTTATATAACTTACCTCTATAATCGTGCCCCCCCCCCCCCCCCCTCCGTACATTTGAGGTATTATTTGTTCATATATTTGCTATAGAAGTCATTCATTCACTTATGTAACTCAAGTTTTATAATCGTGCCGTACACTGCATGACTATTACATCAAACTATTTGTTATAAAATGCTTAACATTTGTAACCGTGCACCTCGTACAATACATGATTATTTTATTTAGCTATTTGCTATAGAAGTCATATTTTCCCCATTATAACTTAACTTTTATAACCGTGCTCCTCGCACACTACATAAATGATTTGTTCAAATATGTGTTATAGAATTTATTCAGTCACTTTTATAACTTCCAATTATGAATCGTGCCCCTTTCCCCGTGATTTACATGTCTGTTCTATTGATATATTTGATATTGTAGTGAATTATTTATCATTTTATAATCATTTATAATTTTCACTTTGAATAACAGAGTATCATTTTTTCATGCTTATATTTTGCCACTCTGTAAACTTCCCTCATTTCTCATCTTTTGTTTATATATCATATTTTGTTCTTGCCTTCAATAAATTACTGTCTCATTCTGAAGTTTGTCTTCCCTAATTTTCCACGTGGCATTTTGGTTGAGATGCTGGGTAAGTTAGGGAAGACAAACTGAAGATCGCCGAGAAGAATTTAAAGCCATGGGTGCTGTGATTTCATTTTTATAGACTGGCTCCAGAATTCCACCGCCGTGTCAAAGCCAAGACTTCCCTTCAAGATGATGATGTCCCTATAGACGATACGACGCAAAGTCGCTTTTAACGCCGCAAGAAAAAGGATGCAAAGGTACTAGGGACAAGGTTCCAAGACTTCGATGGAATCCTTGACAGAAGCACGGCAGAACAATGTCAGTATCTACAATAATTGCAAGCTGTATGTCACAGCTCTCATAGGGAAGGAGCTATGTAGCGAAGTATTTATTATTTTATATTAGCATTTATTATTTTACACTAGTATTAACAGAGTATAATTATTTTATGTTTATATTTTGCTACTTTGTAAACTTCCCTCACTCCTTATATTTTATTTATTTTTCATAGTTTGGTCTTGCCTTAAATAAATCGCTGTCTCATCCTGAAGTTTGTGTTCGCTAATTTTCCAAGTGGCAATAAAGAAGTCATTTATACCCTTATATAACTTACCTTTTATATAAACCCTTAAATGACACTTTTTTTCAACTTCTAGTGTGGTATATGTGTGTGTGGAGAGGTGACCTTTATCTATATATGTAAGATATAGCACGTTATTGCATTTTTTTATTTTAATATTAATTTACCTTTAGTAAACAGAGAATAGTAATAGTTTAAAGTTTGTTAAAAATTCAAAATTGAAGAAGTGCACATTGCAGTTAATAATTTTAATTTCTTACACTCTATTTTTCCATAGATTTAATACATACCTATAAATAATATTGATATAAAATATAAAAATATAGAGGCTTAAATGGAATAAATAAAGATAAAAACTCTCATGTGTATAACCTTAAACATTTCACACATGTGTTTCTCAAATTTATTCATAAATATGTGTTTACGTTTTATTTTTTATAATATAGTTAATGATGTTTTATTTATTCAGACGAAGATGTAATTAATTTTCTATTTACTATTCTAACCATTAGCTTTTAAATCCACGCCATTGAAACAATACCCGCGTCTCTAGCACGGTAATTAGGGATGATTAAATCGTTTTGAGAAAAAATTCCAACCCTCCCACTCTTCTAAGCTCCCAGCCAATTGTGAAAAATTAACCCTGCCTTAATATATCATTTTTAGAATGAAGATTAGGTGGGCTGATAGAGCAATGGTATAAAACGTCGGTTCTCGATATAGAAGACCTGGGTTCGAATCTCGTAAAGGACACTTTTTTTCTGAAACTAAATTTATTTCACACAACAGGCCCTTTTTTTCTGAATAGAAAATTTATTCATTCAATGGATAATTCTTATTCTAAAAAAAATGCTTGAATGGTATCCGATTCTTGAAAATGTTGAACCCAATCAGTAAATGCGAATAACTAATCACGGCCTTGGTATACAAGTATATGTGTACTGTTTGAATTGTCCTATTATATAAAACTTATAATGCCACACGTATATAAGTATCGTATCATACGTATAAGTATAATTATAACACTATCACACCTAATGCGTATAAGTATCAGATGTATAAGTGTCTAATTAAGATAGGCTCATAATCACACATACCAATTGGTGAGTGGTTGTTCTAGGGTAAGAAGGAATATTTATCATACCTGTGTATATTTGGCGTGAGTGTCCTGTGAAGAAAGGCTCATAAGCATATGCTGGAGTGTTGATATACTATTAACGAAGAATGATTATCACACGCTGTGTGTGTGGGATTTGAATGTCCTATGAATAAAGGCTTATAAACACACGCTGTGTGTTTGGCGTATGAGTGTCGTATAAATAGAAAGAAGCTTCTAATCAAACGCTTGTGTTCATTTAAGAAAGACTCATAATCACACTAAAATATAATTTTTATATGAAGAAAGGATATTTGTCAAAGTTATATGTGGGGTGTTGTGTGTTTATCATATAAGTAAAGGTTTCATAATCACAGGTTGTGTATGATTGTTCTATTAGGACTCATAATTACACGCTGGAGTGTGATTATTTTAAAAGAGAAAATCTAGCTATCACACGATGTGTATGTGGAATATGATTGTTCTATGAGGAGAGACCAATTTTCATAAGCTGTTTGTGACATGATTTTTCTATGAAGAAAGGCTCATAATTATACGCTAATATGTATCATTCTAAAAAGAATTTTCCTATGACACGATGTGTATGTGATATATGATTGTTATATGAAGAAAAGCCAATTTTCATACGCTTTGTGTAACATGATTTTTATATGAAAAAAGGCTCATAATTACACGCTGGAGTGTGATTATTCTGAAAACAATTTATAACTATCATACGATATGTATGTGTATATGATTGTTCTATGATGGAAAGGCCAATTTCCATATGCTGTGTGTGGCGTATAAGATTACTATGAAGAAAGGATCATAATCACACGCTGGTATTATAGCAGACCCTGTATAGATCCTCATTAAACTACACAGACGTGTAGTCGGAAACGGAAGGGTTAAAAAAGTCCAAACCTGGCAGAATGACGGCGTTCTTTAATAAACGGTCGTCCTCCAAGTTCGATCAGAAACCAGATATTAAGTAAAGAGAGGCTGGCTCTAAATGAAACCTTCAAGATTTCACTGACGGTTTGACACCAATGTCTTTTTTACCTTCATCTCTAGGGATGTTCATTCTTTCTTGACGGCTGAGTCTTGGTTACTTTAAACTCCCTCTCTCCTTCAATTCCTTCTTAATATATATCTCTATTTGGTGGGCTATTTATTGTGAATTGTGTATGTATATATAATTGTAACGTTTCCTATTTAGAAATAAGGGATAGTCACAATACTTTGTGTTTCAATATTTACTTTAATTACAACAAGGTTTATCATAAAATATAAACAAATATTATCTGATGCAAAATTAGAGAAAGAAAGTACGGTGTTGACGACTGCCTAACTATGAAAAATCATACAATAATTGAATTTTTACTTAAATAAATGAAAAATGTTTTAATAATATATATCAAATTACGAGACTGTTTTAGACGCGTAATATTATTTTTTTAAACAATTTCTACTGTCCTTACTGCAATGGAAAAATTGATGGGAGGGCCTGGCTCATCAGTGGTTAACCCTCCCAGCGGTTTCGCCAGTTCAAATTTTCCATTGCAGTAAGGGCAGTAGAAATTGTTTTATTAAAAAGAAAAAAGAATATTACGCGTCTAAAATAGTTTCGTAATTTGATAACAGATGGTGCGCTAGTGCATCGTAATAATATATATCTTGCCTTTTCTCTTGTTACTTATAAGGGGGGATATGTAATTATGATTTGTTTTCATAATATGTGAGTAACTAAATTGATGAATAAAATCTACATATATATTGTACACACATATATACATGGATAATTATCATAAATAGAAGAATATTCATTGAGGGAAGAGTATACACCTATCCCCCGATTTACACGGTAGATACGTTCCTGAGAAAAACGTGTAAATCAGGGGATAGGTGTACACAGAAATAAAAATAAAATACATTGACAGGTTAAAATATGTAGTCAGCACATAAGCTCGGGATTCCTCGTGAGATGTGTACACAGCGAATGTGTTCAATCACAGTAGCATTTAGTATAGTGCGATAAAAAAAAAACTTATTTGAAAACCGTGTAAAAGCGAAAACGTGTAAAAAAAGTACCGTGTAAATCGGGGGATGGGTGTATTTTATTCAAGATATTACAAGCTCTCACTCTTTTCGGATTTTTTGATCAAGCATAGCCTCAATAGCATGTATATCGGGTGTCAGACAATATCTCTGAAAGATACACTCATGGACTAAACTTAAGGTAGTTGTACCTTTTAGCATGTATATCAGGATTCAGACAATAACTCTGAAAGATAGACTCATAGACAAAACTTAAGGAAGTTGTATCTTGTAGGATGCATATCGGGTTTAAGACAATAATTCTGAAAGATACATTCATGGAAAACACTTAAGGAAGTTGTATCTTTAAGCATGTGTATCGGGATTCAGACAATAGCTCTGAAAGATACACTCATGGATAAAACTTAAGGAAGTTATATCTTTCAGGATATATATCGGGATTCAGACAATAACTCTGAAAGATATTACAGTGACCTTTATGGAAGACACACGAGATAATTAGGTGTGAACAGAATTGCCTCTGTCTTCTTCAAAACAGACGACAGGAGACCTCAAAGACTTTCAATTTCCTTAAGTTTTATTAATCAGTGCATTAAAACAGGGTTAATGCAAATATTTTACAACTCAAAATATAAAATTGAGAATTTTCACGGAATTAAATTCTTTAAGCGCGAATATTTCTTTTACCCAAAATAAATTTCTACTGTACTTACTCCGATGAACATGAACCAAGCTTTTCCCTATATATTTTCATCGTAGTAAGGACAGTAGATTTTTATTTTGTATATAAAAGAAACATTTGCGCGAAAAAGAATCAATTTATTATATATTGATGGCGCGTTATTGCTTTGTATTAATTTATGCTCAACTGACCTTTTCCTTATTGTTTGCGAAGAGCATTGCTCGATGCAAATATTCAAATGTAAATCTACTGTCCTAAAGACTTATATCCATAGTTTAGTTAAATACTATTTCTGAGATTCCACACCCTTCAGTGTAGTACATATAATCAGAATGATCCAATTCAGTATTAGGGTTCTGTGAAGTTGTCTGTAGATTAAATTGTTGAAACCACTGAAAGGATTCACCATTGGTCAGCCAACCCTAACAATAATATTTCATCGCAGTAAGGACAGTAGAAATTTACTTATTTTATAAAGGTAACCTTCGCGTTCAAATGATATCAATTCGTATATATTAATAATCCGTTATTAGTTTGTATTCATTTAGAATATACAGTTGTACCTGTCTATAGCACCCCCCCTTGGGACTCACCAAAATAGTGGGCTATAGAGATAGGGTGCTATAGACAGATCACTCTTAATGTAAATGGCTTCGTACTACGTATTTAAAATCAGGCCTATAGAGAGGAAGACGCTATTTAGAGGGGTGCTATAGACAGGTTTAACTCTACTGTACTTAACTTGAGACTCACCAATATATGGTGCTATTTAGAGGGGGTGCTATAGACGTAAATCACAACGTACTACAGTTAAACCTGTCTATAGCGCCCCCTCTTGGGACTCATAAAAATAGGATGCTATAGAGAGAGGGTGCTATAGACTGGTCTCTTTTAATGTAAATCGCAACGTACTACGTTTTTAAAATCGGGTTCTATAGAGAGGAAGACGCTATTTAGAGGGGGTGCTATAAACAGATCAAACTGTACTGTACTTAACTTGAGACTCAACAAAATAGGGTGCTATAGAGAGGGGGTGCTATAGACAGGTCACTTTTAATATAAATCGCATTGTATTACGTAATTAAAATCAGGCGCTATAGAGAGGAAGACGCTATTTAGAGGGGGTGCTATAGACAGGTTAAACTGCCCTGTACTTAACTTGAGACTCCCCAAAATAGGGTGCTATAGAGAGGAGGTTGCTATAGACAGGTAACTTTTAATGTAAATCGCATCTACGTATTTCAAATCGGGCGCCATAGAGAGGAAGACGCTATTTAGAGGGGTGCTATAGACAGGTTTAACTGTACTGTACTTAACTTGAGACTCACCGAAATAGGGTGCTATAGAGAGGAGGTTGCTTTAGACAGGTCACCTTTAATATAAATAGCATCGTACTACGTATTTAAAATCGGGCACTATACAGAAGAAGACGCTATTTAGAGGGGGCGCTATAGACAGGTCACTTTTAATATAAATCGCATCGTACTCCATATTTGAAATCGGGCGCCATAGAGAGGAAGACGCTATTCAGAGGGGGCCCTATAGACAGGTCACTTTGAAGTGTAAATCGCATCGTACTACGTATTTTAAATCGGGCGCCATAGAGAGGAAGATGCTATTTAGAGGGGGCCCTATAGACAGGTCACTTTGAAGTGTAAATTGCATCGTACTACGTATTTTAAATCGGGCGCCATAGAGAGGAAGACGCTATTCAGAGGGGGCCCTATAGACAGGTCACTTTGAAGTGTAAATCGCATCGTACTACGTATTTTAAATCGGGCGCCATAAAGAGGAAGACGCTATTCAGAGGGGGCCCTATAGACAGGTCACTTTGAAGTGTAAATCGCATCGTACTACGTATTTTAAATCGGGCGCCATAGAGAGGAAGACGCTATTCAGAGGGGGCCCTATAGACAGGTCACTTTGAAGTGTAAATCGCATCGTACTACGTATTTTAAATCGGGCGCCATAGAGAGGAAGATGCTATTTAGAGGGGTCGCTATAGACAGCTTTAACTGTATGTATAAAGGCAAACAGTAGTCAAATAGTTCCTTTAAGGACGTCAGAGTGTTGTTGATATGTTGGAAGTAAAGTAGTAGATAAAGGTTGATGTGAATAATTTAAGACTCAATTAGAATATTGGTAGAGTTTATTTAATGGATACAAAGAATACGATAATTAAAAATATAAAAATAGGAAATATCCATTATACTAATTAGAAATTAGATATAATTACATTTACCATATGTATAATTTGAATTTGAGTATATAATTAAATTAGCCATTATAGAATTACAATTGGATTTAAATACGCATATAACGAATATTTTCTAGTCTGTAGATTAGCTTAATATAGTCATTATTAAGTTGGTCAATGGTTAACAGTGAGAATGAGCCAAAATAATCACGGTTGATAAATAAATACTATAATAATAAATATTTCAAATAAATATATATTCTTATGGACAAAACTTAAGGAAGTTGTACTTTTTATCATGTTAATCGGGATTCAGACAATAACTCTGAAAGATACACTCATGGTCAAAACTTAAGAAAGTTGTACTTTTTATCATGTTAATCGGGATTCAGACAATAACTCTGAAAGATACACTCATGGACAAAACTTAAGGAAGTTGTACCTTTTAGCATGTATATCGGGATTCAGACAATAACTCTGAAAGATACACTAATGGACAAAACTTAAGGAAGTTGTACCTTTTAGCATGTATATCAGGATTCAGACAATGAATCTGAAAGATACACCATGGATAAAACCTACGGAAGTTGTACCTTTCAGCATGTACAGGGTGATCCAAAAGTCCCGCACTATTTTAAAAATTAATAACTCCGCGAATATTTGCGCTAGAGCAATGCGGTAAACACCATTGTATTCAGGATGCAATGGGATTTTTTATGGCAAATAATAAAAATTCGAAATTGATTTTAGTTACAATTTTATTCGCCAGATGGCGCTCTACCAGAATCAGAGATTCAGCGGCCAAATTGTTTGATAAATTGAAAAATATAACTGATCGACACGTATTTTTCCTTTTTGAATACCAGGAAAGAACCCTAATAATATCAAATAACAAATTAATAAAACACCACTTCGCCAAAAGT
Organism: Cordylochernes scorpioides; assembly: GCA_030710605.1. Classification (NCBI taxonomy): domain Eukaryota; kingdom Metazoa; phylum Arthropoda; class Arachnida; order Pseudoscorpiones; family Chernetidae; genus Cordylochernes; species Cordylochernes scorpioides. The sequence continues at coordinate 47,992,722 of CP092865.1, read as the reverse complement.
ATGAAGAATTGGTTAACGATTTTCAAATACAATCAGAGATATGTAAAATAGGTAAATGCAAATTAAAACATGTAGCAAAATATTTATTTTTATATGAGGTTTTGTGAAATAGATTGAATGTTTGAAAAACACTGCTGATATCAATACACGAATTTTTGAAATGTTAATATAGTACCAAAAATTATGATGGCACTATTAATAGGATTTCTTTCTATTAGGAATGTGTAGTTTCTTGACTGATTGGCGACCCTTGACTATTTAACTGGATATTTGTCATGATCCAACAAATGAAATATAGAGAGGAGTGACAAAATATATTTGTCGTACTTTATTCCAAATATCCTATGGGCTTGTCAAATGTTATCATTGTTTATTATACTGTACACAATTTTAAAAATGTGTCCCCTCAAATAAAAATAAATTTTAAATCGACCTTTTGCGTTGAAAAACGTGGTAGTAAAATCATTTTGTATTATTTTTTTTTTCACAAAATTTCTAAAGTTATTGGTGTACAGAAAATATTCCTTATGCTACATGTATTTCTTATGTATGTATTTCTATGTTATCTATTATCTATGTATTTCTTCTAATGAGCGAAAAGCGAAAAACTAAACATAAGGGGTAAAATTGTGTGTACCAGTGTTATTCGAGAAGTTATAACACTCTGGTTTGCACGACATAATATGTGAGCAAATGACAAACAAAATATTACTGTTCACAAAAAAAAGAGTCAAGATGTGAGGACAACATTTATTATCCCCATATCCCAACACAAAGAGCTGCAAAATATTGATAGATAATATAATACATGGCGGCTTATACAACACATGAGGTAACTGCCTTCTCTCTTGTATTAGGTCACAATCCTTGCTCAATGTGGCACCCTTCATTCTCAATCACCGCCTGCAGACGATAAATGACAGAATGGACAGCTTTAAATAACATATCTGTTAAATTGATAAAGCGTGCCATCTGATAGAAGCCTTCAACATGGCCAATGTGGTGGGCCAGCATCGATAAACACACGATTTAATGTATCCCCATAAACAAAAATCGCAAGGCGTCAAGTCTGTTGATCTTGGAGGACACTGGTATATAAAGTGGCGACCTATCACACGATTTTCACCGAACGTATCCTTCAGCAATTGTTTGGCACCTCGGGAGATATGAGGAGGTCCTCCATCTTTCATGAATGTTATTTCGCTTAGTGCTTTTACCCTGCAATATGGGAATACCCTTTTCTCATAACGTTCACCAGTTACAAAAACGGTTTTAAAAGTTCTTCCATTGATTTTTCAAAGAAAAATGACCCAATAATAAAAGAAGTGAACCCACACAAAACTGTAACTCTAGGCTGGTAAAGTGGCATTTCTGTGAAAATCCTAGGGTTTTCTGTTGCCCAAATGCGGCTGTTTTGAATGTTAAATTCTCCGTTTAGAGAAAAGTGAGCATCATCTGTCCACAGAACATTCGACAGCCAGTTTTCCTCAATATCAATTTGCCGGAAAACCCATGCAGCGAATTCTTGACGCATCTCAAAATCGCCAACTTTCAGCTCGTGTGAAATCTTTGCATTTTGTATGGGCACACACAATAGAGACATTAAGTGAAGCGTCTTCGGATATCACAATCATACTTCGGCGAATTTAACGCCAAAAGTTCAATTCGGGGATCACCTGTCCAGGATAACAAAAGTCAGTAGGTTGAGGACATGCTAACCGACCTCGACCTTACACCGTTAAATAACGGAGAGAACACCTATCTATCTAAGTCCACAGGCACAGAATCCGCAATAGACATCACAGCGATAAATTACAACTTCGCACCCACAACACAATGGAAAATCCTGAGAGGTGCAATCAGTGACCACAGACCAATTTTAACAACCCTAAACTTCAAAATTGAGAATATCCATTAGAATAAAAGAACATGGAACTTTAGGAAAGCCGACTTGAAAAAAATTCACAGAAAAGCTTGAAGAACTGTGCAACGAAAAATTGAATTACAGAACGCTTGACAAAAGCTTGGAAAAATTCTATTCGAACATTTAAAAAGCTGCAAAAGAGCATCGATAACTAGAGGTAGACGTAAAGACCTGTGGACACCTTACTGGAAGGACCACAACATCGAGGCAATGATTTCAGAGAGAGATACAATATTAATGGACTTCTTAAAACAAATAAAACAGAAAGGAACTCATTGAAATTATTCACAAAATATAACAAGAAATTTGGATATTCAAACAATAAAAATGGCAGAATTCTTGAAAAAAAATGGATACAAGAAAGGACAGCCAACACTGGAATATAATTAGAGTGTTAGAGAACAATCAAAACCAACACCAATCCTCCAATACTCTAACCGATATGAATAGAACAGCGAGAACGAGAGCAAACAGATGGCTGACATAATTGCTGAATATCTTTCAAACACTTCCATTCTCAACTATACGAATGAATAAAGGACTCTAAAAATAATATAAACCAGTTAGTTAAACACAAGCAAGAAACTTCCATCAACAAGATATTTTCTCGAGAGACTTCACACTGAATGAGCTAAACTCATCAATAAAAAAATCTAAGAGGTCACCAAGAGATAATCTAATCTTTGGTCAAATGATTAAACACTTTGAAGTCAAAGCTAATAATCAACTCCTACGAATACTGAACATTTCATGGCAAACTGGTACTCTACCAAAAAATTGGAAGATATCAATTATAGTGCCAATACTGAAGCCAAACAAAGATGCCAAGGAATACAAGAACTATCGGCCAATTGCTCTCGCCAGCATACTTTGTAAAATACCAGAACGAATTATCCACTCTAGGCTCATAGTCTGGCTCACAAAAAAAATTAAAATAAACCTCTACCAAACGGCCTATAGATCCCAGCACTGTACAACTGATCAACTGTTCTACTTCTGTCAATCAATAATAGATTCTTTCCGGGAAAAACCGCCAAAGAAGACCACGGCTATATTCCTTGGAATTACCTCAGCTTTTGATCGAGTGTGGAGGGAGAAATTAGGTGAAAAGCTGCACAACATCGGAGTAAGAGGAAAAACCTTAATCTGGATTGCAGACTTCTTAAGGGGAAGAAGGTTAAAGGTTCGGGTTAATGGAGAATTTTCCAAGGAAGGAAGAACATGGGCTGGTGTACCTCGGGGATCTGTGCTCAGTCCTCTACTCTATCTGCTATATATTAACGACATACATCCTTACCTCACTGAAGACACAAAGGTTGCCTGTTATGCAGATGATAAATCCATATGGCACACAAGTAGCAGCATAGAAAAATCGTAAAAGATACTGAAGACATCAATGAGAGGACTGGAGAAGTGGGCAATGGAACTCCAAATGACCATAAACCCAATAAAACCAAACCTATGCGTCTTCTCCACTCCCAGGGAAAAAGGCATAAATATAACCACAAAATAAGCATAAACAAACAAATAATTGATAAAATTAGAAATCCAAAATACCTAGGTGTGATACTGCAGTCCTGGATCTTTCCAGTTGGTCTCGAGGACCACCCCATCACCATCTCCTAAGCGGCGAAGTACGCGATCTACGTATTCATCGTAGATCGCAAAATGCGAGGTGTCGCTGGAGACCCACTGGCGATTCTCCACCAAACTCTGCAGCGCTGGCAGAGGCGCCATATTCATTGTACATAGTGTATATAATGCATATTATCTTTTTTTAATAGTGCAGACTGTGTATGTATTGACAAGATGTCAACAAAATTATTTTAATTATTATTTATGAGGAATTTTAATTTTCATAGCACATAATTAGCACCTCAAATAGAGCTATCAGAAAACTAAACATTCTGAGAAGGCTATGTGGAACAAATTGGGGAGCAAAACCCAGAATTCTCAGAACAACATATACCACCTTAATAAGACCGATAATGGAATATGCAACACCGGTCTGATCTCCCTCAAGCTCATCACTAAAAGCAAGACTAGACAGTGTTCAAGCAAAAGCGGCCAAAATAATCACTGGTGCTGTTTCATCCACCAACAATGAGAAAATTCAAAGAGAATGTGTTCTAGACCTACTCGCTCGAAAGCAGAAGACAAAATAAAAACAACTTGGATCGGCACTTCGGAAACGAGGAACCAGAGGACGAGATCTCTCTGACCACTTGTGGTTTGGTGGATCCGCCCTTTTCTGAGAATGAGGTGAAACTGACTGCTTTCAAGTTCAGGAAAAGGAAATCTTCTGGTCCCGAAGGGATCGATAACACGGTCGTGAAAGCCCTGGTAAGGATGCACCCATCGCTTCTTTCCAGGTTATTCAATAAGTGCCTGGACACTGGTACATTTCCTGAGGCATGGAAGGTTGCCCGAGTAGTGCTTCTCGAAAAGTCTGGTAGAAAGGGTAATTCTCCTAATTATTATCGTCCGCTTTCTTTACTAGTGTGTCTAGGTAAGGTCCTGGATAGCCTACTAGCTCAGCGACTGAAGCACTGGCTAGAGGGTAATGAGCTCCTTTCCTCTTTCCAACATGGTTTTAGGGAAGCGAAGTCCACAACCACAGCTCTGAACGAGGTGTTAGAGGGGGTTGAGATGGGCTTAAATAAGGGTGCTTGGGTTCTCTTCGTGGCCCTGGACATGGATGGCGCGTTCAACTCCATGAGCTGGAACAAGTTGATGAGAAATTTGATGGACATGGGTTGTCCTGATAATTTGTGCAGCTTGATTCGTGACTTCCTGAGGGATAGACGGATTAGCCTCAGTTTTGGTGGGCGGAAGTTGGAAATAAACTGTGCTAGGGGTTGCCCCCAGGGCTCTTGCTGCGGACCTATTCTGTGGAATATCCTGGTAAACACCGTTTTCCAGGAGGAGCTCCATGAGGGAGACAAGCTGGTTCTCTATGCTGACGACCAGTTCCTCATCATTGAGACTGCTTCGAGAGCGAAGGCTGAGAAGTGTGTTGAAACTTCTCTCCAAATTTTCTCGATCTGGGCCCATGACTCTGGCCTTAAGTTCAATGTCTCCAAAACTAAAGCCCTCAGCTTTAAGCCTAGGGACATAAGAACTAAAAGGAAAGGGATTAAATGGGAACACAAGCCGGCTATCCGGATGGAAGGACGGAGGGTAGCGTTGGTCAATAGGATGACCATCCTGGGGGTGGTCATTGATGACAAGATGGGTTGGCAATACCAGACGGAGGAGATGGTGGCGAGAGGCAGGGAGGCGTTGTGCAGGCCTGTCCTGGTTGGCCCTCAACAGGATGGGGGGGAGAGAAGGAGGGTACTATTTTTAGGAACCTCTGCCTCTCCTGTGTCGAGACAATCCTGCTATATGCTTCCGGGGCTTGGTAGCGCCGAAACAGGGATCAGAAGGTGGCAACAACTCTAGAGAGAGTGCAGAGGACAGCGGCACTCAGAATCACAGGGGAATATCTCACTACCAACAGTGAGGCCTTTTTGGTCCTCGCTGGGCTTATTCCCCTGGGATTGAAACTAGAGGAGGAGACCATCAGACAGAAGATCTGGGAGAAAAGGGAAGATGCCCTGGGACTTCAAGCGGGGGCCCTGGAATCGAAGAGGGACACAAGGAAGCCTCCGCAGTGGTTGCCAAAGTGGAATTGGAGTCCTAGAGGGCCGACAGGGATTGGAACGGAGGTTTTCACTGATGATAGTAAGTCTGGAACCAATACTGGAGCTGGGGTAGTGATATTCACTAATGGAGAGCTGATCTTCCAAGAAATTTTAACACTCAGAGTGGACGAATTGGTCTTTTCAGCCGAGCTCGTTGCGATCAGGGTAGCCCTCATAGTGTGTGCCGAGAAGAACTTCAGCCCGGACCGCCTCTATTCAGATTGTATGTCGGCCCTCGTCGTTATCAATCTGGAGAAAGGGCAACTCGCGCATCAAATAATCCAGGAGCTGGAGATGATGACGCGGGCTCCGGAGCTCCCTTGGTTTAGGAAACACAGCCTCATCGAAGGTAATGAGTTCGCAGACAGGATCGCTAAGGCAGGATGCTTTAGAGGCAGATCACTGAGGACCCCAGTGACCAAGAAAGAAGTTTATAGGAGGATCAGGGGTCACGTCCAGGACTTATGGTTGGACAGATGGAGGAACAGTGTGAAGGGGAGAGAGGTATTCAATGGGGTAACAACACCCAAGTACCTCTGTAAGGTAATGTCCCACAAACTCATTAGGGTAGTTCGGGACATGGGCTCTTCCCCAAGTCTCCACAGATTTAAAATTAAGAGAAACCTGATTGCGTCTATGGAGAAAGGGATGTGAATGCACGCCACTACGTCTTGGATTGTCCAAGGGTAGTGGGTGTGCAGGAAGAGAGAAGGAGGGCGAGGGGCGCGATCGAGAGTAAGCTGCTGAGAAATCACAGCAAGCTTCTTGAGAAAGCCCACGACGTGGCAGCTGAGCTTTTCCTCAGCTGTGAGTGAACAGAGTCGACCTGGGGCTGCCTCCCCGCGGTCCCTGCTGGACACAGTAGATAGTTTCCTATTTTGCTGTGATTAAAGGCCACCGGTATAGAAATCCTTCCAGACACGTTGTCTGGGAGGTGGTGTTTCCAGGTACAATGTCCAAGCACTAGCTTGGATACCGTTACTTGGCTTATGAGTTGAACAGAATAGCAGCGAAGGGCATGCTTCGCATGCCGGCTTGTGGACTGAAAGGTCTGGGTGGCCATCTGCTTCTAGGGTGTACCAACTGTGCTTAGGTGGGATCCTCCAGTTCTTGTTTATTTTGGCTACTGTTTCTATTTCTTTAAAAGTAAGTTTTTTTCTGTAGCAAGGGTTCTTTTGTGCCTTTTTTCGCTAGCGCATCAGCAGCTTCATTGCCTTCAATGCTAACATGTAAGGGTATCCATTGAAGGTGAATTTTTGAGGTATTGAGAGTTTTTGGAGATAACCAATTATGTTCCTGCTTACTTTGTCTCTAAGTTCCCCTGTGTGACTCAAGTGTTGTATGGCACTTCTACTATGAGTAAGAATCCATATATCGTGATGTTTAGTATTTCTGATGGATTTTAAGACTTCATAGATGGCTATAAGTTCTGATCTGAAGATTGAGCAAAAATCTGGGTTTCTTCTGTTCATTTTCTCATTGCCATTTGTGGTTTTAATGAGAGAGCCACTGCCAGTGTGTCCCAACTCGTCTCTGCTACCATCGTATAGATAGTTATTGCATTTTTAGGAATTTTATTAATTATTTCTAATGATAATTGTTTTAAGTATTCTGGATTTTGGTATTGTTTGTTGGTGGGTTCGTTTAAAGTGGCATTAAAAATAACATTTTGTTAGTGGTTCGCATGTAGATATTTTTTCAGCTAAATAATATTTTTCCACTTTATATTTTAAAAATCCATTTCTTTTGGCCAGGTGGAGAGGGCCTTCTTTTTTGAGTCTTATATTGGGTTCCCAAATAAGTATGTAATTGAAAGTTCTGTGTTTATTTTCATAACTCTTGATTTTGTTTATATATTTTGGCAGATTGTAGCTTATTCTATCCTTTAAGGGCATAATGTCTGCCTCGCAAAGTACAATATTATTAGGGCAGGTATTTCGAAGACCTGTAATAATTCTAGGTGCATTTAGTTGTATCCTTTCCAGTGTTTTTAGATTTGTTTCAGATGCTGTACCATAGATTTGATATCCATATTCCAAGATAGGTCTCATTAGAGATGTGTAAGTTAATTTTAGTGTTGTTGCTTCAGCTCTCCACTCTTCCTGAAATATATTTCAAGATTTTTAGTCGGTCTCTTCCTTTTCTAACAACTCCTTCAATATGCTTACTGGAGTTAATTTCTGGATCCAGGGTGTAGCCGAGATATTTAGGATGTTTATTATATTGCAATTGTTGTTCTTTCAGAATAATATTTGGTCTTATTTTGTATAGTTTCTTATCGGTAGTAAAAAGACAGGTTTCAGATTTTTGGGGGTTAAATTCTAATTTATGTTTATTAGCAAATATTTCTAGGTGGAGAAGAGTCTTGTTCAAATCTCTTTCAGCTTTTTTTCCAGTTAGTGTTGCTGCTCCATAGAATAATGTCATCAGCGAAAAGTCCAATATTGGTTTTATGTGAAAATTTGTCTTCTATGCCTGCAATAAATAGGGTGAAGAGAGTTGGGCTAAGGACTGATCCTTGTGGTAATCCTTGGTACAATTTGAAGGTTTTAGATAGAGTGCCATTATATTTTACCCTGATGTATATATTTTTAAGGGAATCATTTATCCAAGTGATAGCTTTTCCATCAATTTTGAAATGTTTGTATAATTTTGTAATTAACTTGTTTTTCCATACCTTATCAAAAGCTTGTGTAAGGTCTAAAAAGCAGCTATGGTGTGGTTAGTTGGCTTTTTGTTTTGTGCATCTTTTACCTTTTGTGTGAAAAATAAGAGTTGGACTATTGTCCCATGTCCTTTCCTAAATCCATATTGTTCTTCTGGTAAGAGATTTCTTGTGTCGGGGTGGTAGGTAAGTCGTCTGAATATAATTTTTTCCATTAATTTGCTGCAAATATTTGTGAGGGAGATAGGTCGGTAGTTTTTTGGGTCATCAGCAGATTTGTCAAGTTTTTTAATGGGAATTATTGTTGCATTTTTACAGTCTTGAGGCAATTTTCCAGTTTTCCAGGAGTTATTGAAAATATTAAGAAGTCTTTCTTTGCCAATTTTGCCCAAGTTTGATATCATTCGGCCATGGATTCCATCTGGCCCAGGAGTCTTGTTTAGGTCAGTGTTTTCTAATGCATAAGCTAGCTCTTTCATATTGATTTTTTTCATGGAAAATATTATGAGTGCTGGTGACATTTTTACAGTCATGAATAATCTTTCGGGCCTTTTTTCAACCTTGATTTTACTACTTATTTGATATGAATTACCTAAAAGATTGGCAGCAATTTTGTCATTAGTTGCTGGTGTACCATCTGTATTCTCAATCATATTTGTGTTTTCAGTTTGTGGCTGGACTCTGTCAATTTGTTTTGCCAAATTCCAAAGTTTTGTATTTGGGTTTCTTGGGTTCAGGTTTTCACAAGTTTGTTTCCATTTTTCCCTTTTCACATTTACGTATAATCTTTTTATTTTTGCAATCACAATGTTCAGTTCAGTTCTACAATTTGTTTGGTTTTGGGTGCACTTTTTTGTAGTTCATTTCTTTTAGTTATAAGTGTTTGAATATTTTTTACCTGGTGTGTATAATTTGGAATCCATTTCTTAATATAACCTCTTGGTATTCAAACTTTGGCTGCTTTAATAATGGTGTTTTCGAAAGATATCATATTAGCCTTTTTGAAGTTCCATAATTTTTCTTAATTGAGCTAGTTTTGGTCTTGGTGCTAATTTCTATCAAATTAGGCAAATGATCACTTTCAAAACCTTTTAATATTTGCTATTTGCATTTGTGGAAAATGTCAGGATAGTAAAAACTTATATCAAGGGCTTGTGCAGTATTATAGCTGTAGGAATGATGGGTAGGATTCCCATCATTTAAGCACATGAAGGCATTGTCGTCAAATATGTTTGATAGTATTTTGCCTCTTGGGTTTGGCGTAAAACATCCCCATAGTTGATGTTTGGCATTAAGGTCACCTAAAATAATAGTGTTGTCTGTAAGAAATTGAGCCATTGTTCCATCGTCAATAAATGTATTGTTTGGAGGGTGATACATATTGTATATGTTGATGGCTTTGTTTTGATTGAGGTAGACTTTGATACCTTGGGGTTCGAGGTCTAATGTGTTTGGAATATTAACGGCTATGTCCTCATAGTACAAATTATTGATTAAAAATGCTAGGCCACGCCCTTTAACAGCATATACAGATGGATCTTCAGACCTTACCCTGAGTAATGGAGGGGCCGGAATTAACATAATACTGCAAGATGGAACAAACATCAAAATCAAAGAAGGAGCAGGACAGATTTCGTCAAACTTCACTTGTGAACTGACAGCTATCTGGAAAGCCCTTGATGTATGCCTTAACCAACCATCCCTGCATCAAGCAGAAGGAATTTTAATATACAGCGACTCCATATCCGCTCTAGAAGCAATTCAGAAGGGCAATACTAAAATCACACAGAAAATACACTCGTTACTTACCCAACTGGAACCATTGGAGAATAACTGCATTCTACATTGGATCCCTGCCCATGCTGGGATCGGGAGTAATGAAATGGCATTTGAATTGGCAAAGGAAGCCAGAAGGTAGAGCCAAAGGAAAGAACAAATGTCATTATTTGACGCTGATTCTTTGTCAGAATACAAGATAATTAAACAAAAAATAAGAAAAAATCAAAATGCTAAATAAACTCTAAGAGAAAAATGACAAAAACTATAACAAGACATAACAAAACACTATAAAGGAATGACAATACATCCAGATGGCACAAGAACCTATAGGGCATGCAACAATTGTCCTGGTGTGGAACTTACACCTACCCACATATTCTCATGTCCAGCAATGGCCGCAGCCTTGCAGAAATTTGACATAGACCCAGAGCAGCAGCTTTACAAACCCAAGATAGTGGACATTGCTGCTGATGTGATGGAGATGCATGGTACATCTGAGGCTCTTTATTGGACACGACAACAACAACGGCATTCCAGAGTAAAATAAATTATCAGAGAGATAGATACATATTTTTCAAATGAATTAAAATAAATATAATCGATACTGAGTGAGAGTTGAATTAAAAATATTAGAAATTTATTATCTTCGGAAACAAACCGTATCTAAAATATCAATTTTCTTTTTGCTACATGTTTTAATTTGCATTTACCTAATTTACATATCTCTGATTGTATTTGAAAATCGTTAACCAATTCTTCATACTTTTGGCGAAGTGGTGTTTTATTAATTTGTTATTTGATATTATTAGGGTTCTTTCCTGGTATTCAAAAAGGAAAAATACGTGTCGATCAGTTATATTTTTCAATTTATCAAACAATTTGGCCGCTGAATCTCTGATTCTGGTAGAGCGCCATCTGGCGAATAAAATTGTAACTAAAATCAATTTCGAATTTTACATTATTTGCCATAAAAAATCCCATTGCATCCTGAACACAATGGTGTTTACCGCATTGCTCTAGCGCGAATATTCGCTGAGTTATTAATTTTTAAAGTTGTGCGGGACTTTTGGATCACCCTGTATATCGGGATTCAGACAATAACTCTGAAAGATACACTCATGGACAAAACTTTAGGAAGTTGTACCTTTTAGCATTTATATCGGGATTCAGGCAATAACTCGGAAAGATATACTCATGGACAAAACCTAAGAAAGTTATACCTTTTATCATGCATATAGGAATACAGACAATAACTATGAAAGATACACTCATGGATAAAACTTAAGGAAGTTGTACCTTAAGCATTTATATCGGGATTCAGAGAATAACTCTGAAATATATTATAGTGACCTTTATTGAATACAAACGAAATAACCAAAGTGTGAAGAAAATTGCCTCTGTCTCCTTTAAAAAACAGAAGACTGATGGCATAAAATACTTTACACTTTCCGAAGTTTTGTCCCAGAGTGTAAATTTACTGATATAATTAAACATATCGATACCAAACGAGCTAGTGTTTGTTAATAGTTAGAGGCGCTACCATAGAAGCAAATATAGCTATAATAATTAATAATAAATAGTTATAATACAATGTATAATTTGAAAATAGAGTAATCCATATATAGATCCTTTATCAAAAAAGGCATATATTGGATCAAAAATGAATTTATTTTTCTAATATTTCAGCTTGTTGAACGCCAACCTTTTTCAAAGTACACCAATACCTCGTTTTTCGTTTTTTTTCGAAGTTGCGTCGCTGCTTAATTTTTACTGATTCGAGTCTTTAATTTTTTTTTCCTAAAATATGGCAACACCTTTGTTTTTGATTGCGCCTTCACATATTTTCACTTTGCGCCGTTTCAATTTGCGTCGTGTTTTTTTGGAACGTAACCCCGACGCAAAGCGAGGTATGGGTGTATATCAACATATTAATATGGCAATTTAATCTACCAGACCGCTTCTTAGAACTCTAATACTGTATTGGATCATTCTGCTTATATGCTACACTAAAGGGTGGAATCTTTATGATTTTAAAGAAAAATATAAGTATTATGACAGAAGTTTGTTCAATTTGAAAAATAATATATATATATATTCGTACTTTATATTATAACGTTTTTGTGTTAAATGTTAAAATATGTTTTTACATTGTCGAATAAGTTTGTTTTTGTTTTATAATCAGTAATATGTAAATTAAATTGTTGGTGTTGTTTATTGTCGTTTATTCAAAAAATATATTGAATGTGATGATGATAACAAATAACTGTTTGATTTAATAAAAAATAAAATAAAAATAAATATTTAATTATAAAATTCACAAACGTGACAATATTATAAAATATACTAAGTAAATAATTAAAATTTTATAATTCGCTGCTTATGAGCTGAATGAAGCAAATTGATACTTATTCAGTAGCGTTTAGAGAAATTTTAGAAGATCTCTGGCCTCCGATTTTATTCACAGTTAAGGAAGTAGATAAAATTGTTTTTGATTGAAAAAAAGATATAGGCGTTAAAATAATGTATATTCTTGTTTATAGATTGTGTGAAAAACGTTATGTTTATGTATTTTCGTGTTGAAACATCATTTCAACAGAGGTTTCCCATAATGGAACATTATTTCACTTTGTTCTAAGTAAATCTCTTCGCTTCTCCATGCCATCATCATTGGAAAAGATTGCGAGTTTACCTTTTATTCATCGAATGCTAAATTGGCGATGTCGATGAATAACCAATGGTTATCATAAATCGAAATATGCAACAGTGGAAATTTCATTTTGTATGTTTTCATTGTGAATATCATTTATTAATATAATATATCATATATTTTAATATTTTCAGCATTGTTAACTATCAATATTGTTTTTGCTTATCCTTAGTACACGTGGTACAGGCATTGATAATCATGGTGGGTAGAAGTAGGCGACTGCATTTACTGTAAGTGCATCACTTATCACAAGCCGTTCGACTTCGCACTTACAAATGTGCCATGGCCCCGTTTGGTTACTTGCACTCGCTGGTGGGGTTAAACTTTTACAAGTGTTTTCTTTACAAATCAGAATACTAAGATAAGCAATTAATTATATTTATTTTGAGAGAGGGAACATCCTAACTTATGGCCTTTCTATCACCTAATTATATCTCTACAGCCTAACTCGAGCTTTCTTTATCTAAAAACATAAACATGAAAAATCATGATGATAACCTTTCTTTTTACATTCTATGAATTATTTACAGATTATATCCTAACAAGATAGGGGGTCATTAGAATTTTATTTTAAATCAGAAAAAAGTGCCCAAGGAGGGAATCGAACCCGAGTCGTAGCGGTCGAAAACCAACAGTTTAGACCAGGCCTGGCCAACCCGTGGCCCACCGTAAAATTTTTCGGCTCGCCATTTAACTTTATATTTCTTTTGTAACTTTCATTTCTCGTCTATATATTCAAAAACAGAAAATATATTGAAATAATTATAATAATATTTTATTTAAAATATGTCCTACAATTTTTAAAATACATATTTGATTCCATAAAAAGGAAGAAAAAAAGTTAGGAATAATGGTAAATAATAGAGAAATATTTTTTTATATAAAATTGTTATTATTATTTTAAAAAATCACCCGAAAAATAATAAATGAAGACATTAAGCATCAAGGAAGTATTAAGTATTTTTTAAAATACATTGTAAAGGTAAAATATTGATATAGTTGAAGTTTTTACACCTTGTTTACGATTCTGTGCGGCACGTGGCGTCCTTTAGGTGGGCCAGGGCTGGTTTAGACCAACCATAACTATCAATATGAGGCATTAGAGCAGTGATTCTCAACCAATGTGCCGCGGTAATTTTGTGTGCCGCGAAATTCTAAAAATGTGCCGCCGAATTTTAGTCATATGATTATGTTCACGTTTGTATTGGTTTTTCTTTTTTTCTTTTTCTTTTTTTTACTTTTTAAAATAACGAAATTAGCACAAATTGAATGCTAGAGATGTATATTACTTATATTTCGCATAGAAATATTGATACATAATTTGAATTTTCTTGCATTCAAGTTAGCAAAAGTGTGCCGCGAAATTCTAAAATTGTGCCGCCAAATTTTCAAATCTTTAAAATAATGCCGCAACAAAAAAAAGGTTGAGAATCACTGCATTAGAGTGTTATCTGTTAGCTAATGAACCAATGATTTATTTAATTCTGACTTTTCAATAACTCGCTGTTACTCTCCTAAGGGAAATATGAAGAATGATAGTTAATTACTGAAACGTCAAGAATTAAATAAAACATTGGTTGAGGGGTAGCTATACATTTTTTCCAAATCAACTTTTAACCAACAAATTATCTATAAAAATAAAATATATTTGTCCCCTATACTGAATTAATTTAAACAATGAAAATAATTGCAGACGAATTTTAAGCCGAATATCTAATAGAAAGAGAGTAGATGATTTTAAGACAAAACGATTAAAATTGCAATGGAAATTCATTATTTTCAACCCATATTTATCCCTAAATTAGTTTTATTTACAGTTAACTATATCAATATATTCTGGAATTCTAAACAGTAGCGAATAACATTTATTATTAATATTCCAATTGTAAATAGTGTGAATAAAATATTTCGATTTGTTGAAAAAGCCAATATGCAAGTTTATAAATCATTTTGCCATTTTTCTAAGTCCCGTGTAATAAGTGTACGCTATTAATTTACATTGATTATTATACATTTACTCTAAAATATCCCAATATACAAGTATCAGAGTCATCAACAATCAATTCTGTCATCGTTTGCTTTTGTGAATGGAATAAATACCCAAATATGGCCATTTCTTATAAGCATCCGTGGTTCAGTGGTAGAATGCTCGCCTGCCACGCGGGCGGCCCGGGTTCGATTCCCGGCCGATGCATTTTTTTTTTACAATTTTTAAAACTCATTTATATTTTATCCCTATATATATAAAAGTCAGCGTTTGTCAACTATACACGTCCACAATTCGCAACTGATCTGACTGAAATTTTAACAGTACAGAAAGTAGAATCTGGAAAAACTCTTAGTGAAAATTTCAGGTCTCTATCCCGAATATCCGTCGTGTTATTTGCAAATTTGCTCTTTCGCTCGCGCCTCTAGTGGTTAAAATGGGGGGTAATACCAGCTGACCTAATGTACATGTAAAGTTTGGAGCGGGACGTTTCACAAGAATGACATCCACGGCTCCAATTTATAATTGTAACGAATAGTATTTGAATAAAAACATTTAATCGGGTAAAACCCGGGCGTTGCCCGGGTCATTCGGCTAGTAAGTAAATAAAATATATTTATTCTTCATACTAAATCATTTAAACAATGATTTAATAATTGCAGACGAATCAAGTCGAAGGTCTAAAATAATTGTAAAGAATTTTGAGACCAAACTATTGAAATCACTAATTTCCCTATTCATAGCCTATATTGCCCACTAAATTAGTTTTTATTTAGAGTAAACTATAAAATTTAATTCTATAATTCAAACTGGTATCGAATAACATTCATTATTTCAATTGTAACTAGTATAAATAAGCATTTCTCAGGATAAAATACCTATTATTTACATCCAAAATGGCGTTGTAAAGACGAAGTGATGAGGTAGTTAAGATAGGACAGGGTGACAAATTGTGTTTTCATCCACCTTATCCAGCTGGTAAATGTCTTACCTCTTTATTCGATGCCTTCAATACTTGGATTGACGCTCTGATCTGATATACATTTTAAATATTTTTCTGCGCCTGAATAAACAGTAAAACATCCTTAGATATATAAATTGAAACTATAAAAATTCCTTTTTAGGAAGGAAACTAAAAGAAGTTTCCTATTTTTGATATCTCGAGTTATCCGTTTTTTTTTTTCTTTTAAGAATATAGAGGTAATTTTATTCATACTTGGTTATCTCGTGTGTCTTCAATAAAGGTCATTATGTATTAAAAATCTTTCAGAGTTATTGTCTGAATCCTGATATACATGCTGATAGTTACAACCTAAGTTTTGTCCATTAGTGTATCTTTCAGAGTTATTGTCTGAATCCCTATATACATGCTGAAAGGTACAACTTCCTTAAGTTTTTTCTATGAGTGTATCTTTCATAGTTATTGTCTGAATCCCGATATACATGCTTAAAGGTACAACTTCCTTAAGTTTTGTCCATGAGTGTATCTTTCAGAGTTATTGTCTGAATCCCGATATACATGCTGGAAGGTACAACTTCCTTAAGTTTTGTCCATGAGTTAATCTTTCAGAGTTATTGTCTGAATCCCGATATGCCTGCTAAAAGGTACAACTTCCTTAGGTTTTGTGTCAAGACCCGGAACAAGTCTACTCCTTTGATAGTGCCACTAACTCTCTAACAGTACATGCTAACGAATATGTTATGCAAATTGGTCAAAAATTTAAAATGTGTGACTCAAATAATGATTATTATTATAAAATTCTATTTTATTTTATCGCCACCTTTATATATTCAAAATCTATAAATAAACATATCTCCTTATATTGACTTTAAACATTCATAAAAACTACCTCAGACAAAACTCCAATAAAATTTTCTTATTCTTTTTTTTTCATCCCATTAAGTAAAGAAATTATAAAAAATACCATTGTGGAGGATTGGAATTCGTTAATTATTTTAATTACCAATTTCAAGAATAAATATTATTGTTTGAAATTTAGTTTTTAGATGTTTTTGAATGAACAATAGATTTATTGATTGAATGTAATTTTTAAAAGAAATTTTACATATTGTTTTTCAAATATGAACGTGAATATATTCAAGTAAGCACAAAAAAAATCAAAATAGTAAATAAATACTGAAATGAATGTCTAATTGATATAGCTCATTATCTAGTTTGATAATTAGTACAATTTCTAAAAAAATGTATGAAGGTTTTAGAGCTATTATCCTTTAACAAAATAGCAAAAACAAAAGCTCTTTTAAGCCAATCCGCCTTGTAATTTTAGTATTTTGTCAAGAAAATAATATATATGTAAAATATAATCAGAATATGATGAAAATTAAAAAATAATTTTAAAGATATATTTCCTTCTAAATATATATAATTTAAATTGTAAAACGACATTTGAAAATTATCGCGCATGCGTTTCTTTTGAACGAAAAATCGGAATTTATTATTAAGGACAAATAACGATTATTTCTATCCTTAGGGATGAATTGTGAAGGGTAATGATAAACGGAAAAATAAAAGTATCCAGGGATATTGTATTATAATTTAAAATATTCATACAGCCTTTAACCAGCGATGATTAAAATTTCAAAAAGGGAATGGATGGCTCATCAGTAGTAAACCCTCACAGCGGTTTCGCCATTTTAATCTCCATACCGCTTCAATATTGTATTGAAAACCATTTTCATTCATTGCAGGATGAAGGCTGTAGAAATAATATGTCCAATATATATAAATATTTTTAAAAAAAGAATAACGTTAATAATATGTTCATATTTTTCTTTGACAGATTTCACTAAAAGTTAATAATGTTACGCAGAATATATTTATTATATTTTTATTGTATTTTTATTCCGGTCTTCTTTACGCCATCCAATGATAGTTTAAATTTTACTATATATACATTTATCTATTACATTGAAAGCATATAGGCAATGCAACAACTTAATATATAAATTTCATAACTCAATCACTTACACAATACATAACAAAATAATAACACGAATAATATCATAAATATTGAATAAATTACAAAAAAGAAAGCAAATACACTCATGAACAAAGCTTAAAGAAGTCGAAAGTTGCCGGTCGTTTGCTTTTTTTTTCTCTTGGAGAAGTCAGATTTTAATGTGATCAGTAATTGCCATTATCCAATTAAAAAGAAACTACATATAAACAAACACTATGTTATTTCTTTTATCTAAAATTAATAATTTAAAAATATTGTAACAAAGTATTTATTATTTTATTAACAGAGTATAATTTTTTAATGTTTATATTTTGCTACTCTGTAAACTTCCCTCTTTGCCTATCTTTTGTTTATCATTCATAGTTTGTTCTTGCATTAAATAAATTGCTGTGTTATCCTGTAGTTTGTCTTTCCTAATTTTCCATGTGGCACTTTGATGCATGTTAAAATTTTTGTTAAAAAATACGAAATAATTATTGGAGACAAAAATAATTAGGAAATCAATATTATAGATAGATAAACATAAAACTTTAAATAACATCTTTATCTGAAAAAATTGTGAAATACATTTTACAAAAATACGAAAACAAACATTTCAAATTAACACAGAATTTCAAACTGAAAAAGAATGTAAGAAGAAGAAAATTATGTTATTTACTAATGGAACAAAATTAAATTAGTGATAATTCAGAAAAAAAAAACTGTGTGTAAGCAGATTAACTTTCCATATTAAATTTTTACATAGTTAAATAGATCATATTTTCCTATTCTCTTTGCGAAGAACATTGGGGTCGAGGCTAATTGCGTACCATCGTCTGCTTACATAAATCATGTACTTATCTTTACTTATCGTCCAATAGGAAGAAGACACATGATAAATGCCGTTAAAAAAAAGCTCTTCACTATTTATGTTGTAAATTTAATCTGGTTCTCTATGATCGATATTTCTCGAGATTTAATTTTGACTTTGGACCGAGAGTTCATGAATATTGGACTGTTTTTATTTTAGTCTTTTATCAACAGACGATCCATTTTAAATTCTTTTAGATGGTTGAAAGAGGTGTCGATAAGAGATTTATTTTTTAAAATATAATTTATATTGAACACACGATTAGAAAAAAAAACGTTTAATTTATACGTTTTTAAAATATTTCAACATTTTGACCTGTATAAAAACACAGATGATAGATTATTTTATAAATTTAATTGCCATCTATCGATAAAATTTGTAACAATTAATTATATGGCAATGTGTTTCTTTTAAAATATATCATTTAATATTATCTTTACAAACCTTCCTGCAATGATAAATGTTTAATTATAAGGAGATAACACGCCATCAATTTATAAGAAGGGAGCGTATATAATATTGTTTTACTGTAAATGCATCACATGTATACACATGTAGATATCAATTCTACTATTGCATTCAGAATTGTACCATAGTCCCACACAAGTATACAGCTTTATTAAGACCACCTGTCATATACAAATTCACCGCAGGTAAGAAACATAGATAGAAGAGCTCCTATACTCCAGTCAACACAGAACCTAAAAACTGTCTCCAGGTCCGACGCATGTTCAGTGGCCTCTCTGGTAATATCACACCGGTCTTATACAGATTCACAGGAATAAAGCATATATAGAGCTCCTATACTCCAGGCAGCACAGAACCCAATACAGGTCCGACACAGTGGCCACACCGTACATATGCCATGATATATCACACACACAGCTTTATTAAGACCACCGGTCTTATACAGAATCACCACAGGAAGGAAGCATAGATAGAGCTCCTATACTCCAGGCAGCACAGAACCCAACTACAGGTCCGACACAGTGGTCACACCGTACATATGTCATGATATATCACACACACAGCTTTATTAAGACTACTGGTTTTATACAGATTAATTACGGTAATGAAGCATATATAGAGCTCTTATACTCCAGGCAGCACAGAACCCAACAACAGCTTCCAGGTCCAACACAGTGGCCACACCGTACATATGTCATGATATATCACACACACAGCTTTATTAAGACCACCGGTCTTATACAGAATCACCACAGGAAGGAACATAGATAGAGCTCCTATACTCCAGGCAGCACAGAACCCAATACAGTCCGACACAGTGGCCACACCGTACATATGTCATGATATATCACACACACAGCTTTATTAAGACCACCGGTCTTATACAGAATCACCACAGGAAGGAACATAGATAGAGCTCCTATACTCCAGGCAACACAGAACCCAACAACAGTCTTATACAGATTAACCACAGGAAGGAAGCATAGATAGAGCTCCTATACTCCAGGCAGCTAGAACCCAACTACAGGTCCGACACAGTGGCCACACCGTACATATGTCATGATATATCACACACACAGCTTTATTAAGACTACTGGTCTTATACAGATTCATCACAGGAATGAAGCATTTATAGAGATTCTATACCTCAGTAAGCACACAACCCAACAACAGCCTCCAGGTCCGACGTATGTCCAGTGGCCACACCGTGCATACGTCAAAGTTAGCGTATCACTGAAAAGACGAGTGTGGAATCAGCGGCGTTCTAATCTTCACTTCCCTCATCCAAATGTACCACGACATTTGGCGATTCTATTAATCTCTTCCGAACGGTGACTGCGGCCTTGTAGAATTTATATACACCAATTAAAACATAGTCGCGTTTGCTTACCTGCATTTACCGGTAGAGGGTTAGACTCTTTCAAGAATCGATGTTCATTGAAGCAATTATTTCTTTGAAAAAAAGGTGCCTAATGTGGGATTCGATCCCAGGTCATGTCTATTATAATTCGACAGTTTATACCACTCGTCCACCAATTTACTATTCTAGAAATGAGGACGAAAATGTATGATAATTTTATTGTATAACACAGTGAACTATGGCTATAACGAACCATGACTATAGTGAACTACAGGTTCAGTCCCATTGGGGTTTGTTATAGAGTGATTTTACTCTGTATACCAAAATATCTATACACATTGTACTATAATTATAACAAAATGTAATATATGCAGTTTGATTATAAATCAAATCCAATTATTCCTTTCATTTTCCATAAGATTAATTTTATTATTACAGATAACTTCATTAAATCAACTTCCATCATTTCTTAACATATTGTAAATAACTACATTGAGGTTTCTTCTATCTGCTTATGTTGTTTCTTATTTGTTTAATGTATATGTTTATTTAATGTTCTTTTTCTAAATTGTTTATTTTCCTTTTGATAATTCTGTTACCTACTCTACTACAATATGAATTATTGTAAATAGTTCAAGCGCAATTATCCAGATCGAATATAGCGTGTTTTATTTGCAATTAGTTATAAATAAAAAATGAATTTAAACTATCAAAAAAGGTAATAAATTATATTGAAAAAATATTATATTCAATTTAGTCAAATGATGATAATGGTGTGAAAAAAATATCAAAGCTGAATCAGACCAATTTATCAATCTTTGCCAGAACCAAAAGAAAAGTAGGCATTTGACGTAAAGCTGTTTATTTAGCGTTTAGTGATTTATTTTAGGGAAAATAAAAGATGAAAAATTCAAATCAATCCTCTGTTTCGAATTCTCCCAGCGTCATTTAGCAGTGAAATGCTTTTAAATAAATTTAAATTTTTGACCATAAACTCTATTTATTTAGTGTCACTAAACCGGTGATAAAACCTAGCTTGCATTTAAAATATATTCTCGAATTTAATCCCCTTTTCTGTGAATTAGATATATATATTTTTGTATAATATATATTTATTAATATATATTTAAAAAAGATGCATATATTGGATTTATAATTATTTTATTGTTCCAATATTTCGAGGGGCAACTCGCCTCTCTCTATCGAGGATGTTTGTGTTTTTCACTAAAATATGCGCGCACGCGTACACGCGTTTTAGTGAAAAACACAAACATCCTCGATAAAGAGAGGCGAGTTGCCCCTCGAAATATTGGAACAATAAAATAATGATAAATCCAATATATGCATCTTTTTCAAATATAATTATAATTATGGATTGCTCAATCTTCAAAAATATAAATATATTTAATTTAAAAAAGTCATATATTGGATCAAAATATAATTAATTTTTTCAATATTTCAGTTGGCTGAACGCCAACCTTTTTCAAGGTTTTATAACAAATTAATGTGTGTCAACAACAAACTCAGCGCCACATAATCTCAATATAATTAAGTTGAAAAATATTTATTTTAAATATAAATGTAAATTTTAATATATACATAACACATATTAGTTCGTGAGTATGGTCTTCATGTATGGAAAGAGGAACTTTTTCCTTTAAATATGAATTAAAACTATACATTTTTATCACTAGTAAACACCTTTTTTAAAATTTCAACTAATTTCATAACCCCTCTTGTAGGAAGTTATGTAATCGAAGCCGCTCCTGTACTGATGAGAGCCATAGCCTGAAACCATGGTATACAGGTTGGAATTTTGTCTGAATTTACGAAATCTTGTTTTGTGGCTCATTCTTTATTACCAACAGTATGTTCTTTACTGGGGTGATAAACAGAATGTATTGATTTGAGAAATTTTTGAAGTGAAAGGTTCTTCTTTTGGTATTTATATTTTTCATATATAATATATATCTATATATATAAAAATGAATGTATGTGTGTGTGTGTGTGTGTGTGTGTGTGTGTGGTCTGTTTGTCCTTTATGCCTGACCAAACCACTCATTCGAACGCCATGAAACTTTGGGAAGTTATTTAGTATAGTACTGGGAAGGTTTCTAGCAAATAAAATTTTTGAAATAACTTTTCGCTTTAAAATATAAAGATAAATATTCTAATTTATCTGTTATAATTCAACAATCTGCTCTAAATATTATCATGATGATACGATGATTTTGTAATGTAGAAAATTAGGAAAGACAAAATTCAGGATGACACGGCAATTTATTTGAGACAAGAATAATGATACAATTCCAAGGCAGGATACTATTCCTTTAACTTCCAATTACCGAGGGAACCAATTAATATTGATTTTATTCAACTTATCGAGTATTTTTCAAGGGACCGGGAAAAAATGTTCACTTTATCGAGAGATTCGTTAGACAAACCTTTACTCAGGTAAAACCCGGGCGAAGCCGGGCGGGTCCGCTAGTATATTATATATATAATGTTATATATAATATAATATAATATATATAATATAATATAATATAATATATATAATATAATATATATTTTTCATAAAAATATAATAATAATTATTTTTGATTGGGAGTTAATTGTGTATATTTTGGATGTAAATTAATTGGTAGCTGTTTGTTGATATTTTTGGTTGTTAAATGTTTGGGCGAGTAAATTGTTGTTATTTATGGTTAGTAATTTTTGATATTTTTAGGTCGTTAATTGCTCGAGAATTAAATGTTGATATTTTGGATGTAAAATAATTGGTGTGTAGCTATTTGTTGATATTTTGGGTTTTTATTGTTTGGGTTATAATTTCTTATATATATTGTCGCGCACGTGTGTGACCCCTCCGGTTCTTCTGCGACGATGCGCTTCTTCCGCCGTGGATCACCTGCCCGGACTCCCGTTGATCTTCTTTGTAGCTTTTCCCTGCAGGCCACCCGAAGACGTCCAGAAGAGCAGCAACAACAATGATGGCGAGAGTAACGACAGTAGGCGGCACCTAGACTTCAAACACTGACTTTTATTGTTATCCACGACTAAACATTACATTTAAATGGAATAACAAACAATGGGTATTCACATTATGTTACATCCTGGGGCCAACATAAAAGTGTATTTACAATCAGTTTCCCCAGGAAACAGGACCACAGCAGTCGGCGATTCCCATATCAGTTAGAGAAGCGAAAAGGCGAAAGCGCCATCTATTGGCGGAGGTTGTAGTCATTTGGAGGCCTTAGACGCGAAAATATAATATTTTGCTAATTGTTTATGCGTTATTTGTTGATATTATTCGATGTAAATTGCTCGGGAGTTAATTGTTGAAAAATTGTAAATATTAATTGATATCTATTTGTTGATATTTTTTGTTGTTATTTTTCTTGGAAGTTAATTTTCGATATTATTTGTTGTGAATATCGCTTGGGAATTAATTGATATTTTGTATGTAAATTGGTTGGTAGCTATTTGTTGATGTTTTGTTTGTTAATTTCTTGGAAGTTAATAGTGTTAATATCTTTGGTTGTTAATTGTTTGAATCTTAATCGTTGACATATTTTTATATATTAATTGTTGTTATCTTTGGTTGATCATTATTTAGAAGAGTTTTTTTATTGCTGATAGTTTTGTTTTATGTGAGCAATAGGTACCCAAAAATTTGAAAAAGTTAAAATAAAAATCAGGTAAAAAAGTTTCTTTTAATTCAAATTTGCAAGCATCCGAGCAAATATACTGCTCTTCAACGGGCTGATACTCTATGCATAATTTCTAAATAATATGCATACAGAATAATTGAAAACTTTGCCTGATATTTATTTTTTCTTTTTCAATAGTTTTGTTTGTTTATAATTTGGGCAAATTGTTGACATTTTTGGTTGATTATTGTCTTGATCATAATTGTTGATCAAATTATAAAACTATTTTAGTGGCGTATTATTCTTTTTAAAATAAAACAATTTCTACTGTCCTTACTGCGATGAAAAAATTAAAGGGAGGGCCTGGCTCATCAGTGGTGAACCCTCCCAGCGGTTTCGCCAGTTTAATCTACCATACCACTGTTATATTGCATTTTTGGAACTTCCTTTTATAGGTGACCGTTGTAAGAATCTTGGAATGGGTATTTTAGAAGAACTATGGACATAAGCTTTTAGGACAGCAGAATTAAATATAATTATAAATATATAATATGCTTCGAGCAATCGCTCTTCCGCAAATATCAAATTGTGTCTTTTATTAGAACAATAATGTTATGATGTACTAGAGCGCCATCTGTTATCAAATTATAAAACTATTTTAGTGGCGTATTATTCTTTTTAAAATAAAACAATTTCTACTGTCCTTACTGCGATGAAAAAATTAAAGGGAGGGCCTGGCTCATCAGTGGTGAACCCTCCCAGCGGTTTCGCCAGTTTAATCTACCATACCACTGTTATATTGCATTTTTGGAACTTCCTTTTATAGGTGACCGTTGTAAGAATCTTGGAATGGGTATTTTAGAAGAACTATGGACATAAGCTTTTAGGACAGCAGAATTAAATATAATTATAAATATATAATATGCTTCGAGCAATCGCTCTTCCGCAAATATCAAATTGTGTCTTTTATTAGAACAATAATGTTATGATGTACTAGAGCGCCATCTGTTATCAAATTATAAAACTATTTTAGTGGCGTATTATTCTTTTTAAAATAAAACAATTTCTACTGTCCTTACTGCGATGAAAAAATTAAAGGGAGGGCCTGGCTCATCAGTGGTGAACCCTCCCAGCGGTTTCGCCAGTTTAATCTACCATACCACTGTTATATTGCATTTTTGGAACTTCCTTTTATAGGTGACCGTTGTAAGAATCTTGGAATGGGTATTTTAGAAGAACTATGGACATAAGCTTTTAGGACAGCAGAATTAAATATAATTATAAATATATAATATGCTTCGAGCAATCGCTCTTCCGCAAATATCAAATTGTGTCTTTTATTAGAACAATAATGTTATGATGTACTAGAGCGCCATCTGTTATCAAATTATAAAACTATTTTAGTGGCGTATTATTCTTTTTAAAATAAAACAATTTCTACTGTCCTTACTGCGATGAAAAAATTAAAGGGAGGGCCTGGCTCATCCCTTTAATTTTTTCATCGCAGTAAGGACAGTAGAAATTGTTTTATTTTAAAAAGAATAATACGCCACTAAAATAGTTTTATAATTTGATAACAGATGGCGCTCTAGTACATCATAATTGTTGATATATTTGGATGTTAATTGTTGATAATTATTCACTAATTTGGTTGCTAATAGGTTTAGCGTAAATGGTAATATTTTTGTGTATATGCTAATTATTTAGACGTCAATATTCTAAATATTATTAGGTTTATTAAAATAATTAATTCACTGATATAAATACCATCACATGGGTTATTATGCAAATCGGATCTAGCTTTCTTATGCACAATTAGTAATATATAAATACTTGTTTAAATAATAGAATAATCCATAAAAATATCTTTAATTGAATTTAAAAAGGCATATAATACAATATAATGCGGTTTATGATTGCAGAACGAAGTTTGACAATTTTACCGCATATGTTTCTTTTAAACTAAAAATCGTAATTTATTTTATCGCATATGTTTCTTTTAATAAAATAAATTACGAATTTTCGTTCAAAAGAAACATATGCGGTAAATCTGTCAAACGTCGTTCTACAAAAAGACATATATTAGATCAAAATATCATTTATTTACCAATATTTCAGTTGGCTGAATACCAATTTTTTCAAGGTATTATAACATATTTATATGTGTCAATACAAATGTGTCATAAAAAAACATCGTATGCCCTTACAATTTTAAATATAAATAACTAGTGAGTTTTCTTTTGAATTTTTGTCGACTCTCTCCCTCTCTCTTGGTACCATCTTGGTCTTGAGTTGGGTAACACCAGCCATCACATCGACCTCCCCACTCTGTGGGAAAGAACTCTCGCAGTCCATCGGTGGCAGAGTCTTTCTCGCTGTGGAGGCCACCAATGAACACCTTGTATATATATTTATATATATATGTATTAGATAATAAAAGGCATATATTGGATTTAATAAAATATTTATTTTGCCAATATTTCGGCTGGCTTAAAGCCAACCTTTATCGAGGCATTACATTTTTGTATACAAAATTTGGTGTATACAAAAATGTAATGCCTCAATAAAGGTTGGCGTTCAACCAGCCGAAATATTGGCAAAATAAATAATTTATTAAATCCAATATATGCCTTTTATTATCTAATGAATTAAGTATGGATTGCTCTATTTTCAAAATATATATGTATATTCATCAATTATTTTATCTATTTAAATATTTATTCATATATCTATCATTATTAATCTTATTTATTCATTTTATGTATTTAACCTTATATAATCTTATATGACCATTTAAATAAGTAGTTTCAATCTCAATCTCTCTCTCTTATCAATTATTTCATTTATTTCTATCTATTAATTTATATATTTATCATTATATAATAATATTTATTCATATTTAAATTTATTATGTATTTAACCTTATATATAATTATATGGGCATTGTAATAAATCAGTTTCAATCTATATATATATATATCTCTAGCCGTGTTGATATCATCTAAATAAAAAAAATAGTTTTTATATGAAAAATATTTTATGGTGAACTCAGCATGGCTAAACATCTAAAACTTATACTTACCTTTATTTTTAATATTGAGGAGGTAAAGGAAAAGATATATGTATTTTTTTAATGGAGCAATCCATAAATGAATATTTAATTAAAATGGCATATATTGAATCAAAATATCATTCATTTTTCCAATATTCCAGTTGGCTGAACACCAACTTTTATCAAGGTTATATAACATATTAATATATGTCAACAACATGGGGTGCTGAGTCTGTTGTTGACATATATTATATGTTATAATACCTTGATAAAGTTTGGTGTTCAGCCAACTGAAATATTCGTAAAATAAATGTTATTTTGATCCAATATATGTATTTTTAATTAGAAATATATATATTTATTTATATATATAATGATGCATTCACTTTATATATAAATAATAAAAATAATTAATTAAAATACAAATATTTATTAACAATATTTTCTTTTATAATTTAGTATTTTATAGATAAATCGAATAGTTTTTAAAATAAATTTTCTCAGCACAATATTTAAACTAATCAAAAGATTCTTCGAATATTATTTATCAAGGCGTTATTCCTCAAATAATTTATAACAAATGATTAAATATAAAATTCTCATGAAGATATTATAAGACAATATGTAATTACCATAGAATAAAAAGAAGAAAAAAGGAAATGGGGGTAAAGGCAAAACGCTAAAGATTGTTCCCTGGTTTCATTTATTTTTGATGAGGATAGTTATTAAGGATTTATAGGGGACTTTGTAAAAACGTTAGACCTTTTGTTTGCTTTCCTTTTTTCTTTATGTTCATTCCTAATCGAGGAACTGAATGGCTCATTTCATTGGTAAGTTCATGTATCATTCAATTATTAACACTAAAACCTGCTTCAGGCGTTCTAATTTGACTACAAGGGAATATTCACTTGCAATATAAGTTGGAACGTAAGTTATGTTAAATATTATTGGTTATAATAAAAAGCAGGATTCCAGTCACCTGCTTATTGAGTGTCCAATCTTCCAGAACTACAGAAATCAGGAAAACATTGAATACAATTGAGCCCCTCAATGCACAGATTGATTAACTCCATAAATAATCGGGAAAAAAATGTTTAATTTTTGTTGAAAGTCTAAAAATCTATATGTCATATAGATTTTTAGACTTTCAACAAAAATTAAACATTTTTTTCCCGATTATTTATGGAGTTAATCAATCTGTGCATTGAGGGGCTCAATTATCTTTTTTCATATATTAAAAAGGCATATATTGGATCAAAATATAATTTATTTTATCAATATTTCAGTTGACTGAACGCCAACCTTTATCAAGGTATTATAACATTTTAAAGTGTGTCAACAACATGTGGCGCTGAGTTTGTTGTTGACACACATTAATATGTTATAATACCTTGATAATGGTTGACGTTCAGCCAACTGAAATATTAGTAAATTAAATGATATTTTGATCCAATATATGCTTTTTTATTTAAAGATTTATTTATGTATTGCTCTATTTTCAAAACAATTATATTTTTATGTTCATAATTAGTAAGGACTCATATTTTATAAATCAGAAAATTCTATAAATATATCTATGATTTTCTCTCTTGGTTAAAAAACCGTAATTGCTAAAAAACTATGTATACACCTATCCCCCGATTTACACGGTACTTGTTTTACACGTTTTCGCTTTTACACGGTTTTCCAAATAAGTTTTTTTTGTTTTTATCCCACTATACTAAAAGCTACTGTGATTGAACACATGCGCTGTGTACACATCTCACGAGGAATCCCGAGATTATGTGCTGACGCACACTGTGTCTGTATTTCTTCGCATAAAAATTTCGCGAAAATTTTAAATTTCGATTTACACGTTTTTCTCAGGAACGTATCAACCGTGTAAATCGGGGAATAGGTGTATTTGTATTTATTTAATTGGTTGTTACTAGATAGGATGTGGAATCAAGCATGATTTTAATGTCCTTTTCCTTATTTTCATCTTTAAACTTCTACTCAAACTTTGTAATTCACCAATTGTTTATGTTAAATATCCTCTTGAATTTAGTGTTTTGCTTAACGCAAGCATCCCTTGTGTAGACATCGCGTCTGATTTTATTATATGAAGAAATAAACATTTTATGATGAAACAAATAATCCCATGTATCAATATTAAGGTTAAAATTTTCAGGTTTTCTGAGATACATTTCTTTAAATGAGTATATTTGATACATTTCCAGTTTTCGGATACGAAGGCTTCTCTAAAGAAGAAATGAATTCTACAATGAATTGAAAATAGGAAAAAAGTTAGAATATTGTCGCGGAAATAAATAAAGCAAGGGCTAGTTTGGGGATAATTAATTTATTATAAGGGGTATTTATAGGGAGAGAGAGAAAGTACAACTTACCCCAAGTTAAAGATAATCCTAATGAACGGCGTCAGCCACCGTCCCGTTTTCCTTATTTTCAGATCAGCTTCCGAGAACCCCTCACACCTGTGGTCCCCCACCCCCGGAGTCCAGGTATGATTGACAGGCGTCCCATGGGGCCTCTCGTGGTTGGAGCCGCTGAGCCTGTGAATACACTATGTATTTTATTTAATTTCAACTTTTGGTGATTTATTGTAGGGTGTTTATTATCATGAATCATTTGTATCAATCCATTAATAATGATGATTAAACAGTTCACAAAGTATTTTTTCAAACGGAATTGCTACATAGTCCCACCCAATAGAAAAAAAGACAGGTGTTAATAACAAAAATAAAAAAGGCATATCCTGACCAAGAGCATATATGAATCTCATAAGGCAGAACGCCATCTGGTGGAACATAAATCAATGGTCAGAAATTCGTGGATGTCTTTTCTTGATTTATCAAGAAATTGGGTAGGTCAAATATCAGGGAACATGTTAAATCAATGTTTAGTTGATTTCTGTTCCACTAGATGGCGCTCTGCCTTCTGAAAAGCACATGTGCTCCTGGTCAGGATATGCCTTTATAATCTTTTATATATATGGAAATTTTGCTAAAGAGACAAAAGTCGCCTCTCCCGTCAAAATATACGTCTAAAACCAGACGCCATCTATTGACCGTCGCCGCAACTAGCGTTGTTGCTTTATCACCGACCAGAGGCCGCTAGTTGCGGCGACGGTCAATAGATGGCGTCTGGTTTTAGACGTCTATTTTGACGGGAGAGGCGACACTTGTCTCTTTATATATGTATATATCTTGTTGAAATTGAGCAATCCATTTTCAATTTATATTTATATGTATATATATATATATAGCTGGAGTACACAAGTAACCTCCCTTTAATTTTTCCATTGCAGTAAGGGCAGTAGAAATTGTTTAATTTCAAAAAGAATCTTACGCCTTTTAAATAGTTTCGAATTTTGATAACAATAACAGTGTTAACAAATGACAAAAATTATATATATATAAGACAACTTAATAAATATCAATTAATAAAAAACAAATATTTAAGATAATAAATTATTCTAACAGAGAGCAATAAATATTTAATTTGGAATCAGTGAACGATAAATTATTGCTAATATTTTTATCTCTCTTTTCTTTACATCAAAAATAAATTTATTTCCTATTTTTTTATTTATTGACTTGAACTTATTTGTCCTTTAAGTAACCAATTATAAAAATATGAAAAATATTTGAAATTGTGATAATTATATATTTGTGTGATTTATTAAAAGTTCTAATAAAATGTTTTTGTTTTTTTTTTGCACTTGTAAAAATGTCAGAGCCCCGATTTGTTACTAAACCTCGATGGTAGGGTAGGACTTTTGCAAGAATAAGGGACCATTGAAGCATCTTTTTAATTAGGAAAAAAGTGACCAATGCGGGATTCAATCCCGGGTCGTAGTGGTCGAAAACCAATGGTTTAGACCATCCTTCCACCGACCTCCCATTTTTGTTTTTAGCATATATATTAGATATAACAGGTTTTCAGGTTATTTCTTCTTTCAAATCCTCTTTGTAAATTCTCCCATTATTTATTATTATTATCATATTTTCAAACAGGACTATGGAACATTTGTAAGTGCAAAAGTCGAACTGCCTTTCACATATGTAGACATGTGGTGCGCCTACACTAAAAGCAGTCGCTTTCTTATACTCATCTTTATTTTATTAGTCTGTACCATGTGTAGGCATGTGGTGCACTTACAATAACCTCCAACTTCTACCCACCATGATTTTTATGGCCTGTACCACGTGTACTAGGGATAATATAGAAAAAGTATTATTATATATTATTTTATTTTGCTCTTCATAGGAAAATGGATGCCGTTTCTAAATTAGTCACCTTGACACGAACCTAATGCATCATTATATATATATATAAATGTAGAGGCATACATGTATGGCAGCGTGAGTGTGCCTAGGGGGACATAACGCTTTAAATGGAAATAAATTAATAGAAAAATTTACCACAAAAATAAATTTAAAATCAAACCATATTATATAGATTGTATAGATTCTATATTTTCTTAACATCATATGACTGTTCTATTCACGGCCTAAAATTATTGTTTATATACATATAGACAAATGTAAAGGTATACAGGTATGTCCCTAGGGGGACATAGGGCTTTGAATTGAAATAAATAAAATAATATACCACAAAAACATAATTAAAATAAAACCAAATTCGAAAATATAGAATACATTCTATAGAATATATATCTTTCCATATATTTTGACTATTCTATTCACGGCCTAAAATTATTGTATATATATGTATAGACAGGCATACATGTTTGAGAGTGCAAGTGTCCCTAGAGGAACATAGCGCTTAAAATTGAAATAAATAAATCACAAAAACATAGGTAAAATCAAACCAAATTCGAACTCATAGAGAACATAATATATATTCTATATCTCTCTTTTCATATAGTTTTTTCCTTTCTTTCCTCAATTTCCCATCATTAGTGTTAACGTATAATTACCATATTTATTTAAATTTTAAGTGACGCCATTTTTAATTAGAACTAATTACTGTTTTACCTTTAATAAATTCTCCATTGGTTTTTAGGTCGAACTTGTTAAAATTAATCACCATATACGGACTCCTATATTTCCAATTCAGGTCTCATATTTTGTACCTAAACTACCTTTCAGTTGGAAATTCTTGTTCTTACTATCAATATCGCTATGAATTATTAATTGTAATTAATATTCATTACTGATCTATATTCAGTTCATTATAATCAGAATATTTTATTTTAATGGTTGCAAGGTTTTCCCAATATATACTAAGGGCGATTCTCAACCTGCAACCCCAAAATTCATTATTGACTGTATTGACTTATCCATTGATGAGCTCTACTCATCCCCGGCAGACATCATCAACAAGCTCTACAAGCTTGATACCCTAATATGCTTGAGTGAAGATAGGAAAGAAGAAGACACATCCCCAGCAGACACCATCAACAAGCTCTACAAGCTTGATACCCTAATATTATTGAGTGAAGATAAGAAAAAGAAGACACATCCCAAACAGACACCATCAACAAGCTCTACAAGCTTGATACCCTGATATGATTGAGTAGAGATAAGAAAGAAGAAGATGCATCCCCAGCCACACACGGAACGTGTTACTATGGATTGTCTTAAATATTGTCAAACCTTTCGTGACCAGTAAGGTGGTCTGATCTCTCACCCATAGAGTACATTTGGGACATGATGGGAAGGTGATTACAACCATCCCGGAATGCTTACTGTTCAGCCTGAGAGTTAGAGACAATTTGGCAAGAAATCCCGCAACACACCATCCGGAATCTCTATCAGTCCATGACACGCCGGATAACAGCCTACATCCAGGCCAGTGGGGGTCCAACGATATATTGAATTTCTCAATTTGTGGCGATCATACTCTGGAATAAAACTATTAATTGTTCTGAAGTTGTAATCGTTTTTTCTTCAATACATGGTATTCATATATAGCTGTTTTGTCCCAATCTGACAACCATTTATTGAAGTGTCGATATAAGATGTATTTGAAAGATTATTGAAAACACATCTTGTAAGAAATATTCGATGTATTTTAATTATGTCTGTTTTTTAAGAGCTAGTATTTTAAAACAAACAAAAGGAAATTCATTATGAGAAATCTTTGTAGATAAAGGTATTCTTTTTTCGGTGATTTTCCCAAATTTATCTTTCTCAATGCACTCGTTTTAAGACGTGCGTATTGAAAGTAATAATAAGTATGATTAAGAATAATAATTATATAATTAATTTTTAAAAAAGGTTTGCAAGTAATATTCTATGAAAATATTAAAATTGAAAGATAAAAATTGAAATCTTCACTTCTGGTCATTACTGTTCTCCTGACCCTCGCAGATATAGTTCCCTGATGTCTTGCAGCTCTCTAAAAGTCTTTCTATGGCCTCTCCTGGTGGAAATTTTATAAGATGGTCCTTTGGCCTTGTTCTATTCTTATCTGTCAATTCTCCTGTTATCTGTTCTAGATCGTTCTCCTGGATAACTTCTACGGTCGTTATAGCCCTGTGCTTCTTTAAATTCTCTGGTTTTCCATGTTTAACTTTATCGTCTACCTATGCCAGCTTCCTACATCGTTCCATGAAATGGTTCTCTGGCATTGATCCATTCTTGTCTGTCAGGCCTCATGTCACCAGATCTAGGTCGTTTTATTAGTATCTTTCTTACATATTTTTACAGAAATATCTTCTATGGTCTTCATAGATTTGTGCTTCATGAATATCTCTTGTACATATTCAACTTTATCGTCTACATATGCCAGTTTCCAACATCGTTCCATGAAATGGTCTTCTGGCCTTGATTCATTCTTGTCTGTCAGGCCTCATGTCTCCAGGTCTAGGTCGTTTTCTTACATATCTTTCTTACATATTTTAACAGAAATATATGCTATGGTATTCATAGCCTTGTGCTTCAAGAATATATCTCGTGTTCCATATTCAACTTTATCGTCCACATATGCCAGCTTCCTACATCCTTCCAGCTATCTATCGATGGATATTAATGATAAGAAAGGAGATAGATTGATAATCTGCGATAAGTAAAAAAAATCAATTATTATTTTTACAATAATTGAAAATATATTGTAAAGTTATATGTCCCCTTATATATGATATATCAATACACAATAGAATCTCACTTTTAAAGAAAATTTTATTAAAAAATCAACGGATCGCTTGAAAAGATGGATTCTAATTAGAATAAAGTATTTTTTTGATAATTAATTTTTAAAAAATGGAAATTTTGATAATGATAACTCTCCTTGTTAGATAGGCGATCTCTAACGGGAGTATCTTTTGATTGAAGTTCCTTTTTACTCTCATGGACAAAACCTAAGAAAGTTGTACCTTTTAGAATGTATATCGGGATTCAGACAATACCTCTAATAGATATACTCATGAACAAAACTTAAGAAAGTTCTACCTTTTAGCATGAATATCGGGATTCAGACAATAATTCTGAAAGATACACTCATGGAAAAAATCAAGGAAGTTGTACCTTTTTGCATGTATATTGGGATTCAGACAAAAACTCGGAAAGATACACTCATGGATAAAACTAAAGGAGGTTGTACCTTTTAGCATGTTATCGGGATTCAGACAAAAACTCTGAAAGATACACTCATGGATAAAACTTAAGGAGGTTGTACCTTTTAGCATGTATATCCGGATTCAGATAATAACTCTGAAAGAAATTACAATGACCTTTATTGAAGGTACACGAGATAACCAAGTGTGAACAACATTGCTCTTTCTCCTTAAAACAAAAAAAAAAACAAAAAAAAAAAACAGACGCCCGGAAATATCTAAATATTAAAATTTCTTAAGTTTCGCCCATTAAAATATATGCAAAATGTCATTCTAAAAATTATATTTATTTTTTTTTCCATATTTAATATATTCAAAAACCAAGAAGATTTTATTAATTATATTTTGGTATGTTGTTTATATTTCCTTGTATAATCTTCTCATAGTTTTCAATTAAAATTAAATACATTTCTTGAAGAAAATTTGATTTCTCATATCAAAAATCTTAATTCAAATCAATATCCAATTGTTTTAAAAAAAGGAAAGAAAATCCTTTCAATTTTAATAGTTAATTAAAAACCCCAACAATAATTTATCCAATTAAGTAACCCAATTACCCTTGCTAATAACAATTATGAATAGTTAGTGCATCTACGTTATAGTAATTATTAAAGATTTCTTTTATTAGTAATCCTTTGTCTATAACCGCTAAAATCTTTTTCCAAAATCGGTTTAAAATTTCTTAATTGACTGCTTACGTCTTTTGCAACAGTTAATTACATTTTTTTACCCATCAAATTACAGGAATGAAATTAAAGAGAAAAAATAATTAAATTGTTTTTATAATAAGAATTTTAGAGGGATAAAAAAAACGGTTAAAAAAATACTTCATTAAAAATATCGAGAGAGAAAGCACAAACAAAGATTTAAAAAAAAATCATTTTTACACGCCTGATTTATTATTAGAAACTTTATTTTTTGGAAGTAGAGAAAGCATCACTGAATTATTGCGCAGAAGAGACTGTGGTTCATATATATAAGAGAAAATAATTAGTGCTAAACTTAAATAAAAAGTTCATTCATCTTTTTTCTTTAATTAGGAGTCTTGGGTACCTCTTTCCATGTCATTAATATATAAGGTGAGTTTGTTTGTGTTGATAATTCTCTGTAGGACTTCAATTTGAAACTTCAGGGAAGGTCTCCTAATTATTAGTTTGTTTTCTAGGCATCGTGTCTTATGGGTTTATATTATTTATTAATTAAACTCATAGAAACAACTTAAGCAAGTTGTAAATCTTTGATGTCGGACCTCTTCTGTTCTTTATTAAGGAGAAAAAGGCAATTTTGTTCAAACTTGGTCATCTTGTGAGTTTTCAATAAAGGTCACCGTTTATCAAATATCTTTCAGAGTTATTGTCTGAATCCCGATATACATGCTAACAGGTACAACTTCCTTAAGTTTTGTCATGAGTGTATCTTTCAGAGTTATTGTCTAGATCTCGATATACATGCTAAAAGGTACAACTTCCTTAAGTTTTGTCCATGAGTATATCTTTTAGAGTTATTGTCTGAATCCCAATATACATGCTGAAAGGTACAACTTCCTTAAGTTTTGTCCATGAGTATATCTTTCAGAGTTATTGTCTGAATCCCAATATACATGCTAAAAGGTACTCTCTGGTAAGAGGACACTTCTCCCTAAAGAACACTTTGGTTCTGTAACTAGGTATTGTTCTTTACAGAGAGGTAGTTCTACTGTATTTAGGAATTCTCTAGTAAGAGGACATCTCTACCTAATGAAAACTTTGTCTCTGTAACTAGGAGTTGTCCTTTACAGAGATGTAGATCTACTGTAGCAACTCTCTGGTATGAGGACAACACTTTGGCTCTGTAACTAGGTGTTGTCGTTCACAGAGAGGTAGTTCTACTGTATATTGGATCAACAATAATATTTCAAATATTATTTTTCTGTAATTTTTGAAGGACGAGTGGAATAAACCGTCGATTATAGACAGTCACGACCCTGGATCGAATCCCGTAATAAGAAATTTTATTCTTTAAAGAAGAAATTTGCTTTAATGATCCCCGATTCTTGCAAAAGTTCAAACCTATCAATGTGTGAAAGTGATTAAAAGGGACATTTACACACATGTAAATGCACAAATCGAATTACTTCATTATACGTAGACATTTTATGTAAAATCAGTTACGACCCACTATGGTTATAATGACCCGTACCAGGAGAACTTGAATGAATATACATTTTCTCCAAAGGTGGCTTCAACTCTCGAGATAAAATATAGCAAAATATTAATAACTGAGTATATAAGGAAGAATTTTCAACAGAAAAGTAGAATTTTAATACAGGTTGAAATTAGGTGAAACTTCGAAATGCCTTTTTATTTCGTTTTATCTTTTTAGAGCCAATTATGATTCTATCTTAGAACCTGTAGTTGAAACAGCGAAATAGTTTAATTAGTGAATTCTTTAATTAATCTACTCGAAATATTTTAATTAATCCTTCACTTAAAATTCAAGAAAAAGTATTGTGCCTTGTGTGTTTTTCTCTGTCGTATTCTAATTTAGAAGGATTTGGGTAAGTTGACTCTAGAAATAAACTAATTGCTGGAAGTTTTTCTTTACGAGAGTAGATTATTAGAATGCTTTAGAGCTTTTCACAGTTCTATCCTTTTGAAAATAGAGCAATCCATAAATAGATATTTATTTAACAAGACATATATAACAACAACAACAAAAACCTTTATTAAGCCACTATTGTCTAACAAGGGGATTCCCCATAAAGGTTATATATGTACATGAGTGAGGAGGAAAAGCAATTTAGAGGGAAGGGGAGCAATCAGCCGTTGTCTTTGGAGTTGAGCACTTCTTCTCTCCTTAATCAATCGCATTGAAAATTTAAAATATTTATAAACAAATGTTTTATCCAGCAGGAGAGCAGTAAAGATTTTATATACATGTTGTTCATTATAGTGAGTTGGCCCCGAAATTTCGTGAATTTCCAGTCTCTTTTCATGTAGGAATAGGCAATGGAATAGATAGTGGACCAAATTGTCTTGGATGCCAACATTGCAGAAGTAGCAATTTAAAGGGTCGCTGTTCCAAAATCTCGTGATATCCTCGCGGAAAAGTAGTCATAGAAAGGGAGGTTTGATAGTAAGTAAAAAAGACATATATTGAATCAAAATATCATTTATTTTACAAATATTGCACATAGTCTTTTGTGATTTAAATATTTGTTTTTTGACTCGTGGTTTATATGTTGTAAACAATTTGAGATACTACGTGAGAACGCCATTGCAGCCTTAGAGCAATTTTTGACGCTTTGCCAAATTATGAAAAAGGCATCTTCTTATCGTGCAACTGAGATTTGCTGATGGCGCAAGCCTTTAGGAACTTTCAGTTGCACGATAAGGAGATGCCTTTTTTCATAATTTATGCACCTTATTCCAGTAAAATATCTCATTTGTACTTTTTTTCGCTTTGCCAAATGTTTTAATTTTTGTTTGCTCCTGACGAGGACAAAAGATTTTTGTCGAAACATCGAGGTAATAAAAATCTTTACTGGCTGAAGTATCTTTATTTTAAATAAATATTGCAAACATTAATATGTAATAATACCTTGAAAGAAATTGGCGTTGAGGCAACTGAAATATTGTTAGAATGAATTATATTTTGATCCAATATATTCCTTTTTAATTATACAGTTCTATCTAGAGTAATTCCTTACATTTATATATCTGGAGAATCTTCATTACCTTGACTTGAGAGAAAAAAAAATATAGCTATATCATCCTATAAATTTATAACGAATGAAGATATTAACACGGGAAATTTTATTTTCAAATATAAATCAAACTTCTACTGTCTTTACTGCGATCGTACACATTTACTTGGATAACTGTGGTAATTCTAGAACTAATACATGTAATTGAGCCCTCGTCCCTTTTAGGGTGAGGGTGCTTTTATTAGACCAAGACCAAACGGGGGAAACTCCGATAGTCGTGGTGACTCTGAATAACTATGGTGGATCGCACAGTCCTAGCACTGGCGACGTCAAGTGTCTGCCTTATCAACTTTCAATGGTAGGTTATGCGCCTACCATGGTTGTTACGGCTAACGGGGAATCAGGGTTCGATTCCGGAGAGGAAACCTGAGAAACGGCTACCACATCCTACTGTCTTTACTGAGATGAAAAATCCATTCGTTATATATAGATGGCGCGATATTGCTTAATATTAATCTATAGTTTTATAGAGATTTTATAATAAAAGCAGGATATATAACAAAACCAATACAATACAATAGTAAAGCTGACTGGAGATTGATTTAGCGAAACCGCTGAGAGAGTTTATCACTGATGAACCAATCCCTCTCATTCAAAAACCTTTATCATTGCAGTAAAGTCTGTAGTGATAATATTTCATGATAAATGCATAAAAAGATAGACACATTGCTATATATATATATATATATATATGTTATATAAAAATATTATCTAAAATGCTATTTTATTTTAGAATTATAATATATAGATAAAATATTACTGTTAAATCGACCGCCAGAGGTCGTATTTCCTCTTTATATAACCATTTGTTGTTGTTTCCCGATGGCCGGCTCAAACCGTTTGTAAATTATGTAACAATTTTTGTATTCTTTTACTACCCGCCTTAAAAGTTAAGGTATTATTTCATTCTCAATTATGTTTTTTAACAAATTAATTAAAGTAAATTATGATTCAACCTTTATTTTATTAATATTTTTTAACGACTACAAAGCAATATCAAAATACATACTCATATACCCTTCACAAACCTAAGAAAATATTTTTATTTTAAAACACACATATATATTTGTAAGAAATTTTATAGATAGATGGCAATTAATTTATCAAAAAACTTCCATTCAGAAAAATGTATAAATCAATATTTGGAAAAGTATTGTAAAATATTTATGCGCATATTATAAGCTGTTTTACTATACAATTATCATTATACAATTATTAAAATTTTATATCCAGAAAGAAATTTATTTATTTACATGATACCATATTTGTATGGAGGTAGTAATGTTTTCATCCCATGGCAGGTAAAAATTCTGTAAATATGTAAATATGAATAATATGTAAATATGAAGGTAGGTGGGCAGGGGAAGTCTATTTACCAAACTGATCTCCATTTAGAAGCCAGAATTTAAGAAGAACAGCTGGTCCTACAAGATTAGGGTCGGTCACGACTGGGCCTGAACACGCAAGCTTGCTGTTGCTGGGCTCTATCTAGATTCTAATTTTTGGCTTATTTCCCATCCATCTGAATAGAAGAAGTTTGAAATGGTCTTGATTTAATGTTATTGTTAGCGTATACTTATGGACAAAATTTGAAAAGGTGAACTTTATTTGTTTTTACTGGTCGTCTGTTTTTTTTTATAAGAAGACAGAAACAATTTCGTTAACACTTGGTTATCTCATGTGTCTTCAATTTTCCATCCATCTAAAAAAGGTGAAGTTTAAAATGGTCTTAATTTGCTGTAATTGTTAGCGTATACTCATGAATAGAAGTTGAGAAAGTGAAATGTATTTGATTTTGATGGTTGTCTGTATTCTATTTTTTTGAGAAAGAGACACTTTTGTTCACACTTGGTTATCTCGTGTGTCTTCAATTTCCCATCCATCTGAATAGAAAAAGGTTGAATTGGTCTTAATTTACTGTTATTATTAGTGTATACTAATGAATAAAAGCTAAGATGGTAGAATGTCTTTGTTTTTTCTGGTTGGCTGCTTCTTAAATAATACGAAGACAATTTTGTTCACACTTGGTTATCTCGTGTGTCTTCAATAAAATATACTGTGTATCAAATATCTTTTGGAGTTATTGTCTGAATCTCGATATACATGCTAAAAGGTACTACTTCCTTAAGTTTTGTCCATGAGTGTATCTTTCACATTTATTGTCTGAATCCCGATAGACATGCTAAAAGGTACAACTTCCTTAATGTTTGTCCATGAGTGTATAAATTTGACATTGTTAAAGAAATAGCTACTCATTTAAAAAATATCATTGATAACAGGTAGGGTAGGTTTCTCCAATATTATAATTTATAGAGCAATGGATTCTTCGAATAAAATTAGCGAATAAATAGTATAAAACCCAGGCGAAAAAAAAGTGTTGGGCATTGTATAAAAATGGCTTGCATTACACTTTATCATGCTATCAACTAGACGTCTAAATATATTTAAGAAATATATTATCACCCAATACATTTTTCAGAGCAAAGTAGAAATATATCATTTAAGAATTGTCTTAATCTGCCAATGTTGCTAAATCAGACGACATGTGTATTGAGCTTAAATTTTAAAAGTAAAAACAGTTATAGTGAAATTTTATAAAATTTTGTAATTTATCATAAAACGTCGGTGGACGAGTGAATAACACCCTCGATTCCCGACAGTCATGAACCGAGATTGAATCCCATGTTAATATTTTGTTTAATATGTGAATAGCCTTCATATAGTATTCATTGTTGCAAATATCATAAACTAGGTTTCTTTTTTTGAGCGGTACCTAATAAAGTGATTTTTTGGAACCTTGGTAATTTATTATATTTGAGTATAAATAATCATAATTACTATTTTTAAATTTATACATTAATACACTACTTGTAATTAATATATACGTATAATAGCTGTTTAATAATAATAAACACACACACATTCTTTTATAATACTCCTCTTATTACAATTTTGGAAGACAATAAATACTTGTATCTCGTGGTCTCTCATCTTTGACGACTAAGTCGACCAAGTTTGACCTTTTAACTCAGCCTTTGCCGGTCCCAAGCCCGAATGAAAAATTAGAAGGGGGAGCAGTAACAAGCTCACTAAAATAAGCTGGGTTCAGCTGGCCATGCTGATAGTACCCTGTAAGGGCTCCTAATCCAGGGATACAGGATGAGCAGCGCTTGCACTCCATGTTAGGAGCGGCTAAACATGGCGTCTGTTCCTCATGTCAAAGGCGGCCAAGTCGGCCTGCCACTGAGTAGTGCTTCCAGTCTTATTCACAAAGGCAGACGCTATCTACTCTACCCAGTCATAATGGTTGTCAAACAGACACCATCAAGGGTCACAACTTGATACCCTGATATGATTGAGTGGAGATAGGAAAGAAGAAGACAACCAAGTAAATATTCACAAGAAGTAAACTAATTGCGACAATATCAAAATGGCCAGAAAATTTACACACTGCACCTCCATATTGCGCAACAATGGGCACGTGTCAGATTGTGGCATCACGTGACCAATTCGGTCTAGAAAGTCAATTAGTGTTCCCAATTAGCTTCCAATTACCATCGCTCAGTTCTCCATACATTTCAGCTTACATCCAATTCATCAACTTCAAATTACCTAGCCTAACTGGAAACAGTTAAATTTGGAACTGACAAAAAGTTTCAAGCTTCAGCAATAATTAGAAAATCGTTAATAACTGTTAAATATTCTATTTTAGGATAAATGTTGGTTTAGCTACTTTCTTTGTTTTAACTTATCGTTACTCTCATTTATACAAATTCAGTATTTAATAGACTTTATAGATATATATTGTTTATCTATTATGGCAATTTGTGGAGAATTAGTATAAATATTCGAATTTAGAAAGCCATGACTCTGGATCGTATCCCGCATTTAGACACTTATTTTTTTCTGAAAATAATTTCCTTCAACCGAATTAATTGATATATACCACAATAAATTTAATCATTTTAAATATATAAATTTAATTGCAATTTATCGATAACCCTAAAATTATATGTACCTCTACAGGCCTATAAGCTTACATCCATAGGTTCACTAAACACCTCTAAGCTGCCTTCCATAGTAAAGACAGGGTTTATCCCAAAACCACTCCAATACAACAGTAGAGCGGTCTAGAGATTAATTTGCTGAGAGTATAACCGTTATTGAGCCAAGTCCTCTCATTCAATAAATTTTATCATTATAATAAGGTCTATAGATATAAAAATTGATGATATTATATTAAAATAAACACATTACCAGTAAATATATTCAGTACAAATAGATTCATAAATAAAAAGAAAGACAATAAATAACACATATCAAATAGAAAATACAATCTAAACAATATTTAAAAAAAATAATAAATAATTTTATAGTTAATTTATATTTTTACAGATTATCAATTCATATTCTTTATTGATATAACCTTTTTAGAAATATAAAGAACAATTTTTATTACACTCCAAAAAAAAAAGAGTGGTAATAAATAAAAATTTGCGGTAAACTATTACCACAATATGATAAATTTACAGATTTAAAAACTCTGTAATTGTATCATTAGTTATGGAAAACCTGAATGTAATTGGAGATTTTTGCGGTGTAAATCTCAAAGCAGAAAAAGAATTTCTTTTCTACTTCTTGTTTAGTTGGGAAAAAAAGAAAAAAGCAGTTTTTTTTCGTTGGATTGATCCCAACTCGGTAACATCTGGGCAAGGAATTTATTACAGTCCGCTCCCTTGTTAAAATCAAATTTTCTAACATTTTTCCAGCTCTAGCCGATAAATAATTTACACTGTTGCTTCCTACCTAACTGCAAATGATTTTTTTTTCTTATCCCCCAACACTCCATTCTAACAAACAAGAAACCAAACGAAATATTTATTGATGCGTTTTTTTTTTGTTCTTCTATCATATCCTATTTTTTTAAATTGAATCTAATCAGCCTTTTACATCTGGAATCAAAGGAAGTTGGTTGTTTTTAAAAGTTTGTTCCTCAATCTAGTGAAGTTTGGAAACAACTAGAGGTTTGTTTGATGGTGAAAATGTCGCCATTCTTTTTTAGAAGTTTAAAACGTTTGTTAAGTTGTATTCTGAATATTTTAGTATCTTATATATATAATTTTGTTGCCTTATATGTGTGTATTTGTGTTTTATATTCGTCACATTTGTTTAAAAAATCTCTGGTTTTTAAAATTTATTTTCTATTGATGGTAGCAGATTATGTACTATAGTATTGTAGCGTAGTAATCAAGCCTTGAAATATCCTAAGATGTAAAAGTATTTATTGATGACGTCACAGCGACGAGTCGACAATTATTAACAAGTCAGCCCAACTATATACAGCTAGAGAATCTTAAGCAAGTAAGCAAAGAAATATTTTAAGATGATTTCACAAAAACAGATTAATATATATTTTTATAATCTGTTGAATATATTTTCATTGAATAATATTAAATTAAATAATAAAATATTTCTTCGCCACATAGCCTCCTCCTATAAAGAGCATCGACCCGATGCTCAGAAGGAGACTTACATCCTCAGTCTCAAGGCTCGAGAACGGGTGATAGGGCCTGAGATCTCTTCGCGGGTCTGTGGTTGTTGTGTTCGTTCAGTGGGGATGTCTTCTTCCTGGAAGTTTGTCGAGTCATCTTCTGGGTCCTCTTCTAGCTGGTCCTCCTGGTCCTCTGGGTTTAAATAAGGTTTCATCCTACCAATGTGAACTAAATCTTTTGTTTTACGACGACCTTGCTGGTTTCCGAATGTTTCAACTTCATAGGTCACATCAGATATTTTTCGGGTTACTTTGTATGGGCCGAAGTAACGTCTCATTAGTTTTTCCGAATATCCCACTTTACGCACAGGAATAAAGATCCATACAAGATCTCCAGGCTGATAAATTATATTTCTGTGATGGGCGTCATAGCGATGTTTATTGCTACCTTGAGATCTCATGGAGTGGATACGTGCCAGTTTTCGTGCTTCTTCGGCTCTTGCCCCTAGAGTTTGGATGAAATCGTCGTCTTCTGGCAATAACTTGGGGAATAACACGTCAAGTGGAGTCTCGGCTTCACGCCCGTGTACAAGGAAAAATGGGGTGAACCCAGTAGACTCTTGTTTTGCTGTGTTGTATGCAAATGTAACGAATGGAAGAATCCTGTCCCAATCTTTATGGTTGACATCTACATACATGGACAGCATGTCTGCTATGGTCTTATTCAACCTCTCCGTGAGTCCGTTTGTCT
Source organism: Cordylochernes scorpioides (assembly GCA_030710605.1). Taxonomy (NCBI): domain Eukaryota; kingdom Metazoa; phylum Arthropoda; class Arachnida; order Pseudoscorpiones; family Chernetidae; genus Cordylochernes; species Cordylochernes scorpioides. Next base: position 47,948,041 of record CP092865.1, on the reverse strand, counting down.
GGGGGTGATAGGCGGTCGTCTTCCGATGGGTTATTCTGCACTGGTTGTTCAGATCACTTATCATTGAAGATGTGAAGTTCCTTCCTCTATCCGTGATTAATTCCCTCGGCGCGCCGTGCTTTAAGATGACATCTTCAATGAAGAATTTGGCGACTTCCATGGATTCACTTGTGGGTAGGGCTTTAGTTATCGCATATTTTGTTAGGTAGTCCGTACATACAACAATCCAACGGTTGCCACCTTCTGATGTTGGAAATCTCCCCAGGAGATCCATTCCTACCTTTTCAAAGGCAACTTCAGGAACAGGTATTGGCTGTAAGTGCCCTGAGGGGAGTTGGGGCTGATGTTTACGCCTCTGACAATCTGAACAGTGTGCCACATACCTTCTAACTGTTCTATACATTCCGGCCAGTAATACTTTTTTCTTATTCGGTCATAGGTTTTAGTAAATCCGAGGTGACCAGCCGTGGGTGAATCATGGAAATTTTTCAGTAATTCCTGCCTTAAATGGCGTGGAACCACCAAAAGCCATGGTTTCCCCATTGGATCATAATTTTTTCTGTAGAGCGTGTTATCGATTTTTACAAAGGAATTATTAGGAGAACTTTGTAATTTGTCAGCGATTTTTCTAATAGCTTGATCATTCATCTGCTCTTCGCTAAAGTTCTGCAAAGTCACTATGCTTGGAATATCTTCCTCCATATCTTCACTGTATTCTAATGGACTTCTTGATAAGCAGTCTGCGTCCTGATGTTTCCTTCCGCTCTTATAGTGACGTCAAACTCTTGCAGCCGAAGTGCCCATCTTGCTAACCTCCCACATGGGTCTTTGAGGTTGGTCAGCCAGCACAAAGAGTGGTGGTCTGTAACAATAGTGAACGGCTGTCCAAAGACATATGGTCGGAATTTATTGATAGCCCAAATGATGGCAAGGCATTCCCTTTCTGTGGTTGAATAATTTTTTTCTGCCTTATTTAAGGTTCTGGATGCATAAGCAATGGCTCTTTCCTTTCCCTTTTGTATCTGCACTAATACTGCTCCTATTCCGTAGTTGCTTGCGTCAGTGTGTATTTCGGTTGGGGATGAGTAATCAAAATGTCCAAGAGCGGGTTCGGAAATTAACGCTGACTTGAGAGCTTCAAATGCATTTTGCTCTTCCTGGTTCCAATTAAATGCTGAGTCTTTCTTCAAAAGGTCATTCAAGGGTTGGGCTACGTGGGCATAATTGGGTATGAAGCGGCGGTAGTAGGATGAAAGGCCAAGAAAACTTCTAACTTCCTTCAATGACCTTGGCGTAGCGAAGTCGCGGACTGCTCGAATCTTTTCTTGGTCGGGACGAATTCCATTTTCACTCACCTCATGTCCAAGAACCGTGATAGTTTTTGCACCAAACTTGCATTTCTTGGAATTGAGACATAATCCGGCTTTCTTAAGGCAATTTAATACAAGTTGAAGGCGTCTTAGGTGTTCTTCAAAGCCATCTGAAAAAATGATGATGTCATCGAGGTAACACAAGCAAATGGTCCACTTAAGACCCTTCAGAAGATTATCTATCATTCGTTCGAAGGTAGCTGGAGCATTACATAACCCAAATGGCATTACTTTGAACTCGTACAGTCCATCTGGAGTTATGAATGCTGTCTTCTCACGGTCCGATTCTTCTACGTCGATTTGCCAGTACCCTGATTGGAGGTCCATGGAAGAATAAAATCTAGCTCCCCGTAAGCAGTCTAAAGTGTCGTCGATCCTTGGGAGAGGGTAGACATCCTTTTTTGTTATTTTGTTAAGGCGGCGGTAATCGACGCAGAATCTCCAGCTTCCATCCTTTTTTCTTATCAATACTACAGGCGAGGCCCACGGACTTTCAGAGGGCTGAATGATGTCAAGTTTTTCCATCTTGTTTACCTCATCCTGAATAATTTGGCGTTCTCTTGGTGCAACTCGGTAAGGTCTTTGTTTGGTCGGTAGGTGGTCTCCAGTGTTAATTCGGTGTTTAACATTGACGTCCTTGAATTGTTTTCTTTTACTAAATTCGAAAATATCCGTATAGTTTTTTAACAAATTTCTTAATTTTTCTTTTTGAGATTCAACAAGTGAATCATCTATAAAAAATTCCGAGATTTTTGGGTCTTCAGAATGTTCCGCCTCTGTTTCAACTTGGTTACAATCAGCTAGAGTACATAATTGACTATCTTCGATGACAGCACTATCGGCTACATGCATCCCTTGTGGGATTAGTTTCGGATATGGACTCCAATTCACCACCCAAAGTTTACCTCGGTTATTGGTAAGTGAAATGACAGAGGAGGGAGCCGTTAGTTCTCTTTCCAGCAATAGCTCTTTTCGACATTCTGCCACCACAATTGCGTCATTAGGAATGTCACGACTTGCTACTTCTATTAACTGAATAGAGGCGGGTTCGATTCTATATTCCAATTCCGCGTAGAGAGGTGAGCTGTTCTTAGGGGTATCCTCAAAAAGACATTTTTCTAAGAAGAGTGTGTCGTCAGCTGAATCAATTATCGCCCTAGATAACTTCAAAAAGTTCCAACCAAGAATAACTTCGTGACTACAGTCTTCCATAACGACAAATTCAAAGCTTTCCTGTAGTCCATTCAAGTCCAGTTTCAGTGTGCAGCGTCCTTTTGGTCTTACAATTTTACCGTTGGCTACTCGTAATGTGACGTCAGTTTCGGCAAACATTATTTTTCTTAGTTTGAGTCTGAACCTCTCAGAAATGACAGAATATGAGGCTCCTGAGTCGACGAGGGCACGCGTCATTTTTCCTTCTATTTTAATGTCTATGTAATTTTCTTTTAATTCTAATGTGGTCGACAAGGGAGGATTTATAAATTTTGCGGCCTTACCTCCAAAATAGGACGCATCTTCTAGTTTTCCTGACGGGAACGGCGAGGCGACTGGCTGGGTCTTCTATCAGGAGACGAATATTGTCCTTTTCGGCCAGTGTAAGGAGAGGGGCTTCGGTAGCGGCGTCTATTTTCTCTTGGCAGGTCGTCGTTGGGCTCTTGGCTGCTCCGAGAATTATAGAATGTTCTAGGCTCTAGCCTATCTCTCTGCTTGTAATTCCAAGTTTGTTCTCCTTCATATTCTCTCCTCTTATCACGGCAGTAGCGCACGACGTGGCCAGGGCGTCCGCAGTGGAAACAGATTGGCTTACCTTCCGTGGTTCGCCATTCGTTGGTATCGCGTCTTCCGTTTACTTGTTTTGGCTGCTGCGGTCTTATCGTTTGGGCCACATATCTATTATTATAAAACTCTCGGGGTCTTTCCTTCTGTGGGGAACTTCTCCTAGGCTTTGAGATTGGCGCCAGGGTTCTTCCAATCTCCTCCTTTACCATATCTTCGATGGTAGAAATTTTTGGTTCCTCTCGAGTAGAGCCTAATGCCCGCTGTACCTCCTCACGAACAATTTGCCTGATCATAGATGACAGATCTGCCCTGTCATCATGATCACTGAGAGATGCCACATTTGGTAGTCGCTCGTATTTGGTAGGGGTCACTCGCTTACAGTGTATGCTTTCAATGCGGCGACATTCGGTGACGAATTGCTCAGTGTTATGCACATCCCTTGGGATAAGTGCCTGGTAGAGCTCCTCAGCTATCCCTTTCATCAGATGGGATATTTTATCTTCCTCATTCATTTGTGGATCTACCTCTTTGCAAAGGCGCAGGACGTCTTGGATGTAATATTCGGTGCTTTCTCCTTTTAATTGTGCGCGAGTTTTGAGTATTTTCTCAGCTCGCAGTCTTGAGCTTTCATTTTTTCCAAATACATTTTATAATTGTGACATGAACTCCGTCCATGTCTGGATGCTTTCCTCGTTGTTTTCATACCATTTGAGAGCAGTGCCAGTAAGATAGAAATAAACGTTAGCGAGACAAAGGGTTTCATCCCATTGGTTGTGCTTCGCCACACGTTCATACCCTTTTAACCAGCTACGGGGATCTTCAACACCCTCACCAGAGAACATTGAGGGGTTTCTAGGTAGATGTTGGACAAAAAATGAACCCACCTGAGTAGTTGCTTCTTTCTTGATGTTCATGGTTTTTTCTTCTTGCTCAACCGAGTCAATTTTCCGTTTTTTTCTAAATGGGTATCGATCCAGCTTCTTCACCAGTTGTAGCGTAGTAATCAAGCCTTGAAATATCCTAAGATGTAAAAGTATTTATTGATGACGTCACAGCGACGAGTCGACAATTATTAACAAGTCAGCCCAACTATATACAGCTAGAGAATCTTAAGCAAGTAAGCAAAGAAATATTTTAAGATGATTTCACAAAAACAGATTAATATATATTTTTATAATCTGTTGAATATATTTTCATTGAATAATATTAAATTAAATAATAAAATATTTCTTCGCCACAGTATTATTCGTTTGTATAGTATTATTTATTTTATAACATGAATAAAAAGAAATAACGCGCCGTCTATACTTTCAGCTGCATTTGAACTACAGCGATTCCAAACGGCTACACTTATTGGACTGCCCTCATTCGATGACACTGCCCTTATGAATCTACTAAGAAACAAACCGACCTGGAAATACTTAATGAACTGGTTCACTAAGGCTACCAAGACAGACTCCTAAACCGCAGGACAGCCTGGGTAGTTGGCGATCTATGGATACGCTCCAGGAGCCTGAGTTACCTCCATGTTACTACTACCGTCTATACATTTCTTTATTTCGATTTAGAGCGCTATGTCCCCCTAGGGACACTTGCATTTTAAAGATAAACAAATTTTTAAAGAAAAGAACGAAAGATATGTACAGAATTAGTATGCAAGTTAGTTAGATGAAAAGATTTAAAAAAATATAAAAACAACTGATATATGTACAAAGGGTTGGTATGCAAATTTAGTTATATGAAATCAAATTGTAAAGTATTGTGTGTATTCGAGAAAAGAAATTTACAGATTAAAAAGTTTTAAGGAATATTTAGAATGAATTATATTCTAGATATTAGAGAATTTTCAATTAAAGCAATACTAAAAATAGTTAATTTCTAAATAAAAGCGTTTCAATGAAATTTAGTAGTTTTTATAAAATTCAAAATAAATCTGCAAAATGAGTTGAATTTTATATATTTGTCTTTTCTTGAAATTAGATCAAACGGGTTTGATACATTTAGTTCATTGTTTAATTTATACTCTTGGAAGACGGGACAATTTAACAGCAGATGAATAGAAATTTGTTCCTCACCTCCACAGAAGCATCTTGAATCTATACATAACAATTATGTATTTATACATAACAACCTTTACACTTTGGTAATTATCCCAGAAAACCATATTCTCTTCAATACATAATAAATGAAAATATTCAAAGCACGAATTTTATTTTTTCACAAAAATCAAACTTCTACTATCCTTACTGCGATGAAAAAATATATTCTTATGTAAAACATTGTTTTTTTTTTCTTGTATATATCTTCATTATTTATTTTGGAGAAAGAAGAGGTAGGAAAAGACACATGATCACTAACTATAAGGAAGTCAACAAATACACATGAGAATTTTAAAATATAATTTATTTATTTTTAATTTTTTAATTACTTCGAATATGAAAAGCCGATCTAGAAACATGTACAAAACAAAGACGGAGGGAATCAAGGTGGATAAATCTACATAGTTCCAACACCATGCAACAATATTTACTTCAATTAATTCACATAGCTTGATGGTCTAGTGGTATATACCGTTTATATCTGACAGCTATGACCCGAGTTCGAATACAATATTGGACTATTATTTTTTCTTAAGAAGAAAAATGCTTATTTCGCCCCCCAGACAAAGCATGTTCGACATTTGTACCTAAATGTAACAGAAAAGGAAAGCATTGAAGCACTAATGTTTCTTTGACACATAAAACACACTTTTCTACTGTCCTTACTGCGAGGAAAAATATTATGAAAGGCTTTGACCATCAGTGGTGAACATTCCCAGCGGTTTCGCTAATTTAAGCCATCAGACCGCTTCTTAGAGTTCTAATACTGTATTGTACGATTCAGCTTATATATGATAAACTGAAGAGTGGATTCTTAGTAATGCTATTTAAATAAACTATAACATAAGATTTCAGTACAGTAGAATTATTTATAAATGAGATGTCAGAGCTCCGACTTTTATTTGGACTCACTGTTAAGTTTGGATTTCTGAAATAATCGGGGTCTATTGAAATAATTTTATTCTTAATGAAAAATGCCCAATGCGGTTTTCGAACCCGGGTCGTAGCGGTCGAAAACCAACGGTATAGACCACTCGTCCACTGATTCCTATAGAAACAGATAATTTATCAATTTTTAAATTTCTGGTTGTTGTTGTTGTTGTCGTGTCCAAAGAAGAGTCTTAGATGTCTCCATGCATCTCACCACAGCAGCAGCAATGTCCACTATCTTGGAGGTGTAAAGCTGCTGCTCTCGGTCTATGTCAATTTTCTGCAAGGCTGCGGCCATTGCTGGGTATGAGAATATGTGAGTAGGTGTTAGTTCCACATCAGGACATTTGTTGCATGTTCTATAGGTTCATGTGCCATCTGGATGTAATGCCATTCCTTTATAGTGTTTTGTTCTAAGTCTTGTTTTAGTTGTTGTCATGTTCTCTCAGAGTTTATTTCACATATTTGATCACAAATCAATCGCAAAATCTCTGGTAAATTACATATAAAAACAAGTATATCGTTTTTTTGTTGTTGTTGTGGAAATTAACTCTTATTGTTTGACTTTATGCCATTGACATATATATATATTTTCAATTTTATATTCAAGAGTAAACGTATAAATATATTTCAAAATATTTCCCATATATTTTTCCATATCAGTAAGTGCAGTTGAAACTGTTTAATTTGTAAAAGAAACATACGCGTCTATGATAGTTTTGAATCTATCAAAAAAAATGTTACCCAATTTTTTTTTGTCAATAAAACGATGAAAATATTTAAGGATCCATCTAACAATTTGTTATTTTTTTAAAACTCAGCATAAGTTCATGTGAAAGCGGCCATGATAATCATTACAGGTGGTAATTAACTGTTAATACAGCTATTCAAAATTGGATTGCCCTCATTAAAGGACCCTGCCCTATTGAAACTACGAAGAAACAAACCGACCTGGAAATACTTAATGAACTGGGTCACTAAGGCTACCAAGACAGACTCCTAAACCGCAGGACAGCCCGGGTAGTTGGCGATCTCAGGATATGCATCTGGAGCCTGGGTTACCTTTATGTTACTGCTATTACCGTCAATACATAACCTACGTTTACACTTTGGTAAGTAGCCCGTAAAAGCATATTCTCTTCTATACATAAGAAATGAAAATATTCAAATCAGAATGTTTATTTTTTCACAAAAATCAAACTTCTACTATCCTTACTGTGCGATTAAAAATATATTCTTTCGTAACATTGTTTTGTTATTGTATAACATATGAAGTAGGAATGTTGTACTTTGTACTCACAATTATATTAAAGCCCCGTTTTTTATTTGTACTCACTGGTATTTTTAGATTTCTGAAAAATTCAGAGTATATTAGAGTAACTTTTTCTTCATAATAAAAAAAAAAGTGGAAAATGCGGGATTCGAACCGAGGTCGTTTTTTACAAAAATCGACAGTTTATACCAATCCACCACCAGACCCTCATTTATTCTCTGAAAAGGAAAGGTAAACAAGTTACAAGAGTAATTAAGAACCGAGGCGGTGTTCTCGCAGATAAACATTCGCGGACAAATTTAAAGGATTCTTCGAATTCTTATGCAAACTTCTCCCTGCACACTCGAATTGGATTTTCCTTCCACAATGCGGAAAATGTATTTGTTACCAACGATAGGCCTCTATTGAATTGGAGATACCCAAATTCAGGTGTGTAGAATATATATTCTCGAAGAATAGAAAATATCTTCTATTTTATTCGCATACATTACTCTCTATATACTTATTATACGTATCTTACAATGCCACAGGTTTCTGGAGAATATATATCTTCTATATATATAAAAATGAATGTTTGTATGTTTGTTTGTATGCCCGGTATACAAATTCGCAGTACTTCACTAATTCAAACCAAAATTTCCACATATAGGTAAAAAAATGCGCGGAAGACGATAGGCTATTTTAAAAATATATATAAATCAATTATTAAAACTATATATTTTTAGTCAGAAAATGATGATGACGATATTGATGTATCATGTTTGATTATCAGATACAAAATTATATCGGGAAAAAATCACAAAAAGAAGGGACCACGGGTGAAACCAGTTCATTATTTTGTACGCAGGAACAAAATTCTAACAGAAAAACATTCATTCGAGCAGAAAACAAAAGCCAGATCATCTTTCTATAAAAATATCGCTTTTCAGACACAAAGTTTGGAGCGGGACGTTTAACAAGAGTGACATCCACGGCGCCAATTTATAATTGTAACGAATAGTATTTGAATAAAAACATTTAATCAGGTAAAAACCGGGCATTGCCCGGGTCATTCGGCTAGTATTATATAAAAATGTTATTTTATTTAAAAAAAAAATTATTATAATTTCTAGAACAAACTACTCTGTTAATCGACCGCTAGATGTCGCGACTTTCCCTATATAGAACCCATTGTTGTAGTTTTCCCGTTGGTTTCCCTTTTTTTTCTATTTGAGCATCATTTCGGGTCAGTTGAGCATTGGAATTAAATGGTAAATGGGGCTCAAAAATCATCTATTCTGGTTAGCAGCCCCGTAATAAAGATATTTCCGTTTTCCCGTTGGCCGGCTCAAATCTTTCTGTAGATATGTAAATAGTTAATATTTTATTTTCTTCTTTACGCCTCAAATCAGGTATTTATTTCTCAATTATGTTTCTTCAGACCAATTAGAGTAAATTGTGATTATTTATTATATTTAATTACTATTTTTTACCACGACTGCAAATAACAATATCACAGAAATACCCATTTAAAAATGAGGCTTATTTTGGATTTCAATAATTCATTTTTAAATATATATATTATGGATTGCTCTATATTCAAAAAAATACTCATGTATTCAAAAAAATAATCAACATAAGCAAGTAATAATTGTATATCTCAATAATATTGTCGCGGAGATAAATAAAGCAAGGGCAAATTTGGGAATAATTAATTCATTATAAAGGTGGAAATTTACCTTTTAGTTCTCCAATAAAATCATCTACAAGAGGTATTTATATGGAGAGAGAGTCAGATGATAAAACAACTTATCCCAAGGTAAAGATAATAATAATGAGAGTGGTCAGCCACCGCCCCGTTTTCCTTATTTACCGATAAGATTCCGAGAACCCCTCACACCTGTCCCCCCGGGGTCCAGGAATGATTGACAGGTGTCCCATGGAGCTTCCTGTGACCGGAGTTGTAGAGCTACTTGACAGTATTATTCTAAAATCAACAGAATCTTTTGTAAAATATATATGTTTATGTACTCCTGTAGAAGGGAGGATGCCCGAAAAATCGAGAATACGTTTAATAAAGATAAAGAAACACATCTCCAGAAATCTGTAGCATTTGTTTGAAATATATCCAGGAGATATGATTCGATTGATTCTATATGCATACTATCTAAACAATACAATAGATATTATAAAATAAATGAAGCTTCCAGGGTTAAGTTTCTTGTACAGCATTTTATTTTCAAGCTTTCGGACTTGTCAATCTTTCAACAGGATTATCACTATAACAATTTAATAATAAATACATTTTTATATACATGCTATCTTATACATATTTTAAATACCTACTATATAATGAGAGAAAAATATTCTACATTATTTCTGTTTGAGAATCAAAATATTTTGAAAATATACGTGCGTGGTGGATGGATGATACGTGCTGGTTGAATATGAATAATACAATAAATATCTTTATCGTTTTTTTATTATCCCTTGTACACGTGATATAGGCCATTATAATCATGATGGGAAGAAGTTGGCGACTGACTTTACTATAAATGCACCACATGTCTACAATGCGAAAGAAGTTTGATTTTTCACTCAGAAATGTGCCAGTATCTCGTTTAGTTACTTGCCATCGCTGGTGGGGTTGGACTTCTTAAAGTATTGGGGGCCATTGGAGGATTTTTTTTGTAATTAGAAAATATGCCCAATGCCGGATTCGATCCCGGTTCGTAGAGGTTGAAAACCAACGGTTTAGACCACTCGGCCACCGATCCCCATCTTTATTGTAATATATTAATATATGAAGGTAAGTTTCCAATATAACACATTCCAATAGAGATTTCATCATAGGGTTGGAAGATAAGAGGCTTATATGTATATAAAGGAATTTAGACATTCAACATGTCCCTGGAGAGTTGAACAATTACCAGGTTTATATGAATAAAATTTAAGGAAGGGGAATGTATTTGGTATTGTTGCCGGTTGTCTGTTTTTTTTTTTTTTAAGTAGACAGAGGCAATTTTTTCATACTTGTTTATCTCGTGTGCCTTCAATAAAAATCACTGTAATATATTCCAGAGTTATCGTTCGAATCCTTATATATATGCTAAAAGGTGCTGGAGAGTTGAACAATTACCAGGTTTATATGAATAAATTTAAGGGAGGGGAATGTATTTGGTATTGCCGGTTATCTGTTTTTTTTTAAGTAGACAGAGGCAATTTTTTCACACTTGTTTATCTCGTGTGCCTTCAATAAAGATCACTGTAATATATTCCAGAGTTATCGTTCGAATCCTGATATATATGCTAAAAGGTACAACTTCCTTAAGTTTTGTCCATGATTTTAGTTTTCAGAGTTATTGTCTGAATCCTGATATACACACTAAAAGGTACAACTTCCTTAAGTTTTGTTCATGAGTGTATCTTTCAGAGTTATTGTCTGAACCTAATATACATGCTAAAAGGTACAACTTCCTTAAGTTTTGTCAATGAATGTATCTTTCAGAGTTATTGTCTGAATCCTGATATACATGCTAAAAGGTACAACTTCCTCAAGTTTTATCCATGAATGTTATCTTTCAGAGTTATTGTCTGAACCTGATATACATGCTAAAAGGTACAACTTCCTTAAGTTTTGTCCATGAATTTTAGCTTTCAGAGTTATTGTCTGAATCCTGATATACATGCCAAAAGTTACCATTTTTATAGTTTTGTCAATGCGTATATTTATTACTATAGGACCTATATACACCGTTTCGACAATATTTCAACGCTTCAACAAAAATCTTTTGTCTCTTGTCAGGAAAAATAAATAAAAGTATAGGATTTGGCAAGGCGTTAAAAAAAATTGAATTTTAACTGACCGAAGTGGCTATTTTATTTTACAGAAATATGAAATCCGGCTAGGCAACCTCTATCTTTGAGCAATGTAGTAAGGACTGTAGAGATAATATTTGATGAAATAGTTAAAAGAACACATTCTTAAAAATGTTTATTCAATATTTATCGATAGACGGCATTTAATTTATAAATAGAATAGAAATATAAATAGAAAATATCTATCTACAATTACGTTAAGTTTTAAAGACAATCAAACTTGGCGTTAAAACTAGAAACATTTCAGAGTTAAATAGATCGTTGATTGAAGATTTAACATTACAATAGGATAAGGTTCTTATCAATAAAGATTAAACTTTTAAAACACGGAGATTAATATAAATCTATTAGATTGAATGACATAATCTGAGAAGATTTGAATTCACTTTGACTTGAAGACTTTTCACTTTTCATTCAAATAAATAATCTTTTAAGCACTTTCTCAATCTCATTGTGATTACTAAAGGATTTGTAAACACACAGTTTATATTTAAAGGTGGCTTATGTATTTAAACTTTGTTTTCTGAGAAAGCTGTAATATGGTCGGAATGAGAGATAGATCTATAGATTAACAAATAGAATGAGATATTTATTTTCATTAATATATATTATGATGCATTAGCGCGCCATTTGTTATGAAAATTCGAAACTAATATAGACGCATAAGGGGAGTAGAAATTGTTCAATTTTTAAAAGAATCATAAGCGTCTATGATAGTTTCGAATTTTCATTAATATATATGTTATATACAATTGTTATTTTATTCTAATTTTTAATTTCTAGAACTAACTACTCTGTAAAGTTGACCGACAGATGTCGCGACTTTCTCTTTACTTTATTGTTGTAGTACTGATATACATTACAAAAGGTACAACTTCCTTCTTCTTCTTCCTTATCTTCACTCAAACATATTAGGGTATCAAGTTGTGACCCTTGATGATGTCTGTTTGACAACCATCATGACTGGGTGAAGTAGAATGCGTCTGCCTTTGTCATTAAGACTGGGAGCACTACTCATTAGCAGGCCGACTTAGCTCCAAAAGAAATGGCCGCCTCTGACATGAGGAACAGATGCCATGTGCAGCTGCTCCTAACATGGAGTACAAACGCTTCTCATATTGTATCCCTGGATTAGGAACCCTTACAGGGTTCTATCAGCATGGCCAGCTGAGCCCAGGTTTTTTAGCGAGCTTGTTACTGCTCCCCCTTCTCCTTTTTCATCCGGGTTTGGGACCGGCGCAAAGGCGGAATTCAACTTCCTTAAATTTTGTCAATTAGTGTATTTTTATTATATAATATAAATTTTAATGTGATATATTCTATATTTATTTTATATTCAGACGCAGAGACGTATATATTTTGATATATATGAAATATTTCCGAGTATTTTAAAATTTACTATGAATAATTTATAAACGAGTAGTGTATTGTAAATTAAATATGTATAAATACAATCTCAATATTTACATTTTTCAGAAATACCCCTCGGGTCTCTTTATTTATCATTTACTATGTATATAATAGCAAATAATATATGAATATTTGATATTTATATATATGTTTAAATATATTTATTTTTCAAAATGAAATCAAATATATAATATTAAATAAATACCATTTGTAAATATGCGAAAAAATAGTACAAATGTGATATTGTACTGGGATAAGGTGCATAAATAAAGAAAAAGGCATCTCCTTATCGTGTAACTGAAAGTTGCTGATGGCATACGCCATCTATCGGAATAAACCTCAACTATTCTCGTTGATTTGCGTCCGTGTTTAGCTTTTCATATCATTAACCAAGAATGGGTATTTGGCCAATTCTGGAATAATTAAAAATCAACGAGAATAGTTGATATTTATTCCGATATATGGCGCAAGCCATCAGCAACTTTCAGTTGCACGATAAGGAGATGCCTTCTTCTTAGTTTTTAGATATATTTTAAATTATATGGAAACAAATATATTCAAAGAAACTGATAATTTATATTATGCTTATTGTACATATTGCCAGACACTTCTTTTTTTTTTGTACACAGTTCTTTTTTCTCGTTTTTTTTCTCTCTTTCTCATTGTTAACATCATATGAATATTCTATTCACGGCCTAAAATTATTGTATATATATATATATATAGACAAATGTAAAGACATACATGTATGACAGCGCAAGTGTCACTAGGGGGACATATAAAAATAAAATAATGTTGGATTCGATTAGAAAAGCTATCAAAACTCCATGATATATATTGAAACTTTTCAATTAAAATTCAGCCCTCTACACAATAGAAAGTAAACATTCCAAATATTTTTCTTCATAAAGTAAAAAGAGATAAAATTATCATTTTATATTTATTTACATTCCCTTAAAAGGAAAAGCGCTCTGTTTTTAGAAATATCAAATAATAAAAAC
>CP092865.1:47825856-47934221 GCA_030710605.1 Cordylochernes scorpioides | reverse complement strand
CTGATATGATTGAGTGGAGATAGGAAAGAAGAAGACAACCAAGTAAATATTCACAAGAAGTAAACTAATTGCGACAATATCAAAATGGCCAGAAAATTTACACACTGCACCTCCATATTGCGCAACAATGGGCACGTGTCAGATTGTGGCATCACGTGACCAATTCGGTCTAGAAAGTCAATTAGTGTTCCCAATTAGCTTCCAATTACCATCGCTCAGTTCTCCATACATTTCAGCTTACATCCAATTCATCAACTTCAAATTACCTAGCCTAACTGGAAACAGTTAAATTTGGAACTGACAAAAAGTTTCAAGCTTCAGCAATAATTAGAAAATCGTTAATAACTGTTAAATATTCTATTTATGGATAAATGTTGGTTTAGCTACTTTCTTTGTTTTAACTTATCGTTACTCTCATTTATACAAATTCAGATAATTATAGATATATATTGTTTATCTATTATGGCAATTTGTGGAGAATTAGTATAAATATTCGAATTTAGAAAGCCATGACTTTGGATCGTATCCCGCATTTAGACACTTATTTTTTCTGAAAATAATTTCCTTCACCCGAATTAATTGATATACCACAATAAATTTAATCATTTCAAATATACAAATTTAATTGCAATTTATCGATAACCCTAAAATTATATGTACCTCTACAGGCCTATAAGCTTACGTCCATAGGTTCACTAAAGACCTCTAAGCTGCCTTCCATAGTAAATACAGGGTTTATCCCAAAACCATTCCAATACAACAGTAGAGCGGTCTAGAGATTAATTTGCTGAGAGTATAACCGTTATTGAGCCAAGTCCTCTCATTCAATAAATTTTATCATTATGATAAGGTCTATAGATATAAAAATTGATGATATTATTAAAAATAAACACATTAGCAGTAAATATATTCATTACAAATAGATTCATAAATAAAAAGAAAGACAATAAATAACACATATCAAATAGAAAATACAATCTAAACATTATTTTTAAAAAATAATAAATAATTTTATAGTTGATTTATATTATTACAGATTATCAATTCATATTCTTTATTGATATAACCTTTTTAGAAATATAAAGAACAATTTTTATTACACTCCAAAAAAAAAAGAGTGGTAATAAATAAAAATTTGCGGTAAACTATTACCACAATATGATAAATTTACAGATTTAAAAACTCTGTAATTGTATCATTAGTTATGGAAAACCTGAATGTAATTGGAGATTTTTGCGGTGTAAATCTCAAAGCAGAAAAAGAATTTCTTTTCTACTTCTTGTTTAGTTGGGAAAAAAAGAAAAAAGCAGTTTTTTTTTCGTTGGATTGATCCCAACTCGGTAACATCTGGGCAAGGAATTTATTACAGTCCGCTCCCTTGTTAAAATCAAATTTTCTAACATTTTTCCAGCTCTAGCCGATAAATAATTTACACTGTTGCTTCCTACCTAACTGCAAATGATTTTTTTTCTTATCCCCCAACACTCCATTCTAACAAACAAGAAACCAAACGAAATATTTATTGATGCGTATTTTTTTGTTCTTCTATCATATCCTATTTTTTTAAATTGAATCTAATCAGCCTTTTACATC
Organism: Cordylochernes scorpioides; assembly: GCA_030710605.1. Taxonomy (NCBI): domain Eukaryota; kingdom Metazoa; phylum Arthropoda; class Arachnida; order Pseudoscorpiones; family Chernetidae; genus Cordylochernes; species Cordylochernes scorpioides. The sequence goes on along the minus strand of CP092865.1, from coordinate 47,932,628 downwards.
TGGAATCAAAGGAAGTTGGTTGTTTTTAAAAGTTTGTTCCTCAATCTAGTGAAGTTTGGAAAACAACTGGAGGTTTGTTTGATGGTTAAAATGTCGCCATTCTTTTTCAGAAGTTTAAAACGTTTGTCAAGTTGTATTCTAAATATTTTAGTATCTTATATATATAATATTGTTGCCTTATATGTGTGTATTTGTGTTTTATATTCGTCACATTTGTTTAAAAAATCTCTGGTTTTTAAAATTTATTTTCTATTAATGGTAGCAGATTATGTACTATAGTATTATTCGTTTGTATAGTATTATTTATTTTATAACATGAATATAAAGAAATAACGCGCCGTCTATACTTTCAGCTGCATTCGAACTACAGCGATTCCTAACGGCTACACTTATTGGACTGCCCTCATTCGATGACACTGCCCTTATGAATCTACCAAGAAACAAACCGACCTGGAAATACTTGGTGAACTGGTTCACTAAGTCTACCAAGACAGACATCTAAACCGCAGGACAGCCTGTGTAGTTGGCGATCTATGGATACGCTCCAGGAGCCTGAGTTACCTCCATGTTACTACTACCGTCTATACATTTCTTTATTTCGACTTAGAGCGCTATGTCCCCCTAGGGATACTTGCATTTTAAAGATAAACAAATATTTGAAAGAAAAGAAAGATATTTAAATATATACATAACTAGTATGCAAGTTAGTTAGATGAAAAGATTTTAAAAATATATAAAAACAACTTATATATGTACAAAGGGTTGGTATGCAAATTTAGTTATATGAAATCAAATTGTGTTGTGTGTGTAAAGTATTGTGTGTATTTTTTTCGAGAAAAGAAATTTACAGATTGAAAAAGTTTTAAGGAATATTTAGAATGGATTATATTCTAGATATTAGAGAATTTTCAATTAAAACAATACTAAAAATAGTTAATTTCTAAATAAAAGCGTTTCAATGAAATTTAGTATTTTTATAAAATTCAAAATAATCTGCAAAATGAGTTGAATTTTATATATTTGTCTTTTGTTGAATTAGATCAAACGGGTTTGATACATTTAGTCCATTGTTTATTCTATACTCTTGGAAGACGGGACAATTTAACAGCAGATGAATAGAAATTTGTTCCTCACCTCCACAGAAGCATCTTGAATCTATACATAACATTTATGTATTTATACATAACAACGTATACACTTTGGTAAGTATCCCGTGAAACCATATATTATCTTCTATACATAATAAATGTAAATATTCAAAGCACGAATGTTTTTTTTTTCACAAAAATCAAATTTCTACTATCCTCACTACGATTAAAAAAATATATTCTTTCTCAACATTGTTTTTTTTTTCTTGTATTTATCTTCATTATTTATTTTGGAGAAAGAAGAGGTACGAAAATACTCACGATCACTAACTATAAGGAAGTCAACAAATAAACATAAGAATTTTAAAATATAATTTATTTATTTTTAATTTTTTAATTACTTCGATTATGGAAAGCCGATCTAGAAACATGTACAAAACAAAGACGGAGGGAATCAAGGTGGATGAATCTACATAGTTGCAACACCATGCAACAATATTTACTTCAATTAATTCACATAGCTTGATGGTCTAGTGGTATATACCGTTTATATCTGACAGCTATGACCCGAGTTCGAATACAATATTGGACTATTATTTTTTCTTAGAAGAAAAATGCTTATTTCGCCACCCAGACAAAGCATGTTCGACATTTGTACCTAAATGTAATAGAAAAGGAAAGCATTGAAGCACTAATGTTTCTTTGACACATGAAAACACACTTTTCTACTGTCCTTACTGCGAGGAAAAATATTAGGAAAGGCTTTGATCATCAGTGGTGAACATTCCCAGCGGTTTTCGCTAATTTAAGCCATCAGACCGCTTCTTAGAGTTCTAATACTGTATTGTACGATTCAGCTTATATATGCTAAACTGAAGAGTGGATTCTTAGTAATGATATTTAAATAAACTAGAACATAAGATTTCAGTAACAGTAGAATTATTTATAAATAAGATGTCAGAGCTCCGACTTTTATTTGGACTCACTGTTAAGTTTGGATTTCTGAAATAATCGGGGTCTATTGAAATAATTTTATTCTTAATGAAAAATGCCCAATGCGGTTTTCGAACCCGGGTCGTAGCGGTCGTAAACCAACGGTATAGACCACTCGTCCAATGATTCTATAGAAACAGATAATTTATCATTTTTTAAATTTCTGGTTGTTGTTGTTGTTGTCGTGTCCAAAGAAGAGTCTTAGATGTCTCCATGCATCTCCACAACAGCAGCAGCAATGTCCACTATCTTGGATGTGTAGAGCTGCTGCTCTGGGTCTATGTCAATTTTTTTCAAGGCTGCGGCCATTGCTGGGCGTGAGAATATGTGGGTAGGTGTTAGTTCCACACCAGGACAGTTGTTGCATGTCCTATAGGTTCATGTGCCATCTGGATGTATTGCCATTCTTTATAGTGTTTTGTTCTAAGTCTTGTTATAGTTGTTGTCAGTATTCTCTCAGAGTTCATTTCACATATTTGATCACAAATCAATCGGAAAATTTCTGGTAAATTAGATATATTTGAAATGAAGGCGATAAAAACGTGGTGATTTTCTTTTAATGATAAAAACAAGCTTTCAGGCAAGAATGCCCTTCTTCAGGTTACAACTTGGAAATATTTTAAAACTATGGACATGAAAGATAGCCAAATAAAGTAGGTAAATAATTCAGCTGGGGGGATTGGCGAGGTAAAACACGGAGTATTTGGGTGGGAGGTCGATTTTTCGGTTGAAACTGGGCGTGCAGTGCGAGACCAAAGATTCAAGGACTAGGCGCTGATACTTGTTCCCGACGCCCTTGTAAACGCATACAGCGCTGTCCAAATTGAACGAGTGGCGAAATTCTGTGAGGTGTTGGCATAAGAGAGACTTGCGGTCGTTGGTGCGTATGTTGCGGCTGTGTTAAGATAATCTGGTGCAGATAGATCGACTGGTTTCTCCGATGTAACACTGTTCACAATCGAGACAGGGAATTTTGTAAATTGCGTTGGTGGCGGTTAGGGGATTAGTTTTAATCGAACTTTTTTGTAATCGGATGGCGTAAGGAAGTATAGAGGGAAGGGGTATAATTAAAATAGATACGTATTCCGAATTTGCGTAAAAAGAAGAAATGTCGGAGTTCTTGGCCGAAAACGGGAGAACACAAAGGTCTTTGTAGGGGGGGAGGGACTGTTTTGGTGGAATTAGGCGAGTAAAAATGATGACGGATAAAATCATGAGGATAACCGGCGGATGAGAAATGATTATATACAATACGTTTCTCATTATTTCTGAAACAGTCGAGGGAACAGTGAGAGTAAATTCGCTTGGAAATGGTTTTTACAGTGGTGATTTTGTGGGAAATCGGGGCGTGGGACTTGAAATGTAAGTAGGAGGGGGCGGAATTGGGTTTACGGTAAACGGTTGTGTGGAAGGTGTGTTCGGTATTTACAATTAAAACATCTAAAACGGGATGAAATTAAATCGTGACGGGTTGTGTGTAAAACGAAGATCTGGATTATAAGAATTTAAAGCATTAAGAATGGGGAGGTGGTCTGTATCTCGGTGGAGGCAGAAAATGTCGTCGACGTAACGTGACCACAACTCGATCCCCAGGTGGTTGTGGGACAAAATCCAGCGGTCCAAGTTGGACATAACAATCGCGGCCGCGATTGTGGATAAAGGGCTGCCCATTGGGGAGCCCCTCGTCTGTATGAAGAAACTGCCGTGGAATTCTAGGGTGTTCAAGGCGAGGCAAATATTGAACAAATCTAGGATAACTTGTTGCTCTTTGGTGGGGAATGTAGAAGAAAGTAGAAGTTGTTTGAGGCCTTCAATAATCAGGGAATGTGGAAGACATAAAAATAGTGAGGTCACATCAAAGGTTGACATGGCAAGACAGTCGGATCGGGGAATGTTCCTTAACCTGGAGATAAAGTCAGTGGGATCTTTGACCGAGTGAATGTTGTGAGAGCTGACTAAAGGTTTTAAAAGAGTGCAAAGGTATTTTGCCAGCGAAAAAGCGGGAGAAAGGTGGTAGGCAACAATGGGCCTGAGGGGAATGTCGGGCTTGAGGGTCTTTGGCAGGCCGTATATGTAGGGGACACCGAAATATTGGAGGTGAAAGTTAGAACTGGTCGGAAGTGATGCCTTTGGTACGTCTGAGTGATCTGAGGGCTGTTTTGTAGGAATTGGCGATGTCTTTGACATGGTTGGGTGAGATTTCGTGAAACGTGTTAGGATCGGCAAGAATGTCTGTCATTTTTTGCTTGTAGTCTTGGTCCTGAGTACAACTACCTGGGATCCTTTATCAGACTTAGTGATGAGGATGTCGTGCTGAGCTTTGAGGGATTTTAGGGCGGTGATATCTTGGTTGTTGCATCTGAGGTTGGGGGAGGATTTCCTGGGGGTGGGCTGAAGTGTGTTGGCAACGAAGGAACGGATGCGGAATTTATCAGTATGGGATTGATGTTGTAGAGCGGATTCAATGCAACTAATGGTATATAGAGGGTCTGATTCCCTGGGGAGGCGGAAGTCGAGACCCTTCATCAACAGGGAGGTCTGATGATCTGAGAACTTTATGTCAGTAAGGTTGACAATGGTATCCTTAGAAGAGGTCGGGGGATGAAGAGGGAAGCCGTATTTCTTGGCCCAAAATTCGAATTTCTTCTGATGACGGAGATCAATGTTAGAGTTCTGGGAATTGACGCGGGCAGTGATCGTTTGTAGAAGGGAGGTGAGTTCATGGGGGTGGGTTCTGGAAGAAAGGAGCCAGAGTAGGCCTCTAATGGTTTTCTGCAGGAAACGAATCATGGCGTGGCAACCCCTGATCTTGAGTAAAAAAGCTGTTTTTGGGTACTGTGGATGATGGCCGAGGAGTATAGGTTTTTCACTGGACTTTCCCTGAGGGACGGAGGTATGAAGGAACACTTGAAGCATGTCTGGTTGAAGACAAGGTGACGGCGCCAACGGGCAAGTTGCAAAGATTTCCTGGAGAGTTTGTCGCTTATAAAAGGCAATGTATTCAAAGTTAGGATCAGACATGACGTAGCCACGCAATAATATTTGAAATGAAGGCGATAAAAACGTGGTGATTTTCTTTTAATGATAAAAAACAAGCTTCAGGTTACAACTTGGAAATATTTTAAAACTATGGACATGAAAGATAGCCAAATAAAGTAGGTAATTAGTTCAGCTGGGGGGATTGGCGAGGTAAAACACGGAGTATTGGGGTGGGAGGTCGATTTTTCGGTTGAAACCGGGCGTGCAAAAGTATATCGTTTTTTTGTTGTTGTTGTGGAAATTAACTCTCATTGTTTGATTTTATGCCATTGACATATATATATATATATATATATTAATTTTATATTCAAGAGTAAACGTATAAATATATTCCAAAATATTTCCCATATATTTTCCATTTCAGTAAGTGCAGTTGAAATTGTTTAATTTGTAAAAAAACATACGCTTCTATAATAGTTTTGAATTTTCAAAAAAAAATAAAAAAATTCTGTTACCCAATTTTTTTTTTGTCAATAAAACGATGAAAATTTTAAAGGATCCATCTAGCAATTTGTTATTTTTTTTAAACTCAGCATACGTTCATGTGAAACCGGCCATGATAATCATTACGGGTGGTAATTAACTGTTAATACAGCGCAAGGGCAACACATGTCATCATATGAAGAAAGAATGTTGTACTTTGTACTTACAATTATAGCCAGAGCCCCGTTTTTTATTTGTACTCACTGGTAAGTTTGGTTTTCTGAAAACTCAGGGTATATTGAAGTAATTTTCTTCTTAATAATAAAAAGTGGACAATGGGGATTTCGAACCCAGGTCGTTTCTGTCAAAAATCGACAGTTTATACCAATCCACCACCAGACCCTCATTTATTCTCTGAAAAGGAAAGGTAAATAAGTTACAAGAGTAATTAAGAACCGAGGCGGCGTTCTCGCAGATAAACATTCGCGGACAAATTTAAAGGATTCTTCGAATTCTTATGCAAACTTCTCCCTGCACACTCGAATTGGATTTTCCTTCCACAATGCGGAAAATGTATTTGTTACCAACGATAGGCCTCTATTGAATTGGAGATACCCAAATTCAGGTTTGTAGAATATATATTCTCGAAGAATAGAAAATATCTTCTATTTTATTTGCATATATTACTCTCTATATGTTTACTATATGTATCATACAAATGCCACAGGTTTCTGGAGAATATATATATTATATGAAAATGTTATATTCTATTTTAAAAAAAAATTATATAATTTCTAGAACAAACTATTCTGTTAAGTCGACCGCTAGATGTCGCGACTTTCCCTATATAAAACCTATTGTTGTAGTTTTCCCCGTTGGCCTGCTCAAATCTTTCTGTAGATATGTAAATATATAATCTTTTGTTTGCTTCATTTTCACGCCTTAAATCAGGTATTTATTCCTTAATTATAATCATCAGACCAATTAAAGTCAATTGTGATTCTTTATTATATTTTATTATTTTACTACGACTGCAAAAACAATATCACAAAATACTCATGTATCTCATGTGTTCTGGTGTGGAACTAACACCTACCCACATTTTCTCATGCCCAGCAATGGCTGCAGCCTTGCAGAAAATTGACATGGACCCAGAGCAGCTGCTTTACACATCCAAGATAGTGGACATTACTGCTGCTGTGATAGAGATGCATGGAGACATCTGAGACTCTTCTTTGGAAACGACAACAACAGAAAATTGACATGGACCCAGAGCAGCTGCTTTACACACCCAAGATAGTGGACATTACTGCTGCTTGATAGAGATGCATGGAGACATCTGAGACTCTTCTTTGGACACGATAACAACAACAACTTATGTATCTAAAAATAATAATCACCATCAGCAAGTAATATTTCTACATCTCAATATTATTATAATATTAACAGAATAGTTTTCAATATACAGGTGATCCAAAAGTCCCGCACTATTTTAAAAATTAATAACTCCGCGAATATTTGCGCTAGAGCAATGCGGTAAACACCACTGTGTTCAGGATGCAATGGGATTTTTTATGGCAAATAATGAAAATTTCGAAATTGATTTTAGTTACAATTTTATTCGCCAGATGGCGCACTACAAAAATCAGAGATTCAGCGGCCAAATTGTTTGATAAATTGAAAAATATAACTGATCGACACGTATTTTTCCTTTTTGTATACCAGGAAAGAACCCTAATAACATCAAATAACAAATTAATAAAACACCACTTCGCCAAAAGTATGAAGAATTGGTTAACAATTTTTAAATACAATCAGAGATATGTAAAATAGTAAATGCAAATTAAAACATGTAGCAAAAAAAAATGATATTTTAGATACGGTTTGTGTTTCCGAAGATAATAAATTTCTAATATTTTTAATTAAACTCTCTCTCATACTGTACCCAATTTTAAAAAATGTGTCCCCTCAAATAAAAATATTTTTCAAATCGACCTTTTGCGTTGAAAAACGTGGTAGTAAAATCATTTTGTATTATTTTTTTGCACAAAATTTCTAAGCTAATTGGTGTACAGAAAATATTCCTTATGCTATTTCTTCTAATGAGCGAAAAGCGAAAAACTAAACATAAGGGGAAAAATTGTGTGCACCAGTGTTATTCGAGAAGTTATAACACTCTGGTTTGCACGAAATAATATGTGAGCAAATGACAAACAAAATATTACTGTTTACAAAAAAAAAGAGTCAAGATGTGAGGACAGCATTTATTATCCCCATATCCCACACAAAGAGCTGCAAAATATTGGTAGATAATATAATACATGGCAGCTTATATAACACATGAGGTAACTGCCTTCTCTCTTGTATTAGGTCACAATCCTTGCTCAATGTGGCACCCTTCATTCTCAATCACCGCCTGCAGACGATAAATGACAGAATGGACAGCATTAAATATCATATCTGTTGAAATTGATAAAACGTGCCATCTGATAGAAGCCTTCAACATGGCCAATGTGGTAGGCCAGCATCGAAAAACACACGATTTAATGTACCCCCATAAACAAAAATCGCAAGGCGTCAAGTCTGGTGATCTTGGAGGCCACTGGTATATAAAGTGGCGACTTATCACACGATTTTCAACGAACGTATTCTTCAGCAATTGTTTGGTACCTCGGGAGATATGAGGAGGTCCTCCAACTTTCATGAATGTTATTTCGCTTAGTGCTTTTTCCCTGCAATATGGGAATACCCCATATGAACATAACGTTCACCAGTTACAAAAACGGTTTTAAAAGTTCTTCCATTGATTTTTCAAAGAAAAATGGCCCAATAATAAAAGAAGAAGTGAACCCACCCAAAAATGTAACTCTAGGCTGATAAAGTGGCATTTCTGTAAAAATCTTAGGGTTTTCTGTTGCCCAAAAGCGGCTGTTTTGAATGTTAGATTCTCCGTTTAGAGAAAAGTGAGCATCATCTGTCCACAGAACATTCGACAGCCAGTTTTCATCAATATCAATTTTCCAGAAAACCCATACAGCGAATTCTTGACGCATCTCAAAATCGCCAACTTTCAGCTCGTGAAATCTTTTAATTTTGTATGGGTACACACAATAGAGACATTAAGTGAAGCCTCTTCGGATATCACAATCATACTCGGCGATTTTAACGCCAAAACTTCAACTTGGGGATCATCTGTCCAGTATAACAAAGGTCACCGACCTCGACCTTACATCATTAAATAAGGGAGAGAACTCCTATCTATCCAAGTCGACAGGCACAGAATCCGCAATAGACATCACAGCGATAATTTTCAACATCGCACCCACAACACAATGGGAAATCCTGAGAGGTGCAATCAGTGACCACAGACCAATTTTAACAACCCTAAACTTCAAAATTGAGAATGTCCAACAGAATAAAAGAACATGGAATTTAGGAAAGCCGACTTGAAAAAAAATCACAGAAAAGCTTGAAGAACTGTGCTACGAAAAATTGAATTACAGAACGCTTGACAAAAACTTGGAAAACTTCTCTTCGAATATATCAAAAGCTGCAAAAGCATCGATACCTAGAAGGAGACGTTAGACCTGTGGATACCTTACTGGAAGGACCACAACATCGAGGCAGTGATTGCAGAGAGAGACAATATCAATGAACTTCTTTAAAAAAATAAAACAGAAGAAAAGAGAAAGTAACACATTGAAATTAGTCACAAAATAGAACAAGAAATTTGGATATGCAAACAAGAGAAAAATGGCAGAGTTCTGCGAAAAAATGGATCCAAGAAAGGACAGCTAACACTGGAATATGATTAGAGTGTTAGAAAATAATCAAAACCAACACCAATCCTCCAATACTCTAACCGATATGAATAGAACAGCGAGAACGAGAACAAACAGATGACTAACATAATTGCTGAATATCTTTCAAGCACTTCCATACTCAAATTTACGATTGAAGACAGGACTCTAAAAATAATAAAACCAGTTAGTTAAACACAAGCAAGAAACTTCCATCAACAAGATATTTTCTCGAGAGACTTCACACTGAATGAGCTAAACTCATCAATAAAAAAATCCAAGAGGTCACCAAGAGATAATCTAATCTTTGGTCAAATGATTAAACACTTTGAAGACAAAGCTAATAAACAACTCCTACGAATACTGAACATTTCATGGTAAATTGGTGAACTACCAAAGAATTGGAAGATATCAATTACTGTGCCAATACTGAAACCAAACAAAGATGCCAAGGAATCCAAGAACTATCGGCCAATTGCTCTCACCAGCATACTTTGTGAAATAACAGAACGAATTATCCACTCTAGGCTCATAGTCTGGCTCACTAACAATAATAAAATAAACTTCTACCAAACTGCCTATAGATCCCAGCACTGTACGACTGATCAACTGTTCTACTTCTGTCAATCAATAATAGATTCTTTCCAGGATAAACCGCCAAAGAAGACCACGGCTATATTCCTTGATATGACCTCAGCTTTTGATCGAGTGTGGAGGGAGAAATTACGTGAAAAGCTGCACAACATCGGAGTAAGAGGAGAAACCTTAACCTGGATTGCAGACTTCTTAAGGGGAAGAAGGTTAAAGGTTTGCGTCAATGGAGAATTTTCCAAGGAAGGAAGAACGTGTGATACTGCAGTCCTGGATCTTTCCAGTTGGTCTCGAGGACCGCGCCATCACCATCTCCTAAGCGGCGAAGTACGCGATCTAGGTATTCATCGTAGATCGCAAAATGCGTGGTGTCGCTGGAGACCCACTGGCGATTCTCCACCAAACTCTGCAGCGCTGGCAGAGGCGCCATATTCATTGTACATAGTGTATGTGATGATTTAAGACCATGGAATTGTTGTAAATAGTCCAGATATCTACTACCACATGTTCCACCACGTAATTGTATATAACTTCTTATTTACTGCAAATAGAAAGCCTCAACTAACATCAATCTGTACCGCGTAAGAATCTAATAAAGTATAGCAACTGTACAGATAGAAGGAATGGAGACTAACAGGAGAAAATTAAGGTTAAAACTAATCAGGCATAGGTGAAAATAGGAGAGAAGGCCTAGCAAACCCAGTCCAACTTTTACGAGGTCGTGGCCCCCCTGGATAATAAAACTTCCCACCCTGTTTACGTCAGAAAATAGCAGTGACCTGTTCGGACCCAGCTCAGCTATAAAAGGAGGCTCCGATCCTCAGTTAGTCAGTCCTTAGTTAGTCTTCGTTCCAGTCCCTGTCCACCGGACGCTCGGATAAAAGGTAAACCCTTTCCTGCCAGAAATCTCCTCGTCCCATTCCTTCTTGACGTTCAGACGATTCTAAGTGGAATCTCTATTTGCTTATTTCACCTTTGGCCCAGCTGTGTCGCCTTCCACCACGACTGCACGGTAGAGTTGACATCGAGGTTCGTCTAGCATCAGGTAACACTGGTCCCAGAGGTCCCAAGATATCACATGTATATAATGCATATTATATATTTTTTAAATAGTGCAGACTGTGCACTTTGTATGTATTTACAAGATGTCAATAAAATTATTTTTTACTGTCATTGATGAGGAATCGGAATTTTCAAACACATAATTAGCACCTCAAATAGAGCTACCAGAAAACTAAACATTCTGAGATGGCTATGTGGAACAAATTGGGGAGAAAAACCCAGAATTCTCAGATCAAAATATATCACCTTAATAAGGCCGATAATGGAATATGCAACACCGGTCTGGGCTCCCTCAAGCTCATCACTAAAAGTAAGACTAGACAGTGTTCAAGCAAAAGCGGCCAAAATAATCACTGGTGCTGTTTCATCCACCAACAATGAGAAAATTCAGAGAGAATGTGTTCTAGACCTACTCGCTCGAAAGCAGAAGATAAAATAAAAACAACTTGGATCGGCACTTCGGAAGCGAGGAACCAGAGGACGAGATCTCTCTGACCACTTGTGGTTTGGTGGATCCGCCCTTTTCTGAAAATGAGGTGAAACTGACGGCTTTCAAGTTCGGGAAAAGGAAATCTCCTGGTCCCGAAGGGATCGATAACACGGTCGTGAAAGCCCTGTTAAGAATGCACCCATCACTTCTTGCCAGGTTTTTCAATAGGTGCCTGGACACTGGTACTTTTCCTGAGGCATGGAAGGTTGCCCGAGTAGTGCTTCTCGAAAAGTCTGGTAGAAAGGGTTATCCCCTAATGATTATCGTCCGCTTTCTTTACTAGTGTGTCTAGGTATGGTCCTGGATAGCCTACTAGCTCAGCGACTGAAGCACTGGCTAGAGGGTAATGAGCTCCTTTCCTCTTTCCAACATGGTTTTAGGGAAGGGAACTCCACAACCACGGCTCTGAACGAGGTGTTAGAGGGGATTGAGATGGGCTTAAATAAGGGTGCTTGGGTTCTTCTCGTGGCCCTGGACATTGATAGCGCGTTCAACTCCATGAGCTGGAACAAGCTGACGAGAAATTTGATGGACATGGGTTGTCCTGATAATTTGTGCAGCTTGGTTCATGACTTCCTGAGGGATAGACGGATTAGCCTCAGTTTTGGTGGGCGGAAGTTGGAAAGAACTGTGCTAGGGGTTGCCCCCAGGGCTCTTGCTGCGGACCTATTCTGTGGAATATCCTGGTAAACACCCGTTTTCCAGTAGGAGCTACCTGAGGGAGCCTGGCTGGTTCTCTATGCTGACGACCAGTTCCTCATCATTGAGGCTGCTTCGAGAGCGAAGGCTGAGAAGTGTGTTGAAGCTTCTCTCCAAATCCTCTCGAACTGGGCCCATGACTCTGGCCTTAAGTTCAATGTCTCCAAAACTAAAGCCCTCAGCTTTAAGCCTAGGGACATAAGAACTAAAAGGAAAGGGGTCAAATGGGAGCACAAGCCGGCTATCCGGATGAAAGGACGGAGGGTAGCGTTGGTCAATAGGATGACCATCCTGGGGGTGGTCATTGATTACTAGATGGGTTGGCAATACCAGGCGGAGGAGATGGTGACGGGAGGCAGGGAGGCGTTGTGCAGGCCTGTCCTGGTTGGCTCTCAATAGGGGGGGGGAGAGAAGGAGGGTACTATTTTTAGGAACCTCTGCCTCTCCTGTGTCGAGCCAATCCTGCTATAACAGGGATCAGAAGGTGGCAAAAACTCTAGAGAGCGTGCAGAGGACAGCGGCACTCAGAATCACAGGGGGATATCGCACTACCAGCAGTGAGGCCTTTTTGGTCCTCGCTGGGCTTATTCCCCTGGGATTGAAACTAGAGAAGGAGACCATCAGACAGAAGATCTGGGAGAACAGGGAAGATGCCCTGGGACTTGAAGCGGGTGCCCTGGAATGGAAGAGGGACCCAAGGAAGCCTCCGCGGTGGTTGCCAAAGTGGGATTGGAGTCCTGGAGGGCCGACAGGGATTGACACGGAGGTTTTTACTGATGGCAGTAAGTCTGGAACCAATACTGGAGCTGGAGTAGTGATTTTCACTAAAGGAGAGCTGATCTTCCAAGAAAGCTTAACACTCAGAGTGGACGAATTGGTCTTTTCAGCCGAGCTGGTTGCGATCAGGGTAGCCCTCAGAGTGTGTGCCGAGAAGAACTTCAGCCCGGACCGCCTCTATTCAGATTGTATGTCGGCCCTCGTCGCCATCAATCTGGTGAAAGCGCAACTCGCGCATCAAATAATCCAGCAGCTGGAGATGATAACGCGGGCTCCGGAGGGTTAGGGGACACAGCCTCATCGAAGGTAATGAGTTCGCAGACAGGCTCGCTAAGGCAGGATGCTTTAGAGGTAGATCACTGAGGACCCCAGAAACCAAGAAAGAAGTTTATAGGAGGATCAGGGGGCACGTCCAGGACTTATGGTTGGACAGATGGAGGAAAAGTTTGAAGGGAGAGAGGTATTCAATTGGGTAACAACACCAAGTACCTCTGTAAGGTAATGTCCCACAAATTCATTAGGGTAGTTCGGACATGGGCTCTTCCCAAGTCTCCACAGATTTAAAATTAAGAGAAACCCTGATTGCGTCTATGAAGAAAGGGATGTGGATACACGCCACTACGTCTTGGATTGTCCAAGGGTAGTGGGTGTGCAGGAAGAGAGAAGGAGGGCGAGGGGCGCGATCGAGAGTAAGCTGCTGAGAAAACACAGCAAGCTTCTTGAGAAAGCCCACGAAGAGGCATCTGAGCTTTTCCTCAAGTGTGAGTTAACAGAGTCAACCGGGGGCCACCTCCCCGCGGTCCCTGCTAGACACAGTAAATAGTTTCCTCTTTTGCTGTGTTTAAAGGCCACCGGTATAGAAATCCTTCCAGACACGTTGTCTGGGAGGTGGTGTTTCCAGGTACAATGTCCAAGCTCTAGCTTGGATACCGTTACTTGGCTTATGAGTTGAACAGAATAGCAGCGAAGGGCATGCTTCGGATGCCGGCTTGTGGACCGAAAGGTATGGGTGGCCATCTGCTTCTAGGGTGTACCAACTGTGCTTAGGTGGGATCCTCCAGTTCTTGTTTATTTTTGTTTTGGCTACTGTTTCTATTTCTTTAAAGGTAAGTTTATTTTTTCTGTAGTAAGGGTTCTTTTGTGCCTTTTTTCGCTAGCGCATCAGCAGCTTCATTGCCTTCAATGCTAACATTGAAGGTGAATTTTTGAGGTATTGAGAGTTTTGGAGATAACCAATTATGTTCCTGCTTACTTTGTCTCCAAGTTCCCTTGTGTGACTCAAGTGTTGTATGGCACTTCTACTATCAGTAAGAATCCATATATCGTGATGTTTAGTGTTTCTGATGTATTTTAAGGCTTCATAGATGGCTATAAGTTCGGATCTGAAGACTGAGCAAAAATCTGGGTTTGTTCTGTTTATTTTCTCATTGCCATTTGTGGTTTTAATGAGAGATTCACTGTCAGTGTGTCCAACTCGTCTCTGCTACCATCGGTATAGATAGTTATTACATTTTTTTAGGAATTTTATTAATTATTTCTAATGATAATTGTTTTAAGTATTCTGGATTTTGGTATTGTTTGTTGGTGGGTTCATTTTAAGTGGCATTAAAAATAACATTTTGTTAGTGATTCGCATGGAGTTATTTTTTCTGCTAAATAATATTTATCCACTTTATATTTTAAAAATCCATTTCTTTTGGCCAGGTGGAGAGGGCCTTCTTTTTTGAATCTTATATTGGATTCCCAATTAAGTATGTAATTGAAAGTTCTGTGTTTGTTTTCATAACTCTTGATTTTGTTTATATATTTTGGCAGATTGTAGCTTCTTCTATCCTTTAAGGGCATAATGTCTGCCTCGTAAAGTACAATATTATTAGGGCAGGTATTCCGAAGACCTGTAATAATTCTAGCTGCATTTAGTTGTATCCTTTCCAGTGATTTTAGATTTGTTTCAGATGCTGTACCATAGATTTGATATCCATATTCCAAGATAGGTCTCATTAGAGATGTGTAAGTTCATTTTAATGTTGTTTGCTTCAGCTCCCCACTCTTCCTGAAATACATTTCAAGATTTTTAGTCGGTCTCTTCCTTTTCTAACAACTCCTTCAATATGTTTACTGGAGTTAATGTCTGGATCCAGGGTGTAGCCGAGATATTTAGGATGTTTATTATATTGCAATTGTTGTTCTTTCAGAATAATATTTGGTCTTATTTTGTATAGTTTCTTATCGGTAGTAAAAAGACAGGTTTCAGATTTTTGGGGGTTAAATTCTAATTTATGTTTATTAGCAAATTTTTCTAGGTGGAAAAGAGTCTTGTTCAAATCTCTTTCAGCTTTTTTCCAGTTAGTTTTGCTGCTCCATAGAATAATGTCAGCAGCGAAAAGTCCAATATTGGTTTTATGTGAAAGAATTTATTCTATGCCTGCAATAAATAGGGTGAAGAGATTTGGGCTAAGGACTGATCCTTGTGGTAATCCTTGATACAATTTGAAGGTTTTAGATAGAGTGCCATTATATTTGACCCTGATGTATCTATTTTTAAGGGAATCATTTATCCAAGTGATAGCTTTTCCATAAATTTTGAAATGTTTGTATAATTTTGTAATTAACTTGTTTTTCCATACCTTATCAAAAGCTTGTGTAAGGTCTAAAAAAGCAGCTATTGTGTGGTTAGTTGGTTTTCTGTTTTGTACATCTTTTACCTTTTGTGTGAAAAATAAGAGTTGGTCTATTGCCCCATTTCCTTTCCTAAATCCATATTGTTCTTCTGGTAAGAGATTTCTTGTGTCGGGGTGGTAGGTGAGTCGTCTGAGTATAATTTTTCCATTAATTTTCAGCAAATACTTGTGAGGAGATAGGTCGGTAGTTTTTTGGGTCATCAGCAGATTTGTCAAGTTTTTAAATGGGAATTATTGTTGCATTTTACAGTCTTGAGGCAATTTTCCAGTTTTCCAGGAGATATTGAAAATATAAGAAGTCTTTCTTTGCCAATTTTGCCCAAGTTTGATATCATTCGGCCATTGATTCCATCTGGCCCAAGAGTCTTGTTTAGGTCAGTGTTTTCTAATGCATAAGCTAGCTCTTTCATATTGATTTTTTTCATGGAAAATATTATGAGTGCTGGTGACATTTTTACAGTCATGAATAATCCTTCGGGCCTTTGTTTCAACCTTGATTTTACTACTTATTTGATATGAATTACCTAAAAGATTGGCAGCAATTTTGTCATTAGTTGCTGGTGTACCATCTGTATTCTTAATCATATTAGTTTTTTCGGTTTGTGACTGGGATCTGTCAATTTGTTTTGCCAAATTCCAAAGTTTTGTATTTGGGTTTCTTGGGTTCAGGTTTTCACAAGTTTTTTTTCCATTTTTCCCTTTTCACATTTACGTATAATCTTTTTATTTTTTATTCACAATGTTCAGTTCAGTTCTACAATTTGTTTGGTTTTGGGTGCTATTTTTTGTAGTTCATTTCTTTTAGTTATAAGTGTTTGAATATTTTTTGCCTGGTACCTCTTGGTATTGAAACTGTGGCTGCTTTAATAATGGTGTTTTCGAAAGATATCCAATTAGTCTTTTTGAAGTTCCAGAATTTTTCTTAATTGAGCTGGTTTTGGTCTTGGTGCTAATTTCTATCAAATTAGGCAAATGATCACTTACAATACTTTTTAATATTTGCTATTTGCATTTGTGGAAAATGTCAGGATAGTAAAAACTTATATCAAGGGCTTGTGCAGTATTATAGCTGTATGAATGATGGGTAGGATTCCCATCATTTAAGCACATGATGGCATTGTCGTCAAATATGTTTGAAAGTATTTTGCCTCTTGGGTTTAGCGTGGAACATCCCCATAGTTGATGTTTGGCATTAAGGTCACCTACAATAAGAGTTGTCTGTAAGAAATTGAGCCATTGTTCCATCGTCAATAAGTTTATTGTTTGGAGGGTGATACTTATTGTATTTGTTGATGGCCTTGTTTTGATTGAGGTAGACTTTGATATCTTGGGCTTCGAGGTCTAATGTGTTTAAATATTAACGGCTATGTCCTCATAGTACAAATTCTTGATTAAAAATGCTAGGCCACCCCCTTTAACAGCATATACCGATGGATCTTCAGACCTTACCCTGAGTTATGGAGGGGCCGGAATTAACATAATACTGCAAGATGGAACGCACATCAAAATCAAAGAAGGAGCAGGACAGATTTCGTCAAACTTCACTTGTGAACTGACGGCTATCTGGAAAGCCCTTGATGTATGCCTTAACCAACCATCCCTGCATCAAGCAGAAGGAAATTTAATATACAGCGACTCCATATCCGCTCTAGAAGCAATTCAGAAGGGCAATACTAAAATCACACGGAAAATACACTCGTTACTTACCCAACTGGAACCATTGGAGAATAACTGCATTCTACAATGGATCCCTGCCCATGCTGGGATCGGGGGTAATGAAATGGCATCTGAATTGGCAAAGGAAGCCAGAAAGTTGAGCCAAAGGAAAGAACAAATGTCATTATTTGACGCTGATTCTTTGCCAAAAAACAAGATAATTAAACAATAAATAAGAAAAGATCAAAATGCGAAATAAACTCTGAGAGAAAAATGACAAAAACTATAACAAGACTTAGAACAAAACACTATAAAGGAATGACAATACATCCAGAAGGCACAATAACCTATAGGGCATGCAACAATTGTCCTGGTGTGGAACTTACACCTACCCACATATTATCATAGCCAGCAATGGCCGCAGCCTTGCAGGAATTTGACATAGACCCAGAGCAGCAGCTTTACACACCTAAGATAGTGGACATTGCTGCTGCTGTGATGGAGATACATGGATACATCTGAGGCTCTTTATTGGACACGACAACAACAACGGCATTCCAGAGTAAAATAAATTATCAGAGATAGATACATATTTTTCAAATATATTAAAATAAATATAATCGATACTGAGAGAGAGTTGAATTAAAAAAATATTAGAAATTTATTATCTTCGGAAACACAAACCGTATCTAAAATATATATATATTTTTTGCTACATGTTTTAATTTGCATTTACCTATTTTACATATCTCTGATTGTATTTAAAAATTGTTAACCAATTCTTCATACTTTTGGCGAAGTGGTGTTTTATTAATTTGTTATTTGATGTTATTAGGGTTCTTTCCTGGTATTCAAAAAGGAAAAATACGTGTCGATCAGTTGTATTTTTTCAATTTATCAAACAATTTGGCCGCTGAATCTCTGATTCTGGTAGTGCGCCATCTGGCGAATAAAATTGTAACTAAAATCAATTTCGAATTTTTCATTATTTGCCATAAAAAATCCCATTGCATCCTGAACACAATGGTGTTTACCGCATTGCTCTAGCGCAAATATTCGCGGAGTTATTAATTTTTAAAATAGTGCGGGACTTTTGGATCACCCTGTATATGTTCATGTACTCCTGTAGGAGGGCAGAGATACCTGAAAGATAGAAATTACGTTAAAAAGATGAAGAAACTCATATCCAGAAACATGTGGCATTTGTTTGATTAATATCCAGGAGATATGATTCAATTGATTCTAAAATATCTAAAACATACACAATCGATATTATAAAATAAATGAAGTTTCCAGGGTTAAGTTTCTTGTACAACTTTTTATTTTCAAGCTTTCGGACTTGTCAGTCATCCAACAGGATTATTACTATAACAAATTAAAAATAAATACATTTTTATATACATGTTATCTTATACATATTTTAAATACCTACTATATAATGAGAGAAAAATATTTTACACTATTTCTGTTTGAAAATCAAAATATTTTGAAAATGTAGGTGCGTGGTGGATGGATGATACGTGCTGGTTGAATATGAATAATACAATAAATATCTTTATCGTTTTTTTTATTATCCCTTGTACACGTGATATAAGCCATTATAATCATGATGGGAAGAAGTTGGCGACTGATTTTACTATAAATGCACCACATGTCTACAATGCCAAATAAGTTTGAATTTTCACTCAGAAATGTGCCAGTACCTCGTTTAGTTACTTGCAATCGCTGGTGGGGTTGGACTTTTTAAAGTATTGGGGGCCATTGGAGTATTTATTTATTTTTTTAATTAGAAAATATGCCCAATGCCGGAATCGATCCCTGTTCGTAGAGGTCGAAAACCAACGGTTTAGATCCCTCGGCCACCGATCCCCATCTTTATTGTAATATATTAATATATGAATGTAAGTTTCCAATATAACACATTCCAATGGAGATTTCATAATAGAGATAAAAAATAAGAGGCTTATATGTATATAAAGGAATTTAGACATTCAACATGTCCCTGGAGAGTTGAACAATTACCAGGTTTATATGAATAAATTTAAGGAAGGGGAATGTATTTGGTATTGCCGGTTGTCTGTTTTTTTTTTAAGTAGACAGAGGCAATTTTTTCACACTTGTTTATCTCGTGTGACTTCAATAAAGATCACTGTAATATCTTCCAGAGTTATCGTTCGATTCCTGATATATATGCTAAAAGGCACAACTTCCTTAAGTTTTGTCCATGAATGTTATCTTTCAGAGTTATTGTCTGAATCCTGATATACATGCTAAAAGGTACAACTTCCTTAAGTTTTGTTCATGAGTGTATCTTTCAGAGTTATTGTCTGAATCCTGATATACATGCTAAAAGGTACAACTTCCTTAAGTTTTGTTCATGAGTGTATCTTTCAGAGTTATTGTCTGAACCTGATATACATGCTAAAAGGTACAACTTCCTTAAATTTTGTCAATGCGTATATTTATCACTATAGGACCTATATACACCGTTTCGATAAAATTTCAACGCTTCAACAAAAATCTTTTGTCTCTTGTCAGGAGAAATAAATAAAAATAAAGCATTTGGCAAGGCGTTAAAAATAAAACTGACCGAAGTGGCTATTTCATTTTACAAAAATATGAATTCCGGCTAGGGCAACTCTATCTTTCAACATTGTAGTAAGGTCTGTAGAGATAATATTTGGATGATATAGGTAAATAAACATATTACTGAAAATATTTATTATAAAATTTATCGATAGAGAGATGGCAATTAAATTTATAAATAGAATATAAATAGAAAAATCCTATCTACAATTACGTTAGTTTTATAGACAATCTAACTTGGCGTTAAAACTAGAAACATTTCAAAGTTAAATAGATTGTTGATTGAATATTTAACATTACAATAGGATAAGGTTTCTTATCAATGAAGATTAAACTTTTAAAACACGGAGATTAATATAAATCTATTAGGTTGAATGACATAATCTGGGAAGATTTGAATTCACTTTGACTCAAAGACTTTTCACTTTTCATTCAAATAAATAATCTTTTAAGCACTTTCTCAATCTCATTGTGATTACTAAAGGATTTGTAAACACTCAGTTTATACTTAAAGATGGCTTATGCTGTTAAACTTTGTTTTCTGAGAAAACTGTAATATGGTCGGAATGAGAGATAGATCTATAGATTAACAAATAGAATGAGATATTCATTTTCATTAATATATATTATAATGCATTAGCGCGCCATTTGTTATGAGAATTCGAAACTATTATAGTGGCGTAAGGGCAGTAGAAATTGTTTAATTTTTAAAAGAATCATAAGCCTCTATAATAGTTTCGAATTTTCATTAATATATATGTTATATACAAATGTTATTTTATTCTAACTTTTAATTTCTAGAACTAAATACTCTGTAAAGTTGACCGCCAGATGTCGCGACTTTCTCTTTACTTTATTGTTGTAGTACTGATATACATTACAAAAGGTACAACTTCCTTCTTCTTCCTCTACCTTATCTCCACTCAAACATATTAGGGTATCAGGTTGTGACCCTTGATGATGTCTGTTTGACAACCATCATGACTGGATGAAGTAGAATGCGTCTGCCTTTGTCTTTAAGACTGGGAGCACTACTCAGTGGCAGGCCGACTTAGCTCCAAAAGAAATGGCCGCCTCTGACATGAGGAACAGATGCCATGTGCAGCTGCTCCTAACATGGAGTACAAACGCTTCTCATATTGTATCCCTGGATTAGGAACCCTTACAGGGTTCTATCAGCATGGCCAGCTGAGCCCAGGTTTTTTAGCGAGCTTGTTACTGCTCCCCCTTCTCCTTTTTCATCCGGGCTTGGGACCGGCGCAAAGGCGGAATTCAACTTCCTTAAATTTTGTCAATTAGTGTATTTTTATTATATAATATAAATTTTAATGTGATATATTCTATATTTATTTTATATTCAGACGCAGAGACGTATATATTTTGATATATAAGAAATATTTCCGAGTATTTTAAAATTTACTATGAATAATTTATAAACTAGAAGTGTATTGTAAATTAAATATGTATAAATACAATCTCAATATTTACGTTTTCAGAAATACCCCTCGGGTCTCTTTATATATATCATTTACTATGTATATAATAGCAAATAATATATGAATATTTGATATTTATATATATGTTTAAATATATTTATTTCAAAATGAAATAAAATATATAATATCAAATAAATGCCATTTGTAAATATGCGAAAAAATAGTACAAATGTGATATTGTACTGGGATAAGGTGCATAAATTATGAAAAAGGCATCTCCTTATCGTGTAACTGAAAGTTGCTTGATGGCATGCGCCATCTATCGGAATAAACCTCAACTATTCTCGTTGATTTGCGTCCGTGTTTAGCTTTTCATCATTAACCAAGAATGGGTATTTGGCCAATTCTGGAATAATTAAAAATCAACGAGAATAGTTGATATTTATTCCGATAGATGGCGCAAGCCATCAGCAACTTTCAGTTGCACGATAAGGAGATGCCTTTTTCTTAGTTTTTAGATATATTTTAAATTATATGGAAACAAATATATTTTAAGAAACTGATAATTTATATTATGCTTATTGTACATATTGCCAGACACTTCTTTTTTTTGTACACAGTTCTTTTTTCTCGTTTTTTTCTCTCTTTCTCATTGTTAACATCATATGAATATTCTATTCACGGCCTAAAATTATTGTATATATATATATATATAGACAAATGTAAAGACATACATGTATGACAGCGCAAGTGTCACTAGGGGGAAATATAAAAATAAAATAATGTTGGATTCGATTAGAAAAGCTATCAAAACTCTATGATATATATTGAAACTTTTCAATTAAAATTCAGCCCTCTACACAATAGAAAGTAAACATTCTAAATATTTTTCTTCATAAAGTAAAAAGAGATAAAATTATCATTTTATATTTATTTACATTCGCTTAAACGGAAAAGCGCTCTGTTTTTAGAAATATCAAATAATGATAACAGTTAAATAATTAAAGAACACCTTTTGGAGATTTAGCAACCCACTGAAGACGCTGAGAACTATTTCAGAAAATAAAAATATAGCAATATAACTCTATTATTTCTAGAGATCAATTGTAAATAGATTCATACACAAAATAAGTAGTGAGATGAGTTTTAGAAAAGATGTGTAAATAAATCCCTTTTCAAACAAAGGCTAACGTGCACATGGGAAAAGGGAGAAAAAAATACTGTATTATTTTGTTTTTGTATGGCGAATCCATATAGGGCAATGGGCCCTAATAAAAGCATTTTTGTTGTTGTTGTTGATAAAATAGTTGAAGACAAAAATATGACGAATATATATGTTATATAAAAAATTATTTTATTCTCTCTCAGAGTTATAATTTCTAAAAAAAACTACTCTTAAAATCGACCGCTAGAGGTCGCCAATTTCCTTATATAAACTCATTGTTGTTTTTTCCCGTTGGCCGGCTCAAATGTGCTCCTGGTTAGGATATGCCTTTTTATTTTTAATATGTAATGTTATATTTTCTTTTTCGAGCCTCAAGTAAGGCAGTATTTTTCTCAAATTAATGTATTTTATATTCTTCATTAGCAAAATTAAAGCTAATTCTGATATGTTATAATGAATATTTATTTTTCAAGATTTTTACGACTGCATAACAATTACAATTAGTACCTATGTACTTAATAAAATCAGCAAATATCTTATCATATTTAATTAAAAAGGCATATATTGGATCAAAATATCATTTATTTTTACCAATATTTCAATTTGCTGAACGCCAACCTTTATCAAGGTGTTATAACATTTTAAAGTGGGTCAACAACAAACTCAGCGCCACACTTTGTTGTTGTTGTTGACAAAGTGAAAAAGTGACAAAGTGAGTTTGTTGTTGACACACTTTAAAATGTTATAACACCTTAATAAAGGTTGGCGTTCAGCCAACTGAAATATTGGTAAAATAAATTATATTTCGATCCAATATATGCCTTTTTAATTAAAGATTTATCTTTGGATTGCTCTATTTTCAAAATCTTATCATATGTTTACAAATTTTTCAGCATCAGTAAGTAATAATTCTTATATATCAATAAGATTCTAAAATCAACGGAAATATATTTTTGTAATATATGTAGTAATCCCGAAGTGGAATGTGCTGGGCAGTCGTGGTCGTGGGTGAGTGATGGGATTCCCGCACTGGGACAGCAAGAGACAGAGGCAGGTCTAGATGGTAACTCCAAGAAGGTAGAGGCAGACCACGGACGAAGGCAAGTCGGACCACGGGCGCCACGGATGCCCTACATCGCGGATAGGGGTGAGAAACCCGACCGTATGACGGCGTCGCTCTGAAAACCAACTAACTGAACAACTACCCTTTGTCCCATCTTGGGGGACCTTATATACTCGACTCTGGCAGATGTTGACGAGTTCTGATTGGTTCCCGTAATCACGCCACCTGTCAAGCGCTGGGTTATTAATTATGTCTGGCCACGTGTTCGGCCACCTGCTGACGGGGGAATGAACTCATTATCATAAACACCTGTTCGTCTGGGTTATTGCGTTGTTTGGTCTACCTGTACCTCTTTGTTTTATTTGTCATTTCTATTGTTATACAAGGTCGATACATATTTTATATAGATATGGGGTTATGATAAATATTATAAGAAGATTGTGACCTATTTAGCTCAAAATATACTACAGAATGTGTCCCCGGTGATGAAGGTTTGGTTGGGGGAATGACATGTAAAGAATGATAACCTAACAAACCTATTATAAAAAATAAAAGAAATAATTTGTATACAAATTAGTTAAAATTATTATGAAGTTATAAGTTAAAAAGAGAAAGATGTTGTAAGGGTGGTGTATCAATAAAAACGTACAAAATGAATGATAAAAGATTAAGAGAAGGTATATAATACAAAATGGTAACTATGGTAAAATGAATCGTACAAGGAAAATAATATCTTATTGTATTAAAGATGAGAGAAAAAAAATTTTAGTTAGTGTATTAACTGAACGTATAATGTGACGCTAAGGTTGAAAAAGGGAAAGGGGTATCTGAGCATGTTTCTGCAAAAGTAGTATCCCAAGCATCCTGCAATGCAATGCGAACTTGTTTAAGTGAGGCATTGTTTTCATTAACAGAAGGCCAAGATATTCCGTCTGCATCATTAGCTCAGACAGCGAAAAGAGGTGGGAAGATTGATGGAGGTAAAAGGGGGAGGTAGAGGTAAGAGGGGTAAGAGGGATCCCTGTTGTCCATAATGATTATGCCCGGTTGAATGATGACAAAAAAAAAGTGAAAGTTTGAAAAAATGATGAATTGATATGATGCGTCGGGCGATGAGAAAAAATAAAATAAAAATATCGCGCTGGATTTCCTGAACTCATTATCGGGAATGGTATAGCGAGGAAGGATTGTTCCAGTCGGATTAATCGATGAAAAAAAACAAAAATGTTCGGCGAACTGGAATCCCTTGGAAGGTTGGAGGTTTGAAGGATGCGGAAAAGGAGAGGTGGGTGTAAGAGAATTATTGCTGTCAATTTTGATTGTGTCCGGCTTGTGTGGTGAAAAAAAAGTTGAAAGATGAAAAAATGATGAGCCGGACGATGAGAGAAAAAAAAAATAAAACCTAACTGGGTCTCCTGAGCTCACTGTTGGGAAATGTACAGCGAGGAAGGGTCTTCTAGTTAGTTAATCAACAAAAAAAATAAGAAAATGGTTGACGAACAATAATCTCTTGATGGCTGTAAAAAGTTGGGAGGAAAGGTTCATGGGATAGAGTTAAGAGGTTGTAAGGGAAGCGTCAACAATAACATTTTGAAAATCTATTTAAAAAAAATAAAATGATAAATGTTTTATCTGTTTAAGAAATATTATAAATATTGTTAGGTGTAGTTTTTTTAAAATGGTGCCTAAAATAGTTGAAGTTGTAAAATTCTAAGTCTAAACATGATGAGAAAAGAGAAAATAAAAATATTAAAGGTAATAATATATAAAGGGTTGATTGGTAGTTTAAGGCATTAATGTTGATTAATGAACAAAATGATATTATCGATTAATAGTGAAATGTTTTATCTACATTGGTAAGTAAAAAAAAAAAACAAAGTCCAACACCACAAAACTAGTAAAACTGTAAGTCTATTTACACATAAATGAGAGAAAAGCTAGCAAACCTATTAAATGGGAAATAATTTGGGGCACAAATTAGTTACTAGAATAAAAATAAAGATAAAAGGGAGTAGTGGTGACACACTGATATAATATTATAAGACTACAAAAAATATATATAAGAGGAGTACATAGGAAGGATAAATTTAAAGTAAACACACACAATAGCGAAAGTAAATATTTGGGAAAGTTTGTATACTATTTACAGTTTTTTGTTACTTAAGGTGCCTTAAGTATTTACAATATAGTTTCAGGGATGTAATACAGGAAGGAGGAGAAGTAGAGGTAATAAAAGTAAAATTCAAATTATAGAAGAAAATTGACTTAAGCAAAAGGTTTACGATAGGTAGTGACGCAGTGAGGAATAAAGGAAGAAGGTCTGAATTGGTTTCTGCAAAGGACATCTCAGGAGTCCTGCCCTGCAATACGAGCTTAGAAGCGAGGTATTGTTTTCAGGGGTCAGCAATCTCAAGATGCTCTGTAAGTAGCATTAGATCAGATGGGCAAAAGGCGTGAAGATCGAAGGAGAGGTTGTTAATGGGAGAATATGGGAAATAATTTTTTTCTGAGAGAGGTTAAAAGAGATGGTGTCTCAAGAGCTGCGCTGCTGTCGGTGATTGATTGAACCCGGGTTTGAAGAAAAAAGAATGAAATAAAGAATGCTGGGACGACGACCTGGGTGTAAATAAAAAAAAGTCGGCAAACAGGAACTCTGCGATGGACGAGGGGTGGTTAGAACGAAGGCATAGAAGGCCAATGGAAAATGATCAAGAGACGAGAGAAGCATGGAAGGCCTATAATTGAATGATTGACAGGTAAGAGTGTTGAAGTAAGAAGGACTATCTCTGCTAATGATGGATGCTAATGATGTAACAAGGTCATTCCACCCCTTTAGATATTATTATTTTAAATATTGAGAAATACAATTGGAATAGTAATAGGTTAAGTAAAATAAAGAGCGTAATAAATTTAATTATTAATACTATGGCCACAAATAAGGTATTAAAAAAATGACACAAATGAGTTTAGAAAATATGATTCGAGTAATTAAAATATAATACGATTTTTTTATGTAAAATTGAAAGTTGCATATTAGGATAATGCCATTTTAAGTGAATTTAAGAAAGGAATGTAAGATTAATAAATTGGCAAAAATGCGTGATTGAATATTTTTAATAATAAAATTGAAAATGATGAATTAAAATTTATAGTTTGATTAAAATAAAGTAAAAATGATAAATGAGAGTGTGAAAGTTTTTAAAATTTGTATAAAAATGTTATAAGAAAGGTTATAATTGATTTTAAAATGCTTAAAGTGAAAATATAATTATAAAATTTATGGAGAAAATGGCAGAAACAAAGTTTAAAGTACCTTGAAATGGTTGATGCTGGCTGGAGTTGATCTCTGGAGATGGCTGTTTGGAGGAAGGCTGCTTGTTGCGTGTGATCCGTCGATAGAGGAGATAATGGTCTCGTCCGCACGAGGCACGGCTTGTCCCCGCATGGCGTCTGCCAGGCGGCCTACTAGGTCGTCGTAGTGGGGCTGCATGTTGGTGAGGGCATCCGCGACGTGTTCGTCTTCGACCTCCGTCATCCTCTGCTAGCCGCTGTCCTCAGTAATCCTGTCGACTTTAACGGGTTCTGTAGTAATCCCGAAGTGGAATGTGCTGGGCAGTCGTGGTCGTGGGTGAGTGATGGGATTCCCGCACTGGGACAGCAAGAGACAGAGGCAGGTCTAGATGGTTACTTCAAGAAGGTGGAGGCAGACCACGGACGAAGGCAAGTCGGACCACGGGCGCCACGGATGCCCTACATCGCGTATAGGGGTGAGAAACCCGACCGTATGACGGCGTCGCTCTGAAAACCAACTAACTGAACAACTACCCTTTGTCCCATCTTGGGGGACCTTATATACTCGACTCTGGCAGATGTTGACGAGTTCTGATTGGTTCCCGTAATCACGCCACCTGTCAAGCGCTGGGTTATTAATTATGTCTGGCCACGTGTTCGGCCACCTGCTGACGGGGGAATGAACTCATTATCATAAACACCTGTTCGTCTGGGTTATTGCGTTGTTTGGTCTACCTGTACCTCTTTGTTTTATTTGTCATTTCTATTGTTATACAAGGTCGATACATATTTTATATAGATATGGGGTTATGATAAATATTATAAGAAGATTGTGACCTATTTAGCTCAAAATATACTACATATATATATGTTATTTTGAAAATAGAGCATTCCATATTTAATTCATTAGATAATAAAAAGGCATATAGATAAAGAATTCTTCCTGGATTGAATTTAGACGATAAAAAACATGGCGAAGGAAGACGAGTATCTTTTATTGGTGCATTAGGGCAAGCTTTCGGGCAAAAGCCCTTCGACAGGCAAGATATAACGACACTATGAACGATATCGATGGCTGTAGTGAATATATACATACACATATTAATTTACATAAATATAGAAAAAAAGCATGCAAATAAACAATTTAACTATTTGTAAAAATGAAAAGTAAAAAATAAAAATCCTAGAGGGTAATTCAAGAGATGCAAAACATTAGCTGAAGGAAAGAAATATTAATGAGGCATAATATATGACTGCAATGGAATATTAAGTATATAAAAGAGAAATTTATACATAAAGGCCAGGAGAGCTTGATATGCGTCAGGGAGGTCAATTTTTACAGTTAAAAACAAGAGGGAAGTTTAAATAAAGAACAGGAGAGGATGATAAGCTTCTGGAAATTCTATTTTTCTATTGATGCTGTTCAGTTTGTGGGATACTATGGATTCTAGAATGAGTCTTTGGTGTAAGATATGTATGTGACTGTAATACCAGGTCCCTCATTTATCAACATATGCAGACCACAGGCCACACTTTCAACATCAACAACCCCACCATACATTACACTCACATACATATCTTACACCAAAGACTCATTATAGAATCCATAGTATCCCACAAACTGAACAGCATCAATAGAAAAATAGAACTTCCAGAAGATTATCATCCTCTCCTGTCCTTTATTTAAACTTCCCTCTTGTTTTTAACTGTAAAAATTGACCTCCTTGACGCATATCAAGCTCTCCTGGCCTTTATGTATAAATTTCTCTTTTATATACTTAATATTCCATTGCACTCATATATTATGCCTCATTAATATTTCTTTCCTTCAGCTAATGTTTTGCATCTCTTTAATTACCCTCTAGGATTTTTATTTTTATTTTTTACTTTTCATTTTTTACAAATAGTTAAATTGTTCATTTGCATGCTTTTTTCTATATTTATGTAAATTAATATGTGTATGTATATATTCACTAAAGCCATCGATATCGTTCATAGTGTCGTTATATCTTGCCTGTCGAAGGGCTTTTGCCCGAAAGCTTGCCCTAATGCACCAATAAAAGATACTCGTCTTCCTTCGCCATGTTTTTATCGTCTAAATAAAAAGGCATATATCGGATTTAATAAAAGATTTATTTTGCCAATATTTCGGCATTAAATCCAATATATGCCTTTTTATTAATTAATATATATGTTATATAAAAAAAAAAACATATTTTATTTTAAAATTATGATATATAGAAAAAATTCACTCTGCTAAATCTACCGCCAGAGGTCGCGCGCTTTTCCCTTTATAAACTCGTTGTTGTTGTTTCCTGATAGCCGGCTCAAATATTTTTTAAAATTATGTAAATAAGTTTTTCATTTTTTTTATTCATACGCCTTAAGCCAGGCAGTACTTTTATCAAATTATATTTTTTATAAATTCCTTTAGTTCAATTAAAGCAAAAATGATCTGAACTATTTTTAGTATTTTTGCCACGACTGCATTGTCACATGCTCATGGATTCCGGGATCAAGCAAATGTTCAATAATTCTCTATATAAAATCCTCTAGAATCGACAAGAAATTTATTGTGATATATATATTGAAAATGGTATATTTTGACCCCTCACATTGACCTTTTAAATTGCAAAATTTCGCATAAACAGCATTTTTACGCAAACTTAGCCTTAAATACCTATTTCTTGATTTTTCAGTTGGCCTCTGGAACCAAATTTTGGTTGTAAATGCAGAACTTGCATCACGCTAACGTTAGCCAACGGTACAAAACGTGTACGTAAGGAAACGTTATTTAAGACCTGAAATACTTGATAACAACAATCAAGAAGGAATAATACATGAATATATATTGTTGCACCAGGCTGCGGTTTGACAGATTCTTCAGTATTGATTCTCTCCTCAGACACGTCTTGCATCTTTCCAGAATTTCTCTTAACCATCCTACAAGGTTAAACCAGTCAATAATAAGACCATTATATATTTAGGTAACACCTAGAATCTCTCTTAATTTATCACATCAAAGTTCAAAGCAGGTTGGGTATTCAGTGCATCAAAAAAACAAATTATTTTATATATAGTACATAATATTTCATAATAATATTCCTTTTTTTTATAAAAATAAATGAATATAAAATTTAAATTCGAAAAATATGGAAAATAATATCATAATTTTAAAAATAGGCTTATTAATCATGATGCAACAATATTCTTGTGATATCTTAATAATATCAGAAAATATATATATTCAATATATTGACATCTCTATAATGGTGTAGATTTAAATAGAATAAAATATAGAAGGAAGAATGCAAATATTCCTTTCTCAAGATATCCTAAGTAATTGTGAATAAGGAATGTTGACATCGCGACAAATAGAGATAAATATCCCCGACAAATACAGTCTCAGATTTGGTAGAAATATCCCATTTTGTCACTCTCTGTTATTTTCTATCTGATTATTTTTATTTATATCGGTATCGTCTGAGATTAAATATTTGTATTCTTTTTTTAGAGAGATCGTTATCAAGTTTTGCTTTGATTATACAGACATGCTTATGCTATAAACTCATAATTATGTAAGAAGAGCTATTTATAATTAATTAATAATTGAAATCTATTTTATTTTGCTTATTCCTAGTACTTATGGTACAGGCCATGATAATCATGATGGGTAGAAGAAGTAGACTGCTTTTAACTGTGAAAAGCAGTTCGACATTTCACTTTAAAATGTTTCAGAGCCTCGTTTGGTTATTTGCACTCACTCATGAGGTTGAACCTTTGCAATAATCGGGGACCATTGGAACTTTTATTTATAAATCATAAAAAAGTGCCCAATGAAAGAATCGAACCCGGGTCGTAGCGGTCGAAAACCAACGGTTTAAACCATCCTTCCACCGACCCCCTAAAACTAATTTTGAAGAATGAAACTTGTAAGGAGAATTTAAGTCTAAAGTTAATTGTTAATTTGTATTTTTATTTTATTAATTAATCATAACAAAAGCGTGTTATTGAAGTATTTGCGTCTATTACAGAAGGAAAACAAAATATCAAATTTAAACTTAGAATTAAATATTCACAAATTTACATGTAGGAATCGACAGAGTTCATAAAATTTATATAGACAAAGTAGCTGATGTAAGAGAGTTAGATCATTTATATCAGGGAACAATCGGTGTCTCACTTCTGTAAATTTGGGACAGTCCTAGATAAGGTGAAGAGCAGTTTGTTCAGTTTCTCCGCACGAACAAGGGGTTTTTGGTAAACCTTTTAGCTAACGTTAATGATAAATAAATAGAGGAAAAGGATAGAGAGAGGATAGATAGAAACAGTATAATTGTTTCATAATTATTATGTTCCTAGTACACGTAAAGAGGCCATGATAATTATGAGTGGTAGTTATCTATGAATTTACTGTGTATAAATGCACTAAGTTTAATGAAAACAATGTCCTCCAAAAGGGCTCATATTCAAACTCTATCGTTATATGTACCCTGAAGAAAGGTTAATGATCACACACTGGAATATAAATGTCCTTTAAAAAAGGCTCATTATCACACACTACTGTTTAATGTGCCCTGAAGAAAGGCTCATAATTTAACACTGGTATATAAATTTCCTATAAACGGCTCATATCCACACGCTGCCTTTGAATGTACCCTGAAGAAAGGTTAATGATCACACACTGGTATATAAATGTCTTCTAAGAAAGGCTCAAATTCACACGCTGCCGTTAAATGTACCCTGAAGAAAGTCTCATATTTACACGTGCCGTTAAAAGTACTCTGAAGATAGGCTCATGATGACACACTGGCATATAAATGTCCTCTAAGAAAGGCTCATACTAACACGCTACTGTTAAATGTGCCCTGAAGAAAGGCTCAAATTCACACGCTACCGTTATATATACCCTGAAGAATGCCTATAATCACACGCTGACGTGTATATGTAACTAAGAAAATACTCAATAACCTGCTGGCATTTGAATGTCCCCTGAAGAAAGGCTCAAGATCATACACTGGCATATAAATGTCCTAAAAAGAAAAACTTAAAATCACAAGCTGGCGTGTAATTGTAACTTAAGAAAATACTCAATAGCCTTCTGACATGTGATTTTCACTTTAAGAAAGGATAATGTTCACACACTGGCATATAAATTTCCCTTAATAAAGGCTTATATTTACACGCTGCCGTTAATGTACCGGGAAAAAGAGGCTCATGATAACACACTGGAAGGTAAATGTCCTCTGAGAAAGGCTCATGATCAAACACTGGCATATAAATGTCCCTAAGCAAGGCTCATTATCACACGCTACTGTTAAATGTGCCCTGAAGAAAGGCTAATAATTACACACTGGTATATAAATGTCCTTTAAGAAAGGCTCATATTCACAATTGGCGTTAAATATACCCTGAAGGAAGGCTCATAATCAAACACTGGCTTATAAATGTCCACTAAGAAAGACTTATATTCACTCATTGCTGTTAAATGTACCCTGAAGAAAAGTTCATAATCACACACTGGCATATAAATGTCCTAAAAAGAAAGACTTAAAATCACAAAATGGCGTGTAAAGGTAGCTTAAGGAAATACTCAATAGCCTTCTGACATGTGATTGTCACTTAAAGAAAGGATAATGTTCACACACTGGCATAAATATGTCCCCCAATAAAAGCTCAAATTTACACGCTGCCGTTAATGTACCGGGAAAAAGGCTCATGAACACACACTGGAAGATAAATGTCTTCTAAGAATGGCTCATGATAAAACACTGGCATATAAATGTCCCCTAAGAAAGGCTTATATTCAAACGCTACCATCATATATACCTCGAGGAAAGGCTTATAATCATACCCTGGCGTGTACATATGCCCCTTAATTAAATACCAAATAACCTGATGGCATGTGATTGTCCCATGAAGAAAGGCTCATATTCACACGATCCCATTAAATTCACCCTAAGGCTTATAATCGCACGCTGACGTATATATGTAACTTGAGAAAATACTCAATAACCTTTTGGCATTTGAATGTCCCTTTAAGAAAGGCTCATATTCTCAGGCTACCGTTGAATGTACCTTGAGGAAGGGCTTAAAATCAAACACCGGCATATATATCTATATATATAAAAATGAATGTTTGTATGTTTGTTCGTATGTCTGGTATACAAATTCGCAGTAGTTCACTAATTCAAACCAAAATTTCCATACATAGGTAAATAAATACGAGGAAGACGATAGGCTATTTTGAAAAATATATAAATCAATTATTAAAACTATATATTTTTAGTCAGAAAATGATGATGACGATATTGCTGTATCATGTTTGATTATCAGATACAAAATTATATCCGGAAAAATTCCAAAAAGCAGAGACCACGGGTGAAACCAGTTCATTATTTTGTACGCAGGAACAAAATTCTAAAAGAAAAACATTCATTCGAGCAGAAAACAAAAGCCAGATCATCTTTCTCAGACACAAAGTTTGGAGCGGGACGTTTCACACGAGTGACATCCACGGCGCCAATTTATAATTGTAAAGAATAGTATTTGAAAATCAAAATAATATAATTTTCAAATATCGTTGTGAAAATTTACTTATTTATTTTTATATTTTAAAAACACACAAAGTTTGGAGCGGGACGTTTCACAAAAGTGACATCCACGGTGCCAATTTATAATTGTAACGAATATTATTTGAATAAAAACATTTAATCGGGTAAAACCCGGGCGTTGCCCGGGTCATTCGGCTAGTGTTATATAAAAATCATTTTATTATGAAAAATAACTTTATAACAAACTACTCTGTAAAGTCGACCGCCAGATTTCGCGGTTTTCCCTATATAAACACATTGTTGTTGTTTTACCGTTGGCCTACTCAAATCTTTCTGTAGATATGCAAATAAGCCTTTTGGTTTTTTCATTATAATGGCTTTAAGTCAGGTAGTACTTTCTCAAATTATTTATTGTAGCGAAGAAATAATTTATTATTTAATTTAATTATTCAACGAAAATATTTGAAAAACAGATTTAAATTTTTACATTTGTAAAATCATCATTTAGTTGTCTAGCTTGTTTGTTCAACATTCTCCAGCTGTAGATAGTTGGGTTGATTTGTTAATACTGGTCGACTGGTCGTGGTGACGTCATCAATAAATACTTTCACATCTCCAGATATACAAAGACTTGATTTCTACGCTACTATATTCTACATTCCATAAGCTCAATTAAATCTAATTCTTATCTAAACTATTTTTTATTATCATTACCACGACTGCAATAGCATAAAATACTGCACAATAATATCATAAAATACTGCACTAAAATATCATAAAAAAAATACTGCAGAAAAATATCATTAAAATACTCATATAATGCAAAATAATATCTAATAATTCTATATCTCAATAAGGTTTTAAAACCATCAAATAACCACTATAACAATACAGAAATTCTATCATAATATATACTAGTATATTCCCCCTCTAAAAAAATCTCATAATCACACACGAACGTGTGATATGTAACGGAAGGATTTGAACTTGAATATTTCTATTTCCTCACATCCAGAAAAATAATTTAGAAGCCTCAGCGAATCTCAAAAATCTGGTAACTAATTCATTTATTTACATATATCACTAAGAACTTTCATACCAACAAATTCTATATTTTCATAGGAATATAAAATTCAAATGCAGAAAAATATTCTATCACTTGCATTTCAACTGATTTAATTTTTCATATATTTTTATATATAATCCTCGGAGAATAAAATAACTAAACCTGTTTGAGAAATATAAAATATTTCTATTCTCTAGGGCGCGTCAAAACATATTCATATTCTTTCATACATATCTTGAGAAATATAAATATATATTTCTCTATAGAAAATATAAGATATTCTGGTTTTATATACCACATTCATATTTGAAAAAGAAATACAATATTAATCATATGTAAAATATTTTCAATTGTTCTAATCCATTGTAACGTGTTCTCTACTTTAGAAAAATTATAATAGACTATCTAAATTGATAATTAAAATATAATTTATTCAAATATAGAATGATATTTTCTCCCTACAAATAACACGTTATATAAACCTCTATTACTTTTATTTATCAAAACACTTTAATTTTTGTTTGTAGAACATCCATGTTTGAAGAATGTTATATATTCGAAGGTATTTCTACTGTCCTCATGGCTTATTATCCCATAGTTTGTTTATATTAATTTTCCGGATCTTTTATCTACAATAAAATAAAAACAACTCGAAATAATATTGCCACATAAAAATTAGGAAAAAAAAACTTCATGATGACACAGCAATTTATTTAAGAAAAGAACAAACTATGAATGATAAACAAAAGATAAGCAATGGAGGAAGTTTACGGAGTAGTAAATATAAACACAAAAATGATACTCTGTTAATATAATAATAAATATTTTGATACATATCTCTTTCCCAATGGAAGCTGTGAACCAAAGCTTGCAATTATTGTAGTTACTTACATGGATCTGACGTGATTCTGCCAAGGATTCCAGCGAAGTCTTGGGACATTGTCCCTAGTACCTTTGCGTCCTTTTTCCTGCGGCGTGAAGAGCGGTTTTGTCGTCGTATCGTCTATAGGGACATCGCCATGTTGGAGCGAAGTCTCGGCTTTCACACATCGGTGGAATTCTGGAGTCAGTCTCTGAAAATGTAGATCACAGCACCCATGGCCTCAAGGTCTTCTATGCGATCTTCAGTTTGTCTTCCCTAGTTTACCCAGCATCTCCACCAAAATGCCACATGGAAAATTAGGAAAGATAAACTTCAGGTTACACAGAAATTTATTTAAGGCAAGAACAAACTATGCATGATAAACAAATGATATAATACGAGGGAGTTTCACAGAATAGCAAAATATAAACAAAAATATGATACTCTGTTAATAAAATAATAAATATCTTGCTTCAATATTACAGCGGTATTTTGGATTATATAGGCCAAATCTTGGAGGGTTCATTACTGATGATTCAAATCTTCCCAATGTTTTCACATCGCATAGTAAAGACAGTACTAAGTTTGTCCTATGTGTAAAAAAACATTCGAGATTTTGATGGATTTAGTTACTATAAAAATATTCTAACTGATTGGATTTGCCTTTTCTCCTAGTTGATAAGTTGAAGTAGAATACGTTTCAAGAAACTGAACACAACCTCTGACTATGAATAAATGTATAGTCTCAAATGGGGAGAATAAAACGACCACTGTTATGATTTTAGAGAGTATGCAAGGAATTTAGCAAACACAACATTTTATTGTAGCTATAAACAAATAAAACCCTTTAAAAATACAAAATATGTTCTCCCACAATTTTTTTTTATTTCAAAATGCTAGCTCACAAGTGATAATCTCTCTTCAACAGGCTTAATAAAAAACATCGACAATATATTAAAATAAATATTTACAAATACATACGCGTGCAGCGTTGATATTTATAACTAAATTTTCAATTTGAATGCTAGCTTTCAAACGATAATCGCACTTGAACGGGCGTAATAAAAAACATCGTATCACCACCAACATATATACCTCATCGTTTATTTCAAAATTTAACTGAAAATATTAATGAGAAAATATGTTTCTGAATATACTAAATTTTTAAAATTTTGAATGAAGATGTATTCTTTGTTTAATATTTTATCGTTTCACAGTAAATATTTACAATTTATTATTAATGGTCCACTAATGAGAGTTTCCTCTTTACTTTTTTACCTTTTTATTTAAAATTGAAAGTTTCCGTTTACATACTTTTTAAACAATAGATTAAAATATATATTATTATTTTTGGGATATAATAAATTGATTTCTCTCTTTCCTCTCTCTTTGAGATTTGAGATTGAAACTGATTTATTTCAAAGTCCATATAAGATTGAATACAGAATAAATATAAATATGAATAAATAAAATTATATTATGATAAATACATAAATGAATTGATATAAATATATAAAACAATTGATAAATATACATATATATACAAATATAAATATAGATACAAGTCGTCATTGGTGGCGCCCACCGCGCCTCCTCTCTCTCGTTGAATATTATAAAATATTTTAATATAGATTTTACCTATATAAATAAGAAAGAGTATAATGTTTTACATATTATTTATATAAACGAATCTATAAATATATAAAATCTGAATTAATCTTTTGGTAATATATATATTTGAAAAGAATACATTGAATTCTCTTTTAAGAAGTACGTTATTTTAATAGGAAGAAAGGTATGTTAACACTCATGGACAAAACTTAAGGAAGTTGTACCTTTCAGCATATATATCGTGATTCAGACAATAACTGTGAAAGATATACTATTGGACAAAACTTAAGGAAGTTGTACCTTTTAGAATCTATATCGGGGATTCAGACAATAACTCTGAAAGATACACTCATAGCCATATCTTTAGGAAGTTTAATTTTTTGCATGTTTATCGGGATTCAGAAAATAACTCTGAAAGATACACTCATGGACAAAACTTAAGGAAGTTGTACCTTTTAGCATGTATATCAGGATTCAGACAATAACTCTGAAATATACACTCATGGACAAAACTTAAGGAATTTATATATTTTAAAATGTATATCAGGATTCAGACAATAACTCTGAAAGATACACTCATGGATAAAACTTAAGGAATTTATATATTTTAGCATGTATATCGGGATTCAGACAATAACTCTGAAATATACACTCATGGACAAAACTTAAGGAATTTATATATTTTAAAATGTATATCAGGATTCAGACAATAACTCTGAAAGATACACTCATGGATAAAACTTAAGGAATTTATATATTTTAGCATGTATATCAGGATTCAGACAATAACTCTGAAAGATATTTGATACATACTGACTTTGATTGAAGACACATTAGATAACCAAGTGTGATCAAATTTGTCTTTCTCTCCTTGAAAAATATGACGGCAGATATCAAATTTATTCACCTTTCATAATCTTTGTCAAAAATATGAACAATAATAAGAAATGGCTGTCGTTTTGGATCATCGTTTAGTACGTAAATACGGGATAAGATATTCAAATACAATAACACCTTTTGTGACAAATATTCGTTAAAATGAAAGAAAAGAGAAAGAGTTTATAATAGAATCATTTTTTTCGCAATCGAACGTTGTACTGTACGTATTACATTCCAAACACGACGCCAGCCATCTCTGTCTTCAGCTCGATGTACCATCTCAGCGACCATCAAGCCAGTGAGTTTATAATTGAATCATTATATTCGCGATCGAACGTTGTGGCCTACTGTACGTATTACATCCCAAACACGACGCCAGCCATCTCTGTCTTCAGCTCGATGTACCATCTCGGTGACCGTTAAGCAAGTGAGTTTAAAATATAATCATTATATTCTCGATCGAACGTTGTGGCCCACTGTACATATTACATCCCAAACACGACACCAGCCATCTCTGTCTTGAGCTCGATGTACCATCTCGGCGACCGTTAACCCACTGAGTTTATAATAGTCGTCAATAAATAAAATGAACATAAATCTATATTTCCTTTAAAAAAACTTCAAATAAGAAAATAATTCTTTTTCTTTTTCTTCTAAAGTCTCAAAGCTCATTGAACGTCTCCAGGATTAATCAGTGGGTTTGAGCGACAAAAGCTCTTTTAAAACCTAACGAATCAATCAAACCAGGGGACACGTTCCTTAAAAAAACGAGTTGATTAAATAAAAAGCTCCATTTTTATTCATCATTGGGCTTGAAATCAATGGCATTGATTGAGGTAATTGATTTGCAGTTGGGGTGCTGAATTTTCTTTCAAATTGGAAAAGCCATAGCTAATTACAAACTGCTTTACCGCCAAAATGGCGCCTACAAGGATATTCTAATAATAGCAGAAGACCTTCTGTTTAGAATAAGAAATAAACTTTATATCTTTAAACATTCAAATCTATTATTAAAATGTATATATAAGAATATATATATTATCTTTGTCTCGAATATATATATGTATTGTGTTCTGAAAATAGAGCAATCCATATTTAAATCTTTAGACAATAAAAGGCATATATTGGATTGAATAAATAATTCAGCCAACCGAAATATTGGCAAATACATCTTTCATTCAATTCAATATATGCCTTTTTGTTATCTATATAAAATAGGTATATATAGCCCAATAATTAAATATATTATTTATATATTTCAAAATATTATTTTAGCTAATGCACCGTAATGATTTGGCACCCTGCAGAAAAAAAAACGTTGTATAAAAGTTAGGCGTAGTTGGCTGAATTCTACAATAAAAATTGTTATTTGGTAGTTGGTATCATAACTTCTAAAATTCAAAACTCTTTCCATAATAATATTATATAAATATATATGTCGCATATTTGTTGTGCATAGACAATTTTATACATAGAAATGTTCTAAATAGAAACAAAAAGTAAAACCAAACCTGATGTAACTGCAAAATGACGTTTAATAAAATACAAGGTAGGATCAAAAAGTTCCCGAACGTTTAAAAAATAAAATATAAAACAACTTTTAAAAAATGTAAAATTAATTTGACTGTAAAGAGCAAAGCCTAAATTGAAATTTAATTCAGCAACGCCAGTAAATGCGCATGCGTAGTTTTCATTTTAGGCATATTATTGTTAGTATTTATCTCGCGTTGGTTTCTGCAATGTCATCATTTGAGAAAAGGGCAAATATTAAATTTGTATACCACCGGAAAAGAAAGGCGCGGCATTCAGTAAGGTCGAATAACAGATCACTGGCATTGTCCAAGAAGCTAAAAGAACATAAAATTTTGCCAGGCTAGTTCTAGATTGGACACGGATACTCAAAAAGGTCCACCCTTTCTGACGTCACCATTAACATATGAGCGGGGTCCATCTGAGCCCACAGGGGTATAGTGAGAAGATAAAAGAGCAGTTAGTACGCCATGTTGCTCGATGGATCAG
The DNA here is from genome assembly GCA_030710605.1 of Cordylochernes scorpioides. Classification (NCBI taxonomy): domain Eukaryota; kingdom Metazoa; phylum Arthropoda; class Arachnida; order Pseudoscorpiones; family Chernetidae; genus Cordylochernes; species Cordylochernes scorpioides. Next base: position 47,892,797 of record CP092865.1, on the reverse strand, counting down.
AGTGATCCCATGACTCTCATAGTCCTCTTCACCTTCCCGGGTGTTGCCCCCCCTCTAAAAACCGAGGTAACCATTTTATATACGTATTGATTTCATCTAACTTCACGCTAGTGCGCACCCCACTCTGGCCCCATGACTGAATATTTGATGACAAGCTTACTGCGACTGTGTCAGCTCCATACAATACAACATAAAAAATTAATTACAATTTCGCCATCTATCGATAAAATTTATATATATATATTTGGCAATATTTTTCTTATGATATGTATATAAAAATAATATAACAAAAATGCTTTCGATGATTATTGCAGGTTTGATGGTAATATTGCCTTTTAATTGTATCCGTTGAGATATATAGTCTTGAAGGCCTTAGATAGAAGGCTTTGACATGGATAATATATATTTTTTATCAAATTAGAAGCATATATATATTATATAATCTAAAATTGTAAATATTTTAATTTTTACAAACATATGACTATATATGTATGAATATTCTATATTTTTTACCATAGTTTTAGAATACACCACTTTGTAAATTGTTGTAAATAGGTTTAGTTAACCTACCTATTATTTTTAAACTCACTAACATAAGATTTAATTTATAAATTCTATATAATTGTGATAAATATTTAATGTATAATTTCTTCAAGTAAAATTTAAAATAAAAAATACTTGACAATTAAATAACTACCTTTCCTATTATCATGACTGCATTTTCAATTCTTTATCTTTTAAACAAAACATTATATTCATAACATATATATTTACTAGTGAAATGAAAGGATTTAAAAGCACGAATGTTTCTTTTATACATAATTCAAACTTCTACTGTCCTTACTTCGATGAAATAATATATTGGGAGGGCTTGGCTCATCAGTGGAGAACCCTCCCAAACCGCTTCTAAGAGCTATAATACTGTATTGGACGATTCTGCCTTTATACGCAGTACTGAGAGATGGAATCTCAGAAATGGTTTTCAAGAAAACTATGGACATGAGCTTATAGGACAATAGAATTACATATAAATACAAAAAACGAGAGTAGAAGTTTGTATTATGTATAAAAACCATTCGTGATTTTAAATCCTTTCATTTTATATGTATAGATGGCGCGTTATTGCTTTGTGTTAATATATACTAGTATATATATGTGGCAATATAGTGATAATAATGTGGTGAGGAGAGAAATAATCACACGACGAGTTGGTAGAGGAAATAACCCAGGCAGCCAGCGAGAGAGACGGGGCGCGAGGAGCTTCCCGCTGAACGACCGTTTGTTGTGTGTGACCCGCCACCCCCCCGACTATCCAAAAATAGTCCTGCAGGGTTCCCAGAAAAGCCCCCTCAGGAATGTGGCCAAAATGGCCGTAACTTAGTTGCCTTCTATCGAGTCTCTCTCTCGTTGACTGTAGGTTTACTTTATTATTCCTGGAAGAGCATATATTCTGACATATATATATTATGAAAACGGCATCTCCTTATCAGGACACTGAAAGTTGCTTATGGCTTGCGCCATCTATCTCCATCTATATTCTCATCAAAAAGGCATCATATATTAGATCAAAATATAATTTATTTACCAATATTTCCGTTGACTGAATGCCAACCTTTTTCAAGGTATTATAACATTAATATGTAATTCCAATATATGTTAGACATTAATTTGTTATAATATCTTTGATAAAGGTTGGCGTTCAGCCAACTGAAATATTGGTAAATAAATTATATTTTGATCCAATATATTCATTTTTTAATTAAATATCTATTTTTGGATTGCTCTACTTGCAAAAAATATTATACATAAATGCTGAAGATAATTCATTCATGAAATAAATTTTCTCAAAGTTAGACAAATTAATTGATGAGCCTAGCCCATTCCTTTTCAAAATTTATGAATATTTTGAATAAATATTTATTATATAGTGGTCGAATAGTTTTTTTTTTTTTTTGGCGTATTCAAATCAGGCTACATCATTTGATAGTTTCTTTGGTTTCCTGTTTCTATTCACTTGTAATCAAGAAAAATTTAAATATTGAATTTGCAGAGCTTCCATTCTGTGATTGAATAAAGTTTTCAGAATATTGTGGTTTTATAAAAGACAATAGATATACATATTGATCTATCTATATATATATATACAATCTCCACTATTTTAAAAAGTAGAATAATAACAAGCATTCATTGTTTTCTACGATAATTCTAAACACCTATGAAAAAATAATACAAATATGAAATTTTACTAGGATAATGTGAATAAATTAAGAGAAAGGCATCTCCTTATCATGCAACTCAAAGTTGCGCCATCTATAGGAATATATATCAACTAATATTCAGGATGTCTGAATGATCAATTTTTGGTCGTTCTTGAACAATTTTTAACGCCTTGCAAAATACTTTATTTTTATTTACTTCTCTTGACGAGGACAAAAGATTTTTGTCGAAAGGTTGAGAAAATAAAAAACCCCAACTCGCCAAATTGTATATTTTTCATATAAATAAATTCATCATAAAGTATTTAAATCGATAACTATATGAAGGAATATATATAAAACCAAAAGATTCACTTCAAGGTGACATGTCGGAAGAACTGACAAGAAAATAAAAAGATGCTAACAGCTAATAAAACTATGGGATGTCGGGGTTGTGCACCAAGTGAAGAATGTCGTCACAACGAGATCATTGGCTGTTGGCGGGGTGCCAGTAACTGGATGTATGGTTTCCTGCCAGCTTTAACGCTATATTAGCTTTAGAAATAATTGCCAAACGACCGATATTTCATAATTTCATTCTATCCTTTACAATAAGTATACAGGTTATTAAGATATCATTATGATATACTTCTAAATCAATATAATAAATTTTCGAAAAGAAAGAAAAACAATATTAAGGTGGAGGGTTTCTTTTAATTTTAATTTTCGCAAAGTTTCGAGCAAATTTTCTGCTCTTCAACGGGCATATACTTCTATATGCAATATCAAGATGAACTTTGTACAGTAATAATTGAAAATGTGTTATTGGCATATGCTCTCTTCGCGAATTTGTATATAACAAAGACACTTATGTAAAATTCAATAATTTTTGTAAATTCATTTTAGATTTTCTCTTCTGTTGGAGAAAACCATCGTTTCAGTTTTAATTGTGTTTTTAGTTGGTTATTGAGTTGTATATAATGAATTGTATATAGGTTGCTAAAATAATCCATTTTAGAATTTCTCTTCTGTTTTAGAATACCATCGTTTAAGTTTCAATTATGTTTTTAGTCCGGTTATTGAATTGTATATAATCTACTAAAATGTATTTAGGCGCAAGTATCCCGAGCTGGGATAACGCGTCCGATATATGAAATAAAAAAATAATGGGATGAAATATATATTAATTTATAGATAATTTGCCAGGAATATTGCCATATTGCGTTGGGAGGTCTATTTTAGCTGTAAACAGTTTGATTCACGCCAACATTTGCCAATAACACATTTTCAATTATTACTGTACAAAGTTCATCTTGATATTGTATATGGAAGTATATGCCCGTTGAAAAGCAGTAATTTTTCTTGAGATCTTGAGAAAATCAAAATTCAAAGAAACCCTTTACCTTAATATTATTCATTTTTTCTTTTTAGAATAATTTCATAGGTAACTGTTACTCACTTAAAATATTTTCAAACTAGTTCAAATTGATATTACACTGGTCTACATTGAAAAATATTTTTTTGATAATGCATCAGTTTCTGACTTAATTTGAGGTGCTGATCATTAATATAATGTTAGTTTTATGTATATCATCAATTTTTAGAGATATAACATATACATATTTAGGCCACAATGTGGTAAATCAGTCCATATAAGGGCTACTGGAGCTGCAGGCGTATCAGGCCCCTCATCATCGAAGCCTTCAGTGTTCTCGGGCGACCCCCTGACTTGCAGGCCTGGATTTTCGGGTCTGGTCTAGAAGATGACGACTTGGCCATCCTAGCGTCGGCCAAATCCATCATCTACCGGTACTTCGTACAGGTTGGGCTGACCACCCGCTCATCGCCTGGGAAAGAAGGCTCACCCGCCGGGGCACATCCCCCGAATGATAATCTATATTTTAGTCTTTTTTCTTTTTTTTTTAATATAAATTATTGACAAGAAGTCAATAAAATTTGTTTTAATTGTCATATAAGGGGTACGAAAAACAAAATGAACGCAAATAATTATCAATGCATTTACTATATAAAAATCACTTTTTTGAATATTATTTGTTCGTTGGAAGTTTTTTCCGGATATATATAGCTATCTATTTTTTTTTTCTATTTGATTCCCAACCTTTCAATAACTCTCTGTCTAAATCGTCTGGATTTATATATTTTTAAAATGGTTGTTTGGCGTATTAGCTAATGACCAAAAGGTCACGTAGAAAACCAGGAAGTTTTGTCATACTTCTAATTCTCCTGTTGAAGGGCATGTAAGCTATAGATATAAACGATAATTAAATAGACCTGGCCCTGAAATTCTTGTTAATTTTGTTAAATTGTAAAGGCAGGTATGAATATACAGCATATTAAATTTTATCTATTAAAAACTATAATAAACAAATATAAAACAACGAAAACTGATGTTTGCTGGACATATGATGCACGTTTCAAAATACAAAAATATTTTCTCACAATGAGTTTATTTATTTTTCTCAATGCTAGCTTTCAAGCGATATTCGCTCTTTAACGGGTTGAAGAGCGAATATCGCTTGAAAGCTAAAATATTAAGATAAAAATAAACGCATTATTAGAAAATATATTTTTATTTTAAACGTGTGTGTGTGTGCTTCACAATTTTATCACGCATAGAATAATATGGTATTATTATATATTTTGTAAAAAATGAGATTTTCTGCTGATTTTGATTATCTTGAGGATTATGCTATTAATTTATTTGCTGGTTCTTTTTAGTACTAAATGGTATTGGTAATGCAGTCGTAGCCGAAATCTTGAAAATATAATAATAAAAATAGTTTTGAACAGTAATTGCTTTAATTGAGCTAAAGGAATATATAAAAAAACATAAGTTGATAAAAATACTGCCTGGATTAAGGCGTATATATATATAAGAATAAAAAAATAAACTTACTTACATAATTTACAAAAATGTTTTGAGCTGACCATCGGGAAACGGAAATATCTTTATTTACGGGGCTGCTAACCAAAATGAATGATTTTTGAGCCCCGAGAACCATCGGGAAACGAAAACAACAAGTTTTTATAAGGAAAGCGTGACCTCTGGCGTCGATTTAACAGAGTAGTTTAATCTATGAAATTATTATTTTTAAATAAAATAATTTTCCTATAACATATATAATATTCAAATAAACATTGATAATAATCATATATTCAATGATATATTATAAACCATTCAATTTGGTATATGTCAGCCACACAACACACACAATTATCCAACATGACGTCATATACAGGCAAGTAAAGAGATAAAGTTGAGGCAAACCAACCATTATCATTATATCGTTCACTCATTAGGCTTGGTAGTGGGAATAAATTAAATTTCTACCTCACTCTGTGGCATTAATAATGAGTGAGCTAATGTTCCACTGTTTTCTCCCTTGTGAAAATGATGGCGTCATTTAGAACCGCTGCTACAGCTCTAAGTGTTAACTGAGACTTTTCTACCGCTTTTCTTTGTGGAAGATTATCATCATATCAGAATTTAAATAGAGGAATATGTTTTTTTTATCACATTGTACTTATTAAACGATCACACATACAGATTTATTGATACCAGTATCTGTATAAGATCTGTCTTATACAGATTCACCACAGGAAGGAGCATAGATAGTGCTCCTATACCCCAGACAGCACAAAACACAACAACAGCCTCCAGGTCTGACACATGTCCATTGGCCACACCGTTCATACGCTCACCGTTTCTACCGCTTTTCTCGGTGGAAGATTATCATCGGTTTAGAATTGAAATAGATCAAAACATTTTTTTATCACACTGTACATATTGAAAGATCACAAATACAGATTTATTAATACCAGAATCTGTATAAGACCGGTCTTATACAGATTCACCACAGGAAGGAGGCATAGATAGAGCTCCTATACTCCAGACAGCACGGAACCCAACAACAGCCTCCAAGTCCGACGTGATGTCCATTGGCCATACCGTTCATACGCTCGCTTTTCTCGTTGGAAGAATATCATCTGTTTAGAATTTGAATTGAAAAAAGTGTATTTTTATCACATTGTACCTATTGAACAATACACATATAGCTTTATTAAGACCACCGGTCTTATACCGATTCAAAGCAGGAAGGAAGCATAGATAGAGATCCTATACTACATGTACCACTAACCCCAAATGAATAGCCTCCAGGTCCGACGCATGTCCAGCGGCTACTCTGGTAATATCACACACACATACAGATTTATTAAAACCACCAGTCTTATACAAATTTACCACAGGAATAAAGGAAGCATAGATGGAGCTCCTATACACAAGTCAGCATTTAACCCAACAACACCGTCCAGGTCCGACGCATGTTCAGTAGCCATACCATGCATTCGTCAAGGTTAGCGTATCACTGAAAAGACGAATGTGGAATCAGCCGCGTTCTAGTCTTCGCTTTCCTCATCCAAATGGACCACGACTTGTGTTAAAATGTAAATTTACATTCTTAGCAATGCATTACGAGGAAAATGTTTTTTCTCACACTGTACATATTTAACAATCACTTACAACTTTATTAAGATCATCGGTCTTATACCAATTCACGTAAGCACAGATAGAGCTCCTATATACAAGTCAGTACAGAACCCAACAACACTCTACAGGTCCGATGCATCTTAGCCGTACCGTGCATTCGTCAAGTTTAGCGTATCATTGGAGAGACAAGTGTGGAATCAGACGCATTCTAATCTTCGCTTTTCTCATCCAAATGGACCACAACTCAGGTTATTGATGTCAATTTACATTCCTAACAAGGTATTACAAGGAAAACCTTTTTTTTCCACCCAGTACCTATATAACGATCACACATATAGCTTTATTAAGACCAACGTCTCATACAGATTCAACACAGATAGAAGGCATAGATAGAGATTCGTTACCCCAGGCAGCACAGAACTCAACAACAACCTCCAGGTCCGACGCCTGTCCAGTGGCCACTCTGGTAATATTACACACACATACAACTTATTTAAAACCACTGATCTTATACAGATTCACCGCAGGAAGGATGCATAGATGCCCAGACTATACCCCAGGAATTACAGAACCCAACAACAGCGTCTAGGTCCGACGTATGTCCAGTGGCCACACCGTACATATGTCAAGGTTAGAGTATAACTGAAGAGGCGAGTGTGGAATCAGCCGTGTTCTAGTCTTCCCTTTCCTCATCCAAATAAACCACGACTTGTGTTAATAATATAAATTTACATTCTTTACAATTCATTACACTTCACGGGCACTCTTATTCACTAACCTAACCATAAAAAAACTTAAATCAAAATGAATTAGTGATTAAAGACTTCCTTTTCCTCATCCAAATGGACCACGGCAATTCCATATAAACGATTAGAAAGCATAATTAATTTGATAAACAAAGATCGCTCAACAAGATGTTGTAATCCATAAGACCATTTCAATTCAAATTGTTAACTCATCAACATAATTAAAAATAAAGTTTATTGTTCTGATTTTCTGACGACCCGAATCGTCTTTTTCAAAGTTGGAAAGTTTGTTAGTGAAATATTGTGTGAATCTTTCTATCTTTGATGAAAACGTTAGTGGGCCTTATTGAGGTATAAGGACAATACACATTGTTGAGAGAAGTTGATGATTTTAAAACATTATCATAATCCAACATACAATTATTACATTCTTTACAACAATCAATTGTTTTTATTTTTATTGCAAACTGGGTTGCTATTATCAAAACCATTCAAATATTTACTTAAAAATACACTGTTATCTGAAAAAATAGTACAAATGTGATATATTACTGGGATAAGGTGCATAATTATGAAAAAAGACATCTCCTTATCGTGCAACTGAAAGTTGCTAATGGCTTGTGTCATCTATCGGTATAATTATTATTCTGGAATAATTAAAAATCAACGAGAATAGTTTATATTTATTCCGATAGATGGCACAAGCCATCAGCAACTTTCAGTTGCACGATAAGGAGATGTCTTTTCTCATAAATACTGTTATCTGTTGCACGTGTTTATACAATCAGATATATAATTACAATACAAAAAAATCATAAGATATAAATGTTTATATCTTAACTAAAAAGAGACAAAACTCAAGGAAGTTGTGTGCCTTCTAGCATGTATTACTTTTGATTCTTGTTTCACCAGATAGCGCTCTGACATCACATGTGCTCCTGGTCAGGATATGCCTCTTTTAGTTTTAATATCAACACCTGATCTTTTTATTTTTTTCTATTATTTTTTTCACACACACACACACATATATATATATATATATATATATATATATATATATATATATATATATATATATATTATATTTAAATAAAAAAGATTAGATGCTTGAATTTTGATCATCTTGATGATTATGCTATGGTGGTGCAGTCGTGGTTGAATAATTTTGAAATAAAAATAATAATAATAGTAAAGATTAGAAATTGCTTTAATTGAGCTAAGAAATATAAAAACATAATTGGATAAAAGTAATGCCTGGCTTAAGGCGTAAGAATAAAAAAATGAAAAGCGTATTTACATAATGTACAAATGTCTTGGGCCGACCAACGGGGAAGAGAGAAAATATCTTTATTTACGGGCTACTAACCAAAAACCAACGGGGAAGAACAACAACGAGTTTTATATGTGAAGAGTGACCTCTGGCGGTCGATTTAAACAGAGTATTTATCTATGAAATATATAATTTTTAAAATAAAATAATACTTTAATATAACATAATTTTAAATGAAATATTTTAATATAACATTTCCACCCTGTGAAGAAAACAATATGGGTTAATTCAGAGTAAAGTGATAAAAATATAGCTTTTAAAAAAGATAAAATGATTAGAAAGAAAGGTGAGAGGTGATATTCCATGATCATATTGGTTTGTTGTTAACCAATAGAGACAGGAAATTACAAAAATGATAATGTGAATAATGATAACAAAAATGTGGTGAAGAGTGAAAATGTGGTTGATTGAAAATTGTGGTAAAGAGTGAAAATTGTGGTAAAGAATGAAAATTGTCGTAAAGAGTGAAAATTGTGGTAAAAAATGAAAATTGTGGTAAAGAGAGAAAAAAGTGTTCCATAATCGTATTGGCTTATTGTGAACCAATAGATTGGATAGACAAAAATAAAATACACATATTATATTAAAAATGAGGAAAGAAAATAAAATGAATGCATATTAAAAAAGTGAAAAATAAAAGGGTGATATCCCTTGATCATATTGGCTTGTTGTGAGCCAATAGATTGGGAAAAACATGAGATAATGATACACATATAATATTAAAAATGAGGAAGGAAAATAAAATGAATGCATATTAAAAAAGTGAGAAATAAAAGGATGATATCCCTTGATCATATTGGCTTGTTGTGAGCCAATAGATTGGGAAAAAACATGAGAAAATGACATTTATGATAAAAAAAAAACAATAAGTTGAAGGCAAAGTTTAATTATGTACAAAGGAAAATGTGCAAATAAGGAATAAACATGTAAAGAAAAAAAAGGCAATGGTAAGAATAAAGAATGGTCATTTGAAGAAAAAAGAATCAAGGTGGATAATTATAAGAGGTAAAATTTACATGTGTTTACTACGCTAAATTTGCATATTTGTTAGGTGATATAAGAAATGGAAATAATTGTGTTATCAAAATAAAATAAAAAAGGAAAAGTTGAAATATGTTAAACAATGAAAAATATTAGCTAATTATTTAATAAATAAATTGAATGTGAGAAATATGTTAATTTGTTGTTGTTGTTCTCCTGGCCGACTGTTTTACATATGGTGCTATATCTTAAAATTGTTTGAAGGGTGTAAATGGTTTAACTTAAATGTAATTATTTAAAATTAAAACATAGAATGAGGTATATTTAGTAACTAATTATACAAAGGAAAATAAGGTTTAAAAGGATTGAAGGGTATGATACTATTTAAAAGGAAAAAAACAGCTATCGTAAAATTGATATATAAAAATAATATGACAAAAAGGATATATCTAAGCAAATATGCGATTGAAAACTATTGTACATAATGGGTGATAACAAAGTTAAAATGAGGTAAACTACGAAAGATGGTGGATACAAAGTACCTTGGGTTGGATGATGCTGGCTGGAATTGGCTGTAGTTGACTGGTGTTGCAGATGTTGGGTGGAGTTGATCTTCGGAGATGGCTGTATGGAAGAAGGATATGTTTGCTTGTGGGGAATGCTATGTTTGATTGAGTCGGGCTATGTCTTTTTAAATTAGGTTATTTTTGGTTGAAATTAGCTATTTTTGATTAAAATGAACTATTTTTGATTGAAATGAACTATTTTTGATTGGGAAAGTTATTTTTGATTCAAAGATTTGCATATTTGAGTTTGAAAAATTTTGCTCTTGCCATTTTAATAAAATAAACAGGTAAATATCCTGTCGGCTTATATTATATTTAAATAAAAAAGATTAGATGCTTGAATTTTGATCATCTTGATGATTATGCTATGGTGGTGCAGTCGTGGTTGAATAATTTTGAAATAAAAATAATAATAATAGTAAAGATTAGAAATTGCTTTAATTGAGCTAAGAAATATAAAAACATAATTGGATAAAAGTAATGCCTGGCTTAAGGCGTAAGAATAAAAAAATGAAAAGCGTTTTTACATAATGTACAAATGTCTTGGGCCGACCAACGGGGAAGAACAACAACGAGTTTTATATGTGAAGAGTGACCTCTGGCGGTCGATTTAAACAGAGTATTTATCTATGAAATATATAATTTTTAAAATAAAATAATACTTTAATATAACATAATTTTAAATGAAATATTTTAATATAACATATATATATATATATATATATATATATACAAAGAATTATTTAGACCATATATATATTATTTTAGAATTTAACCTTTAGTCTAGATTGGATATACTATATTGTCTATTAGTCTATATTGGATATCGTAATAGAATTTTGAATTTCATAATATTTTTAGGAGCAGCTTGCCTTTATAAAATATTTTTGCGAATATTTTTCTATTGAAACCAAAATATAAAATATGTATGCAGCTTTACAAACCTATAAGCTTATTTCCATAGGTTCTCTAAATACCCCTAAGCTCCCTTCCATAGTAAATACAGGGTATATAAGAAAACTTATCAAATATATAATAGTAGAGCGGTCTGAATACTTATTTGTCGAAACCGCTGACAGGGTATACCACTAATGTGGGATTCACCCCTTATTCAATCAATGACTTCTATCATTGCAGAATTGTCTATATATATAACTAAAAATAATGTAAAAAAAGAGAAATATGATAAGATAATTATTCAAATAAAAGATACTTCGGCCAGTAAATCTTTTTTATTGTCTCGACCTTTCGACAAAAATATTTTGTCCTCGTCAGGAGCGAACAAAAATTAAAACATTTGGCAAGGCGTTAAAAATTATTCTGAGACTGCAAGGGCGTTATGCATTCTAAACCTTTGCCAAATGTTTAATTTTTGTTCGCTCCTGACGAGGACAAAAGATTTTTGTCGAAATGTCGAGACAATAAAAAGATTTACTGGCCGATGAGTCTTTAATTTGGAGAACTATGAATGCTGGCCAGGCAGCCTCTATCTTTACGATAATAAGTTTATCTTATTAATGGATTTATCAAATAAAGTAAAGTATGAAGGAAGATGAGTTTCTTTTTAATGAACGCGAGCGAGCTTTCGGGCCATACGCCCTTCTACTGGCTAAATAGTTAAGAGATTCCAAAAGGATACAAGCTTATTTATATTATGGTAGGCGATATTTTAGAATATTTACATTTTTTCAGAATATTTACATTATTTTCTTATAGACAAAGAAACAGAAATACAACTATGATTATAATTAAGATATGCAAAAAATATAGGAAAAAGACAATGAGGTAAATTTCTAATCTGACACATTAGAGGAGACCGGGAAATCACTATGAATGGGAAGACAGTAAAACACATCAGGACAGGAATACTTTATAAATATCTGGTAAGTGTATTTTCCTTTTAAAACTGTTCAGTTTGACCGAGATTATAGGATTTATTCGTATTAATCAAATCTCAAGATTTTAGGTAGATCTACTCTTGTCTCTCTCTTAAAAGAACTACAAAAAATGAATAATAATGTACGTTTATTAATCGTTTTATGTACGACTGTAGAGAAAGGCAATGTTCTGAAAAAGCTTGAAATTTTATAAGTAAAAAGAAACATATCTACAGAAAATCTATTTGTATTATCTTAATATATATCTAAGGTAAAGTCTGAAGCCATGGAAAAAGCCCATGTACCTCACGTCTCTGATGGATGTCCCCATGTCGTAGGCTCGGCACTGACAAATGAAAGGTGGACACGGCGTCTTTCTTTATTTCGGATGATTTTTATTGTCTTTCTCTCCCTCGCAATCACAGAGGCACAATTATTTCTTTCCCGCAATCACCACATTTATCTGACCTATAATCATTTGTATTTGTGTCTCTGGATTTACTTATTTAATATTCTTGTCTGATTTCTTAGTATATGTTTATTCTAAGTATTGTTTATATCATTTGGTAAACATTTATTATAGTAATAATATAAAAACTAATAACATTTTTATAAATATATCATAATTTTACATATTATAAGAATATTGTTTATTCTTTTAGCAAATAATTATAATAATATGGAAATTAAAGGAAATATTTTTAATATATCTTCAAATTACATTTTATAAGAATATTGCTTTTTCTTTTTGCAAACTTTTATTATAGTAATAAAATAAAAGCAAATCATAGTGTCATAAATTTATCTTAATCACATATCATACGTATGTTTTCTTTTTTGACACACATATTTATAATAGTAATAATATAAAACTAATGAAAAATTTATAAATAGATCTTTATAACATATTATAAGAGCATTGCTTTTTCTTTTTGCAAACTTTTATTATAGTAATAATATAACAACAAATCGAAATAAAATATTTTTTTTTTCTTATTCACATATTATACGTATTTTTTCTCCTTAAACACACATTTTTTATATTAGTAATAATGTAAAACTAAGGAAAGTGTTATGAATAGATATTCACTACACACATATTATTAAATTTTAAAAATTATTAAATTTAAATATTTTTCAGTTTTCAAATAATATTATATAAATTATATTTATCACACACACATAATATTTTTAGTAAGTTTATGTTTTGTTGGTAAAATAAGCAAATAAAGGATAATGTGTAGTTTTCAAAAAAAAAAAAAAGATTTACATCAATGATATTTCATTCATAGAGAGATTCATTAGCGAATAACGACAGTGATAATCTTCTCGGTATTATTTATGCGATAAAACGGAATAAAAGAAGAAAAGTTTCTTTAATAGACAATTATAACGGTGACAATTATAATTGTCTATTAAAGAAACTTTTCTTCTTTTATTCCGTTTTATCGCATAATCAATTATATAAATGATATATTAATATGACATAAATTATACTATATTAAAAAAAAGCACAAAAAAATATATAATAATAAATCACTTTTTAGATTTATTTTTCTATTTGTTTGAATAATATCTAGTTCGTTATCTCAGTTTTTTTATAAGCTCATGACGAGTCAAAGCCGATTTATATGTTTGGTTCTATTGTAAATTTTGTTATACAATTTGAATATTTATTGATACATTCATAATATTTACCACAAAAAATAATATAAACTTATCTTACTCAATATATTTATCCTTTTTTCGTTTGTTCTAATGTTTATTAAATCGGAGTTGACATGCTTCTCTGTTAAATATATATTTCAATATATTACTCTCTACAAATTATTTAGACCACTTTAAAAAATTACCTTTATTGAAAATTTTATAATTTTCTTTATATATGTATTATATATAATCTGAAAATTCCAATATTCTATATTTTAAAATATATATATATTTTTTTTTTATTCATTGATAATTATACTTTTTTTAAGAATCGTTTTTTATAATGACTTTCAGTTTTGTTGTAAATATGCGTAATTAACATATCTATCCTTTTAAATCACTAATATAGGATTAACTTTATAAATTCTATATATTGTGAAAATAACTAATGTGTAATATTTCCTCAAGTAATTGAAATAAAAGCTACTTGACGGTAAATAATTATCTTTTTATTATCACGACTGCACCTTCAACCCTTTATATTATCGATCCTTTGTCTTATCAACCCTTTATCTAACAACAAACAAATTATTCATAATACATATATATATATGTAATAAGATGAGCTGTGTAGCCTCTTGTAGAATTCTGTCGACTAGAAATGTGATGTGGTGAGGTATCCAGTCGACTTAAACTATGTGATGGGGTCCTGTAACTCTCGCCCTACTGTGTTGACCGAGAGGAACAGTCAGGATGGGGAGTTTTCCAGTACCTCTCTGCACCTTGTAAGACCTTTAAAAGTTCTCACAGAGTACAGGCAGTCGTGGTCGAGGCAGAGTGGAAAGCTTGGGGATGTCCATACAAAAAACGAAGACACAGTTGCACTAAGAAAGTTCCGTGAACAGATAAAAGTTGAGCTAGGAGCGAAAGATGGTGAGATAGAAGTTTCTTACTGGTCTACATGATGGATGAGATGGACCTGGGGTACAACCGACGTGGGCTTGCACTGAGGGTGAACTAACTGTATTTTTAGCTTAAAACGGGGCTTTATATACCTTTTCTGAGAAAGGGGGTTTTGCCTTTCACCAGATGTGAAGAGTGTGGGTCGTCTGGTGACATTCTACTGGCGCCGTCCTGACAGCTTCCAATCTATCTTTAGAACTTGTTGTGGGAATTCTAAATCTATCTCGATTTTAGACGTTATGACTTTTATCTCTTGCTTAGCTCAACTCTTAATCTATTACAGAGTTTTATTTATTTGTCCTCAGTTTGTACAAATTACATTACATATGATGATGTAATGACACATGTCAATCATGCGTATAATCATTTACAGATGTGTTTCTATGATACAACATGAAAATCTTGTTATAAGTTATATACAATATGGGGTTGTTGGCTTAAATTACCATATATATATACACTTCGTTCTCTTTTTATGCGGTTTTGGAGTTATGCGGTGCAAGAAAAAAAAATTATTCGAATTTCGAAATGTTTTTTTTTGGTGACTCACTTTTTCTGAAAACGAATAACAACTACAACTCTACTATTACGCAATCAATACAAAGAGAGAATTTTGTAACGTCCTGGTTGTATGTTAAGTTATCCAACAAACAGTAGAGGGGAAGTTCCAATGTCTTTTATTCCGCGCCTGCCGGTGTCTTACACAACTCGTGCAAAACCGAAATCAAAACTGAAAACCCGCCGGCGTGCCAGCTGCCGTTACAAATTTCTTTTTTCTTTTATTGACATGTTTTCTCTTGATTTGTTCTTAAAAACAAAAGAGACAAAAACAAAAATACCTCGTTGAAATTGCGTGTTTTTATGCTCCATTTTGTTTTTGTATGAAACTAATTAAAAAAGCCTGCATATTGGAAAGCATTAGAAAATAAAACTTTGTGAAAGAAGGTTACTACCGAAAACCGGAAGATAAATTTACTAAAGTGAATTGTAAGTTTTTTTTGAATAATTTTAGTGCGAAATTGTACATTAAGTTTTTTCTATAATTTTTAGTCCTCTTAAAGAAAATGTGTGACAATAATAAAAAACAAAAAAGAAGTGCAATTTCGCTAGAAACCAAAATTATAATTCTCGATTGCTTGGCGAAAGGAGAAAGATCAACAGCAATAGGTAAACGTTATAATTTAGGCGAATCTACTATAAGAGCAATAAAAAAAATGAAGAGGCAATAAGAAGATCAGTCAGATCTGGTACAAATTTGAGTTCTAAAATTTCATCATATTCAAGAGGCACTTTAATAGAAAAAAAACAGAAAAGGCTCTCGTAATTTGGATTGAAGATTTAACTCAAAAAAGAATTCCGTTAGATGGACATTTAATCAAGATGAAAGCCCTTAAATTTTACAAGGAGTTAAAAGAATCAGAGCCATCTACATCTTCACGTGAAAGTAATCCACAATTCTCTGCCAGCACAGGGTGGTTAACTGGTTTTATAAAAAGACATTATTTTCATAATCTAAAAATAAAAGGTGAGGTGGCTTCTGCAGATGAAGAAGCTGCTAGAAATATCCTGAAAAGTTGGCTAAAATTATTAAAGATGGAGGATATTGTGCCCATCAAATCTTCAATGCTGATGAAACAGGATTGTTTTGGAAAAAAATGCCAACCCGTACTTACATTGCAAAGTCCGAAAAAAATGCCAGTGGTTTTAAAGCTGCTAAAGATCGAGTTACTTTATTGCTGTGCAGCAATGCATCTGGCGATCGAATGTTAAAACCGCTGCTTGTAAATCGATCTTTAAAACCACGTGCAATGAAAGGAAAAGACTTAAATACACTGCCCGTACATTGGATGACAAACAAGAAGGCCTGGGTAACAACGGCTATTTTCACTGAATGGTTCAATAAATGCTTCGTACCCGAAGTAGAAAATTATATGAAAGAGATGGGTCTCGAATTTAAGATCTTATTAATTCTTGACGATGCACCAGGTCATCCAAACTTAGAACATCCAAATATAAAGGTAGTTTTTTTCCCTCCAAACACAACGAGCCTAATTCAACCATTAGATCAGGGAATTATTTCAACATTTAAAAAATATTATGTAAAATTCACTTTCCAATTCATTTTCGATAAACTGGAATCCGATACAATAACAGTTACTGAAGTTTGGAAAAAATTTAATATCTTGAACTGTGTAGATCATGTTGCGTTAGCAATTGCCGAGATAAAATCACAAACTTTAAATGCATGTTGGAAAGCTGCTTGGCCTGAATGCGTATCAAAGAGAAATGAATCAAATAGAACAACAATAGTAACATCAGATATTATTTCAATTGCTAAGGAAATAGGTGGGGAAGGTTTTGATGATTTTGGCGAGCATGATATAGAAGAATTGCTTGTGGACGAAGCCCTAAATGATGATGATATTTTGGAAAGTATGGTAGATACTACTAAAGATTTCGAAACAGTGTAGATAGCGAACTGGAAGATGTTACTCCACTGGACGAAAAATTACTTCGGGAAGGCCTTCAACTTTCCGGTAAATTGGATTTTTTTGACGTGACAACGTCTCAAATTAGGTTGCGGCTGGGAGTCACTTATGAAAAAGTGTAACGCCCGGTAACGTTACGATGAGTCATCGAACGCGAGTGCTGCGCGCGCAGCGCTAGAGAATTAGGCGCATTGAATCGGCGCATGCTTGTCTCTGTCTTTGTCTTTCTCGAACGTTCTTGGCGTTGGAAAAACAAGAAAGCGTCATAATACAAGTTCACACGTGTGGTTAAAGTATCGTCAGCTGTGTCTGTAGTGAAAATGTGGAGTGCTTAGATTCGTCATTTACAACAACTACAACAATAAAGGTAAATAATTGTACACTGATATTTCATTATCGTAAACTATGATTGATTGATTAATTGTTAGATTGACACAAAAGTTGAGAAACTGAGTTTATAGGTTATGTCATACTATTGATAAATGTTGATAGTGTTAAGTAAATTATTAGTTTAAAATTAATTAATTAATTAATTATTATTTTACAAATTTTAAATAGTTTCAAATTTATTTAGCAAAAATTTGAACCTTCGATCTGAATAAATGTTTTGATTTTCGAATTGATTCTTTAAAATTACAAATATTAAGAAAAAGTGGCAGATATAAGAAAACTTTATTTAAACTGTGTTGAGCAAGAATTTTAACATCTAATTTGAGTAAATGTTTTAATTTTCAACTTCATCATTTACAATTACAAATTTTATATAATTTCAAATTTATTTAGCAAAAATTTGAACCTTCGATCTGAATAAGTGTTTTGATTTTCAAATACCAACGCGGCTGGTGGAGTGGCGATCTATCGTAAATTATCATCGACATCTACGGCGGAAGTGTTCCAAGTTGCGATTACAGACGTAACTCGTGTCATTAAAACCAAGGGTGACATGTGCATAACTGAAGTTACTTGCTTCGCCGCTAATACTAGCTTCAAGTTTATACTCGGTGCTGTATATATTCATCCAGGAGCTAGTATGCAGGATATTGGAATGTTACTATGGCAAGGACTCGGTCCGTACATTCACAACAGCCAGTACGTGCCACCGTTCGTGCAAGTTGATTCTAGTATACCGATTCTTCTGTGTGGTGATTTTAACAAAAACGTAAAGCCTGACAACTCGTTTCTTAAATTCATGAAAAATACGTATAATCTTGATTGCGTATCAAACGTTTCTAAGTCAACTACGTTAAAAGGAACAACTATCGACTTGACTTTCGCAAGACACATTACAGCAGAAACACTTCCTTTCATTTCATATTTCTCCTATCATCGTCCTATCCTCAACAAAATCACTCAAATAGGAATTAGTTAAGTTTAAGTCTACATGTACAATGTTTTAGTAAACAAAATATATTTCTATAGTTAAAATTTGTGCAATTTTTATTTTGATTCAATTCCTTGTTCCTATTGTGCAATTTAATTATATTCATATCAATAAATATTCTACCGTTGTCACGTAAAATCTTCGCCCGCAAAATGATTCAAAATGATAATGATGTAGAACGCGCCTTAAAATTCCAACGTGATCTGAAATTCTGTATGTCTGGCTACAGAGAACTCTACAAAGAACTAGTCAAGCCATCACAGCGTTTGATTACTGACTACCTTGTCAAAGAAAAAAAAATCACTGAAGTTCCTAAAGAAGCATTACCATGTAGATCTGATGACGTAATTTTATCTTCAAGTGATGAAAGTGATCTTGCACCAATCCACAAACGGGTTCGCACATTATCAGACAGCGAATAATGATGTAAACATTCTTAATATGATTTTAAATAAAGTTTTGTTTATGTTTTTTTTTTTTTACATATTAAGTTTTGTTTTGTTATTAACATACATATGTGCCATTTATTAAAATATGATGAGAAAAAAATTAAATATTATTATTTATAAATCTTTTTTTTATGCGATTTCTGGTGCATTTTAAAACATTATTTAGGTTTTATGCGATTTTTTTAATAAATGGAACGTATCCATCATTTTACATATAAATGTATGTCTTTTTTTGTGCGATTTTTTTATGCGGATTCCCCTGGAACGCATCTACCGCATAAAAAAAGAACCAAGTGTATATAATTTGTTTAAAAACTAGCCAGGGTGAATTAGAATAACCGGAATGTCATATTATTCTTTCGAACATAAATATGGATATATCGTCAAGGACAAATCCACTTTATTATATAGTTATATAATGAATATACTTTTTATACTCAAAATGAATCATTCTATAATACAATATAATGCGGCTTATGATTGTAGAACGAAAATTGCAATTATACCGCGAATGTTTCTTTTGAACGAAAACTCGAAATTTACTTTAAGGAGAAATAGTGATTATTTCTAACCTTAGGGATGAAGTATGATAGGATGAATTGTGAAGAGTAATGATAAACGGAAAACGATATTTCTCCTCAAAATAAATTTCGATTTTTCGTTCAAAAGAAACATTTGCGGTATAATTGCAATTTTCGTTCTACAATCATTTTATTAATAAGAATTTATAGATAGATACAAATTTGAGACAATTATTAATAATTATTGACATCTTATCAATCAATCGAGTGTATGATTTACACCTCAAATGATGATAATAATCTATTTACAAAGATGATAATAGAGATGATTATTAAAATATTACTATATACAATGTTCATGTATATTATTAACTCTAATAACATCCTATAACACGATATCCCAAACTAAAGGATATTTGCATCAATACATTTCTTTACATCATAACAAATTAGCTATATACAAGCTTAAACAATTCAATTATTTAATTAATTATTCAAGAAAATTTGTCAAGAAGAAAAGAGACAAACATATGTGCATTGCAGTTTTAACAATGATGTAGTTTAAACATGAATATTTCTAGAGAGAAGTTTCCATTATTTAAAATATAATATAAACCTGGTCAAAATCATTAAAATAAATGCTTTGAATATAAAACAGAATTTCGAAAATATTCCTTACCCTCGATAATATATATTAATTAGATTTATTTGATATTTTAACAACTATGAAACAAACCAAAATCAATCGTCTGTTTCTAATTAATATTTGAATGCTAGATAAATAATATCTCAATTACAGTATTTAATTGGCCAATTATTTTATAATCCGTTGAAACCTTGAATAAATAATCTTAAGAGATTCTCCCGTAAATAAATTAACTATCATAAAATTAGTAAAAAGATTAATTAAGGATTCTAAAGGAATTAACGCTTAATTAAAAGAGGTCAGGAAGTTTCAACTTTTGCAGTCAATTGCGGTTGTGTTGTTTGAGAGAGAAAGTCGGTATGTAGAATTAGAGAGATTTAAAGAATGCAATTAGATCGAGAAGCTAATTCGAATTGGAAAGAAATTTGTAAATGGCGTGTTCTATTTAAATTTAAAATAGCTAATTGTATTTTGTGTGTATTTCTTCTTTTAGAATATATAACATAGAATATTCATTTTTTTCACATACAACAATGCCTACAACATTTCAAGATGCATCTTGATCAACATTTCAAGATCATTCTAATATAAAATAATATATTTCAATCAGATAATTAAAAGGTATATAATGGATTGAATAAAAATATTTATTGTTTTGAATATAGAGCAATCCATAAATAATCTTTAATTAAATTGGCATATATTGCAAAATATTTCATTTATTTTACCAATAATCTGATATGCATTTTTAATTTAAAAAAATATATATTTATTTGCAAATATTTAGGTTGGCTGAACGCTTAATATCCAATGATTTAAGTATGGATTGATCTAGTTTAAAATAATATGAATGTAATAAATAAAAAAAAGATTTATGTTGATTTCAATTATCTAGAATTATTAGCTGTTGCTTGATTTTGGTATGCAGTCGTGGAAAATATTATAATATAATTTAATCACAATTTGCTTTAATGGTGCTAATTGGATAAATAAAAACATAATTTTAGAAAGGTATTGCCTGGCTTGAGGCCTAAGAATAAAATAATGAAAAACTTATTTACATAATGTACAAAAGGTTTGAGCCGGCCATCGGGAAACAACAACAATGAGGGGAAGCATGACTTCTGGCGGTCGATTCAGCAGAGTATTTGAATCTATGAAATATAATTTTGAATAAAATAATATTTTAATATAACATATATATATTTCTCAATATATTTTATGAAGTGATATATGTAAATATATTTAGCTATTTGATACAATATAAAATATGTAATACCATTGATAAAAAACTAATAGAGAAAAAATTATCTTTTGAATGCTTATTCTTTAAATATAAATCGATATCAATTTTAAAATATTTTGATAAATAATTCTGATACCTTTTACAATTTCACTCTAAATAAGAAATAAATTTAATTTTTTGAAAACAATAAAAATCATATAAAATAATAGGATTTAAAAGCGCGAATGTTTCTTTTATACATAATACAAACTTCTACTGTCCTTACTGCAATGAAAAAATATATTGGGAGGGTTTGGCTCATCAGTGGTGAACCCTCCCAGCGGTTTCGCCTATTTAATCCACCAGACCGCTTCTCAGAGCTCTAATACTGTATTGGATCATTCTGCTTTATATGCTACACTGAAGGATGAAATCTTAGAAATGGTTTTCAAGTAAACTATGGACATAAGCCTATAAGACAATAGCATTACATTCAAATATTTGCTTCGAGCAATGCTCTTCAGCAAACTATAAAGACAAGGCCAGTTAGGCATAAATTAACACAAAGCAATAACGCGCCATATACGCTGTCCTATAAGCTTATGTCCATAGTTTACTTGAAAACCATTTCTAAGATTCCATCCTTCAGTGTAGCATATAAAATCAGAATGATCCAATACAGTATTAGAACTCTGAGAAGCGGTCTGGTGGATCAAATTGGCGAAACCGCTGGGAGGGTTCACCACTGATGAGCCAAGCCCTCCCAATATATTTTTTCATCGCAGTAAGGACAGTAGAAGTTTCTATTATGTATAAAAGAAACATTCGCGCTTTTAAATCCTTTTATTTTATATGTAAAGATGGCGCGTTTTTGCTTTGTGTTAATAAAAATCATAATCAATATTTATATTCATTGTGAAGATTAAATATTATCTTCTGAAACACATATTTAATATTTTTTGAAATATTTTAAATAGATTCTCCTAATATTTAATATTTTAATAAATACAATATTTTTATTTTTTATTAAATGTTAATATTCGAGTATATGGCAAGGAAGTTTGCTTTAAAAAAGGGATTTTTATTTGATTTGGTTCTATGCTTTTTTCAGAAATATCTAGCACATTGGATCACAGAATCTTTTGATATGATAATAATCGTCTGCTACTGGCCGCTACATTATTTCCCTCCAGTATATAATCTCCTCTTAGAGATATAGAATAATATCTTATAGATATATTGTGTCTATATTTTTATATATTTTCAGGCTACATGTTGATAACCTTTAATTCATATTAGGTTGTTCTGAAAATTCGTGTTTTTCTATAAACGTTGTTTTTATTATTACTGTGGTTATAAAGTGGTTCCAATTAATGAATAGCATTTAAATAATGAAAATTATATCATATAATAATTCAACTTATAATGAAGATATATATTGTATATTTTAAACTGTATAATAATGACACTTTTAGTATATTTCAAATCTTCCAATTAGGTAGAGCCGAGATTCCTTATAAGATCATACCCTTCTATTAAAATGAACACTATTTCTATTTGCTATCACCCCCATATTTTGTATATATGTTATATGTTTATTAATATAACCTGTTCACCCCTATTTGTATTTAAACAAAAATGATGACGTCAAAATAAAAAGCCACGGTGGTAGCTCCAGGCAGGGAGGAGGAAATAGCCGACGCCCAGATGACCCCCCCCCCCCCTCCAGGGCTTTTTATAGGCGACCCCTGTCAACAGGACAGTTTTAGCAAGGGATCAGCGGCAGTATGTTCTACAGTGTGTCCATCGGCAGACCGCTTCTTTCTCTCTCGGTCTCTCTCTCTCCATGTCTCGGTGATAGGCATCCAAGTTTGTGTCATGGCCTCTACCTCTGTCCCGTGGGCTGTCCCCGATCACTCTCGGTGCTAACATCTAGCCCTGCCTCTGCTTCTTGTTGTCCGTGTGAGGGAAGGACATCAACACTCGCCTCACGTACACGACTGCCAGCTTGTCCATACGTCGGCAGGATCATTTTAAACAATATTACATATATATAATATATAATAATTATAATAATAACAATAATTATCTTTGCTCATTATGATAATAATTGCGAAATTTAAATGTTTCATACAAATATCTCTGCTATTTCGAAAAGAGGTGGGGCAATGTATCGAATTCAATTTAGGAATTGAATCTAATCAATGATCCAGCATAGCACAATATATTTCATTTTTTATATAAACACATCACATAGAGAAAAGAGAGTATATTATATCTATTTATAATAAAATATAACAGAAAAATAACCAATTAGTATGATAAGGTTTGTTGAATTATATTAAATAAAGATAGTAATAATTCGGAATGAAAAAATAATTAAATAATCAGGAAGTGTTATAGATAAGAAAATATTAGAAAACAAGAGCAAGATGTTAATTATTAATTATAATTAACAACAGATAACCATTTCAGATATGTTAACCACTATTTTTATTATGTTCTTTCTATTGTATTGTTTAATGGGCTTGATAACAAACAGAAGATCTTTTACTAACCTTTATCTATAGAAAGAAGGAATGTTTCTTCAGACAATAAATAAATAAAAGCGTTCATTCCAATCTACCGTCAAACAAGACATCCATTGAACATTTTTCCTCAGTTTTACAATGACAATTAGAATAGTTTTATTGACATCTTGTCAATACATTCAAAAGTGCACAGGCTGCACTATTTTAAAAGATAATTATATATGCATTATACACTATGTACAATGAATATGGCACCTCTGCCATCGCTGCAGTGTTTGATGGAGAATCATCAGCGGTTCTCCAGCGACACCACGTATTTCGTGATCTACGAAGAAAACATAGATCGCGTGCTTTGCTACTGAAGAGATGGTGATGGTAGGTCCTTGAGATCAACTTGAAAGATCCAGTACTGCAGGTCCATCGGCCGCCCGATGATTTGAAGTGCTTTGCTAACTTTGCAAAGTTAGCTTTTGAGGGAGGATAGCTAATGAATACCATCTGATTATCCGAATTATAAACCTTCGTCTTTTTTACCCTCGGTTAAATCGTGTCTTCAATAAAGGTCACTGCAATATTTTTCAAAATTATTGTCTGAATCCCGATATACATGCTAAAAGGTACAACTTCCTTAAGTTTTGTCCATGAGTGTATCTTTCAGAGTTATTGTCTGAATCCCGATATACATCCTGATAGGTAAAACATCTTCAAGTTTTGTCTATGAGTACACTATGTTAACATAAATTCAAATAAATAACTTACTGGAAGTTTTTTTCAAAGTTTATTTATTGGAAGATTATCGGGTCTTTCTATTTCTCAGTCTCTAGGTATATAAAATGGATTTTATCAATGATATATTTCATTTCATTTTACCTAAAGGTTGAAAAGGGGCAATACCCGAAAATAGCTCCATATTAATATACAATAGAACTAGGATAATTCCTCTTTAATTCGAAAACTTACTTAATACGAATATTTATCTTGGTGTCTAAATTTTCCTATATATATATTTCCCATTTTTAATCCGAATATTTGGATAATTGGACATCGAAATATCCAAGTTAGACTGTATTTTAAAAAATTTCGGTAAGTCATTTATTTGAAAAAAGAATAAATAATAATGAGGTAAATAATTTCTTTTAATTTTGATTTTCGCAAGCTTTCGAGGCAAAATTTCTGCTCTTCAACGGTCATATACTTCTATATACAATATCAAGATGAACTTCGTACAGTAATAATTGAAAAATGTGTTATTGGAATGTGTGGGCGTGCATCAAACTGTTTACAGCTAAAATATTAGATATAATAATGGGATGAAATATATGATGAAATAACACTTTACCTTAATATTATTTATTCTTTCTTTTTAGAATAAATCTAGTTAACTATTGTTCACATAAAACAAGTCATTTATTTAATTTTGTGAAACTCTAAATATTTATATATTTTGAGTAGTTCTCTATTTTTAAATTTATATCGATTGAAAACTTAATATTAAAGACTCGATATAATTAAATAATATGTTTATTTTAGAATAGTTTAGATATATTTTAGGGAGAAATGGAGTTTTAAACTGTAACTACAAAGAAGAGAAGGTAATTTGATAGCAAAGCTAAGAAAAATATCTTTCTTACTTTGTACAAAAAACTCGGCAGAAATAAACGAGATCCTGTAACATGTTGTACAATGACAAATGTTGCAAAGTTTTGATTTTCTAGAAAATTCTGTTTTTTAGCAAGTTAGCTTAAAAAGAAGGCTTTTTTATAATGGTGTTGTGAAACTGAGGAATATACTCTACATCACTCACATAATGGCTGATATGTTGAAATTTTTCTTTAGAGAGTAAATAGATCCAACTTTATCAAATCTATTTGATAATTCTTTTGATTCTTTTTATATAATTTCATATATTATAGATCGAATTATTAAACGATATTTATTTTATGATAGATAAATGAACACATTTATATATTTTGAAACTGGAGCAATCCATAAATGAATCATTACTTAAAAAGGCATATATTGGATCAAAATATCATTTATTTTACCAATATTTCAGTTGGCTGAACGCCAACCTTTATCAAGGTGTTATAACATATTTAATGTGGCGCTGAGTTGTTGTTGACACACATTAAATATGTTATAATACCTTAATAAAGGTTGGCATTTAGCCAACTGAAATATTGGTAAAATAAATGATATTTAGGTCCAATATATGCCTTTTTAATTAAATATTTCTATATAATTGGAGAAATCAAATTCTTAAAATTAAAGATACTTGGGCCAGTAAATCTTTTTTTTTTGTCTCGACGTCTCGAAACGCTGAGACAATAGAAAATATATTTGTTTATTTATTTCAACACATAAAACGCGATATCCCGGCTATGGATAATTGCGTCGATTTACATTTTTTTCAAAACAGAAACAGTTATAAACACATATTATACAAGAAAAAATAATTTAAAATGAAAAGAGTGAAAAAAATAATCTATACTAGAAACATGAACCTTTCAGGTTAGAAAGATAATCATAAATATATTTACAAAAATAGTTAAATCTATGATAATTCTCTCTGCTATTTACAAATTGATATAAATATACAATCTTGTTTATTGCCTGTTGTCTAGCGGTAAAGAAGAGTGGGAATTCCAGCAGTAGGTTTCTCGAGTCCATGAATTTGTTGCCACAGTGAAATAAATAAATAAATATAAAAGATATATTGGCCGAAGTATCTTTATTTTAAAGAACTATGAATGCCAGCCAGGCAACCTTTATCTTTACGATAGTGAAATTAAGTTTAAATGTATATGGATTGATTTGGCTCATCATTGATGAATCTTACCTGATATTTTTCCTTTTTTTAAATACCGGATTGAGAACGGCAAAGACGGAGTTATGAAAATCATGGTTGATAGTAGTTAGCGACTTCTTTACTATATATGCACCACAGGTATACACATGTGGAAAACACAATTTGCGTTTAAAGGTGTTACAGAGTCACGTTTGAATACTTTCAGTCACTTGTGGTGTTTGAACTTTGAAAAAAATCGGAGAGCCCATTGAAATATATTTTCTAAAAAAAGAGTTCAATGCGGGTTCCGATCCTAAGTCCTATCTTTCGAAAAACTACATTTTATACCACTTTTCTGATATTTAACTATATTAGATAATAAAAAGGCATATATTGGATTTAATAAAATATTTATTTTGCCAATAGTTCGGTTGGCTGAACGCCAAACCTTTATCAAGGCATTACATTTTTTTATACACAAACTTAGCGCCGTATAGTGTTATAATATCATATATATAGTTAAATATATCTAATATAGTTGAATCCAATATATGTCTTTTTATTATCTAATATCTTTGTATGTATTGTTACATTAATATTTTTTAATGCGCTCTACATTTATTCAAAATATTCTATGATATTTAATATTTATTTAAAAGAGATTATATATAATGGTATTATTCCTTTTGATAGTTTCATTCCTTTTGTAATTTTTTTATTGTAAATATATCTTGATTGGTTATTGGAGGGAGAAAAGACCTAGAGGAAGACTGCGGATCACGACCTACGAGGAAGACAAAGAATAAATAATCACAATAACCTAAAATGGTAATTTATTTTTATTTACTCTTATTTATTTGCTTTGCGTATGGAAACCCGCTCGGGAAACATGTATAACACCAAGAAGGAGTAAACCAAAGTCAATGAACCTGCAAAACTGCAACTTGGCGCAACAATTGGTGGAGATGTTGAGTAATATGTATATATATATATATTGTTCTGAAAATAAAGCATTCCATACTACAATGTACAAAAATGTAATAAATAAAGGTTGGCGTAATAAATATTTTATTCAATCCAATATAGGTCTATTTGCTATTTAATATATATGTTATGATTTTTTTTGTTGTTGTTGAAAAGATACAATTGGAGGTGCAGTCGTGAAAAGTAGGAAACAAATTATTTACCCATCAAGTAGTTTGCATTTTGAATTACTTGAAGTAATTTACACATGAAATTATTTATCACAGCAATATAGAATTTATAAAATGAATTCTATAATCGTGATTTAAAAAATAGGTAGGGTTACCTATACATATTTACAACAATTATAACTAAAGAGTCGGTATGTTCTGAATCTATGGTCAAAAAATGTAGAACAGTCAATGAATGAAAATAAAATATATGTGTTTTTTCAAAAATAAAATATTTACATTTTATAATATATAATAAATATATATTGTGTATCGTTAGCCGAATTATATTTCTAGATATTTTGAAAATAGAGCAATCCATTAATAGATATTTAATTAAAATGGGATATATTGTATCAAAATATCATTTGCTTACCAATATTTCAGTTGGCTGAACGCCAACCTTTTACAAGATATTATAACATTATTGTAATAACTTGAAAAAGTTTTGCGTTCAGCCGAATGAAATATTTGTAAATAAATATATTTTGATATACAATATATTCCTTTTTAATTAATTATTTCTTTTCATTTAATAAAGTGTAATATATATTCTAATTTCTAAAATGAATTGTAAATGTGAATTGTGATTTTTAATGGGTATCGTGTTTGTATATATTGTCACGATAGTGATAACGAGTATAACAAAAGTTTAAGTAAAAATAAATTATTGAATAGAATGTAAACTATTTTAAAATTTTAATTTCGAAGTTAAATAATATACAAGAACGATAAGGGGAGATGAATATGCAAATATTTACGATAAACAACAGAGTATTCAAAATAATTATTCTGTGGCAATATTATACATAAATATAATACTTATATTGTGGAATATAACACAAAAAGAAAAAAAAACGAATTTTATACATATTTTATTAAATCTATAGCGATTGCATCTATATATGGAAATTTCTATTTACACAAAATTTTATATATATTTCTTCAATCTGGAATTTTATTCGAAACTAAAAGAACATACCTTTTGATTTTCGATTTCACAAAATAAACAAAATATTTCAAAATGTAAATTTATTTTTCATTTTTTATTTTAAAACAGAAATATATATATATATAAACATAAATGAGGAGAACATCTAAATAATATTGAACGCAAATGTAAAGATTTTTTTAAAGGAAGTAATTGAAAATAAAGATTCGTGTTTTGCATTCAGAAGTGACATTTTTACATATTTATTTTATCGTTTGCTACAAATATTTTATTTTAAAATAGATTCCGAGTGTTTTTTTTTTTTAGAAAAAAAAAAACGCATTAGACAAGAATTCATCCTTTAAGCTATTTATAGAAAATATTGCATAGCAAAACTTTTAAACCTATATATAAAATGATTTAAATATATTGTTTTAAAAAATAATAATATTTGAAATTACATTTTTATATATTTATATTGAGGAAAAACATAAATATTTAATATATTATAATATTTATGATATTTTCATATAAATTTATAATTAGAGTAAAAAAATAATAGCATTTTTTTTCTGTCTATTTTAAGATATTTCCTTTTGGTATTTATTTTTATTTATTGCCAGTTGCAAATAAGACACGCTATATCCGATCTGGATAATTGAGAGTGAAACTATTTACAATAATTGTAGTAGAGTAGGTAACAGAATTATCAAAAAAATAAATAAACAATTAAGAAAAAGAGCATTAAATAAACATATACATTGAACAAATAAGCAACAACATAATCAGATAGAAAAAATCACAAAGTAGTAATTCACAATATGTTAAACAATGATGGAAGTTGATTAAATGAATTTATCTGTAATAATTAGTATCGTGGAGAGAGAAATTTGATCAAGTTGAGCTATTTACAATGAGGTATATTCTAAAGTAACTTATTAATTATTTACATTTATGTTAATAAAGTCACATAGTAGTGTAGTTCCTCAAGCTGCATGAAACTGTCTATTTATAATAAAAAGTCTGCAGAACCTATTAGATTTCATATATCTTTCCTTATTATAAACTATTTGACCCAGATAGGTTCTTTGCATCTTGCTCTGCTGTCTTAGGTTTGACACCAGTGGGAATGAGTTCAGAATGTGTTCAGGGGTTTCTTCTTCCGCTCCACAAGAGCATCTGGGCGAATCTATTTTTCTAATTCTGAAAAGATATTATTTGAAGTTACCATGACCCGTAAAGAATTGAACTTTGTAGAAGTTTATTTTGAAATATTTTGGCATAAAAATCTAATAATTTTGAATCCATATTTTATTCTATTTTTAAGACACAAACGATATATATATTTTGAAGAAATTAAGATTTATTTAAATAATAAACATAGAATTCGGTGGACGAATGTTTAAAATAGTCAATTCCCGACAGCCATGAACCGGGATCGAATCCCGTATTGGACACTTTATTTTAATATGTGAATAACTTCACATATATTATTCATTGTTGTGAATATAATAAGCTAGGTTGTTCTTTTTGAGCGAGACCTATTAAAGTTATTTTTTTGCTTATCCCTAGTACACGTGGTACAGGCACGATAATAATGGTGGGTAGAAGTATAGGCGACTCCTTTTACTGTAAGTACACCACATGTCTACACATGTGAAAAGCAGTTCAACTTTGCACTTACAAATGTTCCAGTGCCCCGTTTGGTTACTTGCACTCGCTAGTGGGGTTGAACACTTTTACACTTTATAGTGGGTCAGTTTACCGTTTAGTTATTTGTATATACTTATTGGGTTAGATTCTGTAAAAAAACTGGAAGCGAAGAAAACACACAAATTTATTTTTAAAAATTAAAAAGTGCCCAATGCGGGATTCGATCCCATTTCGTTGCATTCGGGAATCTACGGTTTTACCACTCGTCTACCTACCTACAATATCATTCGTTCGGTTAATAAGTTATAAATTATAAGCATGACAGGTAGTAGGTGACTGCGTTCACTGTGAGTGAATGGGGCTCTGGCATATTTGTAAGCGAAAAAGTCGAACTGCTTTTCACATATGTAGAATATGTGATGTACTTACAGTAAAAGCAGTCGCCTACTTCTACCCACCAGGATTATCGTGGCCTGTACCATGTGTAGACATGTGGTGTACTTACAGTAAAAGCAGACACCTACTACTACCCACCAGGATTATCGTGGCCTGTACAATGTGTAGACATGTGGTGTACTTACAGTAAAAGCAGACACCTACTTCTACCCACCAGGATTATCGTGGCCTGTACCATGTGTAGACATGTGGTGTACTTACAGTAAAAGCAGACACCTACTACTACCCACCAGGATTATCGTGGCCTGTACAATGTGTAGACATGTGGTGTACTTACAGTAAAAGCAGACACCTACTTCTACCCACCAGGATTATCGTGGCCTGTACCATGTGTAGACATGTGGTGTACTTACAGTAAAAGCAGACACCTACTACTACCCACCAGGATTATCGTGGCCTGTACAATGTGTAGACAAGTGGTGCACTTACAGTAAAATCAGTCGTTAACTACCCACCAGGATTATCATGGCCTGTACCATGTGTAGACATGTGGTATACTTACAGTAAAAGCATTCGCCTTCTTCTACCCACCATAAATATCATAGCCTGTACCACGTGTACTAGGGATAAGCAAAAACAAACTGTAATGACCACCTATCTACACATATAGAAAACAATTCGATTTTAACACTTAAAAGGTGTCAGTACCCCATTTGGTTACCTGTATATACTTATAGGGTTAGATATAGTCCTCTTCTTCTTCTTTCTTATTTCCACTCAATCATATTAGGAAATCAAGCTTGTAAAGCTTGAGATCATGACTGGGTGAAGTAGAATGCGTCTGCTTTTGTCATTAAGACTGGGAGCACTACTCAGTGGCAGGCCACTGACTTAGCTCCAAAAGAAATGGTCGCCTCTGACATGAGGAACAGACGCCATGTACAGCCGCTCATAACATGGAGTACAAACGCTACTCATCCTCTCTCCCTGGATTAGGAGCCCTTACAGGGTACTATCAGCCGGGCAAGCTGAACCCAGGTTTTTAAGCAAGCTGCCCCTGCTCCCCCTCTTCCTTTTTCATCCGGGCTTGGGACCGGCAAAGGCGGAGTTGTTAGATAGAGTACAAAAAATGGGGGCCAGTAAAACATACAAATTTCTTTTTAGTAAAAAAAAGTGGCCAATGTGGGATTCGATCCAATGTCGTTGCATTCTAAAATATACAGTTTATACCACTATTCCACCAATCCATATTATAATACTTTCTATATTGAAGAGTTATAAAAGGTAATCCACTAATCTTTCTCATCAATAAAGCAAATAAAACAAGAGGTAACAAATTAATCCGATTGGTTCAATAAATCTTCTGATCAAAGTAAAACTTTCTTTTGATAGATTAGACAGTCAATACTATCGATTCTATCTTATGCCTGGAAATCAATTTATCTCTAGCCCAATATTATTGCAATCAATTTTACAGCGAATTCGACATTACCGCATCCTATTTTGTCTTCAGAGGTCAAAGACTTGCCTGGTGTAATAGTAAAAACTCGTTTTATTAATATAATCCCTTTATTATATACCCTTTTTTTATTTGACATATCAGGCGCGATATCATAGCTTGGGATACTTGCACCTAAATACATTTTAGCAGCTTATATATAATTCAATAAACAGGAATAAAGGAGCAACATTAAAACTGAAAGCTATTATAGAAGCGTATGATTCTTTTTAAAAATAAACAATTTCTACTCTCCTTACTGCGATGGAAAAATTAATGGGAGGGCCTGACTCATCAGTGGTTGAAACCTCCTAGCAGTTTCGCCAGTTTAATCTACCATACCGCTGTTATATTTCATTTTTTGAACTTCCTTTTATAGTGATACTGATGCTAGACTCTTTGAATGGGTATTTCAGATGAACAATGGACATAGGCTTTGAGGACAGCAGATATACCCATTCAAAGAGTCTAGAATCTAGTCTCACTATAAAAGGAAATTCGAAGAATGCAATATAACAGAGGTATAATAGATTAAACTGGCGAAACCGCTGGGAGGGTTCACCACTAGTCAGCCAGGTCCTCCCATTAATTTTTCCATTGCAGTAAGGACAGTAGAAATTGTTTATTTTTAAAAAGAATCATACGTTTATTATAGTTTCGAATTTTGATAACAGATGGAGCGCTAATGCATCATAATAAAACTGAAAGGTTGAATTTCTTAAACAGAAAAGAAAATCTAAAATAAAATTACAAAATGTATTGAAAATTTACATAGGTGTCTTTGTTATATACAAATTCACACATTTCTTCGATGGGGATAAAAATGATTAATTCTCTAGCTATGAAAGAATGGACATTCTATTAATAAATGTATTTGGGTTTGGTTTTCTTTTCCATAGAAGTAGCTAGGATCATCCGTTGTCCCGATTTTCACCAGAAATTCTTCAATAAGACGTAATAAGACAAGAATGTTTATAAATTCAATTGCCATCTATCCTTGAAATTTGTAACAAATAAATTTACATACAATGTGTTTCTTTTTCAATTTTAATATCATCTTTTAATATAATCAAAAATGATCTCTAAAGACCATACTGAAATGATATAAGTTATTAAATAATTAATATTCAACATTATATAACTTATATCTCTCTCATTGCAGTAATGTCTGTGAAGATAATATTAGATGATATTATGGTGTTTTTTTCCTTCAATAAATTCCATTCAATATACACCTTTCTTCTTTTATTCATCATTTCAAATCATGTTTGAATGGTGTTTTAGGAAATCTACAATAGGAAAATAGCAATTATAAACCTAAAACACTTCAGTTTTGAGTCTAATGCATCTATTTTCTTTGTAAAATTCAAATAGTAATATATTTACAGACGATGTAGAAGCCTAAATATTTACACACTTGCTCTATCCCGATGAGAATGCAATTGTAGAAAATTCAGACTTCTATCTAATTAGGAAGTATGTTTAATAGAAAAGAGTTCCAGAATCTTTTAATCAAGTTTTATTAATATATACATCTAGACCACCTATAACCCTACTAATTTACAAAATCCCGCTCAATCCTAATGAAAAATCAAGTATGCTCAATTTCAGACGTCTAGATTTTGTTTGATATGCTTCGGTCACATCGCGAGACACACGGGAATGTAGTACACCATACTGACCGGAAAGATGTCTGGGCGACACATACCTGGACACCCACCGACATGCTTCGTGGACCAATTAAAGGAACTCACTGGCTTAA
The DNA here is from genome assembly GCA_030710605.1 of Cordylochernes scorpioides. Lineage (NCBI taxonomy): Eukaryota > Metazoa > Arthropoda > Arachnida > Pseudoscorpiones > Chernetidae > Cordylochernes > Cordylochernes scorpioides. The sequence continues at coordinate 47,858,516 of CP092865.1, read as the reverse complement.
CGGTCACCGAGATAGTACATCGAGCTCAAGACAGAGATGGCTGGCGTCATGTTTGGAATGTAATACGTACGGTGGGCCACAACGTTCGATCGTGAATAAAATTATATTACTAGATAGAAAAGAAATATATAACTTTTAATTTGTTTTTTAATGAATTATCATTATTATTAAACCTTATCTTGTTATTTATTTTGTATTTTTCAATTAAATACACCTACCCCCCGATTTACACGGTAGATACGTTCCTGAGAAAAACGTGTAAATCGAAAATTAAAATTAAATTATGCGAAGAAATACAGACAAAGTGTGTGTGTGCAACAAGTCAGCACATAAGCTCGGGATTCCTTGTGAGATGTGTACACAGCGCATGTGTTCAATCACAGTAGCATTTAATATATTGCGATAAAAAAAAACTTTTTGGAAAACCGTGTAAAAGCGAAAACGAGTAAAACAAGTACCGTGTAAATCGGGGGATAGGTGTATACGAGGTGTGTAGACAACAACTTTCGATTACCAAAACTACATTGTAAGATTATAAATTCAAAAGGAGCTTTTACTATAGAACATATTATATAGAAGCTTCTTTTCAGTTTATTATCTTAAAATATATGTTCCATAATCAAAACTAATATATATATTTGTGTTTTTAAATTAATAATAGAGCAATCCATAAATAAATCTTCAATTAAAAAGACATATAATGGATCAAAATATCATTTACTTTACCAATATTTCAGTTGACTAAACGCCAACCTTTATCAAAGTATTATAACATATTAATGTGTGTCAACAACAACGTCAATATGTGGCGCTGAGTCTGTTGTTGACACACATTAAAATGTTATAATACCTTGATAAAGGTTGGTTTTCAGTCAACTGAAATATTGGTCAAATAAATGATATTTTGATCCAATTTATGCCTTTTTATTTGATTATCTTTGCGTGTGTGAGGTGTCTGATTGTTATTTTTCAAATTTCTATGTCCTAATACACCATAAAAACATAGAAAGAACTGAGGAACAAAAATCGTGTTATACAGAGTAATCCAGGTCTGTGGAGATAGCTCTTAAAGATACTTTGCCCAGTAAATCTTTTTATTATCTCGATGTTTCGACAAAAATCTTTTGTTCTCGTCAAGAGCAAATAAAAATTTAAAAATTTGGCAAAGCGTTAAAAATGATTCTATTATTATAAAAATAATTTTCAACACTTTGCCAAATTTTTAGATTTTTGTTCTCTTCTGACGAAGACAAAATATATTTTGAAAACTCTAGATAATAAAAAGATTTACTGACCGGCCAGGCAGCCTTTATTTTTACGACGAATTTTCTAGTTATATTGTTTCGGATATGATCACTGCCTTACTTACTAAGCTCGGAAAGCTTGCCGCATCCTGGATATGTCTGGCCTTATCTAAATAGTTATGGCAGAGTTCTTGCCAGACTTCTTCTGGTCTCATACTGAAGCCTATTTGCTTCCTTGAAAATGCCCACAACACCAGAAACCCTGATGACACTAATAATTTAACAATACCATATTCATAACTGTCACACTTTTATTAAACTTACACATCCTTATATACAGAATTATATTTATAAATATGTGAATCTTCTGAATGAATATGCAAAAAAAGAGAGAAATTTACATAACCGGCGTCTCCATATATATTAATTAAAATCGTTCTGAAAATATAGAAATCCAGAATATAAACATTAGATTAAAAAGGCATATATTGGATCAAAATATTATTTACCTTCATCAAGGTTTGATAAGGTTGTATCAACATTATAAAATGATATAATATCTTGATAAAGGTTGGCGTTCAGCCAACTGAAATATTGGTAAAATAAATGCTATTTTGATCCAATATAGGCCTTTTTAAAATACGATATAACGCGGCTGATGATTGTAAAACGAAAATTAAAATTATACCGCGAATGTTTCTTTTAAAAATCGAAATTTATTTTCAAAGAGAAATAGCGACATTTCTAACTTTGAGGATGAGGTATGGAAAGGTGAAACATGAAGAGTAATGGAGAACGGAAAAATAAAAAGTGTCCGCCCCTGGACACTTTTTATTTTTCTGTTCTCCATTACTCTTCATGTTTCACCTTTCCATACCTCATCCTCAAAGTTAGAAATGTCGCTATTTCTCTTTGAAAATAAATTTCGATTTTTAAAAGAAACATTCGCGGTATAATTTTAATTTTCGTTTTATAGGCCTTTTTAATTAAAGATTTATTTATGGATTGCTCTATTTTCAAAATAAAGAGCTTTAAATTAATAAATTTAAATATTTGGTTATTCTCAATATGATAAATACATTAGATATAAAATGACCGTTAGAGTTAACCATATCTAACAAGGAAAATGGTCAGAAAACTAGGTGAGTAATAAAATAATAAAGGAGAAAATGAGATCTAAATGGAAGTGACAACTCGATAAATTGGTTTTCCAGAATCGACGCCATTTTAAATTGTAATGTCTTGTCGGATTAAAGTTGTTGGTCAAATCAACACGGTGGGTCCACGGTAATCTAGGTTCAGCTGTATAGAGATTATAGGTTCGTTCTGTAACTTCTATAGATATTATTCATGTTTAGAATCCAGTAGATCATTAATAATATACTCATTGCTTATTAAACGATCACAAATTACATATTATAACGATGGAATATTAGAAGAACGATTTATAAAGGAAAGAAAAGGCATCACTTATCGTGAAACGGAAAGTTGATGATGGCCTTCGCCATCTATGGGAATAAATATCAACTATTCGTTGATTTCGTAATTATTTCAGAATTGGCCAAATACCCATTATTGAATAATCGAGAAAAGCTAACCACGTACGTGTTTCGGGCTGTTGTCCTTGATCAGAGTCAAAAAACCTGTCATTCAGGCATCCTTAAAAATCAATGAAACGGGTAGTTAAGGCCATTAGTGCGTGAGGACGCTAATTAGTGTGTTAAAAATAATACAAACGTGAAAGTATACTGGGATAGAGTGGATGAATTAAGAAAAAGGCATTTCCTCATTGTGTAACTGAAAGTTTCTGATAGCTTACGTTATCCATTGAAATAAATATCAACTTTTCGTTGATTTTTAATTATTCCGGAATTGGCCAAATACCCATTATTGATTAATCAAGAAAAGCTAACCACGTACGCGTTTCGGGAATAATTAAAAATCAACGAATAATCGATATTTATTCCGATATGTGATACAAGCCATCAGCAAATGTCAGATATGCAATAAGGAGATGCCCGTTTCTTAATATATTCACCTTGTTACATTTAAATTTTACAATTTATAAAATGTCTCAATTTAGTAATAACATCCTCAGAGTTTTGGTCTGAATCCCGATATACATGCTAAAAGGTAAAACTTCCTCAAATTTGGTCCATGAGTGTATCTTTCAGAGTTATTGTCTGAATCCCGATATACATGCTAAAATGTACAACTTACTCAAGTTTTGTCCATGGGTGTATCTTTCAGAGTTATTGTCCGAATCCCGATATACATGCTGAAAGGTACAACTTCCTTGAGGTTTGTCCATTAGTGTATCTTTCAGAGTTATTGTCTGAATTCCAATATACATGCTGAAAAGTACAACTTCCTTAAGTTTGGTCCATGATTGTATCTTTCAGAGTTATTGTCTGAATTCCAATATACATACTAAATGGTAAAAATTTCTTATTTTTTTTTCCATTAATGTATTTCTCAGAGTTATTTTCTGAATCTCGATAAAAATACTAAAAGGTACAACTTCCTTAAGTTTTGTCCTTGAGTGTATCTTTAAGAGTTATTGTCTGAATTCCAATTAGTGTATCTATCAGAGTTATTGTCTGAATCCCGATATACATGCTGAAAAGTATAACTCCTATTAACTCTGTCTGTATTATCTGTCGGTATATTGACCCGAAAACGATTATAACAAAGCTCAATATTAATATTAATAAGGATAAATATAATATATCCTAAGCTTATGTCATGTAAGGCAACTCTACTCGTATATATGACATCCAGTTTCACCTATCTACACAGTAAACAAAAAGACCTATCCATTCTCAGGTCATTTTAAAAGTTATTTAAAAGGTGGCAAGCTGGATGGATTAATTTCTCCAGAGATTTGTCTTGTCCTCGTCTATAAGGAATAGATAAATGGTGCTGTGATTTCTCTAGGGAATAGTAGCTCTATGGAAACATATGTTCATTTAATTCAGGGAAAACATTGTGTTACCATTCTCACTCTTTTTATCTCTGACATTCATTTTTTTTCTTTAACTTTCTTTGTACAATTTTATTATTGCATTTCTGGTTGTTAATAGATATACAAAATATTTATACCATTTTGTAAATAGAGCAATCCATTAATAAATATTTAATAAAAGGCATATATTGGATCAAAATAACATTTATTTTACAAATATATCAGTTTCAGTAGTGTTTCTTTCTGAGTCTTGTTATAGTTTTTGTCATCTTCTTTCTTTTGTCATCAGTTACTTTCTGAGAATAGATTAATACTAAAGCATTTACCCATTCTGCCAATGGATATAAAACAACAGAATGCTTTAAGCCTTGATAAAGCTTTTCTTTGTAGAATATTTGTGCTTCAGATATATTTGTTTCTGAAATCTCACACTTCTTTGTTTCCATTTCCATATATAATTCGAAAATGGACTATATAAATTAATTTCGAAAATTGAGCAATCCATTAATAAATATTTAATAAAAACAATATTCGAATCAAAATATCATTTATTTTATCAATATTTCAGTTGGCTGAACGCCAACTTTATCAGGGTATTATAAGATATTAATATGTTATAATAACTTGATAATGATTGGCGTTCAGCCAACTGAAGTATTGGTAAAATAAATGTTATTTCAATCCAATATATGCCTTCTTAATTAATGATTCATACAGATATATTTCATCAGTAATTTCGTATTTGAATAATCATAAATTCTGTAGAAATGTATTTCTTATTTTATTAACAGAGTATCAATTTTGATATTTAAATTTTGCTACTTTCTAAACAACACTCATTGCTTATATTTAATCAATTATAGTTTTTTCTTGCCTTTAATAAATTGCTGTGTCATCGCCAACTTTGTCATAATTTTCCAAGCAGAATTTTTGAGGAGATGCTAATTTATTTAGGAAGTACAAACTGAAGATCACCGAGAAGACCAAGAGACCTTAGATTCTGTGATCTAAATTTTCAGAGATTGGCTCCAGGATTCCACTTTGTTAAATCTAAGACTCACCTCCAAGATGAAAATGTCCCTATAGACGACGATATGACGAATTGATTCAGCCAATAATTCTGAAAGATATTACAATGAGTTTTATTGAAGACACGAGATAACTAAGTATGAACAAAATTGTATCTGTCTCCTTCAAAAAAAAAAAAAAAAAGAGACGACCAGCTTATCAAATCATGAATGTATATTAAGAATATTAGTATAAAGATAGGACAAAGAATTTAAAAGTTTGATAACGCTCTAGGTAGGATAGTTTTAATTTGCTAAGATATTTGATTAACAGTTACCTCTTCTTGAAGACACATGAGATAAACAAGTGTGAACAAAATTGTCTCTGTCTCATTCAAAAAAAAAAAGACAACCGGTTTATCAAAATATTAACTTCTCATGTTTTCTTCATGAGTGCATATATATAATATAAAATATAAAGATAGAAAAAAGGAATTTGAAAGTTTTAAAACGCTGCAGGTTGGATAGATTTAATTTGGTAACAGATTTCTGTACACAGTAACCTTTATTGAATAGACACGAGATAACCATGTTTTAAACATAATTTCTTCTATAAGAAATTTCAACTATTTTTGACATTTATGATTCTTTTAAAATCATATCAATTTTAAAATTATTATACTTGTTAAAATAATTCAAATATTTTTACAAATGGCGCGTTAATGCAATGTATAATTGTTTATGTCTCATTATAATAAAAATAAACACAAAACAAACCAACTGACTTATTGATATAAGAAACTTTCTGAAGATGGGTGAATGAGATGAAGTGAGTATAAAGAGAGACAAATGAAAGATGAGTTGAATGAGATGAAGTGAGTATAAAGATAGACATATGAAACATAAGTTGAATGAGATGAAGTAATTATAAATATAGACAAATGAAAGATGAGTTCAAATGAGATGAAGTGAGTATAAAGATAGACAAATGTAAGATAAGTTGAATGCGATAGAGTGAGTATAAAGATAGACAAATGAAAGAGATGAGTTGAATGATATGAAGTGAGTATAAAGATAGACAAATGTAAGATAAGTTGAATGAGATAGAGTGAGTATAAAGATAGACAAATGATAGAGATGAGTTGAATGAGATGAAGTGAGTATAAGATAGACAAATGAAAGATGAGTTGAATGAGATGGAGTGAGTATAAAGATAGACAAATAAAAGATGAGTTGAATGAGATGGAGTGAGTATAAAGATAGACAAATGAAAGATATGTTGAATGAGATGAAGTGAGTATAAAGATAGACAAATGAGAGATGAGTTAATTGAGATGAAGTGATTATAAAGGTAGACAAATGAGAGTTGGGTTGAATGAGATGAAGTGAGTATAAATATAGAAAATTGAAAGATGAGTTGAGTGAGATGAAGTGAGTATAAAGATAGACGAATGAAAGATGAGTTCAAATGAGATGAAGTGAGTATAAATATAGAAAAATGAAAGATGATTTGAATGAGATGAAGTGAGTATTAAGATAGACAAATGAAAGATGAGTTGAATGAGATGAAGTGAGTATAAAGAGAGACAAATGAAATATAAGTTGAATGAGATGAAGTGAGTATAAAGAAAGACAAATGAAATATAAGTTGAATGAGATGAAGTGAGTATAAAGATAGACAAATAAAAGATGATTTGAATGAGATGAAGTGAGTATAAAGATAGACAAATGAAAGATGAGTTGAATGAGATGAAGTGAGTATAAAGATAGACGAATGAAAGATGAGTTGAATGAGATGAAGTGAGTATAAAGAGAGACAAATGAAAGATAAGTTGAATGAGATGAAGTGAGTATAAAGATAGAAAAAAATATATTTAAAAGTTTGGTATCGCTGTAGGTGGGAAGGGTTCAATTTGATAACACTGGAAGGATTCCTTTCAATTGATGACGTAACTCAGGTCGTTAAAATCCCCCCCCCCCCCTCTCCCCTGTCATCTATTACACCCCACACAACCAGATGTTGAGTGGAGATTTGACCACACACAGCTTTTCATAATATAGATATATATATTTGGAATATTTCTTAATGTTCTTTAACTCTTTCTGTCAACTTTTTTTATGTCTCTAGATTTTACCAGATGGAGAACGCCTCCCTTTCTGAAAACAGCTGTATATATTTTTTTTCACCAAATTGTAAATAATATCATTTATATTTGTTCAATTTCTCATTATTTTGTATAAATATTGACTAAATCTGTCAATAAAATATTAGAAATTGTCTAAAATTGTCTCGAATATTTCTGATATATTGGTATAAATGATTTATTTAATTTGATGATTTCTTTAAAAATTCCTGAAATAATTACATTTTAAAAACCTCTTTTTACTAAATTTATGTTTTTTAGCACATTTATTTATGGTTATATCTGAGAAAACAAACTCTATATCCTATGTTGGTAGTTACGTGTAAATGTTCGATTTATTTTATATACATAGTCTTAAAATATACAAGGTTCTCCTCAATGTCCCTTATGTCAAAGAATGTTACCAATAAGACTTTGTTTTTTGACTTGCAAAGTCGGGATTTCTTCGTTCTTGGTTCATCTTTTCCTTTCCACTCCATGGATTGGCGTTTTGTTTCCGGGTCATACCCGTAAACTCATGTCTCGTCTCCAGTTATTACTTTTTCTTTCCAATTAGGGTTTTCTTCTACCTTTTCGAACATAATTTTGGCAACTTCATCGCGATTCTCCTTTTGTTGGATCGTGAGCATTTTAGGGACAAATTTTGAAGGTCTCTTCTTTAACTGCAAGTCTTCTTTAATTATCGATCCAACTAATGATTTTGATATCCCTGTTTCTTCCTCAATAATTTCCGTAACTCTATTCCTTGGATTTTCTTTTATCAAATTTGAAATTTGGCTCACCTTTTCAGGGTTCCTGTGCAGAATTGGACGTCCAACACGCTTCTCATCTTTCACACCGATTCCATTCCATTTTTAAATCGTAAAAAGCATCTAAATGTGGTGGGCTTATTTACAATTTCATTTCTAAATGTCAATTTCAACAAATCTAAAGTTTCTGAAGCCGATTTCCCAATTATGTAGTAAAATATAATACAAATTCGTTGTTCGTATTTCCTATCCATTACAAATTAGAAGTTGTTTTGCAAGGCATTCTTTTTACAAGCTTACAATTTATCGACTGCGCGCGCAATCACGTGATGTGATATACCACAGGGTAGCTGAAGCTTTCTATTTTTTAATAGACTTAAAAAAATTATCATTTAATTTTTCTTTGTTTTTGACCGGTCTCATTATTTATTTAACAAACTTTGTATATACCAACAATTATTATTGTTAAATAGGGGGAGAGAGTGAAAAACTATTTAATATTTTAGGGAAATATATAAATTTATTTTATATATTATAACTAATTTTTTGTTTTTGATATATATATTCAATATTATCAATAATATCAATGAATATAAATATACAATCAATAATATTAAATATATTTAAATGATAAATATTTTTAATAATATAGATTATTCAAAAATAACTATACAAATTGAAGCTAGAAATTTCAAATAATTAGATCAATTTAGGTCCACGGTAGTTGTGATAGAGTCTGCAGAAATTGTTAAATTTTCTATATTCTTCTTTGCTGGAAACCATTAGGTTTGAACTGTAATTAAAATTTTACACAAATAAATTTACTGGCAATGCGTTTCTTTTAAATATCATCAAATATTATCTCTACAGACCTTACTTCAATGATATGAGTTATTGAATGAGAGTCTGAAGAGGTCTGTAGAGATAATATTTGAATCTCATTCAATAACTCTTATCATTGCAGTAAGGTCTGTAGAGATAATATTTGATGATATTTAAAAGAAACGCATTGCCAGTATATTTATTTGTGTATAATTTTTAACGATAGATGGCAATTAAATTTAATTTACTAAACTGTAATTGTTCATTCTACATTGTAATCTCATATTATGATTATAATATGAAAAATAGTTTCAAAAAAAGGATATTATAATTGGATCAGGTTTAATAAATTAAGTCAATTAAAATATCCTGATCGTTCAACTGAAAGCTGTTGATAGCGTGCGACATCTATCCGAATAATTATCAACTAAGCGTTTATGTATAAAATGAAAGGAATTAAAAGCACGAGTGTTTCTTTTATAAATAATACAAACTTCTACACTATCCTTACTGCGATGAAAAAATATATTGGGAGGGGCTTGGCTCATCAGTAGTGAACCTACCAGAAATTTCGCCAATTTAATCTACCAAACCACTTCTTTAGAGCTCTAATACTGTATTGGACGATTCTGCTTATATATGCAGCACTGAAGGGTGGAATCTCAGAAATGGTTTTCAAGAAAACTATGGACATAAGCTTATAGGACAGTAGAATTACATTCAAATATTTGCATCGAGCAATGCTCTTCCGCAAACAATAAAGACAAGGTCAGTTAGACTTAAATTAACACAAAGCAATAACGCTCCATCTATACATAATACAAACTTCTACTGTCCTTACTGAGATGAAAAAAATATTATTTAACAATTTGGTGATAACATATATATATATATACAGCTGTTCTCTAGAAAGGGAGGCTCCTCCATCTGGAAAAAATCTAGAGACGTAGAAGAAGCTAACAGAAAAGAGTTAATTTAAAGAACATTAAAAAATATTCCAAATATATTTTTCATCGCTGTAAGGGCAGTAGAAGTTTGTATTATTTATAAAAGAAACATTGGTGCTTTTAAATCCTTTCATTTTATATGTATAGATGACGCGTTATTGCTTTGTGTTAATTAAGTCTAATCGCTTATGTATTGATTATCCTATAAAGGGTTTCCGGCTTAATTTGAAATAATAAATAAAAAACGATTAGTTTGATAATTCGACACATGGCGCAATACATCAGCAATTTTTAAATTGCACGATCAAGATATGTCTTTCTTTTAATTATGTGTGAATATAGTTATTAGAAATAGCTTATAATATTTTTCAGAATTAGAGCAATCCATAAATGAATCTTCAAATAAAAAGGCATATATTGGATCAGAATATCATTTATTTTATCAATATTTCAGTTGACTAAACGCCAAAATTTATCTGCCAACTAGAATATTGGTAAAATAAATGATATTTTGATCCATGTATGCCATTTTAATTGAAGCTTATAATGTATAAGTTTGGAATTATATCTTATTTTACTGGAAACGTCAAAATAGGAAACTTACTTAAATTGTGTTCATTCGCAATAATTTAATTTTCTATTCAACTAACATTATTTTTAAATTAAAATTTCTTCGATTCTGTTAGTAGACTAGTATGATAAAAAACTATTTTTAATTTTAATATATGCAAATCTGGCTACACGCATTTATGAAAAAAAAAAGTTGAATAATGTAGGCAAACATCGCGTGTTGCAAAAATTAATTAAACTACCAAAATAATGGAAGAGAGAAATAAAACTATCTAAAAATAAATATAGTTGAAAATAACACAAAAAAAATGATATCTAGTTGTCAGGAAATGTTTCTAAAAAGAGAGAGCGTGGACAAGATCATTAAGTGACAAGGGCCTAAAGGAAAAGACAAAAATTGTTCCAATAAAATTGTCAATAATGAGAAGAAAGCCTAAGGGATGATAGCACGATAGATTCCTAAATTTGAGAATGCCATGAAAACATCGAACGCCTATTTGAGACTGTTATTTTACAGTTCAATTGTCACAACTTTTGTTGACCATTAAAATAAATCCCCTTAAGGTATATTTGTGATAGTTTTATAGAAACAAATATTATTTTTATTTTAATAAGGATGAAATTCTGTTCTAGACTGACGAAGACCATTAGAGCTAAAAACTTGTGCATAGAGAGAAAATAAGGTTTTACTAACCAAAGAGTGTATGATTTATCAAGCTCGACCACGGTCTCCAGGTGGATGCTTTCTTAGTTTGCCGAAGATGAGCTAAATTCTATGGTGTCTAGAGAAAATATGGTTTTTACTAACCAAAGAGTGTATGATTTATCAAGCTCGACCATGGTCTCCAGGTGGATGCTTTCTTTAGTTTGCCGAAGATGAGCTAAATTCTATGGTGTCTAGAGAAAATATGGTTTTACTAACCAAAGAGTGTATGATTTATCAAGCTCGACCATGGTCTCCCAGGTGGATGCTTTCTTAGTTTGCCGAAGATGAGCTAAATTCCTATGGTGTCTAGAGAAAATATGGTTTTACTAACCAAAGAGTGTATGATTTATCAAGCTCGACCATGGTCTCCAGGTGGATGCTTTCTTAGTTTGCCGAAGATGAGCTAAATTCTATGGTGTCTAGAGAAAATATGGTTTTACTAACCAAAGAGTGTATGATTTATCAAGCTCGAGACCATGGTCTCCCAGGTGGATGCTTTCTTAGTTTGCCGAAGATGAGCTAAATTCTATGGTGTCTAGAGAAAATATGGTTTTACTAAACCAAAGAGTGTATGATTTATCAAGCTCGACCATGGTCTCCAGGTGGATGCTTTCTTAGTTTGCCGAAGATGAGCCAAATTCTATGGTGTCTAGAGAAAATATGGTTTTACTAACCAAAGAGTGTATGATTTATCAAGCTCGACCATGGTCTCCAGGTGGATGCTTTCTTAGTTTGCCGAAGATGAGCTAAATTCTATGGTGTCTAGAGAAAATAAGGTTTTACTAACCAAAGAGTGTATGATTTATCAAGCTCGACCATGGTCTCCAGGTGGATGCTTTCTTAGTTTGCCGAAGATGAGCTAAATTCTATGGTGTCTAGAGAAAATATGGTTTTACTAACCAAAGAGTGTATGATTTATCAAGCTCGACCATGGTCTCCAGGTGGATGCTTTCTTAGTTTGCCGAAGATGAGCCAAATTTTATGGTGTCTAGAGTGAAACGATATGGTTTTACTAACTAAATAGAGAGAGTGTTTATGATTTTAGAGCCCGAAAATGGTCTCAAGGTGGAGTTTGCAAAAGATAGTTTTATGGCTTTGTCACTGACAAGAAATCACTAATTTGTGAATACGGTGAATAAATGACGACTAGTTTGGCGTCTTTTATGACTGTAGGGGCGAACATTTTAATAGAGAAATTATACATAGAACATATAATTATACAAAGAAATTATACATAACGTCGATTAATATTATGGCGAATAATATTTGTATTATAATATTTTCAAGTGTTTACGAATTTTTGAGACAACCTTGTAATATATTCTTTCAAGCCTCACTGGTAGTATATATCCTTTTACAAGAGTATATGTCTTATGATTTTCGAGCCCAAAACCATGGTATCCAGGTAGACGCTTTCTCGGTTTGCCAAATATGGTTTTATGGCTTTGTCACCGACAAGAAATAACTAGATTATGAATACGGTCAATAGATGGCGTCTACTTTTGGAATCTATATTGACAGAAAGGGCCACAATTTAAATAGATTGATAAAATAATGTTAAAAAACGGCTATTTCAAAGATAGGTTACTTGTTTTATTATGAGGTTGCCTCAATAGTTCGTATTTTTCTTTAAACCTTGTTTTGCTTATTACTTGCCGAATACATAATTTTACATAATAAATACAATTGTTTCATACATAATACAAAGAAATTAAACATAACGTCGATTAATAGTATGGCGAATAATATTGGTTTTATTATTCTTTTCAAGTGTTTATGAAATTTTGGGACAACCTTGTGATATATTCTTTCAAGCTTCTCTGGTAGTATAATCCCTACTACAGGAGCCTTATACACCTTTGAAAGGTTCATAATACCCGAAAATACTTGAGAGAAAAAATTAATAAAAAAGTATATAACTTATCTTCGAAAGCCATCTTTTATTATTTATAATCAAGAGGGTTTTATCTTAACGAATAGAGATGAAAGGATATATTTTCAAAAAACGATTTTATGTTGAATTTTACCGAAGAGTGGAATTCATATTGAAATTAACGACCTAAAAAATAATCATATATTTTTTATTGAAACGTAGATATGTTTAATGTTGTACGCTTTACATAGAGAATGGTAACAGTGGGGTTTAGAAATGTTGTTGAATGACTGAATATGTACCAAACACAGTTGATGAGTATCATTGTTTGTTGTTTAGTGTTCATCAAGTCGAATTCGACTCTTTGTGACTATATGGGACAAATATTCTCCAATTTGATCTGTTAGTAACTCTCAATCCTAGCTAATATTGTAGCGTTATTTGTTGTATTGTTTTACATAATTAAGTTTTAGATTTCGTTTGTGTTTGTTTTGCATATATTGAATTAATGATTGCTATATATATCCATGTATTCTTTGATTTAGTTAGTCTGCTCGTTGGCAGCAATAAACGTTTATCGTTCGATTTATCTTCGCCTGTTGCTTGCAATTCTTACCGTGACAATATAATGACCTTCAGATAACTTCCTTGGCCTCTTCTAGATCGAGTATGGAAAGTAGTCTTTTTTTAGGAAACCTTATCCAAACATTCATTTTTCTTCTTAGTGATTACTTTTTATTATTTTAATAGATGTTCTGAACATAATGTTGAGTTACCGATTATTATTTTAATTACAAAGGCATTATATTGGATCAAAAATAATATATTTTCTAATATATCAGTTGACTTAACCTCAACCTTTTTCACGGTACAACAACGTATTTATTCTAACATCAAACTTGTTTTTTTTTTTACATAAATACGTTGTTGTACCTTGAATAAAATGGCGTTTAGCCGAATATAATATTGTTAAATAAATTCATTTTGATACAAAACAACAAACAAGCCGTTTTTCCTCATCTATTTACGTTGTTTTACGAAACACACAAATCATTTTACGAATAAATGAACTCAGTATATTTGGTTAAACTTATACGAATAAAAGATTACACGAGGAGCTTCTTTTCCGTTTAATTGCTAGCTTTCGAACCTTGCGGTTCTTCAACAGGCGTGGCTAGTACAACTAGTTAGTATTGTTGTACTAGCCACGCCTGTTGAAGAACCGCAAGGTTCGAAAGCTAGCAATTAAACGGAAAAGAAGCTCCTCGTGTAATCTTTTATTCGTATAAGTTTACACAAATCATTATTAGGGATCAAGCCCTATATATAGTTGTTATATCTTGAAAAAGGTTGGCGTTTAGCTAACTAAAATATTGATAAATACATTATTTTGATGCACTAGCGCGCCATCGGTTATAAAATTACAAAATTATATATTTATAATTATATGTAATACTGCTGTACTAAAACCTTATGTCCATAGTTCATCTAAAATACCCATTCGAAGAGTCAAGCATCAGTATCACTATAAAAGGAAGTTCCAAAAATGCAATATAACAGCGGTATGGAAGATTAAACTGGCGAAACCGCTAGGAGGGTTCACCACTGATAAGCCAGGCTCTCCCTTTGATTTTTCCATTGAAGTAAGGACAGTAGAAATTGTTTTATTAAAAAAAAAAAGAATATTACGCCTCTAAAATAGTTTTATAATTTGTTTACATAATTTTTGGTCCGAAAATACAACCAAGGGCAGTAGAAATTGTTTAATTTAAAAAAGAACCATACTTGTTTATAGATGTTTTTAATTTTCACAACAAAGTTTGTTTAGATAAATACGTTGCTGTCCCTTGGAAAAAATTTGGCGTTCAGATAACCAAATACTAGCAATTAGATGATTTTTGATTCAAAACAACAAACAAGTTTGTTTACATAAATATGCCGTTATCCCATAAAAAGAAAAGGTTGGTGTTCATTTAAATGAAATTTTATAAATAAATTGATTAATTTTCACCCGAAACAACAAACAAGTTTGTTTAGATACAAGTTTATACACTTGTATAAATACGTTGTTACACCTTGAAAAAGATTGGCGTTCATTCAACTGAAATATTAATAAACAAATTATTTTTAATCCAAAAAAACAATCAAACTTGTTTAGATATAAATATCCTCTTATACCTCAAAAAGAGGTTGGCTAAAATGTTCAAAATTTATTTTTATTTATTTAACAATTAACTATGAGCGTTAATATCATATATTGAATTATCAATTGTCAAAAATCTCTAAATAAATTCATTTTTTTATCCAATATTTTTCTTTTTTAATTGAAAATAGAATCAGTAACATTATATTTAGAAAAATCTATTAAAATATAATAAAATAGTATAATTACAATGTAGAAAAAGGAATGATATA
Source organism: Cordylochernes scorpioides (assembly GCA_030710605.1). Classification (NCBI taxonomy): domain Eukaryota; kingdom Metazoa; phylum Arthropoda; class Arachnida; order Pseudoscorpiones; family Chernetidae; genus Cordylochernes; species Cordylochernes scorpioides. Next base: position 47,843,074 of record CP092865.1, on the reverse strand, counting down.
GTTTCGTATAAAAAAAGGACTTCCCACACCGAGTCCTAAAGGTGTCGTAATTAAGTCGGATTATCGCAGGACTCCTAAATCCCGGGTGACGGCGGATTATATCGGTTTATTAATTGGATAGAAATCTTGGATATCTTGCAATGATTGGTGGAGAAACCTAGTTCTGTGTTGCCTATAAGATTAACCACGTTTTTTACTATGTACGTAACGAACAGTATACAAAAAAATCAAAACTATTATAGACGCGTATGATTCTTTTTCAAAATAAAGATGATTTTTTGCCTTTCCCTGCATCCTAAGGTAGTCATCCTTTTCTTTGAAAAAAATTGTATAGATAGATAAAGAGAAACAAATTTGTATAATAATAATTTATGTCGCTAACAAAAGTTCTAATTATGTGAATATTTACTTGTACTGTATATAAATATTATCTTTCAGTTTCTTGGAAGGTTGTCTGTTGAAGGACGTCGAAGTACGAAAGCTTGCCGAATTTACAGCATTAATAAAAGTAACTCGTCGCCGTTAACTTTTGTTCCTTCTTCAATTTGAACTGCCCTTACTACATTGGAAAAATTAATGAGAGGGCCTAGCTCATCAGTAGCGAAACCTCCCAGCGGTTTTGCCAATTTTTTCTACTATACCGCTGTTATATAGCATTTTTCGATCTTTATTTTATGGTGATACTGATGCTAGACTCTTGGAATGGGTGTTATTTGTCTTATAAAAAGTCCCCATAGGGAGGAAGCATATATAGAGCTTTTATAATCCAGGCACAACAGAACCTAACAACAGCCTCCAGGTCCGACGTCATGTCCAGTGGCCACATAATCCACCGTGCATAGGTTAGCGTATCACTGAAAAGGCAAGTGTGGAATCAGCCGCGTTCTAGTCTTCGCTTTCCTCATCCAAATGGACCACGACATTCGGCGATTCTATTAATCTTCTCCGAACGGTGACTGCGGTTTGTAGAATTTATATAAACAAAAAATAAGACCTTGATCAAACGTCATTGTATTCATCCAGTTATATATTTGTTGACTATCGGGTTGAGACAAAGATAAGTCACCCAATATTTATATTCTCTGTTTCTCCAATAAAAAGCAACTCAATATTATATGTATGATTTCATATTGTATTCATCTATTTTATGAATCACAAGTTAGAAGACAATCAATTTTCCAGCGCTTTGAACGATTATCTGGGATGAACATCTGAAATAGTCCTTAGTTATATTTGTATTTTTGTTATCTATCATATACATAATTAAAATCAGAAATCAAAAACCACGTTCACATGAACTTTTAGATGATAGAGCACCATCTAGTGTAACGGAAAAGACCTAAACGTATATTCAGCCTGTTTTCTGATATTTGGCCAACCTATTTTATTGATAAATCAAGAAAAGTCATCCACGAACGCGTTTCGCGCTATTGGCCCTCTTCAGCGTGGTGCAGACCTTTCACATATACAAATATTATAAACAAAGTAGGCATATCCTGACAAGAAACACATGTGCTTTTCAGAAGGCAGAGCGCCATCTAGTGGAACAGAAATCAACTATTCATTGATTTAACCTGTTCTCTGATATTTGGCCAACCCATTTTCTTGATAAATCAAGAAAAGCCATCCACGAACCATCCACGAACGCGTTTCGCATTGTTGGCGCTCGTCAGCGTGGAGTAGGCTGTTCCAATGCGACCAAACAGAAATGGGTATTTAAGGCCAAACTTTCGTAAATACGCTTAACACATGAATAAAAAAACAGTAGAAAAAATCAGGTTTTGATATTGAAAACAAAGTAGGCATATCCTGACCAGGAGCACATGTTCTGTTCAGAAGGCAGAGCGCCATCTAGTGGAACAGAAATCAACTAAACATTGATTTGGACTGTTCCCTAATATTTGGCCAACCCAATTTCTTGATAAATCAAGAAAAGCCATCCACGAACGCGTTTCACGCTGTTGGCCCTCTTCAACGTGATGCAGACCTTTCACATATACTAATATAGATGGAAATTTTGCCAGGAGGAAATTGATCAAAAGAGTCAAGGGTCGCCTCTCCCGTCAAAATAGACGTCTAAAACCAGACGTCATCTATTGACCGTCGCCGCAACTAGCGGCCTTGGTCGGTGACAAAGCCACAACACCAGCTTTAGGCAAACTGAAAAGTTTTGACGTTATTTTGACGGGAGAGGCGACCTTTGTAAACTAATATGTAATTTGAAGAGAAATTGAATACAAAAAGTGTCTATGGCTATAGACAATTGACAATTAAAATAATTTTATTGACATCTTGTCAATACATGCGAAGTGCACAGTCTGCACTATTAAAAAAAAAGATAATATGGATTATATACACTATGTACAATGAATATGGCGCCTCTGCCAGCACTGCAGATTTTGGTGGAGAATCACCAGCGGGTCTCCAGCGACACCACGCATTTCGTGATCTACAAAGAATGCGTACGAGAGTGAGTAGAAAAGTAAGGTCTCCTATTTTTTTTCCATAGAAAAACACATTTAATCACAACTTTTTATACATCATTGGAAAGGTTAGACACTTTGCTATATTTCTACATAGTCGCCTTGATGCTCAATCACTTTTTTCATCCTGTCAACCAACTTTGTAATTCCGGTGTTGTACCACTCTCCCGCCGCCTCTTTGAGCCACTTGTCGACCCACCTGACGGACACCTTTCTGTAGCCGAGGGTCTCAGACACAATCTTGTGCACGGAGAAGTGGCTGCAATCTTCATTCAGGCCATCCTCGATCTCTTCAAGGGTTATCCGCCGGTTTGAGCGCACCATTTCGTCGATTCGAGCCACGGTTGATTCCCGCAAACTCGGCCACCCAGACCGCTGTTCATCGTGGACGTTTATCCGCCCCTCGTTAAGCTCCCGGCACCATTTCCGCACATTTTTGATGTCCATGCACTTCTCACCATACACTTCCACTAACTGACGGTGAATTTCGACCGGAGAATTATTTTTCGCATTTAAAAAGCTGCTCAACAAGTGGCTCAAAGAGGCGGCGGGAGAGTGGTACAACACCGGAATTACAAAGTTGGTTGACAGGATGAAAAAAGTGATTGAGCATCAAGGCGACTATGTAGAAAATAACAAAGTGTCCAACCTTTCCAATGATGTATAAAAAGTTGTGATTAAATGTGTTTTTCTATGAAAAAAAAATAAATAGGAGACCTTACTTTTCTACTCACCCTCGTAGATCGTGTACTTCGCCGCTGAGGAGATGGTGATGGCGTGGTCCTCGAGACCAACTGGAAAGATCCAGGCGGTCGAGAGATCTCAGTGAAGTATATATAGTTCAGAGAAGCCTTCAACAAGAAAGTAATTTGCCAGAAAACTTGAGGCAATATCAGCAACAACGTTCGAACGACAGCAAGCGCGACCCTGTTTTAATTAAAAAATACTTTTTCTATTAAAAGTCAAACTATGAACTTTGTATAGGCACCATTATCTCATCCTTATATATTTATATATTATATTTAATAAATGAATCAGATTTTCTGCTTAAATTTAGATCACGTTGAGGATTATGGAAATGCAGTCGTGGTTAAAATTCTTGAAAGAATAATAATAAAAATGGTTTTGATCAGTTATTTAATTGAGTTAAAGGAATATAAAAAAAACATAATTTAATAAAAGTAATGCCTGGCTTGAAGCGAGTAGAATAAGGAAAATAAAATATTATTTACATAATGTACAAAGGTTTTGAGCCGGCCACCGCGAAAGAACAACAACGAGTTTTTATTTAAAGGAAGCATGACTTCTGGCGGTCGATTTAACAGAGTATTTGAATCTATGAAATATAATTTTTAACGAAATTATATTTTTATATAACATATATATGTTATGCGCGCTCTATAAATTCATATTGATAACATATATGTGTTATATAAAAATAGTATTTTATTTAGAATTATATATTTCATAGATTCAAATATTCTGTTTATATCTACAACCAGAAGTCGGAACTTTCCCTATATAAAACCGATTGTTGTTGTTTCCCGATGGCCGGCTCAAACCTTTTGTACATTATGTAAATAAGTTTTCCATTTTTAATTCTTACACCTTAAACCAGGCAGTACTTTTATCAAATATTTTTTTTTTATATTCCTTTAGCTCAATTAAAGCTATTTTTGTTAACTATTTTTATTAATAGTATTCTGTTACCACGATTGTAATATCACATACTCATGGATTCCAAGATCAAGCAAAATGCTCAACAATATTCTCTATTCTCAAAATAATCAAGTGATAATTATTTATGGCTCTTATATTCAAAAATCAACAGAAAATCATTTTTTTTCTAATAAATATATGTATTGAGAATAGAGCAATCCCTAAATAAATCGTTAAATAAAAAGGCATATATTGGATCAAAATATCATTTATTTTACTAATATTTCAGTTGTATGAACGCCAACCTTCATCAAGGTATTATAACATATTAATGTGTGTCAACAACAACGACGTTATGTGGCGCTGAGTTTGTTGTTGACACACATATATATAGATAGAGGGAGCAATCTCTCGAAATATTTTGAAAAAAAAATGTTTTTTTTTTCTTTACAGATCCAGGTACGCCCTTTTTTATAACACATAAATATGTTATAATACCTTGATAAAAGTTGTTGTTCAGCCAACTGAAATATTGGTAAAATAAATGTTATTTTTATCCAATATATGCTTTCAAATTAAATATATTTTTATGTTATAATAAATTTACTGATATGGGATAGAGATTATTATTTGCTGAATGTTTTGATATCATGTGCATTTTTCCAATGGGTTTCAGACGTTAACCTTTTGAAGAAAATACAATAAAAGAAATTTGAATCACATTTTGCTTTAATCATGCCACTAAAAATATAGTAGATATAATTTGAAATAAGTACTACCTGGCTTAAAGCATTTATAATAAAGTAAATAAAAGATCACATATTTACATATATAAATTGAAAGGATTTAAGCACGATTGTTTCTTTTATATACAATACAAACTTCTACTGTCCTTACTGCGATGAAAAATATATATTGGGTAGGCTTGGTTCATCAGTGGTGAACCCTAACAGCAGTTTCGCTAATTTAATCTACCAGACCGCTTCTATAGAGCTCTAATACTGTATTGGATAAATATGCTTATATATCGTTAAGATAGAGGCTGCCTGGCCGGCATTCACATTTCTTCAAATAAAACACACTTCGGCCAGTAAATCTTTTTATTGTATCGACGTTTCGACAAAAATATTTTTTGTTTTAATTTTTGTTCGCTCCTGACGAGGACAAAAGATTTTTGTCGAAAGAACGAGACAATAAAAAGATTTACTGGCCGAAGTGTTTTTTTTTTTAAGAAAAATACTTATATGTGCTACACTAAAGGGTAGAATCTTAGAAATAGTTTTCAAGATAACTATGGATATAAGCTTATAGGACAGAATAATTACATATCTAAGAAATTATTTACATATCTACAGAAATATTTGAGCGTAAAGTAAACAACATCAATGAGTCTATAGAATCCAAAGTAGCTCTATCAGAGTATATCTATCTATAGCGCTGTTCCTACGAGGACATAGCGCTTCAAATTAAAAAAAAGTTAATATTTAGATAATATTCCTTATTTATATTATATAAACATTATTAGAAAAGACAAAAATTGCCTCTCTCGACAAAAAAGACATCAAAACCAGACGCCATCTATTGACTGTTGCCTAAAACTAGCGGCTTCAGGTCGGTGACAAAGCCACAACATGGGGCTGGGTGGTGGAATTGAAGACCCCCTCATCGCCTGGAAGAGGAAACTTGTACGGTGGGGAAGACTCCCCGGCTGAAAATTTAAATTTGAAAATATTAATTCGTTTTTTAATTATTATATAATAAGGAAAAAATATCCTAGCTGTGAAAGCTTTAGACTTTAGAACCTGATGTCCCTGGTTCGAAAACGTTTTTCGCTATCTTTTTATTTTCTCTAATTATTTTTGTGATCTCTACCTCTTTTTGTAAATATTGACTGAGTTGTCAATAAATTTGTTTTAATTGCCAAATTGTCACAACACCAGTTTGGCAAACTGAAAAGCGTCTACCTAGGGATCATGGTTTCAGGTTAATGGCCCTTGTCAACCTATAACGGACTCTATATTCCATGACATCTACAAAGGATCTAATGGAATCTTGACAATCTGCCAAAGAGGTGTTTAGCTGGCTAAGTGAATAAGACATATCTATGGATAAAATATAGAAACCGCTAGTTTTCGGTGACGATCAATAAATGACGTCTAGCTTTGACGTCTTTTTTGACGGGAGAGGCGATCTTCGTCCTTTTAGATCAATATCCTCCTAGATATATTTATAAACATTATTATAAAATGAAAGGATTCAAAAGCACGATTGTTTCTTTTATACATAATACAAACTTCTACCCTGTTTCGCCAATTTAATCCACCAGACCGCTTCTCAGAGCTCTAATACTGTATTGGACGATTCTGCTTCTATATGCAGCACTGAAGGGTGGAATCTCAGAAATGGTTTTTCAAGAAAACTATGGACATAAGTTTATAGGACAGTAGAATTACATTCAAATACAAACATTATTATGTTCAGCAAAATAAAACGGAGATTGAAGAGGAGTGTCTTATACGAATTTTATTCGCAAGCTTTCGGACGTCTTTCTACTGGCTTTACAATGAATAAACAGAAAGAAGTACGATAGAGTTTTAAGTTACTTTCTGTTTAGTCATTATAAAGCCTGCAGAAGGACGTCCGAAAGCTTGCGAATAAAATTCTTATAAGACACTCCTCTTCAATCACCGCGTTTTATTTTATTATTTTAATTCAAAGGATTTAGTCGATTATTATGCTTAGACACTTTTTGAAATTCAAATATGCATGAAGAAATTTTCAGTATAAGCTTGAGTATACAACTAGTCATTTATTCATGTTATTCACACACACACAAAAGCCTTTATTGAGACACACTGGTCTTATAGAGGATTCTCCCCGAGATTACAAGAGAGATAGGCCTGTGAAAGTGGGGAATATACAGAAGAAAAATAAAGATTATGTAAGTATGATATATACATTCACACATATATATACAACATAACAACAAAAGCCCCCATTAAGACCCAAAGTCTTACAAAAGACTCGACTGCAGGATCCAAGAAGCAAAGTAAAAAAGAGATAAAGAAGTGAACAACAACAAAAAAAAAAGATATATATATATATATGTGGCAATATAGTGGTAATGATGTGGTGAGGTGAGAAATAATGAAACAACAAGTTTGGAAGATGGAACCCAGCAAACCGAGGGAGAGAGGGAGCGCTAGCGGCTGCCACCGCGGAAAATCACGTCTTGTGTGTCCACCACCCCCCCCCCCCCCCCCTCCCGACTGAGTAAACATAGAACTGAGGTTCCAAGAAAAGGCCCTGCGGTCGCCCCCTTGGAATGTGACTGCTATATCAAGTGACCGGCCTTAGCTGCGTTCTCTCTCTCTCTGGTCGACTGTAGATTTGTTTTATTAATCCTGGAAGAGCATATATTATGACATATGGCCCCCGTTGGAGAAGGCTGAACATGGTTTAAGTATATTTAAAGCTGGAGAAGCCAGGAATAGAGAAAATAATTTTACAGTTAAAATTAGTTAAGGTAATGGTGACATAGTTTTATGTAAATAAAATATTGTATAGTACACAAGTAAATATTATTTACAAGCAGTTTTACAACACCGGGGAGTTTGACATTTAAGGAAATCTTTGAAAATATCCAGGTTATAAAAGGCTATATACAACAAAATCTAATGTACTATAAGGGAAGTGATATGGAGGAGTGTGAACAACGAGAAGAAGAGTCACATACATATGGTGAAATTCTGAAGATCATTAAGACTGGGGAACTCTACAATTTAAGATATTTTTCAGGCGGACATGGCAAGGGGAAACTTGTCTTTCTATGCTATAAGTGTAGAGTACGAGAAATGAGATTGAGTTTGACAATTGTGTGAGCTCAGGACTGATGTAAATATAAAACTACATACAATGTTAGAATTTAGGCAACAGAGCGAGGGGAAACTTGCTTTGGGCCAATCTAACTTATCTATGCAGTTACTTGTGTAGCGAGTCCGAGGGGAAAAGTCCCGTGTGTAGGTGAGGAAGTCGAACGGACTTATATTTAATTTGCGGAAAGTCTGCGCGCACAGTGCCAAAAATTGGGACGAGGACTGCGTTGTCCGTTACAAGTGACAAGCTGCTCGGACACGAGGTGTTTGAACCGTCGTGGGAGCTTGTGCAAGGCGATGATTTCGCGGTGGGTTGAAAGTAAGACCCATGTCTGCGCGAAATGATGACGGACCGGACAGAATCAGCGACGATGTTTAACGTACCTCCGTGGGAAATATCGGAGGTAGGCTATATCGTGCTGGTTTGGACAATGGACAAACATAGATTTGAAGACAGGGGTCCGTGTGGCGAACGTGTGGCGCGAGAAGAAGAAGCGAACTGTGTCGCTCGATGCAGATTGTTCAAGTGCGAACAAAAAGGGGTTGATAAATATCTAGCAATTAGTCAATCTGCACCCTGTGACGAACACACCATTGGCTAGATGGTGTGGGTCGGTGGATAGGCTAGAGATGAACTACGAAATAAATTATCATAAATGAAGGGCGAAGGTTAGGATTTTGAAATGGCAATATAGAAGTTCGATAATTGATTAATCAATAATTCTCTATAAAGGTCCTGAGCTGGTATAAAGTTAACAAAGTTGTAAGAATGAGAGGGGCATTAAGGGGAAGATAGATAAGAGTCACCAAGGGTTGGTTGTAAGCAAGGCTCACGTGGTGGTTGGAATTCTTCGACGCCTGAATTACAGGGTGAATTTTGAATAGATTAGGGAAAGAAATTATTTTTCGTGAGCCGTGCTTACAAGTAGGAGAGGTCTATACAAAAGTTTAGGTGCTGGAGGCATATTTTTATAAATAATTTGATTATGAAAAATCTATTGTTAATAGTAAAAAATCGTAAAGCGTTAATAGGTAGAATTCCAATTTTTTTTTTTTAGGAGTTTTTTTTTTTTTTTTTTAAAGTTACGTTAAAAATGGAAATTATTTAATTAAAATAACGATTGTTAAATTCTACTGATAAGGTAACTGATTAAATGAGTTACAAATATCTAGATAAATAGTATGGAGCATAAAATCATTGTTAATAGGCATGGAGAGAATAAATGGAGCTATTAAATATTTTTACATATTCACACATATTGAGCTAATTATGGAAATATTGGGACAATCTACAAGGAATGACTTATTTAAAGAATGAATGGTAGGAGTTAAGACAATTACACTCACGAGTTATGTTGGTTTAGGGCGCAGGTAAGTTAATTGAGCTTCGGGAGAGTTCAGTTCGTGACACTGTGCGTACCAGTGTTGTACATCACAGTAGCGGTAGGGAGATGGCGGAGTCTTGTCCATGATGGCGGGAGGTGTCCTGCTCTGGCACGGCGATCGTTCTTGAGTAGATCTAGTGCAGGAAGAAGTGCGTGTCAGCTCCATCTCCGTCGTAGGTGAATACTTCTCCGGGATCACGGTTTAAAGGTTGGCGAGGAAGGGGTTGAGGGCTCGAAGAGGAGTGGTTACAGTTGAGTTGGGTTTGGCCGATCATCGTGGCTTGGCTTCTTGTTTCTTCATACTCCGGTATATGAGGGATTCGCTTCCCGGCCAGATCTTATCCTGTCGACTTTCAATGTGGCAATATAGTGGTAATGATGTGGTGAGGTGAGAAATAATGAAACAACAAGTTTGGAAGATGGAACCCAGCAAACCGAGGGAGAGAGGGAGCGCTAGCGGCTGCCACCGCGGAAAATCACGTCTTGTGTGTCCACCACCCCCCCGACTGAGTAAACATAGAACTGAGGTTCCAAGAAAAGGCCCTGCGGTCGCTCCCTTGGAATGTGACTGCTATATCAAGTGACCGGCCTTAGCTGCGTTCTCTCTCTCTCTGGTCGACCGTAGATTTGTTTTATTAATCCTGGAAGAGCATATATTATGACATATATATATATATATATATATACACATACATACATATTCACTCAATTCGAAGTAACAGTAATGATGCCTTTTTATTCACTGCATTGTAAAACCCACATAGATCCAGTGTAAACTTTCTATCTGTTATGTAGTTTGTTAAAATATCCTCAACTGTGTCCGCCTATCTATTATCCTGTATCTGAAATACTTGTACAGTGTAAAAATAGTGAGATATTCATATATTATTCTCTTCTTCTCAAATCTTATTTACATAGTTTTCTTTGAAATACTCTTTCAAAGAGTCCATCAACAGTACTATATATAAAATAATATAGTTAATTAATAAAGCAGTATGATAGATTAAACTGGGAAATAATAGCAAATAATACTTTCTTAAGCTTTTTCCCCCAAGAAATCCCTAAATACTTTCGTCCAAATTTTTATAATACTCAATTTGTTACAAACTACGGAAATTTCAAATATTTTTTTGAATAGGAAAAAGGCAGGGAAGGATTCAAGTTGCTTTTGTGGTATTGAGGAACAAACCTCAAGACATCTACTGATCGATTGCCCAGCATTTCAAGATTATAGAATGAAGAATGAACTAGTTGTTTGTGAACTTAAAGATTTGATTACCGATAAAAAATCATATTTATGTCCAATTCATTTTGTATATACATTCTAAACTTTCTACAAAATCTGGATTTCTAATGTTTTCATGCGTTGAATAATGTAAATAACCTATGTAAATAAACTTTTCTCCTTGTTTGGCGCAAGTATCCCCTGCGGGATATAGCGCTTTGGAAATAAAATAATTGATGATAATTGATAATAGATTAAACTAAAATAATATTTAAAATATTAGAAAGTAGTTTGAGTCAAAAGGTGATCCATTAATTAAGATTACAAAAAGATTATATAATAAAAAAAAAACATTTTTTTTTTCTTTACAGATCCAGGTACGCCCTTTTATATAATCTTTTAGAAAGTCGGTTAAAAAGTTTTAAAAATATATACAGTTAAACCTGTCTATAGCGCCCCCTTCTTGGGACTCATCAAAATAGGGTGCTATAGAGAGCGGATGCTATAGACAGATCACTTTCAATGTAAAATGTTTACACTTTTATATATAAAATCGGGCGCTATAAACAGGTTTATCTGTATATAGACCTTACAAATAGTTATTAATTTCAACAACAGATGGCGTGCAAATGTATCATGTATAAACTATTCTAATATTTTGTAACATAGAGGTTCTCTATACGTTATCTAGCAAAGTTATATCCTGAACGTACGGTTGTTCCTTTTTATTACCACCTATTTCCTTCTCCTCGTCCGTGATTGGCCAGCAATTAGAATATAACGGTCTTTCTTGGATGACGTCATTTCCGTCCAATTGGAAGTTTTATTTGGACTTTTAGCGAGATATCGCTGATTTATGATTGGTTAACTATATACCTAGCATAAAATGATAATCAATATTACTTGTATATATATAGAGAAAGAAATAGTACCAATTTTTATAAATATTTATTTACTTTCATTGTATATGATATAAAAGTAAACTTTTTATAGGTAAATCAAATAAATATTCGTATATATTATATACAAGACTTTTTAAAATCTTAAAATGATTAAAAAACTTAACATTAGTAAAATATATATAAATGACTCATGTTAAAATATACGTTCATAGACAAAACTTAAGGAAGCTGCACCTTTTAGCATGTATATAGGTATTCAGACAATAACTCTGAAAGATACGATAAGCAATTAAAAAATAACAGACAATAAAATAATTGATGATACCGGAAAAAGCTTATATTTTAATTATAAATCACATCTTTTTTTGAATAATATATATTATTTATATATATATAAATTTACTATCGAACTATTTTATTTAATTTATACCTAATTATTAAGATGTTTATGTATGTAAAAATATATATTTTAAAACCTATTCTTTCATTCTAACTTGATAAATATCTATTAGGTATTAAGAAAACCACTTAAGTAAATAACTATTAATACAGAGTTTCCTAAATATATTTCCTAAAGTTTTCGTAGGAGATAAATAAAACACAGAGAAAGTCTATAATATAATAAAATAAATTTTCTCAACCATTGAAAATTTAAAGAAGCTTCTTATACCATACTTAGCCTTTGATTTCCCAAGCGTATTCAAATATTCATGTTTGTTTTAAGCTCTGCCTCAATATGGAAATTCCAAAAAGCCATTTAAAATATTTAATCGTCCACCAATATCATATTATTGTCACATTTTTGGAACCAAAATTTCCACTTGGGATATCAGTTTTCCGTTTACCTCTATTTGTAATGCTTTGTATTCCGAATAAAATATTTAAAATGGTTTGAAGAAATTTAGTCTAAATAGCTTTATATTATTTTGTATTTTTTTGGAAATATTTTGGTTTGAAATAGGTCTCTTTGTCATCTATTTCTATTGAATATAATAAAATTTGATATATATGGTTTTATATATTATATATATTTTTGATGATTGAAATATATGCGATAAATCACATAAAAACATTTATAATCTATTTTTCGAATTTGCATGATAATATTATGTTGTAAATTTAAAATCTCTCTCTATTTATATAAATATATATCTGTCATAATTTGCATACTATCCAAGATGTATAATTTCTTTTCGTCAAAATAAGTATGTAAATATGTTAAGCTTGTGTTAAAATGTAAATATGCAAATTCATCCATCTATAAAAACTGTACAAAAATAAACGTGGCAGACATCGCGGGCGAATACTACGGCATGTCGCGGGTGAGCTGCTCACTTGGCTGGAACTAATTCTTGAAGTTTGCATGCATAACGGTTGTATTCTTCCATTCAATTACGACATATATTTATTGTACTGAAAATGGCTCAATTGACTATTAAATCTTTAAATAATAGAGAAGCATTTATTGGATTGAATAAAATATTTATTTCGATTGTTCCCTATGTTGATTATGTTTTATTTGATATATTAAAAAACATTAATAAAATATTATGTATATCTTAATAATCAAGAGGATATATTATTACACTAAAAAAAAAAACTTAAGAAAGTTTCATTTTTAATGTCGCCTCTTTTCTGTTTTTTTTTTTTTTTTTTTTTTAAGAGACGCAGACAATTTTGTTCACAGTTGGGTACCTCGCCTTCAATGGCACTATGTATCAAATATCTTTCAGAGTTATTGTTGAATCTCTATATACATGCTGAAAGATACAACTTCCTTAAGTTTTTTTCCATGAGTGTATCTTTCAGAGTTATTGTCTGAATCCCGATATACATGTGTTACGAATTACTAAAGTTTTATTTATGAATGCATTTGACTAAAATATGACTGAAGGTTATTTGCGCGTTTTAATACCGCATAGGTACTATTACTATTTGAAATATCTGAAAGCATAGTTAGTCAGAATCATAGATTTCACCTCCCCCCCTCCAATCAAGGGAATATATTAATTAATAATGGCCACTGGACATCGAGTCGGACCTGGAGGCTGTTGTTGGGTTCTGTGCTGCCTGGAGTATAGGAGCTCTATCTATGCTTCCTTCCTGTGATAATTCTGGATAATACTGGTGGTCTTAATATATCTGTATGTGTGTGAATTTGATAATTTCTGAAAAAAGTCCATATTTCGCCCCGAAAACTTGCAGCCTGACTGAATCGATGGTGCTGTTGCTGATTATATTATTTTCACTCAATCATTTAAAAGTGTCAAACCTGTGGAGATTATAATTTTGATGATGTCTGTGTTGAGAATAGGTAGACCTCATTGATTGATGACCTAATACAGTCATTGATGTTGTTAGGGTTTGCTAGTTGATAATAATACTTAGTACATAGTGTGTACATAGGTATGAAGTATAGATATAACCATTCTGGGAAGTGTGTGTACATTGTACATAGATTATCAGACTTAGATTCAATAATGAAAGACTGTGATTCGTCTTATAGGGAAAAAAGAGTAGTGTTTGTCATCTCTAATTAACAAATCACGAAGATTGTAAATTTATTCTAGTGTCTGGTGTATTTTGTCACTATGTATGCAAATATGTCAATATGTAACTTAGGTTCAATATTTCTTGAAACTTTTGGGTTTTCTGAATTGGTTAATCCCTTATATCTTAATTAAAATAGAAATAATTTAAGCGGTGTTTCCAAACATTTTATTGGTGAGATACAAATTTCAGCAAATGTATCTATCAACAATCATCAATTGTAATTTTTTCGCGATAGGTCTATTTGAGGTAAAAAGAAAAACAAAAATAATTCCATTTCCCAATAAACCTAACCTAACAAAACATAAACTAACCAAACCTTTATAGCCTTTTTTTATCTTTAATATCAACATCCGATCTTTCTCTATTTTTCTTACTTTTTAATACATATATATGTTGACTTGTCATAGACTCTTCAATTGAATTGATTCACAGAAGATATATTGCTGCACATGAATGGTACAGAGCAGTACGGACAAGCACCGGTTCTGTCCTCCCAAGAGAACAACAGTCTTTGATTTCCAGACTTGAGTCTGTTCATCTACGGACAATGACTTTCTAGAAAGGTTACAAGGTTTCCTCACTATGTACTAAGTGCAATTCTCAACATGCAACCTCAAATACATTATTGACTGTTTTGACTCATCCATTGATGAGCTCTACTTATCCCCGGCAGATACCATCAAAAGTCTCAAGCTTTACAAGCTTGATACCTTAATATGATTGAGTGGAAATAAGAAAGAAGAAGAAGAAGACAGAAGATATAGTAAGCCTTACTTTATTAAATTACAAGAAGGAAAACATACAAAAAATAACACAGGTCTACAAAAAAAACTTTTTTTTTGCACAAGAGTACCTGATGGTGTTTCTAGTGTAACTTTTCATGCTGAACTCAAAAATCTAATCAGAAATTTCCTATCACCCATGGTTTTTGCCTGATGGTCTTTTTTTAGTATTGGGATAAATACAGTAATAAATGCTTGAATATATGAATATATATGCCATAATAAATGAAACTGCTTTTGAAAAAGATAGAATATGAAAGATACGGTTGGAAAATATGCAGCGATTTGAAAGTCGTTGCTCTCTTGCGTGGATTACAGCTTGGATATACAAAATTTTGTTGTTTTCTGTGTGAGTGGGATAGCAGAGATAGGGAAAGGCATTACATTAAAAAAATCTGGCCAAACCGTAAAATCTTTACTCCAGGATATAAAAATATTGCAAATCTACCCCTGATCGTTTCAGAAAATATTTACTTACCACCATTACATATTAAACTGGGATTAATGAAGAACTTAGTCAAGGCAATGGATCGAAATGCCAGTGGATTTGCCTACCTAAAACAAAATTTTTCTAGTATAAGTGAAGCGAAGATTAAAGAAGGCATTTTCGTTGGACCTCAGATTCGAAAATTGCAGCAGGATGGAAATTTTCAAAATAGTTTGAATGAAGTTGAAGCAGCAGCATGGAATTCCTTTAGAAACGTTTACAAAAACTTCTTAGGAAGTGTCAAGGTTGAAAATTACCGAGACATAGTTAATGATATGTTGCTTTCCTACAAGGCACTGGGATGTAACATGTCCCTCAAGATCCAAATCCTGCATTCACATCTAGATTTCTTTCCAGACAATCTTGGCGCAGTTAGCGATGAGCATGGTGAGAGGTTTCATCAAGATATATCAAGCATGGAGAAGCGGTACCAAGGTAAATGGAGTCCCGCTATGCTTGCCGACTACTGCTGGACACTCAAAAGGGATCTACCACAAGCAAAGTATAAAATAAAATCCACTGTCACTGCTTTTCAATAAATAAATATGTTTCGTTCATATATGCCTATATATTAACAATATTTCCAAATTTCAAGTAGGTGTATCTCAGAAATATTGCGTAATAGAAAAAAACTAATGGTATATTTGGATTCAGGACATGTAGATAAGATGCTATTTCTTTGTGTACAAAGAAACATATTTTTTGATAAACCAGTGTAATGTAATAAGGGTTATGCAAAACTGTATTTATCCCAATACTAAAAAAAGACCGTGACGCAAAACCCATAGGTGATGGGAAATTTCTGATTAGATTTTTGAGTTCAGCATGAAAAGTTACACTAGAAACATAATCAGGTTCTCTTGTGCAAAAATCTTGTTGACCAGTGTAACCTACAACCACATTAAACCAATCTTTTATCTTTATTCGGTTAGCTACTATTTTTTTGAGGTCTTAAACAAACATACTCTGTGAAAATAAATTATTTAGTTAAACCTAACATATATTTTAACAACAATCTATTATCTAGAATGATTTTATAATATATAATGCATATATAGGCTATACATACAAAGCAATAACGTTCCATCTATATATAATAAATGAAAACATTAAGACGCGAATGTTTCTTTTGACAAATTTATCAAACTTCTACTGTCTCTACTGCGATGAAAATATATTGGAAAGGATTGGCTCATCAGTGGTTAACCCTTCCAGCGGTTTCGCCAATTTAATCTACCAGATCACTTCTTTAAAGCTCTAATAATTGTATTGGATCATTCTACATATATATGCTACACTGAAAGGTGGAATCTTAAATATGGTTTTTAAGCAAACTGATGTTCCTCAAGGTTGAGCCAAACTCTCCAAATATATTCTCATGGACAAAACTTAAGGAAGTATAATTTTTTTTATGATTCCCGTGAACTGTTATTTTTGAAGCAAACATAGGGAACTTTGTTCACACTTCGTTATCTCGTGTGTCTTCAATAAAGGTCATTGTAATATCTTTCAGTGTTATTGTCAGAATCCCAATATACATGCTGAAAGGTACAACTTCCTTAATGTTTGTTTATGTTTTGTTGTTATTGTATTTGAGAAAACTATGGGAATAAGCTTAAAGAACAATAATATCAAATATAATATTTGCATCGAGCAATGCTCTTACGCAAACAATAAGGAGAAGGTCAGTTAGGCATAAATTATTTCAAAGCAATTAGCGTCTTAATGATTTCATTTGTTATACAAGGTAATAAGACCAATTTGATATATATAAATAGGGTAACAATGCTGTTAACGATTAATTTATTTGTATTTGGTCTTTTTACCTTATGTTTATAATCTATCAATCAAAAATTGTACCTTATCA
>CP092865.1:47726727-47825756 GCA_030710605.1 Cordylochernes scorpioides | reverse complement strand
AGTTAAATAATTGAAGAACACCTTTTGGAGATTTAGCAACCCACTGAAGACGCTGAGAACTATTTCAGAAAATAAAAATATAGCAATAGAACTCTATAATTTCTAGAGATCAATTGTAAATAGATTCATACACAAAAGAAGTAGTGAGATAAGTTTTAGAAAAGATGTGTAAATAAATCCCTTTTCAAACAAAGGCTAACGTGCACATGGGGAAAGGGAGAAAAATAGTACTGTATTATTTTGTTTTTGTATGGCGAATCCATACAGGGCAATGGGCCCTAATAAAAGCCTTTTTGTTGTTAAAATAGTTGAATACAAATATATGACGAATATATATGTTATATAAAAGTATTTTTTTATTTTTTTAGAGTTATAATTTCTAAAAAAAACTACTTTTAAAATCGACCGCTAGAGGTCGCCAATTTCCTTATATAAACTCATTGTTGTTTTTTCCCGTTGGCCGGCTCAAATGTGCTCCTGGTTAGGATATGCCTTTTTATTTTTAATATGTAATGTTATATTTTATTTTTCAAGCCTCAAGTAAGGCAGTATTTTTCTCAAATTAATGTATTTTATATTCTTCATTAGCAAAATTAAAGCTAATTCTGATATGTTATAATGAATATTTATTTTTTCAAGATTTTTACGACTGCATAACAATTACAATTAGTACCTATGTACTTAATAAAATCAGAAAATTTCTTATGTTATTCAATTAAAAAGGCATATATTGGATCAAAATATCATTTATTTTACTAATATTTCAATTGGCTGAACGCCAACCTTTATCAAGGTTTTATAACATTTTAAAGTGTGTCAACAACAAACTCAGCGCCACACTTTGTTGTTGTTGTTGACAAAGTAAAAAAGTGACAAAGTGAGTTTGTTGTTGACACACTTTAAAATGTTATAACACCTTGATAAAGGTTGGCGTTCAGCCAACTGATATATTGGTAAAATAAATGATATTTTGATCCAATATATGCCTTTTTAATTAAAGATTTATCTTTGGATTGCTCTATTTTCAAAATATTATCATATGTTTACAAAATATTTGAGCATCAGTAAGTAATAATTCTATATCTCAATAATATTCTAAAATCAACGGAAATCTATTTTTGTAATATATATATATATAAAGCATAACGCGCCATCTATACATATAAAATAAAAGGATTTAAAAGCGCGAATTTTTCTTTTATACATAAAACGAACTTCTACTGTCCTTGCTGCGATGAAAAAATATATTGGGAGGGCTTGGCTCATCAGTGGTGAACCCTCCCAGCGGTTTCGCCAATTTAATCCACCAGACCGCTTCTCAGAGCTCTAATACTGTATTGAATCATTCTGCTTTTATATGCTTCACTGAAGGATGGAATCTTAGAAATGGTTTTCAAGTAAACTATGGACATAAGCTTATAGGACAGTAGAATTACATTCAAATATTTGCTTCGAGCAATGCTCTTCAGCAAACTATTAAACCACTGATGAGCCAAGCCCTCCCAATATATTTTTTTCATCGCAGCAAGGACAGTAGAAGTTCGTTTTATGTATAAAAGAAACATTCGCGCTTTTAAATCCTTTTATTTTATATGTATAGATGGCGCGTTATTGCTTTGTGTTAATTTACTCCTAACTGGCCTTGTCTTTATAGTTTGCTGAAGAGCATTGCTCGAAGCAAATATTTGAATGTAATTCTATTGTCCTATAAGCTTATGTCCATAGTTTACTTGAAAACCATTTCTAAGATCCCATCCTTCAGTGTAGCATATAAAAGCAGAATGATTCAATACAGTATTAGAGCTCTGAGAAGCGGTCTGGTGGATTAAATTGGCGAAACCGCTGGGAGGGTTCACCACTGATGAGCCAAGCCCTCCCAATATATTTTTTAATCGCAGCAAGGACAGTAGAAGTTCGTTTTATGTATAAAAGAAAAATTCGCGCTTTTAAATCCTTTTATTTTATAAATAATTATATATATATGTTATTTTGAAAATAGAGCATTCCATATTTAATTCATTAGATAATAAAAAGGTATATATCGGATTTAATAAAAGATTTATTTTGTCAATATTTCGGCTGGCTGAACGCCAACCTATACAAAAATACTTCGACAAAGTTTGGCGTTCAGCCAGCCGAAATTTTGGCAAAATAAATCTTTTATTAAATCCAATATATGCCTTTTTATTATTTAATATATATGTTATATAAAAATCATATTTTATTTTAAAATTATGATATATAGAAAAAATTCACTCTGCTAAATCTACCGCCAGAGGTCGCGCTTTACCCTTTATAAACCCGTTGTTGTTGTTTCCTGATAGCCGGCTCAAATATTTTTTAAAATTTTGTAAATAAGTTTTTCATTTTTTTATTCATACGCCTTAAGCCAGGCAGTACTTTTATCAAATTATGTTTTTTATATATTCTTTTAGTTCAATTAAAGCAAAAATGATCTGAACTATTTCTAGTATTTTTGCCACGACTTCATTGTCACATGCTCATGGATTCCGGGATCAAGAAAATGATCAATAATTCTATATAAAATCCTCCAGAATCGACAAGAATTTTTTGTGATATATATACATTGAAAATGGTATATTTTGACCCCTCACATTGACCTTTTAAATGGCAGAATTTCGCATAAACAGGATTTTTACGCAAACTTAGCCTTAAATACCTAGTTCTTGATTTTTCAGTTGGCCTCTGGGACCAAAATTTTGGTTGTAAATGCAGACCTTGCATCACGCTAACGTTAGCCAACGGTACAAAACGTGTACGTAAGGAAACGTTATTTGAACCTGAAATACTTGATAACAACATTAAGAAGGAATAATACATGAATATATGGTTGCACCAGGCTGCGGTTTGACAGATTCTTCAGTCTTGATTCTCTCCTCAGACACGTCTTGCATCTTTCCAGAACGTCTCTTAACCATCCTACAAGGTTAAACCAGTCAATAATAAGACCATTATATATTTAGGTAACACCTAGAATCTCTCTTCATTTATCACATCAAAGTTTAAAGCAGGTTGGGTATTCAGTGCATCAAAAAAACAAATTATTTTATAGTGCATAATATTTCATAATAATATTCTTTTTTTTTTTTTATAAAAATAAATAAATATAAAATATAAATTCGAAAAATATGGAAAATAATATCATAATTTTAAAAATAGGCTTATTAATCATAATGCAACAATATTCTTGTGATATCTTAATAATATCAGAAAATATATATATTCAATATATTGATATCTCTATAATGGTGTAGATTAAAATAGAATAAAATATAGAAGGAAGTATGCAAATATTCCTTTCTCAAGATATCCTAAGTAATTGTGAATAAGGAATGTTGACATCGCGACAAATAGAGATAAATATCCCCGACAAATACAGTCTCAGATTTGGTAGAAATATCCCATTTTGTCACTCTCTGTTATTTCCTATCTGATTCTTTTTATTTATATCGGTATTGTCTGAGATTAAATATTTGTATTCTTTTTTTTTTTTTTAGAGAGATCGTTATCAAGTTTTGCTTTGATTATACAGACATGCTTATGCTATAAACTCATAATTATATACGAAGCTATTTTTAATTAATTAATAATTGAAAAGTATTTTTTTTTGCTTATTCCTAGTACTTATGGTACAGGCCATGATAATCATGATGGTTAGAAGAAGTAGACTGCTTTTAACTGTGAAAAGAAGTTCGACTTTGCACTTACAAATGTGCCAGAGTCTCGTTTAGTTATTTGCACTCACTTATGAGGTAGAACCTTTGCAATAATCGGGGACCATGGAACTTTTATTTATAAAACATAAAAAAGTGCCCAATGAAAGAATCGAACCCGGGTCGTGGCGGTCGAAAACCAACGGTTTAAACCATCCTTCCACCGACCCCCTAAAACTAATTTTGAAGAATGAAACTTGTAAGGAGAATTTAAGTCTAAAGTTAATTGTGAATTTGTATTTTTATTTTATTAATTAATCATAACAAAAGCGTGATATTGAAGTATTTGCGTCTATTACAGAAGGAAAACAAAATATCAAATTTAAACTTAGAATTAAATATTCACAAATTTACATGTAGGAATCGATGTAAGAGAGTTAGATCATTTATATCAGGGAACAATCGATGTCTCACTTCTGTAAAGTGGGGACAGTCCTAGATAAGGTGAAAAGCAGTTTGTTCAGTTTCTCCGCACGAACAATTTGGGATTTTTGGTAAACTTTTTAGCTAACGTTAATGAGAAATAAATAAAGGAAAAGGAGAGATCCGGGAGACAGTATAATTGTTTCATAATTATCATGTTCCTAGTACACGTAAAGAGGCCATAATAATCATGAGTGGTAGTTATCTATTGAATTTACTCTCTCTCTGTATAAATGCACTAAGTTTAATGAAAACAATGTCCTCTAAAAGGGCTCATATTTAAACTCTACCGTTATATGTACCCTGAAGAAAGGTTAATGATCACACACTGGAATATAAATGTCCTTTAAAAAAGGCTCATTATCACACGCTACTGTTAAATGTGCCCTGAAGAAAGGCTCATAATTACACATTGGTATATAAATTTCCTATAAAAGGCTCCTATCCACACGCTGCCTTTGAATGTACCCTGAAGAGAGGTTAATGATCACACACTGGTATATAAATGTCTTCTAAGAAAGTCTCATACTTACACGTGCCGTTAAAAATACTCTGAAGAGAGGCTCATGATGACACACTGGCATATAAATGTCCTCTAAGAAAGGCTCATACTAACACGCTACTGTTAAATGTGCCCTGAAGAAAGGCTCATATTCACACGCTACCGTTAAATATACCCTGAATAAAGGCTCATGATCACACACTGGAATATAAATGTCCTCTAAGAAAGG
Source organism: Cordylochernes scorpioides (assembly GCA_030710605.1). NCBI lineage: Eukaryota > Metazoa > Arthropoda > Arachnida > Pseudoscorpiones > Chernetidae > Cordylochernes > Cordylochernes scorpioides. The sequence goes on along the minus strand of CP092865.1, from coordinate 47,820,868 downwards.
CTCAAATTCACACGCAACCGTTATATATACCCTGAAGAAAGGCCTATAATCGCACGCTGACGTGTATATGTAACTAAGAAAATACTCAATAACCTGCTGGCATTTGAATGTCCCCTGAAGAAAGGCTCAAGATCATACAGTGGCATATAAATATCATCTAAGAAACGCTCATATTCGCACGCTGCCGTTAAATATACCCTGAAGAAAGGCTCATAATCACACACTGGCATATAAATGTCCTAAAAAGAAAACATTATAATTACAAGCTGGCGTGTAATTGTAACTTAAGAAAATACTCAATAGCCTTCTGACATGTGATTGTCACTTAAAGAAAGGATAATGTTCACACACTGGCATATAAATGTCCCCTAATAAAGGCTTATATTTACACGCTGCCGTTAATGTACCGGGAAAAAGAGGCTCATGATAACACACTGGAAGGTAAATATCCTCTAAGAAAGGGTCATGATCAAACACTGGCATATAAATGTCCCTAAGAAAGGCTCATTATCACACGCTACTGTTATATATGCCCTGAAGAAAGGCTCATAATTACACACTGGTATATAAATGTCCTCTAAGAAAGGCTCATATTCACAATTGGCGTTAAATATACCCTGAAGAAAGGCTCATAATCAAACACTGGCTCATAAATGTCCCCTAAGAAAGACTCATATTCACACATTGCTGTTAAATGTACCCTGAAGAAAAATTCATAATCGCACACTGGCATATAAATGTCCTAAAAAGAAAGACTTAAAATCACAAAATGGCGTTTAAAGGTAGCTTAAGGAAATATTCAATAGCCTTCTGACATGTGATTGTCACTTAAAGAAAGGATAATATTCACCCACTGGCATATAAATGTCCCCTAATAAAGGCTCATATCCACACTCTGCCGTTAATGTATCGGGGAAAAAGGCTCATGAACACACACTGGAAGATAAATGTCCTCTAAGAAAGGCTTATATTCAAACGCTACCATTAAATATACCCTGAGGAAAGGCTTATAATCATACCCTGGCGTGTACATATGCCCCTTAATGAAATACCGAATAACCTGATGGCATGTGATTGTCCCATGAAGAAAGGCTCATATTCACACGATCCCATTAAATTCACCCTAAGGCTTATAATCGCACGCTGACGTATATATGTAACTTGAGAAAATACTCAATAACCTTTTGGCATTTGAATGTCCCTTTAAGAAAGGCTCATATTCTCAGGCTACCGTTGAATGTACCTTGATGAAGGGCTTAAAATCATAAACCGGCATATATATGTTATATAAAAATCATTTTATTATGAAAAATAACTTTATAACAAACTACTCTGTAAAGTCGACCGCCAGATTTCGCGGTTTTCCTTATATAAACACATTGTTGTTGTTTTCCCGTTGGCCTACTCAAATCTTTCTGTAGATATGTAAATAAGCCTTTTGGTTTCTTCATTATAATGGCTTTAAGTCAGGTAATACTTTCTCAAATTATTTATTGTGTGGCGAAGAAATAATTTATTAATTTTTAAACGAAAATATTTGAAAAACATATTTAAATTTTCACCTTTGTAAAATCATCATTTAGTTGCCTAGCTTGTTTGTTCAACATTCTCCAGCTGTAGATAGTTGGGTTGATTTGTTAATACTGGTCGACTGGTCGTGGTGACGTTATCAATAAATACTTTCACATCTCCAGATATACAAAGACTTGATTTCTACTCTACAATATTCTATATTCCATAAGCTCAATTAAATCTAATTCTGATCTAAACTACTTTTGTATATTATTATTACCACGACTGCAATAAAAAAATACTGCACAATAATTGTTCCAGCCTTAAATATGCAAAATTGTTAGAATTTACTTTTGTTAATTATTGTTAAATTATGTAAATTTTAGAAATGTATATAATCTTGATTTTAGAAAATAAAGTGAGTTATTAATGTATACGTGGTTGAGTCATTAGAGTTAGTGAGACGAGACAATAGCAGTTATTCAAGTTTGAAGGAGTTATAGCTCGCTGAGTCAAGAAGCATAGAATTAAAACCAGCGTTAAAATAAGAATTAGGCGGTGATTCCTCCTTAATGCCAGGAGGCCAAAGCCAGTTCGATTCATGGTCCCTCGATAACTGGATTAGGATTTAAAACAGAAGAAATTTAGGAAAAAACTCAGCGAGAATAAAATTGCGAAATGTCTCGAGACGAAAGGATCCTCCAAAGAAAGTTAAGTTGCCAAATAAGGAGAATTGATGGATTTATTGAAACTGTGGATTCAATTATTGAGGCAGGTGAAACAGTACGCTTAGAAATAATGGGTGAAGAATTAAAGGAGATCAAAGAAAAAATTGAGAAACTCTACGATGAGCTGTTTTCTTTGGAAGAAGTTGATATAGATAAAGAAAGTGAGGCATATGATAGTTCAATGAACAAGATTGGAAGCTTGAGGGTAAAAATAGAAAATAAAAGAAAACTCAAAGACAAACTGGCGGACATAAAGCCAAATGGCTCTCAGGCAAATATAAAATTGCCTCAATTTGACTTGCCGATATATGATGGAGATATGGGCACTTGGATCAACTTCAAAGAGCTATTCCTCACCACCATCGATGCACATCCAGGGTTAACTAATATACAGAAGTTACAATATTTGAATTATGCAGTAAAAGGCGAAGCGGCCAGATTAATAAGGGGTTTCCCTTTACTAAGTGAAAATTATAGCCAAGCATGGAATACACTGTTATCAAGATATGATAACCCGAGAGAGCTAGCTTATGCCCAGGTGTCAAAATTCTTTTCTCTCCGGGCAATTAAGAATCCATCGGCTAAGTGTCTCCATGAATTCATGGATGTTTGTAATGAAGCCATAAGAAACTTAGAAACGCTGGAATTGAAGAGAAATCAATTTGTGGATGTGATCCTGGTGCACTTCCTCCAGCAGAAGTTGAGTGAAAATCTAAGGTTGGATTGGGAACTGTCAATGGACAACACTCTTCCATCTTATGACAAGTTCATAGCATTCATTTCCAGACATGCGAGAAGCATGTCTTGTGCTGTCAAGGAATGTTCAAAAAGGGAAGAAACCACCGGATCGAGATTTCCCAAATGCCAAAGCTACGGGATGCTAATTGAGAAATCGGACACTTGCATATTATGCAAATCTAAGCATCATCCACTATACATGTGCAACTTATTTTGCAAAATTCCTTTAAAAGAAAAATTAAATGTAGTAAAGAGTCATAAATTATGCTTCAATTGCTTGAGGAAAGGCCATTTCTCATGGAATTGTAGGCTGAACCAACGATGCAAAGTATGCAAGGGGAAGCACCACACGATGATTCATTATGATAAACCGAGCACGGAAGGCGCTTCGGCCCAAGTTGAGAACACAACTCCGAAGGAACATGAAAGTGCTATCAATTTAACTAATACTCAACAGGCAAACTGCAATGATAGCCACGTACTACTCGCAACAGCTAGAATCAAGATAAAAAATGGACTCGGAAAGTTATGCACCTGCAGAGCCCTACTGGACAGCGGTTCCCAAGTCACCATGATAACAAAAGGATGCTGCGAAAGATTGGGACTTGTCCAAAGGAAATCAGATCGGATGATTATAGGGGTTGGAAACACACCAGTGCAGCATTCTTCATCGACAGTAAATGTGACATTTTGTCCACTGAATAATTCTGAGGAATTCTCGGTAGGGGCAGTAGTCACGGGAGTGCTCACTTCAGAAATTCCGAACTTCAGGTTGAAAGACCCTAATTGGCCAACTTTGAAGAACCTAAAATTGGCAGACCCAGAGTTCTACATACAAGCCCCAATAGATATGATATTGGGAGTAGATATATACACTGAACTTATGTTGAATGGCCCTATATCTCTCGGAGAAGGATTGCCAATGGCTATTAATACAATACTAGGTTGGGTACTTCTAGGAAAACTCATGGGAACATCGGAGAGTAATACAGAAGTCTGTAACCTGAGTTTACCATCTGAACCAGAACTAGAATTCGTATTGAAAAGATTCTGGGAAACTGAATCTGTGCCGTCACCGGATCTTTGTACACAGGACGAAGATTGTGAAAGTTTATTTTCGAATAACCATGGCAGAGATAGCCATGGAAGGTATTGGGTAAAATTGCCATTCAGACAACATCGACCGCTTCTGGGTGAATCAAGAGAAAAGGCTTTAAGAAGGTTCCTTTTGTTGGAAAGAAAATTGTGTAAGAATGTGAAATTATATGACCAATACCGGGGATTCATGAAGGAATATGAACACTTAAACCACATGGAAAGGGTCCCAATTGCAGAAGTGAAGCGAGAATTGTGCAGATGCTATTACATGCCTCATCATCCAGTAATTAGAGAGCAATCCACTACAACCAAAATGAGAGTTGTGTTTGATGCATCAGCTAAATCTGAAAATAATGTTTCTTTAAATCAATTTTTGCACAAGGGACCAAAAATTCAACAGGATGTATTTTTCATTCTCCTCAAATTCAGAACGTATCCTGTCGCCATAACTGCTGATATAGAAAAGATGTACCGCCAGATAAGAATTCATCCAGAAGATGCGGACTATCAGAGGATATTGTGGAGACCATCGCCAGAAGAGCCTGTGGTGGACTATCGACTGCTGACTGTTACCTATGGTACAACTTCGGCTCCATTTTTGGCAATGAGAACATTACAACAGTTAGCAGAAGATGAAGGCCAAAATTATCCTGAGGCTTCTAGGGTGACCTTGAATGATTTCTATGTCGATGATCTGCTAACAGGAGCTCAAACGATTGCTGAAACCAAAGAACTATTAGACCAATTAAAAGACTTAATGAAAAAGGGAGGATTTCACTTAAGAAAGTGGAATTCAAATTGCCACGAGATAGTGTCTCATGTCGAGGAAATGAACGAAGAGAAGAAAATTAACTTGGAGAAAGGAGCCATATCCAAGATTTTAGGAATTGTATGGGATCATGTACAAGATACGTTTAGAGTTAATATAACTCTTCCTGAAGAAGTTGTTACCAAAAGAGATATTCTCTCCAATATTGCGAGGATTTTCGATCCACTTGGTTTCCTCTCACCTACTACAGTGGCTTTGAAAATAATAATGCAGGAGTTATGGAGAAGTGGGACAGGCTGGGATGAGCATATTCCGAACGACATCAAGGAAAAGTGGAATAATTTTAGAGCCGAATTACTAAAATTAGGGAAGTTGAGTATCCCAAGATACGTATGGGCATGTGAAAAGGATCGAGATGTTCAACTCCACGGATTTTGTGACGCGTCAAGTGTAGCTTATTCGGCTGTGTGCTACTTAAGAACAGTCTCTCTGGATGGACAAGTCCATATATCAATGCTTGCAGCAAAAACCAGAGTTGCCCCATGTAAGTCTCTAACTCTACCTAGATTGGAATTGTGCGCGGCTCTCCTCCTGTCTCAGCTATACAGATCTGTTGTTGATTCATTGAAGATTGATATTGGCAGGGCATATTTGTGGTCAGACTCTCAGATCTCATTGAGTTGGATCAAATCAGATCCTAACAGATGGAAGACCTTTATACACAATAGAGTTGTGAAAATACAGCAACTGTCTGACAGAAACTCATGGCGTCACGTGTCTGGGAAGGATAATCCCGCCGATTGTGCCTCTAGGGGAATAATGCCTGCTGCGTTATCTGGACATACACTGTGGTGGCAAGGACCGACTTGGTTGAAAGATAACAACTTTGTTCAGAATCAGGATAATTGCTATGGCCGAGAATGCCATGAGGAAGAAAAAGTAGCCTTAGCTTGCCAGTCCCGAGTTTCAGTCTGTCCAGAAGTTGTAACAAAATATTCCACTTTTTTCAAGACGAGGCGAATCATAGCCTGGTGTTTGAGATTCATCACTAACTGTCGGGTGTCGCTGAAGAAAAGAGAAATTGGAACATTGTCGAAGAAGGAGTTAGAAAATGCAGTGATTAGGATTATTGGATGGATTCAGAAGGACGAATTCGGAGAAGAAATGCAGGATCTAAGAAATACGGGACATGCTTCAAGAAAAAGTAGAATTTTGCAGCTTAATCCTTTTATAGATGCATCTGGGATGTTAAGAGTAGGTGGTAGGATTAAGTACGCGAATGTAAACCCTGATCAAAAATTCCCACTGTTATTACCGAAAAATCATCACTTTACCAAATTAATAATACTTCATTTTCACACGAGATATTTGCATGCTGGTCCACAGCTGGTCTTGTCTCTCATACGAAATAGTTATTGGATCATGGGGGGTAGAGACATTGTAAGAAGAATCATTAAACAGTGTATAACCTGCTTCAGATTCAGGGCAAAAACTGCAGTACAAATTATGGGGAATTTGCCTGCTGATAGAGTAAATCCATCAAGACCGTTTACCAAGACTGGAGTCGATTTGGCAGGACATTACGAACTAAAACCAAGTCTGACTAGATCGAAAGGGATGATCAAATGCTATGTGATTCTCTTTGTGTGTTTTTCGGTCAAGGCAATTCATTTGGAAATGGTGACTAGTCTCTCAACCAGTTCATTTATTGCAGCTCTCAGAAGGTTTATATCTCGTAGAGAAAAACCATCAAAAATTTACTCAGACAATGGAACGAACTTCAAAGGAACCGAAAGCTTCATGAAGAAACAATATAAAATAATGAATTCAAAGGAGACTAAAGACTTTTTAGCAGAAGAGTTTATAGAGTGGCATTTCATTCCTCCATCAGCTCCACACTTTGGAGGACTTTGGGAGGCAAACATCAAATGCTTAAAGGGTCATCTGAGCAAGGTAATAAAGTCATCACTTTTAAATAGTGAGGAATTCATCACACTACTCTGTCAAGTTGAGGCTTGCCTTAATTCAAGACCGTTAGTAGAGTTAAGTCCCGACCCTAACGATCTTCGAGCTTTGACTCCGGGACATTTCTTGATTGGCTCCCCTCTGATTGAGGACCCAGGATTGCAAAATTATGAGCGAGTGGATTTACGGTCAAGATGGAATCTGGTACAAAGTCTGAGGAACTCGTTCTGGTCAAGATGGACAAGAGAGTACATCAACTCTTTGCAACAGAGAAATAAATGGAGGTTATTCACAAGACAATCTGAAGCCTAATCAGTTAGTGCTAATAAAAGAAGATAACCTTCCACCTCTACAGTGGCGTCTGGCCAGGATCCTCAAGGTATATCCGGGCTCTGACCAGAAGGTGCGAGTTGCCCAAGTTCGGGCTGCTACCGGAGTCTACCTACGACCTATTACGAAGTTGGCTCCGCTTCCCTTCAAATCTGAACCAGGGTTCAGCGGCCGGGGGGAGTATGTTCCAGCCTTAAATATGCAAAATTGTTAGAATTTACTTTTGTTAATTATTGTTAAATTATGTAAATTTTAGAAATGTATATAATCTTGATTTTAGAAAATAAAGTGAGTTATTAATGTATACGTGGTTGAGTCATTAGAGTTAGTGAGACGAGACAATAGCAGTTATTCAAGTTTGAAGGAGTTATAGCTCGCTGAGTCAAGAAGCATAGAATTAAAACCAGCGTTAAAATAAGAATTAGGCGGTGATTCCTCCTTAATGCCAGGAGGCCAAAGCCAGTTCGATTCAATAATATCATAAAATACTGCATAAAAATATCATAAAATACTCATATAATGCAAAATAATATCTAATAATTCTATATCTCAATAAGGTTTTAAAACCATCAAATAACCACTATCACAATACAGAAATTCTATCATAATATATACTAGTATATTCCCCCTCTAAGAAAAATCTCATAATCACACCCGAACGTGTGATATGTAACGGAAGGATTTGAACTTGAATATTTCTATTTCCTCACATCCAGAAAAATAATTTAGAAGCCTCAGCGAATCTCAAAAATCTGGTAACTAATTCATTTATTTACATTGCGCTATGAACTTTCATACCAACAAATTCTATATTTTCATAGGAATATAAAATTCAAATGCAGAAAAATATTCTATCACTTGCATTTCAACTGATTTAATTTTTCATATATTTTTATTATATAATCCTCGGAGAATAAAATAACTAAACCAGTTTGAGAAATATAAAATATTTCTATTCTCTAGGGCGCGTCAAAACATATTCATATTCTTTCATACATATCTTGAGAAATATAAATATATATTTCTCTATAGAAAATATAAGATATTCTGGTTTTATATACCACATTCATATTTGAAAAAGAAATACAATATTAATCATATGTAAAATATTTTCAATTGTTCTAATCCATTGTAGCGTGTTCTCTACTTTAGAAAAAATATAATAGACTATCTAAATTGAGCATTAAAATATAATTTATTCAAATATAGAATGATATTTTCTCCATACAAATAACACGTTATATAAACCTCTATTACTTTTATTTATTAAAAAACTTTAATTTTTGTTTGTAGAACAGCCATGTTTGTAGAATGTTATATATTCATAGATATTTCTACTGTCCTAATGGCTTATCATCCCATAGTTTGTTTATAATAATTTTTCCGGATCTTTTATCTTCAATAAAATAAAAACAACTCGAAATTATATTGCCACATAAAAATTAGGGAAGAAAAACTTCATGATGACACAGCAATTTATTTAAGGAAAGAACAAACTATGGATGATAAACAAAAGATAATCAACGAGGGAAGTTTACGGAGTATCAAAATATAAACATAAAAATAATACTCTGTTAATAAAATAATAAATACTTTGATACATATCTCCTTCCCAATGGAAGCTGTGAACCACAGCTTGCAATTATTGTAGTTACTTACATGGACCTGACGTGCTTCTGCCAAGGATTCCAGCGAAGTCTTGAAACATTGTCCCTAGTACCTTTGCGTCCTTTTTCCTGCGGCGTGAAGAGCGGCTTTGTCGTCGTATCGTCTATAGGGACATTGCCATGTTGGAGGGAAGTCTCGGCTTTTACACATCGGTGGAATTCTGGAGTCAGTCTCTGAAAATGTAGATCACAGCACCCATGGCCTCAAGGTCTTCTATGCGATCTTCAGTTTGTCTTCCCTAGTTTACCCAGCATCTTCACCAAAATGCCACATGGAAAATTAGGAAAGATAAACTTCAGGGTTACACAGAAATTTATTTAAGGCAAGAACAAACTATGCATGATGAACAAATGATATGATACGAGGGAGTTCCACAGAATAGCAAAATATAAACATACAAATGATACTCTGTAAATAAAATAATAAATACTTTGATACAATATTACAGAGGTATTTTGTATTATATTTGACAAAACTTGGAGTGTTCCTCACTGATGATTTAAGTTCTACCAATGGTTTCACAACAGAGTAAAGACAGTAGAAGGTTTGTTCTATGTGTAAAAAAAAAATATTACAGATTTTGATGGATTTAGTTACTATAAAAATATTCTAACTGATTGGATTTGCTTTTTCTCCTTGTTGATAAATTCAAGTGGAATTAAACACAACCTAGATGGATAAATGAATGTATAGTTCTAAATAGGAAGGATATAACGACCACTGTTTTGATTTAAGAATGTATGCCAGGCTGTTAGCAAATACAACATTTTATTGTAGTGGTAAACAAATATTGTAGTGATGAAATAATTATCAAGTCGTATGGCAATTAAGAACATTTTATAAGCTAGAGAAATTTATATGAAGTTTATACAGATTGTTTATAAGAGAGCAAAGAAAAGAAGCACTAGCGCAGGCGTGTGCGTTCGCGCGAGAATTCGCGTGGACAACCCGGCGCTGGCACGAGCTTACTGTTCCATGAAGTCGTCCCATGCCACAATATAACCCTTTGAAAATACAAAATATATTCCCACAATGAATTTCTTTTTTAATATCAAAATGCTAGCTTACAAGTAATAATCACACTTCAACGGGCTTAATAAAAAAACATCGACTATATATTACATGAAATATTTACAAATACATACGCGCGCAGCGTTGATATTTATAACTAAAATTTCAAATTTAAAATGCTAGCTTTCAAGCGATAATCGCACTTGAACGGGCTTAATAAAAAACATCGTATCACCACCAACATATATACCTCATCATTTTTTTCAAATTTTAACTAAAAATATTAATCAGAAAATATCTTTCTGAATATACTCAATTTTAAAAATTTTAAATAAAGATGTATTCTTTGTTTAATATTTTATCGTTTCACAGTAAATATTTACAATTTATTATTAATGGTCCACTAATGAGAGTTTCCCCTTTACTTTTTTACCTTTTTATTTAAAATTGAAGTTTCCGTTTACATATACTTTTTAAACATTAGATTAAAATATATATTATTATTTTTTTGGGATATAATAAATTGATTTCTCTCTCTCCCCTCTCTTTGAGATTGAATCAATTTATATATAATCAATATATATATTTATTTCACAAAGTATAAATAAGATTAAATACAGAATAAATATAAATATGAATAAATAAGATTATATAATGATAAATATATGAATGAATTGATATAAATATATAAAACAATTGATAAATATACATACATAAATATATATACAAGTCGTCATTGGTGGCGCCCACCGCGCCTCCTCTTTTTTTGAATATTATATAATATTTTTAATATAGATTTTACCTATATAAATAAGAAAGAGTATTGAGGTTTACATTTAATTTATCTTTCCGAATCTATATATGTATGTAAAAATCTAAATTAATCTTTTGGTAATATATATTTGAAAAGAATATACTTTAATATTTAAAAAACACGTTATTTTGATAGGAAGAAAGGTATGTTAACACTCATGGACAAAATTTAAGGAAGTTTTACCTTTTAGCATATATATCCGGATTCAGACAATAACTCTGAAAGATACACTCATTGGCATAACTCAAAGAAGTTGTACCTTTTAGCATGTATATCGGGATTCAGACAATAACACTGAAAGATACACTCATGGTCAACACTCAAGGAATTTGTACCTTCTAGTATGTATATCGGGATTCGGACAATACCTCTGAAAGATACACTCATGGACAACACTCAAGGAAGTTGTACCTTTTAGAATGTATATCAGGATTCAGACAATAACTCTGAAAGATACACTCGTGGACATAACTTGAGAAAGTTGTACTTTTTAGTATAACTATCGGGAATTCAGACAATAACTCTGAAAAATAAATTCATGGACATAAGAATGTTGTATATTTTAGCATGTATATCAGGAATGAGACAATAACTCTGAAAGATACACTCATGGACACAACTTAAGGAAGTTATAACTTTTAGTATGTATATCGGGATTCAGAAAATAGCTCTGCTTACAGAGTTATACTCACGGACAAAACTTAAGTTGTACCTTTTAGAATGTATATCGGCGATTAAGATAATAACTCTGAAATATATTTGGTACAAACTGACTTCTATTGAAGACACACGAGATAACCAAGTGTGAAATAATTGACGCTATCTCCTTAAAAATAAATGACAGGAGATATCAAAGTCATTCAAATTTCTTAAGCTTTGTCAAAGAGTATGAACCATAATAAGAAATGGCTGTCGTTTTAGATCATCGATTAGTACGTAAAAACGGGATAAGAGATTCAAATACAATAACACCTATTGTGACAAATATTCGTTAAATTGAAAGAGAAGAGCAAGAGATTATAATATAATTATTTTATTCTCGAACGAACTTTGTGGCCCACTGTACGTATTACATCCCAAACACGACGCCAGTCATCTTTGTCTTGAGCTCGATGTACCATCTCGGCGACCGTTAAGCCAGTGAGTTTATAATATAATCATTATATTCTCGATCGAACGTTGTGGCCCACTGTACTTATTACATCCCTAACACGACGCCAGTCATCTTTGTCTTGAGCTCGATGTACCATCTCGGTGACCGTTAAGCCAGTGAGTTTATAATATAATCATTATATTCTCGATCGAACGTTGTGGCCCACTGTACGTATTACATCCCTAACACGATGCGACGCCAGCCATATTTGTCTTGAGCTCGATATACCATCTCGGCGACCGTTAAGCCAGTGAGTTTATAATATAATCATTATATTCTCGATCGAACGTTGTGGCCCACTGTACGTATTACATCCCTAACACGATGCGACGCCAGCCATATTTGTCTTGAGCTCGATATACCATCTCGGCGACCATCAAGCCAGTGAAATTATAATAGAATAATTTTATTCGCGATCGAACATTGTGGCCCATTGTACATATTACATCCCAAACACGACGCCAGCCATCTCTGTCTTGAGCTAGATGTACCATCTCGGCGACCGTTAACCCACTGAGTTTATAATAGTCGTCAATAAATAAAATGAACATAAATCTATATTTCCTTTAAAAAAAACTTCAAATAAGAAAATAATTCTTTTTTTTTTTCTTCTAAAGTCTCAAAGCTCATTGAACGTCTCCAGGATTAATCAGTGGGTTTGAGCGACAAAAGCTCTTTTAAAACCTAACGAATCAATCAAACCAGGGGACACGTTCCTTAAAAAAACGAGTTGATTAAATAAAAAGCTCCATTTTTATTCATCATTGGGCTTGAAATCAATGGCATTGATTGAGGTAATTGATTTGCAGTTGGGGCGCTTGAATTTTCTTTCAAATTGGAAAAGCCATAGCTAATTACAAACTGCTTTGCCGCCAAAATGGCGCCTACGAGGATATAATAATAATAGCAGAAGACCTTCTGTTTAGAATTAGAAATAAACTTTATATCTTTAAACATTCAAATCTATTATTAAAATGTATATATAAGAATATATATTATCTTTGTATCGAATATATATATGTATTGTGTTCTGAAAATAGAGCAATCCATATTTTAATCTTTAGTCAATACAAGGCATATATTGGATTGAATAAATTATTCAGCCAACCGAAATATTGACAAATAAATCGTTCATTCAATTCAATATATGCCTTTTTGTTATCTATATAAAATAGGTATATATAGCCCAATAATTAAATATATTTTTATATATTTCAAAATATTAATTTAGCTAACGCCCTGTAATGATTTTGCACCCTGTAAAACAAAAAAAAAAACGTTTTATAAAGGTTAGGCCTAGTTGGTTGAATTCTACAATAAAAATTGTTATTTGGTAGTTGTTATCATACTTTCTAAAATTCAAAACTCTTTCCATGATAATATATAAATATATATATGTCGTATATTTGTTGTGCATAGACAATTTTATACATAGGAATGTTCTAAATAGAAACAAAAAGTAAAACCAAACATGATGTAACTGCAAAATGACGTTTAATAAAATACAAGGTAGGATCAAAAATTCCCGAAATTTGAAAAATAAAATTTAAAATAACTTATGAAAAATTTAAAATCAATTTTACTGTAAAGAACAAAGCCTAAATTAAAATTTAATTCAGCAACGCCAGTAAATGCGCATGCGTAGTTTTCATTTTAGGCATATTATTAGGCATATATTTTTTTCATCGCAGTATGGGCAGTAGATGTTTGTATTATGTATACAAGAAACATTCGTGCTTTTAAATCCTTTAATTTTATATGTATAGATGGCGCGTTATTGCTTTGTGTTAATTTATGCCTAACTGGCCTTGTCTTTATTGTTTGCGGAAGAGCATTGCTCGATACAAATATTTGAATGTAATTCTACTGTCCTATAAGCTTATGTCCATAGTTCTCTTGAAAACCATTTCTGAGATTTCATCCTTCAGTGCTGCGTATATAAGCAGAATCGTCCAATACAGTATTAGAGCTCTGAGAAGCGGTCTGGTGGATTAAATTGGCGAAACCGCTGGGAGGGTTCACCACTGATGAGCCAAGCCCTCCCAAAATATTTTTTCATCGCAGTAAGGGCAGTAGAAGTTTGTATTATGTATAAAAAAAACATTCGTGCTTTTAAATCCTTTAATTTTATATTGTAAGTATTTAGCTCGCGTTGGTTTATGCAATGTCTTCATTTCGGAAAAGGGCAAATATTAAATTTGTATACCACAGGAAAAGAAAGGCGCGGCATCCAGTAAGGTCGAATAACAGATCATTGGCATTGTCCAAGAAGCTAAAAGAACATAAAATTCTACCAGGCTATTTCTAGATTGGACACGGATGCTCAAAAAGGTCCACCTATTCTGACGTCACCATTAACATATGAACGGGGTCCATCTGAGCCCACAGGGGTATAGTGAGAAGATAAAAGAGCAGTTAGGTCGCCATGCTACCCTATGGATCAGAGTGATCTCATGACTCTCATAGTCCACTTCACCTTACAGGGTGTTGCCTCCCCTTTAAACCGAGGTAACCATATTATATATGTATTGTTTTCATCTAACTTCACGCTAGTGCGCACCCACTCTGGCCCCATGACTGCATATTGAATGAGGAGCACTCTGCGACGATGTTAGCTCCGTATAATACAACATAAATATTTAATTACAATTTCGCAATCTATCGAAAAATTTATAACTATTTTTGGCAATATTTTTCTTATGATATGTATATACAAATAATAAACAAAAAGGCTTTAGATGATTATTGAAGGTTTAATGGTCAGATGGCCTTTTAATTTTATCCATTCAGAGATATAGTCTTGAAGACAATAGATAGAAGTCTTTGACATGGATTATGCTTTTTTTTCAAGTTAGAAGCATATATATATTATATATTTCAAAATTGAAAATATATATTTTTTGAAAACATATGTCTATATATGTATGACTATTCTATATTTTTTACCATAGTTTTAGAATACACCTTTTGTATATTGTTGTAAATATGTACATTTAACCAACCTATTATTTTTAAACTCACTAACATAGGATTTAATTTATAAATTCTATATAATTCTGATAAATATTTAATGTATAATTTCTTCAAGTAATTTAAAATAAAAACTACTTAATAATTAAATAACTACCTTTCCTATTATCACGAATCTAATAGATTCGCAATAGATTTGGCCCAGCCACATTGCCAGCAAAACACCTCTTTGGTAGATTGTGAGGATTCCATTAGATCCCGTCTGGATCTCATGGAATAAAGTCCGCCCTAGACTGACGAGGGCCATTAGCCCGAAACCATGGTCTCTAGGTAAACGTTTATCAGTTTGCCAAAGTTGGTGTTTGTGGCTTTGTCACCGACCCGATGCCTCTAGTTGCGGCGACGGTCAATAGATGGCGTCAGATTCTGACGTTTATTTTGACGGGAGAAGCGCCCATTGCTTCTATATATATACTAGTAAAATGAAATGATTCAAAAGCACGAATGTTTCTTTTATACATAATACAAACTTCTACTGTCCTTACTGCGATGAAAAAATATATTGGGAGGGTTTGGCTCATCAGTGGAGAACCCTCCGAGACCGCTTCTAAGAGCTCTAATACTGTATTGGACGATTCTGCTTATATACGCAGCACTGAAAGATGGAATCTCAGAAATGTTTTCAATAAAACTATGGACATAAGCTTATAGGACAGTAGAATTACATATAAATACAAAAAAGGACAGTAGAAGTTTGTATTATGTATTAAAGGAACATTCGTGCTTTTAAAATACTTCCATTTTATATTTATAAATGACGCGTTATAGCTTTGTGTTAATATATACTAGTCTATATATATATATATTATGGAAAAGGCATCTCCTTATCAGGACACTGAAAGTTGCTTATGGCTTGCGCCATCTAATTCCATCTACAGTAATCCCTCGTTAAGACGAACTCAACGGGAAAACGAAATACCCTTTTCGTCTTAAAAGAATTCGTATTAGTCGAATTGAATTCGTGGTATCCGGGGGTTGTACTTATGTACTACTGATGAGTAAGAAAACTACATTTCTGAGGAATAACGAATAAATTTATTTGAAAACAATATTAATGAAAATATTTTATAATTTTAAGGAACAACAATTAAGTATATGTATGTACATAAAGTATTTTATTTTAAAAGACAATATGGATAATATAATCACAATGTAAGGCAATAACATGAGAATATAAGTTTATTTTAAACCACAAATAAAAAAGAACAACAAAAGAAACAACTTACATAATATACTCGGTACATACAATGTTTATGTGTATGCAGCATATGCAGTATGCATAGAGTATCCTATATCTGGGTTTTCTCTGCAGGCTTCAGAAAGTCTGTTATAGTTTTTTGGTGGTATTTGATTGGGCACTGTTTCAGACACTCCCTTCTTATTTTATCCAGGTCATCTTCAAAATGAACATCAATATCCGGAGAGGTTTTGGACAGCTTCTGGAGGGTTTCGAGGGCCGCGATTACTTCTCCTCTAGTAGGCATCATTATATCTTTTTTCTCCTCATCGTCTTCTGTTTCTTCTTCTTCTTTCTTCTTCTCTTCTAATTCGGGTGAACCGCAAATTTCCAACCCTTCATCCAGGGCAACATACTCCAGGAAAGTCAAAGTCTCAGCTAGGTTTGTAGCTGAAAGGAGTTTGGTCCATTCTTCAGGCTCATCAAGCATTGTTTCTGGAAGTGAAAACGAATCAGCTGTTTTGCCTTCAACAGTTGGCCAAGCTTTTTTAAAGCAATTTTTGATTGTTTGACTAGATACAGAGTCCCATGAAGCAGCCATTGCACGCATTGACTGCAAAATATTCCATTTTACTGTTGTTTGCTCGGATTCTATCCCAAGTAAGGCATTTTTAACGAGCCTTGACTTAAAATGGCACTTGAACGCAGCTATTATCCCTTGGTCAAGTGGTTGGATTCGGCTTGTACAGTTTGCTCGGAAATATACAATCCGGATATTTGGCAGATCCAAGTCTTTTGTATCATGTGCGCTGCAATTATCCATTGTTAGAAGCACATGTCTATTTTCAGTTGCCATTTTACGTTGAAACTTGATGAGCCACAATCTGAATGAATATGCATCCACCCAAGCACCTTTTTGATGCGTGTAATCGAAAGGTAAAATTAGTCGATTAATTATATTCAAACATCTCGGGTTTTTGTACTTTCCGATAATCCAAAGTTTTGATATCTCTGAACCCGTAGCATTACAGCAGAGAACTACCGTTAAACGTTCTTTACTTTTCGAAGTTCCGTGACACTTGGTACCTTTAAAGTCCAACGAGCGATCAGGAAGTAAGTTATAAAAAACACCTGTCTCGTCGATATTAAAAATGTCCTCATCTTTGTATTCATTTTTAATTTCTTCAAACTTAGTCAGCCAGTCGGTAACCGTAATCGGTAACCGGCTGCTGGCTGGCAGGGGTCACATGGCCCCTACATTTATCAGTCGAGAAAAACAGCAATACTGGCACAATAGAGTCAAAATTTTCCACTGATTGAGTACATGGAATGACCCCAAGGGGATGGTTTCATAGAAAATGAGTCATCATAACAAACAAAGGACGAATGTTTACACAAAAGACAAAGAGAGCCAATACTTGATATCAACGGCGTTTTTGTTGTTTTAATAGTTTATTGTTTTACTTATAACTCGCCTTTAAAAACATATTAGAATTCGTTTTAACCGATTGATTAGTTCTGCTGGGGGCTAAATTTAATTCGTATTCCGTCATAACCGAATATTTCGTCTTAACCGGCAAAATCTCTTTGGAAAGCATTGAAATTTAACGGGGGAAAAGAAACGGCTCGCGCAAACCGAGAGTTCGTATAATCCGAGTTCGTGATAACGAGGGATTACTGTATATTCTCATCAAAAAGTCATATATTAGATCAAAATATAATTTATTTACCAATATTTCAGTTGGCTGAATGCCAACCTTTTTCAAGGTATTATAATATTAATATGTAATTCCTTATATATGTTAGACATTAATATATTTTAATACCTTGAAAAAGGTTGGCGTTCAGCCAACTGAAATATTGGTAAATAGATAATATTTTGATCCAATATATTCCTTTTTTAATTAAATATCTATTTTTGGATTGCTCTACTTTCAAAAAATATTTATATATAAATACTGAAGATAATCCATTCATGAAATAAATTTTCTCAAAGTTAGACAAATTAATTGATGAGCCTAGCCCATTCATTTTCAAAATTTATGAATATTTTGAATAAATATTTATTATATAGTGGTCGAATAGATTTTTTTGGCGTATTCAAATCAGGCTACATCATTTGATAGTTTCTTTGGTTTCCTGTTTCTATTCATTTGTAATCAAGAAAAATTTTAATATTGAATTTGCAGAGCTTCCATTCTGTGATTGAATAAAGTTTACAGGATATTGTGGTTTTATAAAAGACAATAGATATACATATTGATCTATCTACAATTTCCACTATTTTAGAAAGTAGAATTTCAACAATCATTCATAAAATTCTACGATAATTCTAAACACCTATGAAAAAAATAGTACAAATATGAAATTTTACTGAGATAATGTTAATAAATTAAAAGAAAGGCATGTCCTTATCATGCAACTCAAAGTTGCGCCATCTATAGGAATATATATCAACTAATATTCAGGATGTCTGAATGATCAATTTTTTGTCGTTCTTGAACAATTTTTAACGCCTTGCAAAATACTTTATTTTTATTTACTTCTCTTGACGAGGACGAAAGATTTTTGTCGAAACCTTGAGAAAATAAAAAACTCCAACTCGCCAAATTGTATATTTTTCATATAAATAAATTCATCATAAAGTCTTCAAATCGATAACTATATGAAGGAATATATATAAAACCAAAAGATTTACTTCAAGGTGACATGTCGGAAGAACTGACAAGAAAATAAAAAGATGCTAACAGCTAATAAAACTATGGGATGTCGGGGTTTGTGCACCAAGTGAAGAATGTCGTCACAACGAGATCATTGGCTGTTGGCGGGGTGCCAGTAACTGGATGTATGGTTTCCTGCCAGCTTTAACGCTATATTAGCTTTAGAAATAATTGCCAAACGACCGATATTTCATAATTTCATTATATCCTTTACAATAAGTATACAGGTTATTAAGATATCATTATGATATACTTCTAAATCAATATAATAAATTTTCGAAAAAGAAAGAAAAACAATATTAAGGTGGAGGGTTTCTTTTAATTTTAATTTTCGCAAGGTTTCGAGCAAATTTTCTGCTCTTCAACGGGCATATACTTCTATATGCAATATCAAGATGAACTTTGTACAGTAATAATTGAAAATGTGTTATTGGCATATGCTATCTCCGCGAATTTGTATATAACAAAGACACTTATGTAAAATTCAATAATTTTTGTAAATTCATTTTAGATTTTCTCTTCTGTTTGAGAAAACCATCGTTTCAGTTTTAATTGTGTTTTTAGTTGGTTATTGAGTTGTATTTAATGAATTGTATATAGGTTGCTAAAATAATCCATTTTAGAATTTCTCTTCTGTTTTAGAATACCATCGTTTAAGTTTCAATTATGTTTTTAGTCCGGTTATTGAATTGTATATAATCTACTAAAATGTATTTAGGCGCAAGTATCCCGAGCTGGGATAACGCGTCCGATATATGAAATAAAAAAATAATGGGATGAAATATATATTAATTTATAGATAATTTGCCAGGAATATTGCCATATTGCGTTGGGAGGTCTATTTTAGCTGTAAACAGTTTGATTCACGCCAACATTTGCCAATAACACATTTTCAATTATTACTGTACAAAGTTCATCTTGATAATGTATATGGAAGTATATGCCCGTTGAAAAGCAGTAATTTTTCTTGAGATCTTGAGAAAATCAAAATTCAAAGAAACCCTTTACCTTAATATCATTCATTTTTTCTTTTTAGAATAATTTCATAGGTAACTGTTACTCACTTAAAATATTTTCAAACTAGTTCAAATTGATATTACACTGGTCTACATTGAAAAATATTTTTTTGATAATGCATCAGTTTCTGACTTAATTTGAGGTGCTGATCATTAATATAATGTTAGTTTTATGTATATCATCAATTTTTAGAGATATAACATATACATATTTAGGCCACAATGTGGTAAATCAGTCCATATAAGGGCTACTGGAGCTGCAGGCGTATCAGGCCCCTCATCATCGAAGCCTTCAGTGTTCTCGGGCGACCCCTGACTTGCGGGCCTGGATCTTCAGGTCTGGCCTCGAAGATGACGACCTAGCCATCCTGGCGTCGGCCAAATATATCATTTACCGGTACTTCGTACAGGTTGGGCTGATCGGAGGACCCGCTCATCGCCTTGGAAAGAAGGCTCACCCGCCGGGGAACATCTCCCGAATGAAAATCTATATTTTCTTTAATATAATTTATTGACAAGAAGTCAATAAAATTTGTTTTAATTGTCATATAAGGGGTACGAAAAACAAATTGAACGCAAATAATTATTAATGCATTTACTATATAAAAATCACTTTTGTGAATATTATTTGTTCGTTGGAAGTTTTTTTCGGAAATATAGTATAGCTATCTAATTTTTTTGTTCTATTTGATTCCCAACCTTTCAGTAACTCTCTGACTAAATCGTCGGATATATATATATGTCATAATTTGTACATACCTGGATGCAAACCCGCCCAAATATGTATGCAATGTATGTTTTAAAAGATTTGAATAAAGAAAAGGCTTAAGAATCTGGGAGAGAAGGACTAACAAAGAGGAAGCAATCATTAGCAGGTTTATTATCCCGGAACTCATAAAACTGAGTTCAAGAACCTAGCATTTCCTGGTCAGGTTAGGACAAGTCCAGAGAAAAAAGAATTAGCAAAGACCAATCAGAGAGTAGAACATTAGCTAGGAACTATAGCAAGATTACACGTCACGAACCACCAGCCAATGAGAAGCCAAAAGAGTTTTTTTCTTAAATCGGGAAAGAAGAATAGTTAGTTGGGACCTGGACAGCACCGAGTTGGGAGCTGGACAGCACCGAGTTGGGACCTGGACAGCACCGAGTTGGGAGCTGGACAGCACCGAGTCAGGACCTTGGACAGCACCGAGTTAGCACCTGGACCATGGAGATCAGCTTGGAGCAAAATCCCATCTCCGCAAACCTAAGATAAGTCAAATTCTCAATCATGGAATAGATAGTCGATAGCCAACTCCTCAACGCCTTTTTCTCCCTAGATTACTAGCCTTTTTCAATTCAACCCTGTGTTTTCGTTATTTTCCCCTGTTGTGAACACCTTACCACTCAGCATCAACGACTGCGCCATCATCAATTCAATCAATTATCAACCAACTTCAAAAGACTTCGCACCGATAATCCCACATATATATATATATATATATATATAAATGGTTAAATATTTATAAATGGTGGATGGCTCATTAACTAATGACCAAAGGGTCACGTAGAAAATCAGGAAATTTTGTCACACTTCTAGTTCTCCTGTTGAAGGGCATATAAGCTATATATATAAATATAAGATAATTATATAGACCTGGCCCTGAAATTCTTGTTAATTTTGTTAAATTGTAAAGGCAGGCATGGATATACAATATATTAAATTTTATCTAATAAAAACTATAATAAACAAATATAAAACAAGGAAAACTGTTGTTTGCTGGACATATGATGCACGTTTCAAAATACAAAAATATTTTCTCACAATGAGTTTCTTTTTTTTTTTCTTAATGCTAAAATTTTAAGATAAAAATAAACTCATTATAAAAAAATATATTTGTATTTTAAACGTGTTTCACAATGTTACCATGTGTGTGCATAGAATAATATATTATCATCATATATATTGTAAAAAATGATATTTTCTGCCGATTTTGATTATCTTGAGGATTATGCTATTGAATTATTTACTGGTTCTTTTTTGTACTAAATGGTATTGGTGATTCAGTCGTGGCAGATATCTTGAAAATAAAATAATAAAAATAGGTTTGATCAGTAATTGCTTTAATTGAGCTAATGGAATATATAAAAAAACATAAGTTGATAAAAGTACTGCCTGACTTAAGGCGTAAGAATAAAAAAATAAACTTATTTACATAATTTACAAACGGTTTAAGCTGACCATCGGGAAACGGAAACAGCAAGTTTTTATAAGGAAAGCGCGACCTCTAGCGTCGATTTAACAGAGTAGTTTGATCTATGAAATTATAATTTTGAAATAAAATGATTTTTTATAACATATATAATATTCACACACACAAATAAATATTGAAAATGATCATATAATCAATAAGATCATTGTATATGTATATGGTATATGTCAGCCACACAACACACACAATTATCCAACATGACGTCATATGCAGGCAAGTAAAGAGATAAAGTTGAGGCAAACCAACCATTATCATTATATCGTTCACTCATTAGGCTTGGTAGTGGGAATAAATTAAATTTCTACCTCACTCTGTGGCATTAATAATGAGTGAGCTAATGTTCCACTGTTTGTTCCCTTGTGAAAATGATGGCGTCATTTAGAACCGCTGCTACAACTCTAAGTGTTAACTGAGACTTTTCTTTCGCTTTTCTTTGTGGAAGATTATCATCGGTTTAGAATTGAAAAAGATCAAAATGTTTTTTTTAATCACACTGTACATATTGAAAGATCACAAATACAGATTTATTAATACCAGAATCTGTATAAGAGACCGGTCTTATACAGATTCACCACAGGAAGGAGGCATAGAGTGAGCTCCTATACTCCAGACAGCACGGAACCCAACAACAGCCTCCAAGTCCGACGTGATGTCAATTGGCCATACCGTTCATACGCTCGCTTTTCTCGTTGGAAGAATATCATCTGTTTAGAATTTGAATAGAAAAAATGTATTTTTTATCACATTGTACCTATTGAACAATACACATACAGCTTTATTAAGACCACCGGTCTTATACCGATTCAAAGCAGGAAGGAAGCATAGATAGAGCTCCTATACTACATGTACCACTAACCCCAAATGAACAGCCTCCAGGTCCGACGCATGTCCAGCGGCTACTCTGGTAATAGCACACACACATACAAATTTATTAAAACCACCAGTCTTATACAAATTTACCACAGGAATAAAGGAAGCATAGATGGAGCTCCTATACACAAGTCAGCATTTAACCCAACAACACCGTCCAGGTCCGACGCATGTTCAGTAACCATACCATGCATTCGTCAAGGTTAGCGTATCACTGAAAAGACGAATGTGGTATCAGCCGCGTTCTAGTCTTCGCTTTCCTCATCCAAATGGACCACGACTTGTGTTAAAATGTCAATTTACATTCTTAACAATGCATTACGAGGAAAATGTTTTTTCTCACACTGTACATATTTAACAATCACATACAACTTTATTAAGATCATCGTTCTTATACCAATTCACGTAAGCACAGATAGAGCTCCTATATACAAGTCAGCACAGAACCCAACAACACCCTACAGGTCCGATGCATCTTAGCCGTACCGTGCATTCGTCAAGTTAAGCGTATCATTGGAGAGACAAGTGTGGAATCAGACGCATTCTAATCTTCGCTTTTCTCATCCAAATGGAACACAACTTAGGTTATTGATGTCAATTTACATTCCTAACAAGGTACTACAAGGAAAACGTTTTTCTTTTTCACCCAGTACCTATATAACGATCACACATATAGCTTTATTAAGACCAACGTCTCATACAGATTCAACACATATAGAAGGCATAGATAGAGATTCGTTACCCCAGGCAGCACAGAACTCAACAACAACCTCCAGGTCCGACGCCTGTCCAGTGGCCACTCTGGTAATATTACACACACATACAACTTACTTAAAATCACTGATTTTATACAGATTCCCCGCAGGAAGGATGCATAGATGCCCAGGCTATACCCCAGGAATTACACAACCCAACAACAGCGTCCAGGTCCGACGTATGTCCAGTGGCCACACCGTACATACGTCAAGGTTAGCGTATCACTGAAAAGACGAGTGTGGAATCAGCCTTGTTCTAGTCTTCCCTTTCCTTATCCAAATAAACCACGACTTGTGTTAATAATATAAATTTACATTATTTACAATTCATTACACTTCACGGGCACTCATGATCACTAACCTAACCATAAAAAAACTTAAATCAAAATGAACTAGTGATTAAAGACTTCCTTTTCCTCATCCAAATGGACCACGGCAATTCCATATAAACGATTAGAAAGCATAATTAATTTTATAAACAAAGAACGCTCAACAAGATGTTGTAATCCATAAGACCATTTCAATTCTAATTGTTAACCCATCAGCACAATTAAAAATAAAGTTTATTGTTATGATCTTTCGACGACCCCGAATCGTCTTTTTCAAAGTTGGAAAGTTTGTTAGTGAAATATTGTGTTAATCTTTCTATATTTGATAAGGGCGAAATTGGGTCTTATTGAAAGGTGAGGACAATAATATGTGGCATTCTTAATATTGGAAGGATAATCAATGGTATTGTTCTTTGTTATGGGGTTTCTTAGTAACGAATTTAAACAAATAACAATATACCATTTATTATTCTTCCAATATTAAGAATGCCATATATTCCATAGAATGCAACGAATGCGAAACCAAATATGTTGGCGAAACTGGCAGACATTTAAATATAAGAATATCAGAACATAAACGAAATATCGAAAATCAAGACAGTAGATCTTTAGTATACCAACATATAAGAGAAACAGGCCATTCCTTCTCCCTATCAGAACCAAAGACCCACTACTCCAACATCTCCAATAGACTACAGAGACTTATCACAGAATCCATCATATCCAGAAAGCACAATAGTATTAACAGAAGAATAGATATTCCGGAAGTTTATAACATTATATTTCCTGAGCCCAGCCCATAACTCCCAAGTGAAGCGCGCGCAACAGAAGCCCGCGTTGATTATGCCTTAAAACAAATGTAAACAACTTAAGAACTTTATTTAAGTTTAAATATTATTTTATTGGCGTATTAAGGATGTAAATTAGTTTCTCCTGTAGAAGGGCTTACTTGCCCGAAAGCTCGAGATATTTTTAAAATAAAAATATTTTTAAAAGAAACTTTTCCCCTGGAGGCTGTATGTTTTTATTTTAATATTGATTCAAGGGATTGTTTTATCGAATATGCCTCTTTCATTTTTAATATCAACACCTGATCGTTTCATTTTTTATTATTCTATTATTTTTTCATATTTATATATATACCCACAAAGCATTATTAAGACCATATACATAATATATATATATGTATATATATAATATATATATATATGTATATATATATATGTATGTATATATAATATATATATAATATATATATATATGTATATATATAATATTTTATAAATTGACTTTTAGCCTAGATTGGATATAATGGGAATTTCAATTTCATAATATTTCTAGGAGCAGCTTGCCTTCATAAAATATTTTTGCGAATATTTTTCTATTGAAACCAAAATATAAAATATGTATGCAACTTTACAAACCTATAAGCTTATTTCCATAGGTTCCCTAAATACCCCAAAGCTCCCTTCCATAGTAAATACAGAGTATATGAGAAACCCAATCAAATATATTAGTAGATCAGTCTGAATACGAATTTTTCGAAACCGCTGACAGGGTATACCACTAATGTGGAGTTCACCCTTTACTCAATCAATGACTTCTATCATTGCAGAAATGTCTATATATATAACTAAAAATAATGTAAAAAAAGAGAAATATAATAAGATAATTATTCAAATAAAAGATACTTCGGCCAGTAAATATTTTTTATTGTATAGACGTTTCGACAAAAATCTTTTGTCCTCGTCAGAAACGAACAAAAATTAAAACATTTGGCAAAGCGTTAGAAATTATTCTAATACTGCAAGGTCGTTATGCATTCTAACGCTTTGCCAAATGTTTTAATTTTTGTTTGCTCCTGACGAGGACAACAGGTTTTTGTCGAAATGTTGAGACAATAAAAAAGTTTTACTGGCCGAAGTATATTTTATTTGAAGAACTATGAATGCCGGCCAGGCACCCTCTATCTTTACGATAATAAGTTTCTATTATTATTTTTGAGGTGAATATCATAATTGCATCAACAAATATTGAAATTGTACAACAGAAAGATTTAACAACGCCTAAACATTTAATTCGGCTTTGACACGTCATAAGCTTGTCGAAAATACAAAAAACAACTGAGATAACGAACCAGATATTTTTCACAATCAAATATTAAAAAGTAATATAAAAAGTAAACATTTTCCAATACTTTTATATAATATATATTTGATTTATTTTTATTATAATGAAATCTCAATATTTCAGAAAGCTCTCTCTTTGTATCTCTCTCTATACAGGAGTATATAAAATTAATAATAATAAACGTTTATTATTCGTTTGTGTACGACTGTAGAAAAATACAGAGATGTCCAAGATCTTGAGATTTCATTAATAAAAAGAAACATATCTCCATAAACTCTAGTTTTATTATCTTAATATATATCTAAGGTAAAGTCTGAAGCCATGGAAAAAGCCCATGTACCTCACGTCTCTGATGGATGTCCCCATGTCGTAGGCTCGGCACTGACAAATGAAAGGTGGACACGGCGTCTTTCTTTATTTCGGATGATTTTTATTGTCTTTCTCTCCCTCGCAATCACAGAGGCACAATTATTTCTTTCCCGCAATCACCACATTTATCTGACCTATAATCATTTGTATTTGTGTCTCTGGATTTACTTATTTAATATTCTCGTCTGATTTCTTAGTATTTGTTTATTCTAAGTATTGTTTATATATTCTTGTAAACATTTATTATAGTAATAATATAATAAATATTTGAAATGTTATAAATATATCATCATTACATATTATAAGATAATTGTTTATTGTTTTAGCAAATAATTATAATAATACGAAAATTTAATGGCAATATTTTAATAGATCTTCCAATCACATATTATGCGTATTTTTTCTTCTTTTGGCAAACTTTTTAAAAATATATAGTAATAATATAAAATAAATCATAATGTCATAAATTTATCTTATTCACATATTATACGTATGTTTTCTTCTTTTGACACTTATTTTTTTATATTAGTAATAATGAAAAACTAATGAAAGCTTTATAAATAGATCTTTATTACATATTATAAGAGCATTGCTTATTTTTTTGGAAACATTTATTTTTTTTATAGTAATAATATAAAACAAATTTAAAATGTCATAAATAGATCGTAATTACGTATTATAGAGTATTACCTTTTCTTTTGGAAAACTCTTTTAATTTTTTATAGTAATAATATAAAACAAATAAAAATGTCATAAATTTATCACAATCACATATTATACGCATTTTTCTTCTTTTGGCAAACTCTTTTATAAGCAAACTCTTATATAAAAACTAATGAAAATGCAATGAATAGATTATCATTACATATTGAAAGAATATTGCTCTTTCTTTTAGTAAACATTTATAATATTAGGTACATAGTTTATTCTATATTTATATTTGGGTTGGCCAAATATCAAGGAACAGGTTAAATCAATGAATAGTTGATTTCTGTTCCACCAGATGGCGCTCTGCTTTCTGTAAATCACATGTGCTCTTTGTCAGGATATGCCTTTTTTATATTTAATAGTTTATTATATATTATTTGATTTTATAAATTATTACATGTACATATTTTTTAATGATTTTTAAATAATATTTTATAAATTCTATTTTTATATCATGATAATTTTTAGTATGTTTATGTTTTGTTTGTAAAATAATCAAATAAAGGATAATGTGTAGTTCTTTAAAAAAAATAGGGTAAATTTATTACATAAATGATACATTAATATGACATAAATGATAATATATATTTTTATAAATTAATTAAATAAACAGAAAAATTTCTTAATTATATATTATAGGTATTGTTTCTGCTTTTGGCAAACCTTCATAATAATTGTTATATGAATTATTAATGAAAAGGTATAAATATATTTTAATTTTATATTATATGTATTGTTAAAATTTAATAGAATAAGTATATTGCTACGGCGTTTTATGGCTTCCACAAGTCCATATCTCAGAAGAAGGCCAAGTGACACTCACTCCTCACTTTCTTACTGCTACTCTTTTTGTGTTGTTTTTCTTGCTTCCCTCTTTCTCTTTCTTTTTTTTTTCTTCTGTTTATATTGTTTCCTTTGTCTGACTGCTTTGTTCTTATGCATACCTCTGGTGAATCCTGTATAGGGTCAGTGACCCTTAATAAAGGCTTTTTGTTGTTGTTGTTGATGTATTGTTAAAATTTGAACTAATAAATTTACGTTACGTTACGGTACCCCAGTTGTTTTTTGGACAAGCTCATGACATGTCAAAGCCGATTTATGTTTGATCCCTTGTTAAATCTTGCCATTTAACAATTTAGAAATTTATTGATAAATTCAAATTATATTATTTAATTATATTTTTAAAATTATTATAATTAATAGAACAATTGTAGATTGCACATATATTTGATATACATATATATAAAAACATAATTTGATAAAAGTACTGCCTGGCTTAAGGCGTAAGAATAAAAAAATGAAAAACTTATTTACATAATGTACAAAAGGTTTGAGCCGGCAAACGGGAAACAACAACAAAGCGTTTTTATAGGGGAAGCGTGACCTCTGGCGGTCGATTTAGCAGGGAATTTGAATCTATGAAATATAATTTTAAATAAAATAATATATTAATATAACATATATATGTGTAATAGTTTTAACAACTAGCCAGGGTGAATTATATTAACTGGAATCTCATGAACATGAATATTTTCATATGGTCGTAGTGTTCTTTCAAACATAAATATGGATATATCGTCAAGGACAAATAGAACTTTATAATATATTTATATAATAAATATACTTTTTATATTCAAAATGAATATTTTATTATACAATATAATGCGGCTTATGATTGTAGAACGAAAATTGCAATTGAACCGCAAATGTTTCTTTTGAACGAAAAATCGAAATTTATTTTAAGGAGAAATAACGATTATTTCGAATCTTAAGGATGAAGTATGATAGGATGAATTGTGAAGAGTAATGATAAACGAAAAAACGCTATTTCTCCTTAAAATAAATTTCGATTTTTCGTTCAAAAGAAACATTTGCGGTATAATTTCAATTTTCGTTCTACAATCATTTTATTTTTATTTTTTGAAAATAGAGCAATCCATATTTAATTCATTAGATAATAAAAAACGGCATATATTGGATTTAATAAAAGATTTATTTTGCCAATATTTCGGCTGGCTGAACGCCAACTTTTATCGAGGCATTACATTTTTTGTATACACAAACTCAGCGCCGCATAGTGTTACAATATCACAGTTGAAATCAACTGATCAATTGATTTCAACTGTGATATTGTAACACTATGCGGCGCTGAGTTTGTGTATACAAAAAATGTAATGCCTCGATAAAAGTTGGCGTTCAGCCAGCCGAAATATTGGCAAAATAAATCTTTTATTAAACCCAATATATGCCTTTTTATTATCTAATCATTTTATTAATAAGAATTTATGACTAGATACAAATTTGAGACAATTATTAATTCTCATTGACATCTTATCAATCAAGGGCATGATTAACACCTAAAATGATGATAGATAATAATCTATTTACAAAGATGATGATATGGATTATTATTATAAGAATACTATATACAATGATCATGTACAATATTTTTAAATAGAATAAAGGCAGTGGAGGATTCAAGTTGTTTTTGTGGTATTGAGGAACAAACCTCAATACATCTACTGATCGATTGTCCAGCATTTCAAGATTATAGAATGAAGAATGAACTAGTTGTTTGTGAACTTAACGATTTGATTTCCGATAAAAAATCATATTTAAAGTTTGATTCATTTTGTAAATACATTCTAAACCTTCTACAAAATCTGGATCTCTAGTGTTTTCATTTGTTAAATAATGTAAATAACATATGTAAATAAACTTTTCTCCTTGTTTGGCGCAAGTATCCTTTGCGGGATATAGCGCTTTGGAAATAAAATAATTGAAATAATTGAAACTCTATTAACATTCTATAACACGTATCCCAAACTCAGGGATATTTGCGTCAATACATTTCTTTACATTATAACAAATTGGCTATATACAAGCTTATACAATTTAATTATTCAATAAATTGGTTAAGGAGAAAAAAGACAAGCATATGTACATTGCAATTCTAACAATAATGTAGTTTAGGTATAAAATCTCTATTGTAAAACGACATTTGAAAATTATCTCGCATGAGTTTCTTTTCAACGAAAAATCAAATTTTATTTTAAGGAGAAATAAATTCAGATTTTTCGTTGAAAAGAAACTCATGCGGGATAATTTTCAAATGTCGTTTTACAATCACAAGCCGCATTATATCATACTAGTATTGTATTTTTAAATCTCTATCTCTAAAGAGAAGAGTTCATTTTTCAAAAAACATTATTTCCTGATCAAATTTATTAAAATAAATGCTTTAAATATAAAATAAAATTTCGAAAATATTTCTTAACCTCGATAAACTATATATATTAGATTTATTTGATATTTTAACAACTATGAAACAAACCAAAATCAATGGTCTGTTTCTAATTAATATTTGAATGTTAGATAAATAATATCTCAATTACAGTATTTAATTGGCCAATTATTTTATAATCCGTTGAAACCTTAAATAAATAATCTTAAGAGATTCTTCCGTAAATAAATTAACTATCATAAAATTAGTAAAAAGATTAATTAAGGATTCTAAAGGAATTAACGATTAATTAAAAGAGGTCAGGAAGTTTCAACTTTTGCAGTCAATTGCGGTTGTGT
Source organism: Cordylochernes scorpioides (assembly GCA_030710605.1). Classification (NCBI taxonomy): domain Eukaryota; kingdom Metazoa; phylum Arthropoda; class Arachnida; order Pseudoscorpiones; family Chernetidae; genus Cordylochernes; species Cordylochernes scorpioides. The sequence goes on along the minus strand of CP092865.1, from coordinate 47,790,141 downwards.
TGTTTGAGAGAGGGACGGCGTGTAGAATTAGAGAGATTTAAAGAATGCAATTAGATCGAGAAGCTAATTCGAATTGGAAAGAAATTTGTAAATGGCGTGTTCTATTTAAATTTAAAATAGCTAATTGTATTTTGTGTGTATTTCTTCTTTTAGAATATATAACATAGAATATTAATTTTTTCCACATACAACTATGCTAACAACATTTCAAGATGTCTTTTGATCAACATTTCAAGATTTTTCTGAATCAAAAAGATATATTTCAATTATATAATGAAAAGGTATAAAGTGGATTGAATAAAAATATTTATTGTAATGAAAATAGAGCAATCAATAAATACATCTTTAATTAAAAAGGCATATATTAGATGAAAATATAATTTATTTTAACAATATTTTGATCCAATATATGCCTTTATCCATATGTATTTATCCAAAGCTTTTCCCGTTTGGAATTCCAACATTTTTCCGTTCTAATTTTTATAATACCCAGTATACAACGAACCATGGACATTTTAAAAGGATTTTTATCAAAAATTGGAGCGGTTGAAGACTCTAGCTGTCATTGTGGCAACGAATTCCAGGATTCGAGAACCCTACTGCTGGAATGCCCACTCTTCTTTAGTGCTAGGCAACAGACAATAAATAATGTTGTATATCTATATCAAATTTTAAATAGCAGAGAGAATTATCATAGGTGTAACTATTTTTTTAAATATATATATTTATATTTATCTTTCAAACCTGAAAAGTTCAGGTTCCTAATATATATTATTGTTTCTCTTTTTATTTTTGATTACCTTTTCTTGTATAATATGTTTATAACTGTTTCTGTTTAAAAAAAGGTAAATCGACGCAATTATCCCTAGCCGGGATATCGCGTGTTGTTTGTTGAAATAAAAGAAGACATATGCCTTTTTATTTAAAAAAAAAATATTTTTTTGCCAATGTGTAGATTAGCTGAACGCCAATTATCTGATGATTTAAGTATGGATTGCTCTATTTTCAGAAAAACATATGTTTCAATGTATTTTATAGAGTAATATATGTAAATATATTTAGAGATTTGAGACCATATATATATAAACTATGCACTACCATTGTTAATGGCTAATAGAGAAACATTTATCTTTTGAATGCTCATATCTTCAATATAAAACGATATCAATTCGAAAATATTTTGATAAATAATTTTAATACCTTTGACTATTTCACTCTAAATAGGAAATATATTTATTTTTTTGAAAACAATAAAATTAATTTCAATATTTATTTTCATTGTGTAGATTAAATATTATATTCTGAAACACATATTTAATATTATTTGAAATATTTTAATACATTTTCGTAATATTCCATATTTTTAATAAATACGATATTTATTTTTTATTATATGTTAATATATATGGCGAGAAGGTTTGCTTTAAAAGGGATTTTTTATTTGATTTGATTCTATGCTTTTTCAGAAATATCTAGCACATTGGATCACAGAATCTTTTGATATGATAATAATCGTCTGCTACTGGCCGCTACATTATTTCCCTCCAGTATATAATCTCCTCTTAGAGATATAGAATAATATCTTATAGATATATTAGGTTTATTTTTATATTTTTTCAGGCTGCATGTTGATAACCTTCAATTCATATAAGGTTGTTCCAAATGTTCGTGCTTTTCTTAAAACGTTGTTTTTATTATTACTTGGGTAAGGTGTTTGAATTAATAAATAGTAAATAATGAAAATTATATCATATAATAATTAAACTTATAATAAAGATATATATATCTCGTGTATATTTTAAACTTTATAATAATGACACTTTTAGAATATGTCACCTATCTTCCAATTAGTTAGAGCCGATACCTTATAAGATCATACCCTTCTATTAAAATGTACAATTTTTCTATTTGCTACCACCCCCATATTTTGTTTATATGCTATATCTTTATTAATATAACCTGTACACCCCTATTTGTTTTTAAACTGAAAATGATGACGTCAAAATAAAAAGCCAAGAGTTTTCGGCCAGCTGGTGGTAGCTCCAGGCAGGGAGGAGGAAATAGCCGACGCCCAGATGCCCCCACCCCCCACTCCAGGGCTTTTTATAGACGACCCCTGTCAACAAGACAGTTTTAGCAGAGGGTCAGCGGCAGTATGTTCTACAGTGTGTCCATCGGCAGATCGCTTCTTTCTCTCTCGGTCTCTCTCTCCATGTCTCGGTGATAGGCATCCAAGTTTGTGTCATGGCCTCTACCTCTGTCCCGTGGACTGTCCCCGATCACTCTCGGTGTTAACATCTAGCCCTGCCTCTGCTTCTTGTTGTTCGCGTTTAGGAAGAACATCAACACTCGCCTCACGTACACGACTGCCAGTTTATCCATACGTCGGCATTTGCAACACAATATTACATATATAATATATAATAATGATTATAATAAAAATAATAGTCTTTGCGAAATTTTTTTCGCGAATTTGCGAAATTCAAAAGTTTAATACAAATATCTCTTCCAATTCGAAAAGGGGGGCAATGAATTGAATTCAATTTAGGAATTGAATTTAATCAATGATCCAACATCTCACAATACATTTCAATTTTTTATATACACATATCACAGAGAGAAGAAAGAGTATATTATATGTATTTATAATAAAATATAACAGAAAAATAACCAGTTAGTATGATAAGGTTTATTGAATTATAATGAATGAAGATAGTAATAATTGAGAATAAAAAATAATTAAATAATCAGGAAGTGTTAGAGATAAGAAAATATTAGAAAACAAGCGAGATGTTAATTATTAATTAAAATTAACAAGAGATAACCATTCAGATATTTTAACCACTATTTTTTATTATGTTCTTTCTATTGTATTGTTTAATGGGCTTAATAACAAACAGAATACATTTTACTAACCTTTATCTATAGAAAGAAGGAATGTTTCTTCAGACAATAAATGGATAAAAGCGTCCATTCCAATCTACCGTCAAACAAGATATCCATTTACAATTTTCCCTTAGCTTTACAATGACAATTGAAATAATTATATTGACATCTTGTCAATAAATGCCAAATTGCACAGTCTGAACTATTTTAAAATCTAATTATATATGTATATTACAATATATACAATGAATATGGCACATCTGCCACCGCTGCAGAGTTTGGAGGAGAATCGCCAGCGGCTTTCCAGCGACACCACGTATTTCGTGATCTACGAAGAAAACGTGAATCGCGTACTTCGTCGCTGAGGAGATGGTGATGGCGTGGTCCTCGAGATCAACTGGAAAGATCCAGGATTGCAGGTACATTGGCCGCCCGATGATTTGAAGTGCTTTGTTAGCTTTAGAGTGAGGGTACCTAATAACTACCATCTGATTATCCGAATTAGGACCCTTCGTCTTTTAGTTTACCCTTGGTTAACTCGTGTCTTCAATAAAGGTCACTGTAATATTTTTCAAAATTATTGTCTGAATCCTGATATACCTGCTAAAAGGTACAACTTCCTCAATTTTTGTCCATGAGTGTAACTTTCAAAGATATTGTTTAAATCCCAATATACATGCTAAAAAGTACAACTTTCACAACTTTTGTCCATGAGTGTATCTTTCAGAGTTATTGTCTGAATCCCAATATACATGCTAAAATTAAGACTTCCTTAAGTTTTGTCTATGAGTGTATCTTTCAGAATATTGCCTGAATCCTGATATACATGCTAAGAGGTACAACTTCCTTAAGGTTTGTTCATGAGTGTATCTTTCAGAGTTATTGTCTGAATCCCGATATATTCAAATAAATAACTTACTGGAAGTTTTTTTTTTCAAGTATATTTATTCGGAGCTTTTTTCGAGACTATCCATTTCTCAGTCTCTAGGCATAATGGATTTTATCAATGATATATTTATTTTCATTTTACCTAAAGGTTGAAAAAGAGCAATACCCGAAAATAGCTCCAAATTAATATACAATAGAACTAGGATAATTCCTCTTTAATTCGAAAACTTTCTTAATTCGAATATTTATCTTGGTGTCTATAATTTCCTATATATATATATATATCCCATTTTTCATCCGAATATTTGGATAATTCGATTTTTTTTTGGTCTCTTGGACATCGAAATATCCAAGTTTGACTGTACTTGAAAAAATTCTGTAAGTCAATTATTTGAAAAAGAAATAAAATATAAAATTAAGGTAAAGGATATATTTTAATTTTGATTTTCGCAAGATTTCGAGCAAATTTTCTGTTCTTCAACGGGCATATACTTCTATAAATGACTGCGGCGTATGATTATAAAGCAATACTTAAAGCCTCCCCGCATAAGTTTCTTTTTTTTGTGAAAAATCACTATTAATTTGAAAGAGAAATACGTACTATTTCTAACTTTTTGGATGACGTATGAAAAGGTTGAATATATGAAGAGTAATGGTCTATATATGATTGGATGACGTATGAAAGGGTGAAAATATGAAGAGTAATGGCGAACGGAAAAATAAAAGTGTCCAGGGGCGGGAATACGTCATCCAATCATATATAGACCATTACTCTTCATATATTCAACCTTTTCATACGTCATCCAAAAAGTTAGAAATAGTACGTATTTCTCTTTAAAATTAATAGTGATTTTTCACAAAAAAGAAACTTATGCGGGGAGGCTTTAAGTATTGCTTTATAATCATACGCCGCAGTCATTTATAATGTATTATAAGTTACTTTAAGTATTAGTTACGAACGGAAAAATACGTCCAGGGTAGCCTAGTGGACAAGGCACCTGCCCGGTAAGCAGAAAGTTGTGGGTTCGATTCCCGCCCCTGGACACTTTTATTTTTCCGTTCGCCATTACTCTTCATATTTTCACCCTTTCATACGTCATCCAATCATATATAGACCATTACTCTTCATATATTCAACCTTTTCATACGTCATCCAAAAAGTTAGAAATAGTACGTATTTCTCTTTGAAATTAATAGTGATTTTTCACAAAAAAGAAACTTATGCGGGGAGGCTTTAAGTATTGCTTTATATACTTCTATATACAATATCAAGATGAACTTTGTACAGTAATAATTGAAAATATGTTATTGGAATGTTTGGGCCTGCATCAAACTGTTTACAGCTAAAATATTAGATATTATAATGGGATGAAATATATGATGAGATAACCCTTTATCTTACTATTATTTATTCTTTCTTTTTAGAATAAATCTAGTTAACTATTGTTCACATAAAACAAGTCATTTATTTAATTTTGTGATACTCTAAATATTTATATATTTTGAATTGTTCTCTATTTTTAAATTTATATCGATTGAAAAACTTAATAATAAAGACTTTACATAATTAAATAATATGTTTATTTTAGAATAGTTTAGATATATTTTAGGGAGAAATGGAGTTTTAAACTGTAACTACAAAGAAGAGAAGATAATTTGATAGCAAATCTAAGAAAAATATCTTTCTTACTTTGTACAAAAAACTCGGCAGAAATAAACGAGATCCTGTAACATGTTGTACAATGACAAATGTTGCAAAGTTTTGATTTTCTAGAAAATTCTGTTTTTTAGCAAGTTAGCTTAAAAATAAGGTTTTTTTATAATGGTGTTGTGAAACTGAGGAATATACTCTACATCACTCACATAATGGCTGATATGTTAAAATATTTCTTTAGAGAGTAAATAGATCCAACTTTATCAAATCTATTTGATAATTCTTTTGATTCTTTTTATATAATTTCATATATTATCGATCGAATTATTAAACGATATTTATTTTATGATAGATAAATGAACACATTTATATATTTTGAAACTGGAGCAATCCATAAATGAATCTTTACTTAAAAAGGCATATATTGGATCAAAATATCATTTATTTTACCAATATTTCAGTTGGCTGAACGCCAACCTTTATCAAGGTGTTATAACATATTTAATATGGTGCTGAGTTGTTGTTGACACACATTAAATATGTTATAATACCTTAATAAAGGTTGGCATTTAGCCAACTGAAATATTGGTAAAATAAATGATATTTAGGTCCAATATATGCCTTTTTAATTAAATATTTCTATATAATTGGAGAAATCAAATTCTTAAAATTAAAGATACTTGGGCCAGTAAATCTTTTTTTTTTTTTGTCTCGAAACGCTGAGACAATAGAAAATATATTTGTTTATTTATTTCAACACATAAAACGCGATATCCCGGCTATGGATAATTGCATCGATTTACATTTTTTTCAAAACAGAAACAGTTATAAACACATATTATACAAGAAAAAATAATTTAAAATGAAAAGAGAGAGAAAAATAATCTATACTAGAAACATGAACCTTTCAGGTTAGAAAGATAATCATAAATATATTTACAAAAATAGTTAAACTTATTATAATTCTCTCTGCTATTTACAAATTGATATAAATATACAATCTTGTTTATTGCCTGTTGTCTAGCGGTAAAGAAGAGTGGGAATTCCAGCAGTAGGTTTCTCGAGTCCATGAATTTGTTGCCACAGTGAAATAAATAAATAAATAGAAAAGATCTTTAATTTGAAGAACTATGAATGCCAGAGCCAGGCAACCTTTATCTTTACGATAGTAAAATTAAGTTGAAAAATGTATATGGAAAGATTTGGCTCATAATTGATGAATCTTACCTGATATTTTTCCTTTTTTTAAATACCGGATTGAGATCGGCAAAGGCGGAGTTATGAAAATCATGGTTGATAGTAGTTAGCGACTTCTTTACTATATATGTACCACAGGTATACACATGTGGAAAACACAATTTGCGTTTAAAGGTGTTACAGAGTCACGTTTGAATACTTCCAGTCACTTGTGGTGTTTGAACTTTGAAAGAATCGGAGAGGCCATTGAAATATATTTTCTAAAAAAAGAGTTCAATGCGGGTTTCGATCGTAAGTCCTATCTTTCGAAAAACGACATTTTATACCACTTTTCTAATATTTAACTATATTAGATAATAAAAAGGCATATATTGGATTTAATAAAATATTTATTTTGCCAATAGTTCGGTTGGCTGAACGCCAAACCTTTATCAAGGCATTACATTTTTGTATACACAAACTTAGCGCCGCATAGTGTTATAATATCATATATATAGTTAAATATAATATTTTTTTAATGCGCGCTACATTTATTCAAAATATTCTATGATATTTAATATTTATTTAAAACAGATTATATATAATGGTATTATTCCTTTTGATAGTTTCATTCCTTTTGTAATATTTTTATTGTACATATATCTTGATTGGTTATTGGAGGGAGAAAAGACCTAGAGGAAGTCTGCGGCTCACGACCTACGATGAAGACAAAGAATAAATAAACACAATAACCTAAAATGGTAATTAATTTTTATTTACTCTTATTTATTTGCTTTGCGTATGGAAACCCGCTCGGGAAACATGTATAACACCAAGAAGGAGTAAACCAAAGTCAATGAACCTGCAAAGCTGCAACATGGTGCAACAATTGGTGGAGATGTTGAGTAATATGTATATATATATATATATATTGTTCTGAAAATAAGGCATTCCATACTACAATGTACAAAAATGTAATAAATAAAGGTTGGCGTAATAAATCTTTTATTCAATTCAATATAGGTCTATTTGCTATCTATTGGAAATATTAACGAATCACTCGTTAAAGCAGAGTGCCAATTGATTTATTGGTTATACAAGTTTAGAGAAAATCAAAAGAGAGATAGAATGACAGTTGTAATTAGCCTGCAGCTTGGCAGGCAGGAAGTAGGGGTAAGTAGTGACGTCACGCTGGTATAGGTGGCGCCGCCTCAGTGTACATGTTCCGAAGGTCAACTTGGGATGAGACAGCGACTCTATAAATTTCACATTTCTAACACTCCCTCTTGAAATTTATAACGTTCAAGTTTTCTAGGAGCCGCCTGAAGTGTTTCGGTCCCAAAGGTTTCGTCAGGAGGTCAGCCGTCTGCTGAAGAGTGCTGACATATCTTGTGATCAGCTCACCATCTTCCTGTTTAGTACGAATGTAGTGATATCGTACATCAATGTGCTTCGTTCTCTTATGGAACTCGGGATTCTGCACTAGCTTTATGGCTGCTTGATTATCCATGTTGAGTACTGTGGGTCTGTCCATCTTAATCCCGATATCCTTAAGAAGTCTGCGTAGCCAGACCATTTCTTTAGTAGCAGCACAGGCAGCAATATATTCACTTTCTGTTGTCGAGAGGGCAACTGTCGATTGCTTTTGGCTTGACCATGAAACAGCACCATGGTTTAACATGAAGATGTAACCTGTAGTACTTTTCCTTGAATCAATGTCCCTAGCATAATCGCTATCTGAGTAACCTGTTAACTCTTGATGGTTAGCGTACAATATTCCTAATTGTGGTGTTGCTTTCAAGTAGCGAAATACATTTTTAATTGCTGTCCAGTGTGTCTGTCCTGGGTTGTCAAGGTATTTACTTAATTGTGATGTCGCATAAGCTATGTCCGGTCTAGAAACAGTAGAGGCAAACATTAGTGAGCCTACGGCTTCTCTGTAAGGAAATTTTGGTGAATTTCCATTTCTATCTAAGTCTGGGCAATCAGCTTTAGTTAGGACTGTACTCGGGTCCATGGGTACTGCTGCGGGTTTGCAATCAATCATGTTGAATTTATCTAAAATCTTGTTTATGTATGAAGATTGGTGGATATAGATCTTCGATCTATCCTCTGATTGTTCAATCTGAAGTCCTACGAAATAATCTGCATCTCTAGACGTTATATTGAACTCATGAGATAGTTCCTGGACGATAGAATTGATATCGTCCTTGTTCCGAGACATGAGATGTCCATCATCGACGTAAAGAGCAAGGATCATTTGAGTGTCGTTAATAGTTCCGGTGAAAACACATTGATCTGCATTAGATTGGAAAAAATTGTGTTTCTCTAAGAAGGATTTCTGGTTGTTCTAAGTATTTGACTTCGTCTAGGTCACCATATAAAAATGCAGTCTTTACGTCAAATTGTTTTAAGAACATTCTTTCTGATGCCGCGTTTGCTAGTAACACTCGAAGTGAATCATATCTGACAACAGGACTGAAGGTGTCGAAATAGTCTACGTTCTTCCTTTGTGTGTAACCCTTAGCTACAAGTCTAGCCTTAAATTTAGGTGCCGTAGAGTTGGGATGGGATTTTAGCTTATAAACCCATTTACTTCCTATTGGCTTATATCCGTCTGGTAGGGTTTCGAGTGATCATGTGTTATTAGATTCTAACGCTTTTATTTCTTCTTTCATTGCATCCAACCATTTTTCGGCATTTGGACTTTCCATAGCATCTTTATAGGTTGAAGGCTCATCGACAAAATGGTAGTTACAAGAATCTGCTTTCTTTTTAGATCGAGTTATCATCGGGTGGAATCCCGACGGCGTGGGAAACCGTAGCGCTGTAGGTGATTCATCTTCGGTCGTTGGTGCCGGCGGATAAAGGTCAATGTCTAGGTTTATTGGGATGAGATTTTCTCCCTCTACTTCGCAATGTCGGAGCTTTGTCTCGTTAAAAGTAACATCTTTAGAAATAGAAATCTTTCTAGTAGAAGGGTTCCAGAGTCGAAAGTTAGTGCATGTTTTATCGTACCCTAAGAAAATCATCTTTTGTGATTTCTTATCCCATTTCCTTCTACGTTCTTTAGGTGTATGCAACCATGCTTCACAGCCGAAAATCTTTAGATTATATAAACTAACTTTTCTTCCGAAAAAGAGTTCATAGGGTGTGGTATTGGGAGCTTGTTTAGTGAATGTTCGGTTTAGAATGAAGGTTGCAGTATTGCAAGCTTCTGCCCAAAGTTCGTCGGGAAGATTTCGTGCGCACAGGATCGATCGAGCTGCTTCGACAATAGTTCTATTGTCTCGTTCTACGCGCCCTATCTGTTCGTGAACATATGGAGCTGACAATTCATGCACTATTCCGAACTTTCTGCAAGTATTTGTGAAATCTTTACTGGTATATTCTAGTGCATTATCGGTTCTAATCACTTTAATTTTATTGCCTGTTTGATTATAACTGAATCTAGCAAAGTTTTCAAATTTGTGTAAAATATCGGATTTGTGTCTAATGAAATCTATATGGCGAAAGCCACTGGAATAATCTTTGAATAAAATGAAATAAAGTGATCCTCCTATTGATTGTGTTGGCATAGGGCCGCAGATATCACTTAGAATGAACTCACCAGGATTGTACTCCTTTGTTTCAGACAAATGACTAGGGTTTCTGTGAGCTTTTCCTTCTTGGCAGCCTTGACAGAAGAAATCGTCTTCTTTCATGTCCTCGGGTTGCAAACCGTTGATCAATCCTTTCTTGGTCATTTCTCGAATAGTGGTGAGTGAGATGTGTGCTAGTCTTTCGTGCCACAGTTGGAGGTTGTTGATCTTTGCAGAAAATCCTTGTGAAGATGAAGTAACTCGGAACATCATCTTGTAGAGCCCATCTTGGCGTTGTCCAACTGCTTTCAGATCTTTTCTTGAGTAGATGCGCAGCTCATCCTTGTCGATGTCTACTCGGTATCCCTCTTCAGTGCACACTCCCAGGCTGAACAAATTTTTCTTGAGCTTCGAAGAGTAGAGCACATTCCTGATTGATGTTGTAATCCATTCTCCATTCACCATGGCAAGGATTTCAATGTCACCTGTACCTTCTGCAAGGACGGAAGTGTTGTCTCCAAGGTATATTCTATGATCGTTGTGGATCGGAGTGAAAGACTTGAACCAATCACGTCGGAAGGTCATGCTGCAGCTAGCTCCGCTATCTGCCCACCATATGTCGCAATCATTCCACTTTAGGATGGTATCAGCGTTGAAACTTTTATGATCATAATCTCCTGCTTGGTTCTTCCGCTTCTCGTTTTTCTTCTGCTGGTTGGCAATCCGTTTCCGACATTCCCGTGACCAATGACCAATCTTGTGACAATAATGGCATTCAGTCTTTTTCTTTAGTTCTGATATCTTTCCTGAATCAGTCTTCTTTATGTTATCTTCTTTGATTCTTGGTTTAGTCTGTTGGTAGAATGCTGTACCTTGCGAGGAATCGGCCTGCTGGTTTCTACATTCTTCAATCAGAAGACGTGCTGATAAGTTCTCTAGAGTCTGCGTAATCGGCGCTTGAGATTCCCATGCTGGGATGAAATACCGCATGCTCGAAGGAAGAGAGTTTATTATCTTTGCCACTTTCTGGTCATCTGTAATCGTTCCTCCTGCATCCTGAATTCTTGCACTAAGATTTTCAATCTTGGCGATATAGCTGCTGACATCCTCTGATGACGACATTCGGGCGTCAAAAAATTGTTGCCACAACATGCCAATTGCGATCTCTGATCTCTGTTCGTGGATGGACATGAGCCTTGTCCACATTTGAGCGGCAGTTTTACAGGACATCAAAGGTTCTAGAAATCTTAATTCAAGTGCCTGTGATATAAGCATTCGGGCTTTGATATCTTTGGCGTGCCATGCATCCTGTATAGCAGAGGTAGCGTCACTTACCTCTGGTTTGATTTCTTTGCCGTCCAAGATATCCAAAAGTTGATTTTGCTCTAATAGTAGTCGGAACTGAAATTTCCAAAGGGAGAAGTTTTCGCCTTTGAACTGGCGGACTTGATTCTCAAGGTGCGTCATATTTAGCACGAGTTAGGCTTAGCAGTTTCACTTTAGGTTTGCTTCTTCAAATTTGGGGCGTAGTCAGGACCCATAACCTATTGAAAATATTAACGAATCACTCGTTAAAGCAGAGTGCCAATTGATTTATTGGTTATACAAGTTTAGAGAAAATCAAAAGAGAGATAGAATGACAGTTGTAATTAGCCAGCAGCTTGGCAGGCAGGAAGTAGGGGTAAGTAGTGACGTCACGCTGGTATAGGTGGCGCCGCCTCAGTGTACATGTTCCGAAGGTCAACTTGGGATGAGACAGCGACTCTATAAATTTCACATTTCTAACACTATCTAATATATATGTTATGATTATTTTTGTTTTGTTGTTGAAAAGATACAATTGGAGGTGCAGTCGTGAAAAGTAGGAAACAAATTATTTACCCATCAAGTAGTTTGCATTTTGAATTACTTGAAGTAATTTGCACATGAAATTATTTATCACAGCAATATAAAATTTATAAAATGAATTCTATAATCGTGATTTAAAAAATAGGTAGGGTTAACTATACATATTTACAACAATTATAACTAAAGTCGGTATGTTCTGAATCTATGGTCAAAAAAATGTAGAACAGGCAATGAATGAAAATAAAATATATGTTTTTTCAAAAATAAAATATTTGCATTTTAGAATATATAATAAATATATATTGTGTATCGTTAGCCGAATTATATTTCTAGATATTTTGAAAATAGAGCAATCCATTAATAGATATTTAATTAAAAAGGGATATATTGTATCAAAATATCATTTGCTTACCAATATTTCAGTTGGCTGAACGCCAACCTTTTTCAAGATATTATAACATTATTGTAATAACTTGAAAAAGTTTTGCGTTCAGCCGAATGGAATATTTGTAAATAAATATATTTTGATATACAATATATTCCTTTTTAATTAATTATTTATTTTCATTTAATAAAGTGTAATATATATTCTCATTTCTAAAAGGAATTGTAAATGTGAATTGTGATTTTTAATGAGTATCGTGTTTGTATATATCGTCACGATAGTGATAACGAGTATAACAAAAGTTTAAGTAAAAATAAATTATTGAATATAATGTAAACTATTTTAAAATTTTAATTTAGAAGTTAAATAATATACAAGAACGGTAAGGGGTGATGAATATGCAAATATTTACGATAAACAACAGAGTATTCAAAATAATTATTCTGTGACAATATTATATATAAATATAATAATTATATTGTGAAATAAAACACAAAAAGATTTAAAAAAACGAATTTTATACATATTTTATTAAATCTATAGCGATTGCATTTATATATGGAAATTTCTATTTACACAAAATTTTATATATATTTCTTCAATCTGGAATTTTATTCGAAACTAAAAGAACATACCTTTTGATTTTCGATTTCACAAAATAAACAAAATATTTCAAAATGCAAATTTATTTTTCATTTTATTTTAAAACAGAAATATATATATATAAACATAAATGAGGAGAACATCTAAATAATATTGAACGTAAATGTAAAGATTTTTTTAAAGGAAGTAATTGAAAATAAAGATTCGTGTTTTGCATTCAGAAGTGACATTTTTACATATTTATTTTATCGTTTGCTACAAATATTTTATTTTAAAATAGATTCCGAGTGTTTTTTTTTTAGAAAAAAAAAACGCATTAGACAAGAATTCATCCTTTAAGCTATTTATATAAAATATTGCATAGCAAAACTTTTAAACCTATATATAAAATGATTTAAATATATTGTTTTAAAAAATAATAATATTTAAAATTACATTTTTATATATTTATATTGAGGAAAACATAAATATTTAATATATTATAATATTTATGATATTTTCATATAAATTTATAATTAGAGTAAAAAAATAATAGCATTTTTTTTTCTGTCTATATTAAGATATTTCCTTTTGGTATTTATTTTTATTTATTGCCAGTTGCAAATAAGACACGCTATATCCGATCTGGATAATTGAGAGTGAAACTATTTACAATAATTGTAGTAGAGTAGGTAACAGAATTATCAAAAAGAAAATAAACAATTAAGAAAAAGAGCATTAAATAAACATATACATTGAACAAATAAGCAACAACATAATCAGATAGAAAAAATCACAAAGTAGTTATTCACAATATGTTAAACAATGATGGAAGTTAATTAAATGAATTTATCTGTAATAATTAGTATCGTGGAGAGAGAAATTTGATCAAGTTGAGCTATTTACAATGAGGTATATTCTAAAGTAACTTATTAATTATTTACATGTATGTTAATAAAGTCGCATAGTAGTATAGTTCCTAAAGCTGCATGAAACTGTCTATTTATAATAAAAAGTCTGCAGAACCTATTAGATTTCATATATCTTTCCTTATTATAAACTATTTGACCCAGATAGGTTCTTTGCATCTTGCTCTGCTGTCTTAGGTTTGACACCAGTGGGCATGAGTTCAGAATGTGTTCAGGGGTTTCTTCTTCCGCTTCATAAGAGCATCTGGGCGAATCTATTTTTCTAATTCTGAAAAGATATGATTTGAAGTTACCATGACCCGTAAAGAATTGAACGTTGTAGAAGTTTGGTTTGAAATATTTTAGTATAAAAATCTAATAATTTTAAATCCATATTTTATTCTATTTTTAAGACACAAACGATATATATATTTTGAAGAAAATAAACATTAAGATTTATTTAAATAATAAACATAGAATTCAGTGGACGAGTGGTGTTAAAATAGTCAATTCCCGACAGCCATGAACCGGGATCGAATCCCGTATTGGACACTTTATTTTAATATGTGAATAACTTCACATATATTATTCATTGTTGTGAATATAATAAGCTAGGTTGTTCTTTTTGAGCGGTACCTATTAAAGTTATTTTTTGCTTATCCCTAGTACACGTGGCACAGGCACGATAATAATGGTGGGTAGAAGTATAGGCGACTCCTTTTACTGTAAGTACACCACATGTCTACACATGTGAAAAGCAGTTCGACTTTGCACTTACAAATGTTCCAGAGCCCTGTTTGGTTACTTCACTCGCTGGTGGGGTTGAACACCTTTACACTTTATAGTGGGTCAGTTTACCGTTTAGTTATTTTTATATACTTATTGGGTTAGATTCTGTAAAAAAACTGTAGGCGAAGAAAACACACAAATTTATTTTTAGAAATAAAAAAGTGCCCAATGCGGGATTCGATCCCATGTTGTTGCATTCGGGAATCTACAGTTTTACCACTCGTCTACCTACCTACAATATCATTCGTTCGGTTAATAAGTTATAAATTATAAGCATGACAGGTAGTAGGTGACTGCGTTCACTGTGAGTGAATGGGGCTCTGGCATATTTGTAAGCGAAAAAGTCGAACTACTTTTAACATATGTAGATATGTGGTGACAATTGACAATTAAAATATACTTTATTGACACTCGTCAATAGTTACATTCAATCAAGAATTAATGGGATTTACAGATTGGGGGGGGGAAGCATTTCGCTGAGTATGCGCAGGCCCTCACGCACAAAGGGATCCGAGCTCCGAGCGCGCTCAGATGCAGCGCTGACGATCCCGGCAAGAGTGGTTCTCTTCTGAGTGGAGAGGCGCCTGAGGAGAGGTTCCCTATCGTCGGGGAAAATAATTGCCTCTACGATGTCACCCTCTGTGACTCCTATATCGGATAAAGGCTCCGAGTAGCGCTCATCGCTTAATTCATATATTATGTCATTTGCCTGGTCGTAGCAGGCATCAATGAATTCGGTAGACAGTTGAGGTGGAGGTGTCGCGATGTCCGGCGACGTCTTTTCCCCTGGAAAGAGCGGGTGGTGTTGGCTTAGAAGGCCAAGGCGCAGGCAGTGTGGGTGTTGGAGGCACTGCTGGTGTTGTCCTGAGTTCGGCCTTGACTTGTCCGAGGACTTTGTACAGGTTGCTGGCTGCTCCGGGTCTCAGGTCCAGGATTTGCCCGATCAGGCCGACGAGGGCGTCGCACTGCGGAGGGGTCAGGAGGGGTCCCTTCCTCTGCGCCTTGGTCCTCGAGGAGAGGAGGTCCAGGACCTCCTCCCGCCCAAGACCAAGGGCGTCCGTCTTAGCGAAGGACACGCTGGGGTGCCCCTCGATGAACGCATCGAGGTCGACTCTCGTTGCGTTTTTTGCCGATGAAGTGAAGGACGCAAGGGTCTCCTCCACGATGGACATCTCCACGTCCGGTGTTGGGGCCGCAGGCTCGCGACTCCCAGGTGTTTGCAGGGACGGAGCAGGGGTCACTGGTGGAGGGGCAGGAGGCGTCTCCTCCATAGGAAAGGCTGGGGCCGCTGGTGGAGATGGCCGAGGTGCGGATGAGTGGAGCGCAGCTCGGGCCACGGGAGGAGCGCTGCAAACCTCCATGGCTGGATTGGAGGGTGTCGGCGCAGGAGGCTGGGCTGCTGACCGCTGAGGCGGTGCAGGGGTGGTCGGTGGTGGGACGCCAGCAGGAGTGGTCGGTGGGGGCCGTTCTGGTGTTGTTGGCCAACCCTGCAAGCAGGGGGCAGTTGGCCCTGCGGTGCCCCTGACCGTGGCATCTGGAACACTTGATGCCGGTAGAGAGATAAGCGGGCCAGGCCTCGCCTTTGATGGTGATGTCGAGGCGGGTGGGGAGCCTCTCGGTTGTCATTCCTTCGTGAAGGACGATGAACGCCTCGCGGCGACCGTCGGTGTAGGTGTACGGGCCGGCCTTCATCATTTTGGGCGCGATGGATGTGATGCGCCCAAAGGGCCTAAGGGCGTTGATGATGGCTGAGTCCTCCACGAAGAAGGGGAGGTTGCTCACCGTTATCCTTTCCGCTCTTTTACGGAAAGGAAACGCCCTGAGGAGAGTGCCCTCAACCTCAAGGCCGTTGTTTATGAGGCGCTCGGCGAGGCCCCTGTTGGCCAGTCCCAGGAGTTGGTGGCCGTTTACCTTGGAGATCTGGATAATTCCGGCGGTTCCTCCAAGCAGCCTGGCCAGCGCCCTCAGGTAGTGGAAGGGCTGTAGCTCGGGGCCGTGTTCCAGGTAGACGCAGTGCTCCTCGGAGGAGGACGCCTGCCTCGCCCGGGCCTCTGTGATATGGGTCCTGGTTGTCGGGATCTCCTGTGCCCGGGGTACCGATCGAGCCGATGAATGCAATCGGCGACTGCTCCTGGCGCCACCGCTGTTGGAGGATGGTGCAGCGGCTGTAGGCGAATTTGATGATTCGCGGCGCCTCTTCTTGGTTTTCACGACGGTAAAGTCGTCTTCCGCTCCGGGGCTCAAATCCTCAATGCAGTCCGCCCAGCTTCCCAAGACACGGGCAGCGCCATTGGATGACGTACCGGCCGGCAAGTTGAGCGTGACGTCACGCGCGGCGGCCAGATTTACATCTTTAACGCCTGCCGGCGGATTTGCATAAACTCGATTTTCTTAGTTTTCTTTTAAGATTTTCTGATTTCCGTTTTCGCTTGAAATCCTTCCACCAGTAGGAGCTGGGATGCTGGGCCTTCCAGGCTCTTGTCCAGCAGATCCCGAGCTCCCTGGCGATGCCGAACTCGACATGCCTAAATGCATTTTACCGCCCGCCAAAGGCGAAAAAACACGGAGCTCGCGCGACGCGTGGCCGCACGGCCGAGTGTAGACATGTGGGGTACTTACAGTAAAAGACAGTCGCTAACTAACCACCAGGATTATCATGGCTTGTACCATATGTAGACATGTGATGTACTTACAGTAAAAGCAGTGGCCTACTACTACCCACCAGGATTATCATGATCTGTACCATGTGTAGACATGTGGTATACTTACAGTAAAATACAGTCGCCTACTTCTACCCACCAGGATTATAATGGCCTGTACCATGTCTAGACATGTGGTATACTTACAGTAAAAGCAGTCGCCTACTACTACCCACCAGGATTATCATGGCCTGTACCATGTGTAGACATGTGGTATACTTACAGTAAAAGAAGTCGCCTAATTCTACCCACCAGTATTATCATCGCCTGTACCATGTGTAGACATGTGGTGTACTTACAGTAAAAGTAGTCGCCTATTTCTACCCACCAGGATTATCGTGGCCTGTACCATGTGTAGACAAGTGGTGTACTTACAGTAAAAGCAGTCGCCTAATTCTACCCACCAGGATTATCGTGGCCTGTACCATGTGTAGACATGTGGTGTACTTACAGTAAAAGTAGTCGCTAACTACCCACCAGGATTATCATGGCCTGTACCATGTGTAGACATGTGGTGTACTTACAGTAAAAGTAGTCGCCTACTTCTACCCACCAGGATTATCATGGCCTGTACCATGTATAGACATGCGGTGTACTTACAGTAAAAGCAGTCGCCTACTTCTACCCACCAGGATTATCATGGCCTGTACCATGTATAGACATGCGGTGTACTTACAGTAAAAGCAGTCGCCTATTTCTACCCACCAGGATTATCATGGCCTGTACCATGTGTAGACAAGTGGTGTATTTACAGTAAAATCAGTCGTTAACTACCCACCAGGATTATCATGGCCTGTACCATGTGTAGACATGTGGTGTACTTACAGTAAAAGTAGTCGCCTACTTCTACCCACCAGGATTATCATGGCCTGTACCATGTATAGACATGCGGTGTACTGTACTTACAGTAAAAGCAGTCGCCTATTTCTACCCACCAGGATTATCATGGCCTGTACCATGTGTAGACAAGTGGTGTATTTACAGTAAAATCAGTCGTTAACTACCCACCAGGATTATCATGGCCTGTACCATGTGTAGACATGTGGTGTACTTACAGTAAGAGTAGTCGCCTACTTCTACCCACCAGGATTATCATGGCCTGTACCATGTATAGACATGCGGTGTACTTACAGTAAAAGCAGTCGCCTATTTCTACCCACCAGGATTATCGTGGCCTGTACCATGTGTAGACATGTGACAATTTTTTTTTTTGACAATTAAAGGAATTTTATTGACGACCCGTCAATATCAGTACTCAACGAAGAGGATCAATGGTCAAAATTACATTAAGAAATTAGGTGTAGCGCTTGCCGCGGTGACGTCTAGTCTTGGGAGCCAAGGCCTTCCTGAGCTCGGACAACCCGCTGAGGATCCTGGGATGGGAGTCCTGAGAGCGCTCGATGGCCGCCTCGAGGAAGACAGCGTGGTTTTTCTTCAAAATAGGCGAGAGTCTCGCAAGGAAAGGCGCCCTAGATTGGGAGTGTAAGATGGCATCAATAATGTCAGTCCAGGTGATTTCCTCATCGACCAAGGATCCAAGGTTGAGTTGGGAACTGGGGATCTCTCTGTAAATCCTAAAGATGCATTCATCAGGGTCCGGCGGCAGGTCTTCCTCCATCGGGGCAGGCGGTGGGGACGGAGGTGTCATAGCCGGTGTCGGTTCCTCTTTGTGGGGAGCAGATGGTGTCGGCCCAGCTGGCTGAGGCGCAGGCAGTGGGAGTGTTGGAAACACTGCGGCTGGTGAGGATGCAGAGGTCTCCTCAGTGGGGGTCATGTCGACATCCGGTGTGTGGGTTGCGGGTCCGAGGGTCTCCTGTGTAGGCAGAGGGCCACACGGGGCAATGAAGTCTGGCCGGGCTGGAGGCGTCGGCTCAGTCGCCGCCGAGCGAGGGCTCGCGGGAACCACAGGTGCAGGGGCCACTGATGGAGGAACAGGATCCGCCACCTGCACAGATGAGGCCGGAGGCGCTGATGTAGACGGCCGGGGCGCCGTAGATGGTGGGGACGCAGCTCGGGCATCTGGTTGAGCGCCGGAAAGCCTGACAGCTGGGCTGGTAGGCGCCGGCGCAGTTGGCGCGGCCGAAGACTGTCCAGGCAGCCCAGGTGCGGTCGATGGTGGGAGGTTGGTGGTAGAGGGCAGTGAAGCCCGTCTGGAGGTAATGGACTGCCCAGTGAGCAAGGGGCAGTTTGCTCTTCTGTGTCCCTGGCCTTGGCATCTAGAGCACCTGATCCCGGAGGTCAGGTATATAGGCCAGGCCTCGCCTTTTATTTTTATATCGAGGCGGGCAGGGATGGACTCGATGTTGATTCCGTCATGTGGGACAATACACGCCTCTCGGCGGCCGTCGGTGTAGACGTATCTACCAGCCTTTAGCTGTTTGGGGATGATGGAAGTTACCCGCCCATAAGGTAAGAGGGCGTCGATGACGGAAGCATCCTTCACAAAGAAGGGGAGGTTCCCTATGGTTAATTTAGCAGCTCTTCTGTAGAAGGGGAAGGTCTTGAGGAGCATGCCGTCAACCTTGAGCCCTTCATTGATCAGGCGCTCCGCCAGGGCCTTGTTGGCCAGTCCCAACAGGCAGAGCCCATTCATCTTCGTGACCTGGACGACGTCGCTGGTCCCTCCGACCATTTCATCGATTGCCTTGAGAAAATGGTAAGGCTCGAGTTCAGGGCAGTGCTCAACATAGAGACACTGCTCCTCAGTAGAAGACGCCTGCCGCGCCCTGGCCTCCACGATGTGTGCTCTCGTGGTCTTGATTTCTTGTGCCCGAGGCACCCTTTCCGTCGATGATCGTTGACGGCGATTGGTTCCAGAGCGTCGGGCGTTGCTGGAATGTGCGGCTGCTGCAGGCGAATCCGCCGAGCCGCGGCGTCTCTTTTTGCCTTGGACGATGGTGAAGCCGTCCTCGGATGCAGGATTCACATCCTTTGAAGAATTCGCCCAGCTTCGTTGGGCCTTGATGGCGCCATTAAAAGGCGTATCAATCTCAAAGTCTGACGACGTCGCCGAATTTGCATCTTTACCGCCAGCCGGCGAATTTGCAAAATTCTCAGTTGTTCTTATATTAATAGAACATTTTTTCTGCAAATCGAAATTTGCAGATTTCTCCGCACAGGGATGAGCTTTTTGGCCGTGCCTAACAGGCATTTGTTCGGCGTTGAATGGGCTATCCGCCCATACCAAATTCGTCGCAATCCGCGACATTTTTACGCCTGCCAGAGGCGAAAAACTCAGGAGCTCGCGCGACGCGTGGCCGCACGGCCGAGTGTAGACATGTGGTGTACTTACAGTAAAATCAGTCGTTAACTACCCACCAGGATTATCATGCCCTGTACCATGTGTAGACATGTGGTATACTTACAGTAAAAGCATTCGCCTTCTTCTACCCACCGTAATTATCACAGCCTGTACTAGGGATAAGCAAAACAAACTGTAATCACCACATGTTTACACATATAGGAAACAATTCGATTTTGACACTTAAAAGGTGTCAGTACCCCATTTGGTTACCTGTATATACTTATAGGGTTCTTATCTCCACTCAATCATATTAGGAAATCAAGCTTGTAAACCTTAAGATCATGACTGGGTGAAGTAGAATTCGTCTGCCTTTGTCATTAAGACTGGGAGCACTACTCAATGGCAGGCCACTGACTTAGCTCCAAAAGAAATGACCGCCTCTGACATGAGGAACAGACGCCATGTTCAGCCGCTCATAACATGGAGTACAAATGCTGCTCATCCTCTATCCCTGGATTAGGAGCCCTTACAGGGTACTATCACCCGGGCCAGCTGAACCCAGGTTTTTAAGCAAGCTACCCTTGCTCCCCTCCTTCTTTTTCATCCGGGCTTGGGACCGGCAAAGGCGGAGTTGTTATATAGAGTACAAAAAATGGGGGCCAGTAAAACATACAAATTTCTTTTTAGTAAAAAAAAAGTGGCCAATGCGGGATTCGATCCAATCCATCGTTGCATTCTAAAATATACAGTTTATACCACTATTCCACCAATCCATAGTATAATAATTTCTATTGAAGAGTTATAAAAGGTAATCCACTAATCTTTCCCATCAATAAAGCAAATAAAACAAGAGGTAACAAATTAATCCGATTGGTTCAATAAGTCTTCTGATCAAAGTAAAACTTTCTTTGATAGATTAGACAGTCAATACTATCGATTCTATCTTATGCCTGGAAATCAATTTATCTCTAGCCCAATATTATTGCAATCAATTTTACAGCGAATTCGACATTACCGCATCCTATTTTGTCTTCAAAGGTCAAAGACTTGCCTGGTGTAATAGTAAAAACTCGTTTTCTTAATATAATCCCTTTATTAAATACCCTTTTTTTATTTGACATATCGGACGCGATATCATAGCTTGGGATACTTGCACCTAAATACATTTTAGCAGCTTATATATAATTCAATAAACAGGAATAAAGGAGCAAAATTATAACTGAAAGCTATTGTAGACGCGTATGATTCTTTTTAAAAATAAACAATTTCTACTCTCCTCACTGCGATGGAAAAATTAATGGGAGGGCTTGACTCATCAGTGGTTGAAACCTCCTAGCAGTTTCGCCAGTTTAATCTACCATACCGCTGTTATATTTCATGTTTTGAACTTCCTTTTATAGTGATACTGATGCTAGACTCTTTGAATGGGTATTTCAGATGAACTATGGACATAGGCTTTGAGGACAGCAGAGATACCCATTCAAAGAGTCTAGCATCTAGTCTCACTATAAAAGGAAATTCGAAAAATGCAATATAACAGAGGTATAATAGATTAAACTGGCGAACCCGCTGGGAGGGTTCACCACTAGTCAGCCAGGCTCTCCCATTAATTTTTCCATTGCAGTAAGGACAGTAGAAATTGTTTATTTTTAAAAAGAACCATACGTTTATAATAGTTTCGAATTTCGATAACAGATGGAGCGCTAATGCATCATAATAAAACTGAAAGGTTATATTTCTTAAACATAAAAGGAAATCTAAAATAAATTTACAAAATTTATTGAAAATTTACATATGTGTCTTTGTTATATACAAATTCAGACATTTCTTCGATGGGATAAAAATGATTAATTCTCTAGCTATGAAAGAATGGACAATTCTATTAATAAATGTATTGAGGTTTGGTTTTCTTTTCCATAG
Source organism: Cordylochernes scorpioides (assembly GCA_030710605.1). Taxonomy (NCBI): domain Eukaryota; kingdom Metazoa; phylum Arthropoda; class Arachnida; order Pseudoscorpiones; family Chernetidae; genus Cordylochernes; species Cordylochernes scorpioides. The sequence continues at coordinate 47,767,581 of CP092865.1, read as the reverse complement.
AAGTAGCTAGGATCATCCGTTGTCCCGATTTTCACCAGAAATTCTTCAATAAGACGTAATAAGACAAGAATCTTTATAAATTCAATTGCCATCTATCGTTGAAATTTGTAAAAAATAAATTTACTTACAATGTGTTTCTTTTTCAATTTTAATATCATCTTTTAATATCATCAAAAATAATCTCTAAAGACCATACTGAAATTATATAAGTTATTAAATAATTAATATTCAACATTAAATAACTTATATCATTGCAGTAATGTCTGTAAAGATGATATTTGATGATATTATGGTGTTTTTTTTCCTTCAATAAATTCCATTCAATATACACCTTTCTTCTTTTATTCATCATTTCAAATCATGTTTGAATGGTGTTTTAGGAAACCTACAATAGGAAAATAGCAATTATAAACCTAAAACACTTCAGTTTTGAGTCTAATGCATCTATTTTCTTTGTAAAATTCAAGAGTAATATATTTACAGACGACGTAGAAGCCTAAATATTTACACACTTGCTCTATCCCGATGAGAATGCAATTGTAGAAAATTCAGACTTCTATCTAGTTAGGAAGTATGTTTAATATAAAAGAGTTCCAGAATCTTGTAATCAAGTTTTATTAATATACATCTAGACCACCTATAACCCTACTAATTTACAAAATCCCGCTCAATCCTAATGAAAAATCAAGTATGCTCAATTTCAGACGCCTAGATTTTGTTTGATATGCTTCGGTCACATCGCGAGACACACGGAAATGGAGTACAGTGTACTCAGTACACCATACTGACCGGAAAGATGTCTGGGCGACACATACCTGGACGCCCGCCGACATGCTTCGTGGACCCATTAAAGAACTCACTGGTTTAACAGTCGCCGAGATGGTACATTGAGCTCAAGACAGAGATGGCTGGCGTCATGTTTGGTAAGTAATACGTACGGTGGGTCACAACGTTCGATCCTGAATAAAATTATATTACTAGATAGAAAAGAAATATATAAATTTTAATTTGTGTTTTTAATGGATTATCATCATTATTAAACCTTATCTTGTTATTTTTTTTTTGTATTTTTCAATTAAATACACCTATCTCTCGATTTACACGGTAGATACGTTCCAGAGAAAAACGTGTAAATCGAAAATTAAAATTGAATTATGCCAAGAAATACAGACAAAGTGTGCGTGTGCAGGAAGTCAGCACATAAGCTCGGGATTCCTTGTGAGATGTGTACACAGCGCATGTGTTCAATCACAGTAGCATTTAGTATAGTGCGATATAAAAAAAACTTATTTGGAAAACCGTGTAAAAGCGAAAACGTGTAAAACAAGTACCGTGTAAATCGGGGGATAGGTGTATATGTTCGGGTGCAGACAACAACTTTCCATTACCAAAACTACATTGTAAGATTATAAATTCAAAAGGAGCTTTTTCTATAGAACACATTTTATAGAAGAAGCTTCTTTTCAGTTTATAATCTTAAAATATATGTTCCATAATCAAAACTAATATATATCTTTGTGTTTTCAAATTGAGAATAGAGCAATCCATAAATAAATCTTTAATTAAAAAGGCATATTTTGGATCAAAATATCATTTACTTTACCAATATTTCAGTTGGGTAAACGCCAACCTTTATCAAAGTATCATAACATTATAATGTGTGTCAACAACAATGTTATGTGGCGCTTAATTGTTTTTGACACACATTAATATGTTATAATACCTTGATAAAGGTTGGTTTTCAGTCAACTGAAATATTGGTAAAATAAATGATATTTTGATTTATTTGAATATTTTTGCGTGTGTGAGGTGTCTGATTGTTATTTTTCAAATTTGTATGTCCTAATACACCAGAAAAACATAGAAAGAACTGAGGAACAAAAATCGTGTTATACAGCGTAATCCAGGTCTGTGGAGAAAGCTCTTAAAGATATTTCGCCCAGTAAATCTTTTTATTATCTCGATGTTTCGACAAAAATCTTTTGTTCTCGTCAAGAGCGAATAAAAATTAAAAATTTTGGCAAAGCGTTAAAAATGATTCTATTATTATAAAAATAATTTTCAACGCTTTGCCAAATTTTTAGATTTTTGTTCTCTCCTGACGAAGACAAAATATATTTTGAAAACTCTAGATAATAAAAATATTTACTGACCGAAGTATCTCTAATTTTTTAAGAGACATGAATGCCTGCCAGGCAGCCTTTATTTTTACGACGAATTTTCTAGTTATATTGTTTCGGATATGATCACTGCCTTACTTACTAAGCTCGGAAAGCTTGCCGCATCCTGGATATGTCTGGCCTTATCTAAATAGTTATGGCAGAGTTCTGGCCAGACTTCTTCTGGTCTCCAACCGAAGCCTATTTGCTTCCTTGAAAATGCCCACAACACCAGAAACCCTGTTGACACTAATAATTTAACAATACCATATTCATAACTGTCACACTTTTATTAAACTTACACATCCTTATATACAGAATTATATTTAGAAATATGTGAATCTTCTGAATGAATATGCAAAAAAAGAGAGAAATTTACATAACCGGCGTCTCAATATATATTAATTAAAATCGTTCTGAAAATATAGAAATCCAGAATATAAACATTAGATTAAAAAGTCATATATTGGATTGAATATGAATATATAGATCTTTAATTAAAAAGGCATATATTGGATCAAAATATTATTTACCTTCATCAGGGTTTGATAAGGTTGTATCAACATTATAAAATGTTATAAATATATAAAATAAATGCTATTTTGATCCAATATATGCCTTTTTAATTAAAGATTTATTTATCGATTGCTCTATTTTCAAAATAAAGAGTTTTAAATCAATAAATTTAAATATTTGGTTATTCTCAATATGATAAATACATTAGATATAAAATGACCGTTAGAGTTAACCATATCTAACAAGGAAAATGGTCAGAAAACTAGGTGAGTAATAAAATAATAATGGAGAAAATGAGATCTAAATGGAAGTGACAACTCAATAAATTGGTTTTCCAAAATCGACGCCATTTTAAATTGTAATGTCTTGTCGGATTAAAGTTGTTGGTCAAATCAACACAGTGGGACCACGGTAATCTAGGTTTAGCTGTATAGAGATTATAGGTTCATTCTGTAACTTCTATAGATATTATTCATGTTTAGAATCCAGTAGATCATTAATAATATACTCATTGCTTATTAAACGATCACAAATTACATATTATAATGTTGGCATAATGGGAGAACAATTTATAAAGTAAAGAAAAAGGCATCACTTATCGTGAAACGGAAAGTTGATGATGGCCTTCGCCATCTATTGGAATAAATATCAACTATTCGTTGATTTCGTAATTATTTCAGAATTGTGGCCAAATACCCATTATTGAATAATCGAGAAAAGCTAATCACGTACGTGTTTCGGGCTGTTGGCCCTGATCAGAGTCAAAAAACTTGTCAATTCAGGCATTCTTAAATATCAATGAAACGGGTAGTTAAGGCCAGTAGTACGTGAGGACGCTGAATAATGTGTGTTAAAAATAATACAAACGTAAAAGTATACTGGGATAGAGTGGATGAATTAAGAAAAAGGCATTTCCTCATTGTGTAACTGAAAGTTCCTGATAGCTTACGTATCCATTGAAATAAGTATCAACTTTTCGTTGATTTTTAATTATTCCGGAATTGGCCAAATACCTATTATTGATTAATCAAGAAAAGCTAACCACATACGCGTCTCGGGAATTTAATGATATTCAACGAATAATCGATATATATTCCGATAAATGATGCAAGCCATCAGCAAATGTCAGATATGCAATAAGGAGATGCCCTTTTGTTAATATATTCACCTTGTTACATTTAAATTTTACAATTCATAAAATGTCTCAATTTAGTAATAACATCCTCAGAGTTATTGTCCGAATCCCGATATACATGCTGAAAGGTACAACTTCCTTGAGTTTTGACCACTAGTGTATCTTTCAGAGTTATTGTCTGAATCCCGATATACATGCTGAAAAGTACAACTTCCTTAAGTTTTGTCCATGAGTGTATCTTTAAGAGTTATTGTCTGAATTCCAATATACATACTAAATGGTAAAAATTCCTTAATTTTTTCCATTAATGTATTTCTCAGAGTTATTGTCTGAATCTCGATAAAAATACTAAAAGGTACAACTTCCTTATGTTTTGTCCATGAGTGTATCTTTAAGAGTTATTGTCTGAATTCCAATGAGTGTATCTATCAGAGTTATTGTCTGAATCCCGATATACATGCTGAAAAGTATAACTTCCTATTAACTCTGTCTGTATTTTCTGTCGGTATATTGACCCGAAAACGATTATAACAAAGCTGAATATTAATATTAATAAAGATAAATATAATATATCCTAAGCTTATGTCATGTAAGGCAATTCTACTCGTATATATGACATCCAGTTTCACCTATCTACACAGTAAACAAAAAGACCTATCCATTCTCAGGTCATTTTAAAAGTTATTTAAAAGGTGGCAAGCTGGATGGATTAATTTCTCCAGAGATTTGTCTTGTCCTCGTCTATAAGGAATAGATAAATGGTGCTGTGATTTCTCTAGGGAATAGTAGCTCTATGGAAACATATGTTCATTTAATTCAGGGAAAACATTGTGTTACCATTCTCACTCTTTTTATCTCTGACATTCATTTTTTTCTTTAACTTTCTTTGTACAATTTTATTATTGCATTTCTGGTTGTTAATCGATATACAAAATATTTATACCATTTTGTAAATAGAGCAATCCATTAATAAATATTTAATAAAAGGCATATATTGGATCAAAATAACATTTATTTTACAAATATATCAGTTTCAGTAGTGTTTCTTTCTGAGTCTTGTTATAGTTTTTGTCATCTTTCTTTTGTCATCAGTTGCTTTCTGAGAATAGATTAATACTAAAGCATATACCCATTCTGCCAATGGATATAAAACAACAGAATGCTTTAAGCCTTGATAAAGCTTTTCTTTGTAGAATATTTGTGCTTCAGATATCTTTGTTTCTAAAATCTCACACTTCTTTGTTTCCATTTCCATATATAATTCGAAAATGGACTATATAAATTAATTTCGAAAATAGAGCAATCCATTAATAAATATTTAATAAAAACAATATTCGAATCAAAATATCATTTATTTTATCAATATTTCAGTTGGCTGAACGCCAACCTTTATCAGGGTATTATAAGATATTAATATGTTATAATACCTTGATAAAGATTGGCGTTCAGCCAACTGAAGTATTGGTAAAATAAATGTTATTTTAATCCAATATATGCCTTCTTAATTAAAGATTCATACAGATATATTTTATCAGTAATTTCGTATTTGAATAATCATAAATTCTGTAGAAATGTATTTCTTATTTTATTAACAGAGTATCAATTTTGATATTTAAATTTTGCTACTTTCTAAACATCCTTCATTGCTTATATTTAATCAATTATAGTTTTTTCTTGCCTTTAATAAATTGCTGTGTCATCGCGAACTTTGTTATAATTTTCCAAGCAGAATTTTTGAGGAGATGCTAATTTATTTAGGAAGTACAAACTGAAGATCACCGAGTAGACCAAGAGACCTTAGATTCTGTGATCTAAATTTTCAGAGATTGGCTCCAGGATTCCACTTTGTTAAATCTAAGACTCACCTCCAAGATGAAAATGTCCCTATAGACGACGATATGACGAATTGATTCAGCCAATAACTCTGAAAGATATTACAATGAGTTTTATTGAAGACACGAGATAACTAAGTATGAACAAAATTGTATATGTCTCCTTCAAAAAAAAAAAAAAAAAGACGACCAGCTTATCAAATCATGAATGTATATTAAGAATATTAGTATAAAGAAAGGACAAAGAATTTAAAAGTTTGATAACGTTCTAGGTAGGATAGTTTTAATTTGCTAAGATATTTGATTAACAGTTACCTCTTCTTGAAGACACATGAGATAAACAAGTGTGAACAAAATTGTCTCTGTCTCCTTAAAAAAAAAAAAAAACGGTTTATCAAAATATCAAACTTTCTCATGTTTTGTTCATGATTGCATATATAGAATATGAGCATAAAGATAGGAAAAAGTTATTTAAAAGTTTTGAAACGCTGCAGGTCGGATAGTTTTAATTTGGTAACAGATTTCTGTACACAAATAACCTTTATTGAATAGACACGAGATAACCATGTTTTAAACATAATTTATTCTATAAGAAATATTAACTATTTTTGACATTTATGATTCTTTTAAAATCATATCAATTTTAAAATTATTATACTCGTTAAAATAATTCAAATATTTTTACAAATGGCGCGTTAATGCATCGTATAATTGTTTATGTCTCACTAGACGAATGGCCCGGGCAACGCCCGGGTTTTACCCGAGTGCGTATATATTTTAGTAATGTTTTAATTAAATTACTATTCGTTACAATTATAAATTGGCACCGTGGATGTCATTCTTGTATAATATATAAATGAGTTTTAAAAATTGTAAAAAAAAAAAAAAATGCATCGGCCGGGAATCGAACCCGGGCCGCCCGCGTGGCAGGCGAGCATTCTACCACTGAACCACCGATGGTTATGAAAATTCCCATCCGTGAGCTTCAGACAAACAAACAGACAAACAAACAGACAGAATAAGGCAAATATATAAGTAGATTAGAATAAAAATAAACACAAAACAAACCAACTGACTTATCAATATAAGAAACTTTCTAAAGATGAGTTGAATGAGATGGAGTGAGTATGAAGATAGACAAATGAAAGATGAGTTGAATGAGATGGAGTGAGTATAAAGATAGAAAAATGAAACATAAGTTGAATGAGATGAAGTAATTATAAAGATAGACAAATGAAAGATGAGTTGAATGAGATGGAGTGCGTATAAAGAAAGACAAATAAAAGATGAGTTGAATGAGATGAAGTGAGTATAAAGATAGACAAATGAAAGATGAGTTGAATGAGATGAAGTGAGTATAAAGAGAGACAAATGAAAGATAAGTTAAATGAGATGAAGTGAGTATAAAGATAGAAAAAAAGAGATTTAAAAGTTTGGTATCGCTGTAGGTGGGAAGGGTTCAATTTGATAACACTGGAAGGATTCCTTTCAATTGATGACGTAACTCAGGTCGTTAAATCCCCCCCCCCTCTCCCCTGTCATCTATTACACCCCACACAACCAGATGTTGAGTGGAGATTTGACCACACACAGCTTTTCATAATGAAGATATATATATTTGGAATATTTCTTAATGTTCTTTAACTCTTTTCTGTCAGCTTTTTTTATGTCTCTAGATTTTACCAGATGGAGATGCCTCCCTTCCTGAAAACAGCTTTATATATATTTTTTCACCAAATTGTAAATAATATCATTTATATTTGTTCAATTTCTCATCATTTTGTATAAATATTGACTAAATGTGTCAAAACAATATTAGAAATTGTCTAAAATTGTCTCGAATATTTCTGATATATTGGTATAAATGATTTATTTAATTTGAGATGATTTCTTCCTGAAGTATTCCTGAAATAATTACATTTTAAAAACATCTTTTTACTAAATTTATGTTTTTTAGCACATTTATTTTTATTTATATGTGAGAAAACAAACGCTATATCCTATGTTGGTAGTTGCGTGTAAATGTTCGATTTATTTTATTTACATAGTCTTAAAATATACAAGGTTCTCCTCAATGTCCCTTTATGTCAAAGAATGTTACCAATAAGACTTTGTTTTTTGACTTGCAAAGTCGGGATTTCTTCGTTCTTGGTTCATATTTTCCTTTCCACTCCATGGATTGGCGTTTTGTTTCCGGGTCATACCCGTAAACTCATGTCTCGTCTCCAGTTATTATTTTTTCTTTCCAATTAGGGTTTTCTTCTACCTTCTCAAACATAATTTTGGCAACTTCATCGCGATTCTCCTTTTGTTGGATTGTGAGCATTTTAGGGACAAATTTTGAAGGTGTCTTCTTTAACTGCAAGTCTTCTTTAATTATCGATCCAACTAATGATTTTGATATCCCTGTTTCTTCCTCAATATTTTCCGTAACTCTATTCCTTGGATTTTCTTTTATCAAATTTGAAATTTGGCTCACCTTTTCAGGGTTCCTGTGCAGAATTGGACGTCCAACACGCTTCTCATCTTTCACCGATTCCATTCCATTTTTAAATCGTGAAAACCATCTAAATGTGGTGGGCTTATTTACATTTTCATTTCTAAGTGTCAATTTCAACAAATCTAAAGTTTCTGAAGCCGATTTCCCAATTATGTAGTAAACTTTAATACAAATTCGTTGTTCGTATTTTCAATTAGAAAAAGAGCTAACAGAAAAGAGTTAATTTAAAGGACATTAAGAAATATTCCAAATATATATTTTCATCGCTGTAAAGATAGTAGAAGTTTGTATTATGTATAAAAGAAACATTCGTGCTTTTAAATCCTTTCATTTTATATGTATAGTTGGCGCGTTATTGCTTTGTGCTAATTTAAATCTAATTTTTTTTTATGTATTGATTATTCTATAGAGGCAGGACCATGGCCGCGATGGGTGCTGTGGGGGAGATTATTTTGAAGTCCAAGCTCAAATCCTTCCATGCAAGTATTATATTGTTGGATTCTATGATCTTGACAGTCCTACTCTATGCGGCTCCAATCTGGGCACACGATCAAGCCTTAATCTTAGATAGAATCCAGGATACCTTTCTCAGACGTTTTCTGTGCCTTCCAAGCTATACTCCGGGCTATATTTTGAGGGCCGAAACAGGAAGAAACTCTCTTGATATCACAGTGAAAAAACTAACTTTAAAATTCTGGACTAGAATTCTGAAAATGGACGGCAGCAGGCTACCTTCAATATGTTTGGCACATTTGTGGGGCATTTCAATTTCTTCAAAACAGAATATCGGACTGGTAAAAAGTATTACAGAGCTATTTAATAACACCGGCTTCTCATGGCTTGTTGGATGCACAGACTTCAATATTCTACAAAGATACATCCCCCTAATTATTAGAACGGCAACCGATCAGTCCTTGCAGATGGATTATGTAAGAATAAGAAAATCAGTACTCTACTATCACTATAAATACTTTCATTCATCACCTACAATGGAAGGCTATCTGAATGACAATATCCCCCTAACCTTAAAGAGAAACATTGTACAAGTAAGAAGCCTTTTTGTAGTACAGATAACTAATCATGTTTCACTATTGAAAACTTAGACCATAAAATGCACCTTATGCAACGGTGAATTTAGTCTCGATTTTCCACACTACATGTTCTACTGTACGGCAATGGAAGAAGAAAGAAAAGTTATTCGTCAAGAGACCGGCTATAATAGCAATTCGCCTTATGTTTTAATGACAAAAGTCGTAAAATCCAGACCCTTTACATTTGCTTTTTATTAATACTGGAAATCAGCTCAATCAAAATATTTAGCACAGACACCGGATCCAACTCGATAATTGGTCGAGGTCAATACCCAATATTTATATATAACAACGATGCTAATTTGTTATTTATTTATTTTGTCCTACAGAGAGAATCCTGTATTGCACGTGTGCCCAATAAAGGCTATTGTTGTTGTTGTTTTATTGATTATTCTATAAAGGTTTCCGGCTTAATTTGAAATAATTAAAAAGAAATGATTAGTTGATAATTCGACACATGGCGCAATACCTCAACAATTTTTATTTGCATGATAAGGAGATGTATTTCTTTTAATAATGTGTGAATATAGTTATTAGAAATAGCTTATAATATTTTTTAGAATTAGAGCAATCCATAAATAAATCTTCAATTAAAAAGGTATATATTGGATCAAAATATCATTTATTTTATCAATATTTCAGTTGACTAAACGCCAACATTCATCTGCCAACTAGAATATTGGTGAAATAAATGCTATTTTGATCCAATATATGCTTTTCTAATTGAAGTTTATAATATATAAGTTTGGAATTATATCTTATTTTACTGGAAACGTCAAAATAGGAAACTTACTTAAATTGTGTTCATTCGCAATAAGATAATTTTATTTTCTATTCAACTAACATTATTTTTAAATTAAAATTTCTTCGATTCTGTTAGTAGACTAGTATGATTAAAATCTATTTTTAATTTTAATATATGCAAATCTGGCTAACACGCATTTATGAAAAAAAAAAGTTGAATAATGTAGCCAAACATCGCGTGTTGTAAAAATTAATTAAACTACCAAAAACATGGAAGAGGGAGAAAACTCTCTAAGAATAAATATAGTTGAAAATAACACAAAAAAAATTGATATCTAGTTGTCAGGAAATGTTTCTAAAAAGAGAGAGCGTGGACAAGATCATTAAGTGGCAAGGGCCTAAAGGAAAAGACAAAAATGCTCCAATAAAATTGTCAAATAATGAGAAGAAAGCCTAAGGGATGATAGCACGATAGATTCCTAAATTTGGAAATGCCATGAAAACATCGAATGCCCATTTGATACTGTTATTTTACAGTTCAATTGTCACAAACTTTTGTTGACCATTAAAATAAATCCCCTCAGGTATATTTGTAATAGTTTTATAGAAAAAAATAATATTTTTATTTTAATAAGGATGAAATTCTGTTCTAGACTGACGAAGACCATTAGAGCTAAAAACTTGTGTAGAGAGAAAATATGGTTTAACTAACCAAAGAGTGTATGAATTTCGAGCTCGACTATGGTCTCCAGGTAGATGCTTTCTCAGTTTGCCGAAGATGAGCTAAAATCTATGGTGTCTAAAGAAAATATATTGTTTTACTAAACAGAGAATGTATGAATTTTCAAGCTCGACCATGGTCTCCAGGTAGATGCATTCTTAGTTAGTCGAAGATGAGCTAAAATCTATGGTGTCTAGATAAAATATATGGTTTTACTAACCAAAGTATGTATGGTTTATCAGGCTCGACCATGGTCTCCAGGTGGATGCTTTCTTAGTTTGCCGAAGATGAGCTAAAATCTATGGTGTCTAGATAAAATATATGGTTTTACTAACCAAAGTATGTATGGTTAATCAAGCTCGACCATGGTCTCCAGGTAGATGCATTCTTAGCTTGCCGAAGATGAGCTAAAATCTATGGTGTCTAGATAAAATATATGGTTTTACTAACCAAAGTATGTATGGTTTATCAAGCTCGACCATGGTCTCCAGGTAGATGCATTCTTAGCTTGCCGAAGATGAGCTAAAATCTATGGTGTCTAGATAAAATATATGGTTTTACTAACCAAAGTATGTATGGTTTATCAAGCTCGACCATGGTCTCCAGGTAGATGCTTTCTTAGTTTGCCGAAGATGAGCTAAAATCTATGGTGTTTAGATAAAATATATGGTTTTACTAACCAAAGTATGTATGGTTTATCAAGCTCGACCATGGTCTCCAGGTAGATGCATTCTTAGTTTGCCGAAGATGGGCTAAAATCTATGGTGTCTAGATAAAATATATGGTTTTACTAACCAAAGTATGTATGGTTTATCAAGCTCGACCATGGTCTCCAGGTAGATGCTTTCTTAGTTTGCCGAAGATGAGCTAAAATCTATGGTGTCTAGATAAAATATATGGTTTTACTAACCAAAGTATGTATGGTTTATCAAGCTCGACCATGGTTTCCAGGTGGATGCTTTCTTAGTTTGCCGAAGATGAGCTAAAATCTATGGTGTCTAGATAAAATATATGGTTTTACTAACCAAAGTATGTATGGTTTATCAAGCTCGACCATGGTCTCCAGGTAGATGCATTCTTAGCTTGCCGAAGATGAGCTAAAATCTATGGTGTCTAGATAAAATATATGGTTTTACTAACCAAAGTATGTATGGTTTATCAAGCTCGACCATGGTCTCCAGGTAGATGCTTTCTTAGTTTGCCGAAGATGAGCTAAAATCTATGGTGTCTAGATAAAATATATGGTTTTACTAACCAAAGTATGTATGGTTTATCAAGCTCGACCATGGTTTCCAGGTGGATGCTTTCTTAGTTTGCCGAAGATGAGCTAAAATCTATGGTGTCTAGATAAAATATATGGTTTTACTAACCAAAGTATGTATGGTTTATCAAGCTCGACCATGGTCTCCAGGTAGATGCTTTCTTAGTTTGCCGAAGATGAGCTAAAATCTATGGTGTCTAGATAAAATATATGGTTTTACTAACCAAAGTATGTATGGTTTATCAAGCTCGACCATGGTTTCCAGGTGGATGCTTTCTTAGTTTGCCGAAGATGAGCTAAAATCTATGGTGTCTAGATAAAATATATGGTTTTACTAACTAAATAGAGAGAGTGTTTATGATTTTGAAGCCCGAAAATGGTCTCAAGGTGGAGGTTTTCTCAGTTTGCCAAAGATGGTGTTATGGCTTTGTCACCGACAAGAATTCACTAATTTGTGAATACGGTCAATAAGGAACCACCTTTCTCAATAGAGATGAAAAATAATAGATGGCTCTTCTAGGATAGGTTTCTTCTTACTATAATGTTATCTCAAAAGTTCGTGATTTTTTTGAAACGTTGTTTTTTCTTTTACTTGGCGAATACTATTATTATTACGAAAATACATAATAATACATATTATAATTACTTTATATATAATACAAAGACATTATTATGGCGAATACATAATATTACATAATAAATACAATTACTTTATACATAATACAAAGACATTATATATAACAGCGAATACATAATACTACAATTACTTTATACATAATACAAATACATTATACATAACGGCGAATAATATTATTACGGCGAATAATATTGGTATTATAATTCTTTTCAATTGTTTATGAAATTTTGAGACAACCCTGTAATATATTCTTTCAGGCTTCTCTGGTAGTATATACCCGTTTACAGGGGTACATGCCTTATACACCTTAGAAAGGTTCATAATACCCGAAAATACTTGAGAGAAATATTAATAAAGAAGTAACTTATCTTCGAAAACCATCTTTTATTTTTTTATAGTTAAGAGGGTGTCATCTTACGAATAGAGATGAAAGGATATATTTTCAAAATTATTTTATGTTGAATTTTACCGAAGAGTGGAATTCATATTGAAATTACCGACCTAAAAATAATCATATATTTTATATTTAAACGTAGATATGTTTAATGTTGTACGCTTTACATAGAGAATGGTAACAGTGGGGTTTAGAAATGTTGTTGAATGACTCAATATGTACCAAATACAGTTGATGAGTATCATTGTTTGTTGTTTAGTGTTCATCAAGTCAAATTCGACTCTTTGTGACTATATGGACAAATATTCTCCAATTTAATCTGTTAGTAACTCTCAATCCTAGCTAATATAATGACCTTCAGATAACTTCCTTGGCCTCTTCTAGATCGAGTATGGAAAGTAGTCTTTTTTTAGGAAACCTTATCCAAACATTCATTTTTCTTCTTTGTGATAACTTTTTTATTATTTTAATAGAATATCTGAACATAATGTTATTGTTACCAATTTATTTTAATTACAAAGGCATTATATTGGATCAAAAATAATATATTTTCTAATATTTCAGTTGACTTAACCTCAATCTTTTTCACGGTAAAACAACGTATTTATTCAAACATCAAACTTGTTTTTTTTCTTTACAAAACAACGTTGTTGTACCTTGAATAAAATGGCGTTTAGCCGAATATAATATTGTTAAATGAATTCATTTTGATTGAAAAAAAAAAGCCGTTTTTCCTCATCTATATACGTTGTTATATGAAACACACAAATCTTTATTAGGGATTAAGCCCTATATATAGTTGTTATATCTTGAAAAAAAGGTTGGCGTTTAGCTAACTAAAATTTTGATAAATACATTATTTTGATGCACTAGCGCGCCATCTGTTATAAAATTACAAAAATTATAAATTTATAATCATATGTAATTATGCTGTCCTAAAAGCTTATGTCCATGGTTCATCTAAAATACCCATTCGAAGAGTCAAGCATCAGTATCACTATAAAAGGAAGTTCCAAAAATGCAATATAACAGCGGTATGGTAGTTTAAACTGGCGAAACGGCTGGGAGGGTTCACCACTGATGAGCCAGGCCCTCCCTTTAATTTTTCCATTGCAATAAGGACAGTATAAATTGTTTTATTAAAAAAAAAAAGAATATTACGCCTCTAAAATAGTTTTGCAATTTGTTTACATTATTTTTGGTCCGAAAATACAACTAAGGGCAGTAGAAATTGTTTAATTTCGAAAATAATCATACTTGTTTATAATAGTTTTTAATTTTCACAACCAAGTTTGTTTAGATAAATACGTTGCTCAATTAAGGAGTATCAGAAGATGAGTTTCTTTTATTGTATGATGCTACAAGCTTTCGGGCAAAAGCCCTTCGACAGGCAAAAATATAATTATACAAAGAAAGATAACGATTTATATATGTTAATCTTAACTTAAAACCGATTTTTGAATAAAGTAAATATTAAATCTGCTGTCTGAGACCACGAGACGGCGCATGGTTTGGCTATTGAAATAAACATGTGGGAGGTTTAAATGTAGTTTGTGTAGGCTGCGGGGATGTCTATTTTTCTATTTATGCTGTGTAGCTTGGATGAAACTATGGATTCTAGAACCAATCTCTGGTGTAGGTTGGAGATATTTTTGTAGTGAATGGTTGGGTTAGCAGTGTCAAAGGAATGGCCAGAAGATGCTATGTGTTGGAAAATAAGGGAACGGGTATCTCGGTTGGTGATGTTGCGTGTGTGTTCGGTCATTCTGATGGCGATGGTTCTACCGGTCTCCCCCACATAGGTGGCAGGACATTGTTGGCACGAGACCGAGTATTATCATCTTCTGGAGCAGTCTACTCGGTCTCGTGCCAACAGTGTCCTGCCACCTATGTGGGGGAGACCGGTAGAACCATCGCCATCAGAATGACCGAACACACACGCAACATCACCAACCGAGATACCCGTTCCCTTATTTTCCAACACATAGCATCTTCTGGCCATTCCTTTGACACTGCTAACCCAACCATTCACTACAAAAATATCTCCAACCTACACCAGAGATTGGTTCTAGAATCCATAGTTTCATCCAAGCTACACAGCATAAATAGAAAAATAGACATCCCCGCAGCCTACACAAACTACATTTAAACCCCCCACATGTTTATTTCAATAGCCCAAACCATGCGCCGTCTCGTGGTCTCAGACAGCAGATTTAATATTTACTTTATTCAAAAATCGGTTTTAAGTTAAGATTAACATATATAAATCGTTATCTTTCTTTGTTTAATTATATTTTTGCCTGTCGAAGGGCTTTTGCCCGAAAGCTTGTAGCATCATACAATAAAAGAAACTCATCTTCTGATCCTCCTTAATTGATATACCTTACTAGAAGAGTCTTTACCTTTAAATACGTTGCTGTCCCTTGGAAAAAAAAATATTGGCGTTCAGATAACCAAATACTAGCAAATAGATGATTTTTGATTCAAAACAACAAACAAGTTTGTTTACATAAATATGCCGTTATCCTATAAAAAAAAGGTTGGTGTTCATTTAAATGAAATTTTGATAAATATATTGATTAATTTCACCCGAAAAAACAAACAAGTTTGTTTAGATACAAGTTTATACACTTGTATAAATACGTTGTTACACCTTGAAAAAGGTTGGCGTTTATCCAACTGAAATATTGATAAACAGATTATTTTTAATCCGAAAAAACAATCAAAGATAAGAATATACCATTTTATACCTCAAAAAGAGGTTGGCGAAAATGTTCTAAATTTATTTTATATTTTTGTAAAAATTAGCTATGAGCGTCAAAAAATATACTGAATTGTCAATTGTCAAAAAGGTTTGTCAAAAATTTCTAAATAAAATCATTTTTTTATTTAAACATGGAAACTTTCTCCTTGGATTATAAATACTATAGAATAAAGCGTTAGGATAAAATAATTTTTAATAATCGATTAATAAGAGTCGATTATTAAAAATTATTTTCTCCTAACGCTTTATTCTATAGTATTTAAAATCTTTTTTTAACCAATTTTTTTTTTTTAAATTGAAAATAGAATCAGTAACATTATATTTAGAAAAATCTATCAAAATATAATGAAATAGTATAATTACAATGTAGAAAAAGGAATGATAGAGTTTCTTATAAAAAAAGGACTACCCACACCGAGTCCTAAAGGTGTCGTAATTAAGTCGGATTATCGCAGGACTCCTAAATCCCGGGTGACGGCGGATTATATCGGTTTATTAATTGGATAGAAATCTTGGATATCTTGCAATGATTGGTGGAGAAACCTAGTTCTGTGTTGCCTATAAGATTAACAACGTTTTTCTACTATATACGTAACGAAAAGTCTATCTTTAAATATAAGGGGATAACGTGGCATCTATACATAAAAAATGGAAACATTATAAATCACGAATGTTTCTTTTTTCAAACACAAAACAAACTTATTAATTGTTTTTTATTTTTTATTAATTATTTTTATTTTTGATTTTTTAAATGTATTTCTCTGAATCTCTATTGTATCTGTTGCACGGAGCCAGTGGCCTGATGAAGCGCGACCGCGCGAAAGCTTGCCTCCCGATACCTTAATAAAAAACTCTGCAAATATTTTAAATTTATTTAACTCAATCATAATATTATTTTCATCAATATTTCAAGAACAAAACAAACTCTTTTACTATACTTACTGCGTTGAAAAAGAATATATTGTGAGGGCTTTGCTCATAAGTTGTGAACTCTCTCAGCAGTTTCGCCAATTTAATCTAACAGACCACTTTTCTTAGAGCTCTAATACTGTATTGGACGATTCTGCTTATATACGCAGCAATGAAGGATGGAATCTCTGAAATGGTTTTCAATAAAACTATGGACATAAGCTTATAGAACAGTAGAATTACATTCAAATATTTGCATCGAGCAATGCTCTTCCGCAAACAATAAAGACAAGGCCAGTTAGGCATAAATTAACACAAAACAATAACGCGCCATCTATACATTAAAAATGAAAGGAATCAGAAGCACGAATGTTGCTTTTATACATAATACAAACTTATACTGCTCTTACTGCGATTAAAAATATATTGTGAAGGCTTTGCTCATCAGTGGTGAACTCTCTCAGCAGTTTCGCCAATTTAATCTACCAGACCACTTCTCTTAGAGTTCTAATACTGTATTGGACGATTCTGCTTATATAGGCTGCAATGATGGGTGGAAAGACAGTAAGGACAGTAGAAGAATTTGTTTTGTATTTGAAAAAAGAAACATCCGTGGTGTATAACGCTTCCATTTCTTATATATGGATGGTACGTTATCGCCTCATATTTAAATATGCCTAACAGGCCTTGTCTTTATTGTTTGCGGTAGAACATTGCTCGATGTAAATATTTATATGTATTTCTACTGTCCTAAAAGCTTATGTCCATAGTTTTCTTCAATACTATTCTAAGATTCCACCCGTCATTGCAGCCTATAAAGGCAGAATGATCCAATAAAATATTGGAACTTTAAGAGAAGCGGTCTGGTAGATTAAATTGGTGAAACCGAAGGAAAGGTTTACCACTCTGATGAGTCAAGCCCTCCCAATATATTTTTTCATCGCAGTAAGGACAGTAGAAGAGTTTGTTTTGTGTTTAAAAAAGAAACATCCGTGGTTTATGATGCTTCCATTTTTAAAGTATATCTTAAAAAAAATATTTCTCCTCTGAACAGGACATGATCAGAAGATACCTCTTACACTTTTGTATCATATTTCTCAGTTTATATTTATTGTCAAAATACAGAGTTGATATCAAAATTAGAAACTATTATAGACACATATGATTTTTTTAAAATAAACAATTTCTACTGTCTTTACTGCAATGGAAAAATTAATGGGAGGGCCTGGCTCATAAATTGTGAACCCTCCCAGCGATTTCGCTAGTTTAATTCACCATCTCGCTGTTATATTGCATTTTTCTATCTTCCTCTTATGGTGATACTGATGCTAGACTCTTGGAATGGGTTTTCTAAGATATATTTAAGAAAAAGGCATCTCCTCTGATCTGGACATGATCAGGACATACCTTTTTCTCCTTAATTTATTCGCCTTATCCATGTATAATTTCAATTTCGTACTATATTTCACAGTATATATTTGTTGTTAAAATACAGAGTTGAGAATCATTATATATATATTTATCTATATGTGTGTGAAAATATATAATAGGAAAAAATATATATACGAGGGGTGTCCCATAAGTCCGTGGCCCGACTATGAGAACGAAATATTTGAAACTAATAAATTTCACCAAATATACATTAAAGCCTTGTATAAAGATGTGTACATTTTTAAGTTTCTATAACTAACTGTTTTTTTGTTATGGGTTCTGAAAGAGGACAAGAAACAGGAATCATCTAAAAAAGAGACAAACGAGATTCGTGCTGTAATAAAATATATTTGTAAGAAAGGAATGTCGCCGAAGGAAATCTATGAGGATATGGTGGATACATTAAGGGAAGATGCTCCTTCCTATAGCACAGTAAAAAAAATGGGTAGCTGCGTTAAAATTAGGGAGGATCAGCACCGAAGACGAACATCGACCAGAAAGAACTGTTGAGTCAGATACTCAAGAAAACATCGACAAGATACATGTTTTAGTTATGTTGGACAGAAGAATGACAGTTCGTCGGATAGAAGAGACCTTAGGTATTCTAAAAACAACAGTGGATCGGATTATGAGAGAACACTTGGGCTTCGGGAAACTTTCTGCCCGTTGGGTTCCCAAACCTTAGACACACGATCAAAAGGCTGTAAGGAGAAAGATATTTTCGGACAATCTTTCGTTATTTGAAGCCAATTTGTTACCATGGATGAGACTTGAGCCCATCACTTTACACCAGAGTCCAAGCAACAATCCATGCAATGGAGAACCTCCGGTTCCCTTCCCCCCAAGAAGGCCAAGACAGTTCCATCAGCAGGGAAGGTTAAGGTGTCTGTCTTTTGGGATTCCAAGGGTGTACTTCTTCTAGACTTTCTGAATAAGGGTCAAACCATTACTGGCAATTATTTTGCAAATCTTGTAAAGCAACTACGAGAAGCTATCAAGGAAAAGAGAAGAGGAAAGTTGACCAGGAATATTGTTTACCATCAAGACAATGCTCAGGGTCAAAGTCTCCGGTCGCTGCAAGCCAGGGCTGCTATTTATGATTCTGGCTTTAAACTTCTACCACATGCACTCTATCCACCAGATCTAGCTCCGTCTGACTTCCACCTATTTCCTCATTTGAAAAAAATCATTTTCTGGCATTCATTTTAGGTCAGATGAAGAGGTCATTGATGCTGTAACCTCATTTTTTTAGTCACTTGAAACATCGTTCTTTTTGGAGGGCATAAAACCATTAGAACATCGCTGGAAGAAGTGTATAAACCTTAAAGGGGATTATGTTGAAAAGAAAAATGAATCATAATCATTTTATTAGTCATTTCATTATATGTCGGGCAACGGACTTATGGGACACCCCTCGTATATAAAGGTCAGTTGTTGATATTGAAAATAAAAATGTCATATCCTGACCAGGAGAACATGTTCTTTTTAGATGGCAGAACGCCATCTAGTGGAACAGAAATCAACTAAAGGTAGATTTAGCCTGTTCCCTGATATTTGGCCTGCCCATTTTCTTGATAAATCAAGAAAAGTCAACCATGAACACGTTTCGCGCTATTGGCCTTCGTCAGCGTGATGCAGACCTTTCACATATATATAAATATATATATATATATAGATGAAAATTTTTCCGAGAGTAAATTGATCAAAGTAGACAAGGGTCGCCTCTCCGTCAAAATAGACGTCTAAAACCAGACGCCATCTATTGACCGTCACCGCAACTAGCGGCCTCAGGTCGGTGACAAAGCCACAACACCAGCTTTGGCAAACTGAGAAGCGTCCACCTAGAGACCATGGTTTCGAAATAATGTCCCTCGTCAGTCTAGGGCGCACTTTATTCCATGAGATCCACACGGAAATTTGACGGGAGAGGCGCCATTTGTATACTAATATGTAATTTGAAGAGAAATTAAATACAGAAATCGTCTATGGCGGTAGAAAGATTTCAGTAAAGAATATATAGTTCAGATAACCCTTCAACAAGAAAGTAATTTGCCAGAAAACTTGAGGCAATATCAGCAACAACGTTGGAACGACAGCATGCGCGACCCTGTTTTAATTAAAAAATACTTTTTCTATTAAAAGTCAAACTATGAACCTTGTGTAGGCACCGGTTTTTTAATATATCTTTATATCATCATTATATATATATATATATATATATATATTTAATAAATGAATGAGATTTTCTGCTTGAATTTAGATCATGTTGAGAATTATAGTAATGCAGTCGTGGTTAAAATTCTTGAAGGAATAATAATAAAAATGGGTTTGATCAGTAATTTAATTGAGCTAAAGGAATATATATATAAACATAGTTTGATAAAAGTACTGCCTGGCTTAAGGCGAGTAGAATAAGTAAACAAAATAATATTTACATTTGTACAAAGGAAGCATGACCTCTGGCGGTCGATTTAAGAGAGTATTTGGATCTATGAAATATAAATTTTAATAAAATGATATTTTAATATAACATATATATGTTATGCGCGCGCTATAAATTCATATTCATAACATGTATGTGTTATATAAAAATATTATTTTATTTAAAAATATATTTCATACATTCGAATATTCTGTTTATATCTACCACCAGATGTCGGGGCTTTCCCTATATAAAACCGATTGTTGTTGTTTCTCGATGGCCGGCTCAACCCTTTTGTAAATTATGTAAATAAGTTTATTTTTTATTTTTACGCCTCAAACCAGGCATTACCTTTATCAATTATGTTTTTTTTATTCCTCTAGCTCAAATAAAGCTATATTTGTTAACTATTTTTATCAATATTATTCTGTTACCACGACTGCCATATCAAATACTCATGGATTCCAAGATCAAGCAAAATGCTCAATAATATTCTCTATTCTCAAAATAATAAAGTGATAATTCTTGGCTAATGCTTTAATATTCAAAAATCAACTGAAAATATATTTTTCCCTAATATATATATATGTATTGAGAATAGAGCAATCCATAAATAAATCTTTAAATAAAAAGGCATATATTGGATTAATATATTATTCATTTTACCAATATTTCAGTTGGCTGAACGCCAACCTTTATCAAGGTATTATAACATATTAATGTGTATCAACAAAAATGTTATGTGGCGCTGAGTTTGTTGTTGAAACCTTAATTTGTTATAATACCTTGATAAATGTTGGCGTTCAGCCAACTGAAATATTGGTGAAATGAATGCTATTTTGATCCAATATTTGCCTTTTTATTCAAATATATTTATGTTATAATAAATTTACTGCTATGGGATAGAGATTATTATATGCTGATTGTTTTGATTTCACGTCCATTTTTCCAATGGTTTTCAGACGTAATATTCAGAAGAAAATACAATAAAAGAAATTTTGATTCACATTTTGCTTTAATCATGCCAGTTAAAATATAGTAGATATAATTCGAGATAAGTTCTACCTGGCTTGAAGAATATATAATAAAGTAAAAAAAGGATTACATATTTATATATAAAAATTGAAAGGATTTAAGCACGATTGTTTCTTTTATATACAATACAAACTTCTACTGTCCTTACTGCGGTTTCGCTAATTTAATCTACCAGACCGCTTTTATAGAGTTCTAATACTGTATTGGATGAATATGCTTATATATCGTTAAGATAGAGGCTGCCTGGCCGGCATTTATATATATTCAAATAAAAGACACTTCGGCCAGTAAATCTTTTTATTATCTCGACGTTTCGACAAAAATATTTTTTGTTTTAATTTGTGTTCGCTTCTGACGAGGACAAAGGATTTTTGTCGAAACGACGAGACAATAAAAAGATTTACTGACCGAGGTGTCTTCATTTGAAGAAAATACTTATATATGCTATACTAAAGGGTAGAATCTTAAAAATGGTTTTGAAGAAAATTATGGACATAGGCTTACACGATAGTAGAATTACACATATCTACAGAATTATTTACATATCTACAGAAATATTTGTGCGTAAAGTAAACAAAATCAATGAGTTTATATAATCAAAAATATCGCTATCAGACTCTATCTGTATATAGCTCTGTCCCTACGAGGATATAGCGCTCTAAATTTAAAAGTAGGGGAAAATTTAAATTTTCTGATTAAATTTCTTATAAATATTAAATAAACACTATTTAAAAAAGACAGAAATCGCCTCCCTTGTCAAAAAAAGATATCAAAACCAGACGGCATCTATTAACCGTCGCCGCAAACTAGCGACCTCAGGTCGGTGACAAAGCCACAACACCAACTTCGGCAAACTGAAAAGCGTTCACCTAGAGACCATGGTTTCTGGATAATGGCCCTCGTCAACCTAAGGCGGACTTTATTCCATGAGATCCACAAGGAATATAATGGAATCTTGACAAATTTCCAAAGAACTGTTTAGCTGGCTAACTGAATAAGCCAAATCTATGGCTAAAATATATAGGCCGCTGGTTTGCGTAGACGGTCAATAGATGGCGTCTACCTTCGACATCTTTTTTGACGAGAGAGGCGACCGTTGTCTTTTTAGGACAATATCCTCCTGGCAAAATTTACAAACATTATTATGTTTAGTAGAATAAAACGGCGATTGAAGAGGCGTGTCTTATACAAACTTTATTAGCAAGCTTTCGGACGTCTTCCTACAGGCTTCACAATGACTAAACAGAGAGAAATACGAAATGAGTATTAATAAGATATTTTTGCATACGTGAAATAAATATAGAATTTATAAAAATGAATAAAATAGAAAAGTGAAAAAGTAAATTTCGTATATATAGAATGCAAAAATAGCTTATCCTTTTAATACTCATCTCGTACTTCTTTCTGTTTAGTTATGGAAAAAGCCTGTAGAAGGACGTCCGAAAGTTTGCTAATAAAGTTCGTACAAGATACTCCTCCTCAATCTACGTTTTAATTTGCTCTTTTAATTCGAAGAGTTCAATTTAGTTGATTATTAAGTTTAGGAACTTGTTGAAATTAAAATTTGCATGAAGAACTTGCAATATAAGCTTAACTATAAACTATTCTTTTATTCATATGTTATTCTCTTACATAATTATCTTTGAAATACTCTTTCTAAGAGTCCATAATCATTACTGTATATAAAAGAATATTGTTCATCAATAAAGCAGTATGATAGATTAAACAGGGGGAAATAATATCAAATAATACTTTCTTAAGCTTTTTCCCCAAATAATCCCTAAATACCTTCGTCCAAATTTTTAGAAAACTCAATTTGTTACAAACCACGGGAGTTTCAATTTTTTTAAAATAGAATAAAGGCAGTGGAGGATTCAAGTTGCTTTTGTGGTATTGAGGAACAAACCTCAAAGCATCTACTGATCGATTGCCCAGCATTTCAAGATTATAGAATGAAGAATGAACTAGTTGTTTGTGAACTTAAAGATTTGATTACCGATAAAAATCATATTTATTTTCAATTTATTTGGTATATACATTCTAAACTTTCTACAAAATCTGGATTTCTAATGTTTTCATGCGTTGAATAATGTAAATAACCTATGTAAATAAATTTTTCTCCTTGTTTGGCGCAAGTATCCCTTGCGGGATATAGCGCTTTGGAAATAAAATAATTGATAATAATTGATAATAGATTAAACTGGTAAAACTGCTTGAGGATTTAACACTGATGAACCAGAGAGAGAGAGGCCCTAAAATAATTTTTTAAATTTTAGAAAGTAGTTTGAGTCAAAAGGTGATCCATTAATCAAGATTATAAAAATATTATATAATAAAAAAAAAACATTTTTTTTCTTTACAGATCCAGGTACTCCCTTTTATATAATCTTTTAGAAAGTCGGTTAAAAAAATGTTTTAAAAATATATACAGTTAAACCTGTCTATAGTGCCCCCTCTTTGGACTCACCAAAATAGGATGCTATAGAAAGTATGTGCTATAGACAGATCACTTTCAGTGTTTATTTATTTCAATTCAAAACGCTATGCCCCCCTAGGGACACTTGCGCTAAATGTACATACAAATATAACAAATAAAATATTCAACATGGAAAGATACACAGAAAGTAACTTAGAAAGATTCATAAATATTATTTACATATAGAGATATTCTTTGAATTTTTTTACAGTTACAACATTAAATTAAAAAATATATACATATATACACACATATACACGCATACACCTATATATTGTTTACAACCACAAGATATGTCCAATATTTCCTTGAGATCGTTACATCAAAGACCATTTTTCTTGATGAAATCCAAAATATATTTACAAAGGAAATTAAATTTTATATATGTGTCCTTACTTGAAATTAAATCACTAGGGCCTAAAGCTATTAAATCGTTGTTGACTCTGTATTCTTGAAAGACAGGGCACTATAGCAAGAGATGTATTGAAGTTTGTTCCCCCAATCCACAGAAACATGTCGAATCTTGAACAGCCTGAATTTTCTTAAGAAAAAACCTGAAATTTCCATGATCTGTGATAAATTGTGAATTATAATAGTTTGGTCGAAAATATTTCGGAATTTCATAAGGAAAGAAACTTTGAAATGTTTGATTAGTTTAATGTAAAATGTTTATATTTTTATGTATAAATTCGGGTGCTATAGAGAGGAAGACGTTATTTAAAGGGGGCGCTATAGACAGGTTTAACTGTATATACACGCTACAAATGGTTCTTATTTTCAACAACAGATGGCGTGCAAATGTATCATATATAAACTATTCTAATATTTTGTAACATGGAGGTTCTCTATACGTTATCTAGTAAAGTTATATCCTGAACGTATGGCTGTTCCTTTTTATTACCACCTATTTCCTTCTCCTCGCCCGTGATTGGCCAGCAATTAGAATATAACGGTCTTTCTTGGATGACGTCATTTCCGTCCAATTGGAAGGTTTCTTTGGACTTTTAGCGAGATATCACTGATTTATGATTGGCTAACTATATACATAGGAAAAAATGAGAATCAATATTATATATATAGAGAGAAATAGTACCAATTTTTATAAATATTTATTTAACTTTTATTTTAGTAAACCTTTTATTGGTAAATTAAATAAATATTTATATATATTATATGCAATAATGTTTAAGATCTTAATAGAATATATATATATATAAATATATATAAATGACTCATGTAGAATATATATAAATGACTCATGTTAATATACATTAATAGACAACACTTAAGGAAGCTGCACCTTATTCAGACAATAACTATGTAAGATACACTCATGGTTAAACTTAAGTAAGTTATACCTTTTAACCGTTATATTGGGATTGAGACAATAACTCTGAAAGATACATTCATGGATAAAACTTAAGGTAGTTGTACCTTTTAGCATATATATCGGGATTGAGACAATAACTCTGAAAGATATATTCATGGATAAAACTTAAGGAAGATGTACCTTTTAGCATGTATATCGGGATTGAGACAATAACTTTGAAATATACACTCATTAACAAATCTTAAGGAAGTTGTACCTTTCAGCATGTATTTTGGGATACAGACAATAACTCTGAAAGATACACTCATGGACAAAACTTAAGGAAGTTGTACCTTTTACCATGTATATCTGGATTCAGACAATAACTCTGAAAGATACACTCATGGACAAAACTTGAGGAAGTTGTACCTTTTAGCATGTATATCGGGATTCAGACAAAAACTCTGAAAGATACGATTACCAATTAAAAAATAACCGACAATAAAATATTTGCTGATTTCTCTGTAAATGTCAATATTTAAATTTCAATTGAAATTATTCTCTCAAGAAAATAAATTATGCATATTCAAAAATTACTAACGAAAATATATATTTAATTTATATATAATTGTTACCATGTTTATGTTTGTAAAAATATTCATCCTAAAACCTATTCTTTCATTCTAACTTGATAAATATCTATTAGGTATTAAGAAAACCACTTAAGCAAATAACTATTAATACAGAATTTCCTAAAACATTTTCGTAAAGTTTTCGTAGGTGATAAATAAAACACAGAGAGAAAGTCTATAATATAATAAAATAAATTTTCTCAACCATTGAAAATTTAAAGAAGCTTCTTATACCATACTTAGCCTTTGATTTCCCAAGCGTATTCAAATATTCATGTTTGTTTTAAGCTCTGCCTCAATATGGAAATTCCAAAAAGCCATTTAAAATATTTAATCGTCCACCAATATCATATTATTGTCACATTTTTGGAACCAAAATTTCCACTTGGGATATCAGTTTTCCGTTTACCTCTATTTGTAATGCTTTGTATTCCGAATAAAATATTTAAAATGGTTTGAAGAAATTTAGTCTAAAATAGCTTTATATTATTATTTTTTTTTTTTTGAAATATTTGGTAGGAAATAGGTCTCTTTGTCATCTATTTCTATTGAATATAATAAAATTTGATATATATGGTTTTATATATTATATATATTTTTGATGATTGAAATATATGCGATAAATCACATAAAACATTTATAATATATATTTTCAAATTTGCATGATAATATTATGTTGTAAATTTAAAATCTCTCTCTATTTATATAAATATATATCTGTCATAATTTGCATACTATCCAAGATGTATAATTTCTTTTCGCCAAAATAAGTATGTAAATATGTTAAGCTTGTGTTAAAATGTAAATATGCAAATTCATCCATCTATAAAAACTGTACAAAAATAAACGTGGCAGACATCGCGGGCGAATACTACGGCATGTCGCGGGTGAGCTGCTCACTTGGCTGGAACTAATTCTTGAAGTTTGCATGCATAACGGTTGTATTCTTCCATTCAATTACGACATATATTTATTGTACTGAAAATGGCTCAATTGACTATTAAATCTTTAAATAATAGAGAAGCATTTATTGGATTGAATGAAATATTTATTTCGATTGTTCCCTATGTTGATTATGTTTTATTTGATATATATTAAAAACATTAATAAAATATTATGTATATCTTAATAATCAAGAGGATATATTATTACACTAAAAAAAAAAAACTTAAGAAAGTTTCATTTTTAATGTCGCCGCTATTCTGTTTTTTTTTTTTTTTTTTTTTTTTTTAAAGAGACGCAGACAATTTTGTTCACAGTTGGGTACCTGGCCTTCAATGGCACTATGTATCAAATATCTTTCAGAGTTATTGTTGAATCTCTATATACATGCTGAAAGATACAACTTCCTTAAGTTTTTTTCCATGAGTGTATCTTTCAGAGTTATTGTCTGAATCCCGATATACATGTGTTACGAATTACTAAAGTTTTATTTATGAATGCATTTGACTAAAATATGACTGAAGGTTATTTGCGCGTTTTAATACCGCATAGGTACTATTACTATTTGAAATATCTGAAAGCATAGTTAGTCAGAATCATAGATTTCACCTCCCCCTCCAATCAAGGGAATATATTAATTAATAATGGCCACTGGACATCAAGTCGGACCTGGAGGCTGTTGTTGGGTTCTGTGCTGCCTGGAGTATAGGAGCTCTATCTATGCTTCCTTCCTGTGATAATTCTGGATAATACTGGTGGTCTTAATATATCTGTATGTATGTGAATTTGATATTTTTCTGAAAAAAGTCCATATTTCGCCCCGAAAACTTGCAGCCTGACTGAATCGATGGTGCTGTTGCCGATTATATTATTTTCACTCAATCATTTAAAAGTGTCAAACCTGTGGAGATTATAATTTTGATGATGTCTGTGCTGAGAATAAGTAGACCTCATTGATTGATGACCTAATACAGTCATTGATGTTGTTAGGGTTTGCTGGTTGATAATAATACTTAGTACATAGTGTGTACATAGGTATGAAGTATAGATATAACCATTCTGGGAAGTGTGTGTACATTGTACATAGATTATCAGACTTAGATTCAATAATGAAAGACTGTGATTCGTCTTATAGGGAAAAAAGAGTAATGTTTGTCATCTCTAATTAACAAATCACGAAGATTGTAAATTTATTCTAGTGTCTGGTGTATTTTGTCACTATGTATGCAAAAATGTCAATATGTAACTTAGGTTCAATATTTCTTGAAACTTTTGGGTTTTCTGAATTGGTTAATCCCTTATATCTTAATTAAAATAGAAATAATTTAAGCAGTGTTTCCAAACATTTTATTGGTGAGATACAAATTTCAGCAATTTTATCTATCAACAATCATCAATTGTAATTTTTCGCGATAGGCCTATTTGAGGTAAAAAAAAAATAATAATTCCATTTCCCAATAAACCTAACCTAACAAAACATAAACTAACCAAACCTTTATAGCCTTTTTTATCTTTAATATCAACATCCGATCTTTCTCTATTTTTCTTACTTTTTAATACATATATATGTTGACTTGTCATAGACTCTTCAATTGAATTGATTCACAGAAGATATATTGCTGCACATGAATGGTACAGAGCAGGACGGACAAGCACCGGTTCTGTCCTCCCAAGAGAACAACAGTCTTTGATTTCCAGACTTAAGTCTGTTCATCTACGGACAATGACTTTCTAGAAAGGCTACAAGGTTTCCTCACTATGTACTAAGTGCAATTCTCAACATGCAACCTCAAAATACATTATTGACTGTTTTGACTCATCCATTGATGAGCTCTACTTATCCCCGGCAGACACCATCAAAAGTCTCAAGCTTTACAAGCTTGATACCTTAATATGATTGAGTGGAAATAAGAAAGTAGAAGAAGAAGACAGAAGATATAGTAAGCCTTACTTTATTAAATTACAAGAAGGAAAACATACAAAAAAATAACCTACAACGACATTAAACCAATCTTTTATCTTTATTCGGTTAGCTACTATTTTTTGAGGTCTTAAACAAACATACTCTGTGAAAATAAATTATTTAGTTAAACTTAACATATATTTTAACAACAATCTATTATCTAGAATGATTTTATAATATATAATACATATATAGGCTATACATACAAAGCAATAACGTTCCATCTATATATAATAAATGAAAACATTAAGACGCGAATGTTTCTTTTGACAAATTTATCAAACTTCTACTGTCTCTACTGCGATGAAAATATATTGGAAGGGATTGGCTCATCAGTGGTTAACCCTTCCAGCGGTTTCGCCAATTTAATCTACCAGATCACTTCTTTAAAGCTCTAATACTGTATTGGATCATTCTACATATATATGCTACACTGAAAGGTGGAATCTTAAATATGGTTTTTAAGCAAACTGATGTTCCTCAAGGTTGAGCCAAACTCTCCAAATATATTTTCATGGACAAAACTTAAGGAAGTATAATTTTTTTTTATGATTCCCGTGAACTGTTATTTTTGAAGCAAACATAGGGAACTTTGTTCACACTTTGTTATCTCTTGTGTCTTCAATAAAGGTCATTGTAATATCTTTCAGTGTTATTGTCTGAATCCCAATATACATGCTGAAAGGTACAACTTCCTTAATGTTTGTTTATGTTTTGTTGTTATTGTATTTGAGATAACTATGGGAATAAGCTTAAAGAACAATAATATCAAATATAATATTTGCATCGAGCAATGCTCTTACGCAAACAATAAGAAGAAGGTCAGTTAGGCATAAATTATTTCAAAGCAATTGGCGTCTTAATGATTTCATTTGTTATACAAGGTAATAAGACCAAATCGAAATATATAAATAGTGTAACAATGCTGTTGAGGTTTAATTTATTTGTATTTGGTATTTTTACCTTATGTTTATAATCTATCAATCAAAAATTGTACCTTATCATTTCTTGAACAAATATTTTCACTCATTAATATTATAATTCAAATTCTAAACTCTTATAGACGCGTATGATTCTTTTCAAAAATAAACAATTTATACAATCCTTACTGCAATGGAAAAATTAATGGGAGGGCCTCGATCATCAGTGGTAACCCCTCCCAGCGGTTTTACCAGTTTAATCTATCATACTACTGTTATATTTTATTTTTCGATCTTCCTTTTATAGTGATATACTGATGCTAGACTCTTTGAATGGGTATTTTAGATGAACTATGTGCATAAGCTTTGAGGACAGCAGAATTACATATAATTATAAATATATAAAATGCTTCGAGCAATCTCCTTTCCGCAAATATCAAACTGTGTCTTTTATTATAGCAATTGTATTATGATGTATTACAGATGGCGCACTAAGGCATCATAATATTATTATCCCTTCGTTAAAATTCTGAATAAAAGACAATTCGATGCGGGAAGATTGTCTTTCCTCAGTGAATTGTATTTTATTTATAATTTTCGCTCAATACAATTTTAAGGTATTACAATTACAATAGGGGGGTCGGTGGAAGGCTGGTTAAACCGTTTGGTTTTCGACCACTACGACCCGGGTTCGATTCCCGCATTGGCCATTTTTTCTGTTTAAAAAAAAAAAAAAATGCTCCAATGGCCCCCCGATTCTTGCATAAGTCCAACCCCACCAGCGAGTGCAAGTAACCAAACGGGGCTCTGGCACATTTGTAAGTGCAAAGTCGAACTGCTTTCACATGTGTAGACATGTGGTGCACTTACAGTAAAAAGCAGTCGCTAACTACCCACCATGATTATCATGGCCTGTACCACGTGTACTAGGGATAAGCAAAAAAAAAAAAAAAAAAAAAAAAAAAAAACAATTACAATTATTTGTATTTATATTATAGCGGGGGCGGAAGACCCTGTGGGGCTGCCCTCTACGGTCACCCTAGAGGGGAGTGAGTGTAGAGAGGCGTCTCTACGTGTTGCACTCGCGAAAGCGAGGCGCACGTGTCTTGAAACTCTTGGGTCTTCGCTCTGTGTGTGCGCCATTGGGAGCGTCCTTGCCGTGCGCACCATGAGAAACCAAGGGGTGCACACAGTAGTACCACCCCCCGCCTCCACGTCGGTGTCCCCGCGTCAACCTCGGAACCTCAGAGGTCCTTGATTCGACGGCAGATTCAGGGAGGACTGGGTAAGGGTGCGAGGGCTAAAGGGGGGGGAGTCCTATAGGAGCGTAGGACGGGTGGATCCAAGTCCGAACGAGAGGGCTCGGACAGTAACCTTGCCAATGAACTCTCGGAGACGCCTGTGGGTGAGTGGTCAACCCCATTGTAGCCGGACCATACTGGCGGGCGCGAGGGGCCTACCAAAGGCCGCTCGGTGCATGGAGAATGCATCATTCCTTCGGGCTGTGTGACGCTAGAGGGGACGCAAGGGCATTGCTGCCTATATCGTCCCTGGCTATGTGAGCCGAATTTTCTAATCTGTATTTATATTGTTGAAATTAATAACTATTTGTAGCATCTATATACAGATAAACCTGTCTATAGCGCACCCTTTAAATAGCGCCTTCCTCTCTATAACGCCCGATTTTATACATAAAAATGTAAACATTTTACATTGAATGTGATCTGTCTATAGCACATACTCTCTATAGCACCTTATTTTGGTGAGTCCCAAGAAGGGGGCGATAGAGACAGGTTTAACTATATATATTTTTTAAACCTTTTTTAACCGACTTTCTAAAATATATATATATAAAAATGAATGTATGTGTGTGTGTGTGTCTGTTTGTCCTTCATGCCTGACCAAACCACTCATTGGAACGCCATGAAACTTTGGGAAGTTATTTAGTATAGTACTGGGAAGGTTTCTAGCGAATAAAATTTTTGAAATAACTTTTCGCTTTAAAATAATCAAGATAAATATTCTAATTTATCTGTTATAATTCAACAATCTGCTCTAAATATTATCATGATGATACGATGATTTTGTAATGTAGAAAATTAGGAAAGACAAAATTCAGGATGACACGGCAATTTATTTGAGACAAGAATAATGATACAATTCCAAGGCAAGATACTATTCCTTTAACTTCCAATTACCGAGGGAACCAATTAATATTGATTTTATTCAACTTATCGAGTATTTTTCAAGGGACCGGGAAAAAATGTTCACTTTATCGAGAGATTCGTTAGACAAACCTTTACTCGGGTAAAACCCGGGCGAAGCCGGGTACGTCCATACAAGAATAATGATACTATTCCAAGGCAAGATACTATTCCTTTAACTTCCAATTACCGAGGGAACCAATTAATATTGATTTTATTCAACTTATCGATTATTTTTCAAGGGACCGGGAAAAAATGTTCACTTTATCGAGAGATTCGTTAGACAAACCTTTACTCGGGTAAAACCCGGGCGAAGCCGGGTACGTCCGCTAGTATTATATGAAAAGGCGTATCTGTAAAGAGAGAAAAAAAACTTTTTTTTTAAAATTATATAATATTTTCATAATCTTAATTGATGGATCGTCTTTTGACTCAAACTACTTTCTGAAATTTAAAAATTATTTTAGGGCCTGGTTCATCAGTGTTAAACCCTCCAAGCAGTTTTACCAGTTTAATCTATTATCAATTATTATCAATTATTTTATTTCCAAAGCTCTATTTTCCGCAAGGGATACTTGCGTCAAACATGGATAAAAGTTTATTTACATAGGTTATTTACATTATTCAACGCATGAAAACATTAGAGATCCAGATTTTATAGAAATTTTAGAATGTATTTACAAAATGAATTGAACTTTAAAAATATTTTATTTTCGGAAATCAAATCGTTAAGTTCACAAACAACTAGTTCATTCTTCATTTTATAATCTTGAAATGCTGGGTAATCGATCAGTAGATGTCTTGAGGTTTGTTCTTCAATACCACAAAAGCAACTTGAATCCTCCACTGCCTTTATTCTATTTAAAAAACCTTTTAGTATGGATTAGACTGTTATAAACAAGCGTTGAAATATATATAAAATACTTGTGTTTTAAGTGCTATTGAATTTAAAGTCTCAATAGGAATATATAAATCTTCATTCTAAAATCTTGGAATGCTGGGCAATCGATCAGAAGATGTCTTGAAGTTTGATTCTCAATACCACATTTTAAGGTATTACAGAAAAATATTTTTCTCTGTGGTATAGAGATATAAAGAGAAATAAAAAGGTGTCTGTGAAATACAAGAAAGTAAAAATGGGGAAATAGAGAAGAATTAATGGCTATTTTTTCTGTCTCGGAGGTATAAGTGCAGATTATTTGTAAAGTAGAGAATATGCTTCCATATTTATATATTATTCTACATTTGTTTTCTTCTCAGAGCCTTAAGGTATGAATAAAAATACCCACAGTAAGCCTTTTCTGTTTTTGAAAGCTTTTTAAATATCCCCTATCTGTTTTAAATTTTTTAAAACATTCCTTTTAACTACTCTGTTTTCTATTTAAGAAAATGCAGAAAACATCGTGTACGAGATTGCGAATATACGTTTTTTATATATATTGATTTATATTTATATGTATAATATAGAGTAATAAAAAGGCATATATTGGTTTGAATAAAATATCTACCCTAAGCCTTTTCTGTTTTGAATTTTTTTTTAAATATCCTTTTTAACTGTGTTCTATTTGAAAATATGCGAAAAACTCACATTTGTACAGGAATCAGAACGGCAGTTCATCATATATCTCCTGTGTTAACAAAATTGTTCAATGCTTGTATGGGACTTAATTATTATCCGGAGGCCTGGAGAAAGTCAGCAGTAATGATTATAAAAAAACCTAATAAAGAAAATTATAAAGATCCGAAAGCCTACCGCCCTATAAGCTTGTCTTCTAATTTAGGTAAAATTTTTGAAAGTCTAATTCATATTGAACTTTTAAATCATATTAATAGTAAAAATGTTATGCATCCTGCTCAACATGGATTTACACAAGAAAAATCAACAATCTCTGCTTTACAAGAAATAACTAAATTAAGTCTTTTGAAAAGAGAAACAGAAAATACGGCAATAGTAACAGTGGACATCAGCGGAGCTTTCGACAACGCATGGCATCCGGCAATTCTCCAACAATTGGACAAGGCAAATTTTCCAGCGGTACTTATAAAAATAATTAATTCTTACTTTGAAGACCGGAGTGTAGAGTTTAAATATACTAATGTAAAGTGTATAAAAAAGATAAATAAGGGATGTCCCCAGGGTGATATTATTTCTCCTATTCTTTGGAATATATTACTTAATGATTTCAACTTATCTTTTAAGGAAAGTTTTGCTAGAGTGATTGCTTTCGCGGACGATGTGACATTTGTGGTATGGAGTTCAAACATCTATGATCTTCAGTATAATATTACCAAATGTTTAATAAAAATCAAAGCATGGTGTGAAAAGGTAAAACTTTCACTAAGTCCAAACAAAACAGGTATACTCTATCTACATAACTATGAAAAATTGCCCATTAATTTTGATGGAAAAATAATTCAACCATCAGAAACTGTTAAAATTTTGGGAGTTATTTTTAAAAATCATAGACAAAGGAATAAGATTAATTTTGGAACACATGTTGACAATATAATTATGAAAGCTACGAAACTTAAGAATATATTATTCTCATTATGTGCACGTACTTGGGGCATTGATACTCGACGTAGATTGATCTTATATAAAGCTATGATACGCTCTACAATAAGCTATGCATCAAATATTTGGTTTCCTTTTATCACTGCAGCAAAAAGATCCAAGTTGAATTCTATACAATATCAAATTCTTATTAGATGCATTCATGCTTATAGGACTTCATCTTCTTACATCACACATATACTAGCGAAAACCCCTTTACTGTCCGATTATCTTGAATTATTACAAACAAAGTATAATATGACAAATTCTCTCACAGATCGAACACTCAAAAAACCCCTTCAAAAAGAATTAAACAAACTATATCTGGATCTAAAATTTAAGTTTTATCTTTCTCAATCTAATGAACTGTTCAAGAAATTCTTTCCAATTGTTGTCCCAAATTTCATTTCCTCTGATAAATTCACTACATTATTCTTAACTGGCAAAGGACCCTTCTTAAGTTTCCTATTCAAACTGAATGCTATCAATGATCCAACATGTGAATGCCGCTTAGATGTTGAATCACCAGAGCATCTTCTTTTATCTTGCCCTCTGACTAATCAAATTGTATGTAGATACTTTGAAACATTACCAAATTCTCTTTGTGTATATACTCTATCTTATGAGAACTTTGTTAAGTTTAGAACTATTTGTACAATAATTTACAAAACAATACTAATCCATCGTGTAAATAATTAATCATATATATATAAATAATACTAGCACAGCACAATAGTCCTTTGGACTTCGTGCTTTTGTAACAATAAATAAATAAATAAATAAAATAAATAAATAAAAATTGTGTATTTATTTATTTGTTTATATATTAAAAACAAAGAAAGCATATCCTGACCACGAGCACAATTGCTTTTTAGATGACAGAGCGCTATCTAGTTGAAAAGAAACCAACTAAAGGTTGATTTAACCTGTTCCCTGATATTTGGCCAACTCATTTTTTTCATATATTATTTCTCACATGGTTATATATATATATAATGAAAAGGCATATATTGGATTGAATATAAAATATATTTGCCAATATATATAGATTAGCTGAACGCCAACCTTTATCGCGGCATTACATATCATTAAAAAATATTTTATCAATCCAATATATGCCATTTTACTATCTAATAATTTTAGTGGGATTGCTCTATTTTTAGAACAATATATAGGTAATAAAAAGGTATATATTGGATTGAATATAAGATTTATTCGCCAATATATTGTTACATCAATTTTAATGCGTCTTACATTTATTCGAAATATTCTATGATATTTAATATTTATTTAAACCAGATTATTTAGATTATCATCATTCCTTTTTAGAGTTTCATTCCTTTTGTAATATTTATTGTACATATATCTTGATTGGTTATTGGAGCGAGAGAGGACCTAGAGGAAGACGGCGGATCACGACCTACGAGGAAGACCACGAATAAATAAACACAATTACGTTGGAAGGTAATTTATTCGTTATTATTTATTTACTTTTACTTTTATTTATTTGCTTTGAATATGGAAACCTGCTCGGGAAACGTGTATAACACCAAGAAGGAAGAAACCAAGGTCGACGACCCTACAACGCTGCAACTTGGTGCAACAATATATAGATTGGCTGAACGCCAACCTTTGTCAAGGCATTACAATTCAATATATGCCTTTTGTGTGATTGTCTAAAGATATTTATGTAAATTTATTTATTTTCAGAACGATATATTTATATGTATGTTCCTAGAGAGGCATCTCTCTCTTCAATTGTGGATCAGAAGGATGGCACTGTGCATCACTCTAGCAAAACACTTTACCTTTGATGGTAAAGAATTATTAAATTGCTACTTCTGTAATGCCGTCATCCAAGACAATTTGGTCCATTATCTATTCCATTGCCCATTCCTACATGAAAAGAGACTGGAAATTCGCGAAATATCGGGCTAACTCACTACAATGAACAGCGTGTATATAAAATCTCTACTGCTCTCCTGCTGTATAAAACATTTGCTTATAAATATTTTAAATATTTCAAGGCGATTGATAAAATGAGAGAAGAAGTGCTAAACTCCACAGACAACGGCTGATTGCTCCCCCTCTCCTCTAAATTGCTTTTCCTCCTCACTCATGTACATATATAAACTTTTAGGTGAATCCCCTTGTAAGACAATAGTGTCTTAAAAAAGGTTGTTGTTGTTGATAACGGCCATAGCCCAAAACTATAACATACAGGCTGGAATTTTGTCAGAATGTTTTCAAAACTGGTATTGTGGCTTATTCTTTATCATAACTAGTAACGTTTTTTACTAGGGAACAGTTCCAACTTTCTTATGCACAAATAATAAAAGGGAAATATACCTCTCTAGGTACATGAATATATTTCTCCTCTCTGCAAATTTATGTTCAATTTATATGTATAAAATATGAATAAAATATAGGAAAAATATCAAAGATTTATATTAAAACCAAAAACGGAATATCTTGACCACTAACATTATATAGAATTTATAAATTTAATCCTATATTAGTGATTCAAAAAGATAGATATGTTAACTACGCATATTTAAAACAAAACTGAAAGTAATTCTAAAAACGATGATAACCAAAAAGTAGAATTATCAATGAATGAAAATAAAAAATATATATATTTTTAAATATAGAAATATTTGAGTTTTTAGATTATATAATATATATGTTTTGAAAATAGAGCAATCCAATATTTAATTTATTAGATAATAAAAAGTCATATATTGGATTTAATAAAATATTTATTTTGGCAATATTTCGGCTGGCTGAACGCTAACCTCTATCGAGGCATTAGAACTTTGTATACACAAACATTGTGTAACATAATTTGTGTATACAGAGATGTAATGCCTCGATAAAGGTTGGCCTTCAGCCAGCCGAAATATTTCCAAAATAAATATTTTATTAAATTTAATATATGCCTTTTTAGTATCTAATAATATATATGTATGTTAGGAGTATTATTATTTCTTTTTTGTTGAAAAAGATAGGATTGGAGTTGCAGTCGTGAAAATAAGAAATAAATTATTTACCCATCAAGTAGTCCCCTAGTAAGTTTGAGAAAATAAAAGGTTATGCAAGAAAAATAGCCCTGATATTTACCAATAAAATAAATATTTATAAATATATTGACAGTCTTATTTATATATTAATATTGTTCATAATATAATATGATTAATAATAATAAAATAATCATTAATTACACTTTCATAGATTTAAATGTAATATTTTATCGATATATATTTATATATATTATAAAAAAGAGATTTTCTGTTTGATTTTTTAATATTAGAGTTATATAGAATTAATACTTGATGCTTATTTTTTTAGAATAGAGATATTTGTTGAGCAGTCGTGGTGAGGATTAAATGAAATTAGTTATCAAAATTGAGCTAAAGTAATATAAAAAAAAACATAATTTGATAAAAGTAATGACTGACTTAAGGCGTAAGAATAAAAAATTAAAAACTTATTTACATAATGTACAATAGGTTTGAGCCGGGCATCGGGAAACAACAACAATTAGTTTTTATAGGGAAAGCGTGACCTCTGGCGATTTATTTAGCAGAGTATTTGAATTTATGAAATATAATTCTTAATAAAATAATATTTTGATATAACATATACATATATTAGCCCTCCAGTAAGTTTGCTAAAATAAAAGGTTATACAAAAAACAATTGCCTTGATATTTACCAATAAAATGAATATTTATAAATATGATGACATTCTTATATACATATTATAATTAATAAAAGGATTATCAATTACACTTTCATAGATTAAAATGTAATATTTCATCGATATATATTTATATATATAAACAGGAAAAGAAAACTCTGGAAACGGTCCAGAAGAGCAGATTGGAGGAATGATGGAAGGAGACAAGCCAGTAAACCAGATTTATTAAATCGAAGAACGAGGATTAGAGAAATGACTGCGGTGCGAGCTCCTTGGCAAAAAGGGATTACCCCCCACCCACGTTAGGCCGACTATAAAAAAAAAGTTGGCAAAGAAAAATGTGGGAAATATCTCAATTATTATATAACTGTTTCTACATGGCTGAATTTGGATGTGCGAAATGTAAAATATGATTCACTTTTAGGTTGTGATTTTGAACGACTTTTGACAAGAATTTTATCCATCTTTTTTTCTCATTTTATTAAAAAACCAGGCGTGATATTGGAATATCTGGGCCTATTACAGAGGAAACAAATACAAAACAACAAACAAATAGAACTTAAAATTAACTATGTTTTTGTTATCGTAAAGATAAAGGCTGCCTGGCCGGCATTCATATTTCTTGAAAATAAAGATACTTCGGCCAGTAAATCTTTTTATTACCTCTTATAAACCTTATAATACCTCTAATAAAGAGATTTACTGGCCGAAGTATCTTTATTTTCAAGAAATCTGTTTTGTTGTTGTTGCTTATTCCTCAAATCATTTAAACGATCTCCTTAGTTTCCATTGTCTCAGCTTTTCTATTATAGTCCTGGGGTTTTCCTAGAGGTCTTTTTTGGAGGATTCGATACAATTCAAAAGCTGTACTGTACAATCTGTTGTTGTTGTTGCTTATTCCTCAAGTCGTTTAAACGATCTCCATTAGGTTTCATTGTCTCAGCTTTTCTATTATAGACCTGGGGTTTTCCCAGAGGTCTTTTTTTGGAGGATTTGATACAGTTTAATAGATGTACTGTACAATCTGTTGTTGTTGTTGCTTATTCCTCAAGTCGTTTAAACGATCTCCATTAGGTTTCATTGTCTCAGCTTTTCTATTATAGTCCTGGGGTTTTCCCAGAGGTCTTTTTTGAAGGATTTGATACAATTCAATAGATGTACTGTACAATCTGTTGTTGTTTTTGCTTATTCCTCAAGTCGTTTAAACGATCTCCATTAGGTTTCATTGTCTCAGCTTTTCTATTATAGTCCTGGGGTTTTCCCAGAGGTCTTTTTTGGAGGATTTGATACAATTCAATAGATGTACTGTACAATCTGTTGTTGTTGTTGCTTATTCCTCAAGTCGTTTAAACGATCTCCATTAGGTTTCATTGTCTCAGCTTTTCTATTATAGTCCTGGGGTTTTCCCAGAGGTCTTTTTTGAAGGATTTGATACAATTCAATAGATGTACTGTACAATCTGTTGTTGTTTTTGCTTATTCCTCAAGTCGTTTAAACGATCTCCATTAGGTTCCATTGTCTCAGTATTTCTATTATAGTCCTGGGGTTTTCCCAGAAGTCTTTTTTGGAGGATTTGATATAATTCAATAGATGTACTGTACAATCTGTTGTTGTTTTTGCTTATTCCTCAAGTCGTTTAAACGATCTCCACTAGGTTCCATTGTCTCAGCTTTTCTATTATAGTCCTGGGGTTTTCCCAGAGGTATTTTTTGAAGGATTTGATACATTTCAATAGATGTTCAAGACTGACTGTAGACATCATGAAGAAGGAAAGAGGGGTGCTGTTTGTCTGAATACCTGGAAGTACCACTCAGTGTGACTTTGCTTCTTTTGGTCTCCTAACATGGAGCCGCTCCTATGGAGAACATCCCTGGGGCAGTAATGGCTACCCAGACCTCGAAGGTCCTCAAGCCGTCCTATGGAGAACAGAATAGAAATTCGGCAAAAGCCAGGAATGATATAGGCAACAAAAGCCCTTGCATCCCCTGTTTTTCGCTGAAAAACCACGTCACACAGCCAGAAGGAATGATGCATTCTCCATGCACCGAGCGGCCTTTGGTAGGCCCCTCGCGCCCGCCAGTATGGTCCGGCTACAATGGGGTTGACCACTCACCCACAGGCGTCTCCGAGAGTTCATTGGCAAGGTTGCTGACCGAGCCCTCTCGTTCGGACTTAGTTAAACCCGTCCTACGCTCCAATAGGACTCCCCCCCCCCCTTTAGCCCTCGAACCCTAAACCAGTACTCCCTGAATCTGCCGTCGAATCAAGGACCTCTGAGAACCTGAGGTTTACGCAGGGAACGTCGTGAACGCGGGGGGGTGGTACTACTGTGTGCACCCCTTGGTTTTTCATGGTGCGCACGGCAAGGACGCTCCCAATGACGCACACACAGAGCGAAGACCCAAGAGTTTCAAGACACGTGCGCCTCGCCTCAGACAACCAAGGACAGACGGCCAGCTTACAGCTTCACTGGACATCAGTCAGTGGCACCCCGACGGAGGACAACACGCAGAGACGCCTCTCAACTCACTCCCCTCTAGAGTGATTGTAGAGGGCGGGAAAAACTCCTTCCCCGCTTTATGGAGAACAGACAATTGATACATT